>CM036769.1:31445394-32045394 GCA_020796225.1 Arion vulgaris | reverse complement strand
CATATCCTGCTAGATATCTATTCTCCTCAGAGAATTTCACTGTGCCATGTGTTAATCCTAACATTGTTTTCTCAAGGTGAACATGATCAAAGAGGATGGGCAGGTGATTCATTTCAACAATCCCAAGGTACAAGCCTCTTTGGCTGCCAACACCTTTGCCATTACAGGTCATGCTGAAAACAAGCGTAAGTATATTTGATAATTTAACTCATAACTAATACGTATATTTTTTAAGGATATGATCAGTCAATACACTCAGGGTCCTATTCCTTTCAACTGTGAGTATCAGCATAGTTGCTTACACAGCAGCTCTGGTAACAATTTAGAGATTGAATGCCTGGATTTGAACCAATTGTCACGGTCACCAAGTTATGCAGATTCCAAAATATAAAAATAATTGACACTGAAAATTGCAACTTGTAACTGCCTTTTTTACCAGAAAAGTGTCTCAGGTAGGAATCGCCATAGTGGTCATTTTAGGACATGTTATGTGCTTTTAAGACCAATCAATATTCGAATCATAGTGCTGACTGCCTCTTCTGATGTACAGTTATAGATACAGAAGATATCCATGTTATTTTAGAACACTTGTACCTCCGTGATGTAATGAAAGTTTGCACTGTGTTTTATTAACTTGTTGACAATATGAAAGCAGCAGACACTGACGTGACTTGTCAAAATTTGCCTTACTGGCATGACCAGCTAGCTGCACTTTATTTTGACATGCTGGTGACAATGAGTGCTCTGAAACATCATCTGTTATGCAAGAAAATCTCATTCTAGTGATAGCTGTCGTGTCTGTATAGAACATTTGCTAAAACTTGAACTCTAAATGTTGGCCAGACATAGTATTGTCCCATGTTTGTTTGTTTCCAGGATGTACTTCTTGGGTGTGCTTTAACTGATTGGCTACCGAATTGAAAAAACAGGTTGTGGCTGAACTAAATTTATGTCCTATTTTCCCACTGCAGCTGTATGTACAAATTCAGCTGCAGTTTCCTTAATTATTAACCAATTTTTATGAGTAGTATACCATTTTGTAGGTTAATTGAATTTTCTTTAAAATAGATCTAAAAGAAATACTTATGTGAGTCGATCAGTTACGGTCTTGGTTAGTGTTTGAATCCTTAGATTGATCCACCCCCCTCCCATTATAACAGCTTACCAGCGCCCAATTATAAATTTATTTACATGGGTATTGGGTTTTGTCTTGAACTGAACAAACATAATGCCAAAAATAAATTTTATACAGCCTTGTGGCATAATTTCGATTGGAATATAACAAGTGTCTGTTGTTTAGTTTGATACTATGATAACTTGATATTAAACTTAAATCAATTTATATTTGAATCAGATTTTATGCCAGCAAATGTTGAATTTCTGTGGGGGTTTTTTTGCTGTTGGTTGAAGACTTTTTAAAAATAATGATTAAAATAGTATACCGTAAACAAAAATCCACGAAACAAGTTAGATATTGAAAAGCTGTCTATACATCATAATAACAATTCATTCAAATGTGTAACATAGTTAATTCATTTGATTTGGATATATTTCTGAATCTTGCAACGGTTTGTCTGAAAAAGTTTAACTGAATAAATGTATAGTCTGACTAGAATTGGTTTGTAAATGAATGTATTGTGTCTTAACAGAGATTGCTGAGATGTTGCCAGGTATTTTAAATCAACTGGGAACTGAGAGCTTGAGCAGCTTAAAGAAATTGGCATCTGCCGTTGCTGGAGGTAGGGCATGTATGTACTATTAGTCAATAGTAGGTCAAGTCTTATTTGTATATCTAGTGCTGAGGTTGACTATGTTGCTGTGTTAAGTTTACTATTTCTAGAATCAATTATACACTATCAAGTCATTTAGAACATCATCTCAGTGGTGATATAAGACTATAGGTGCAGCAAGATGGGAAAACTATGAGAGAAACCCCAGTAGATACATCAACTATAGTTCGTTCCAAAATTCGTGATCGTCTTTACCGACCGATATAAAATCATCCCCTTCACATAAATTCTTGATTTTTATATAGGTAACGTGACAACCTTTTTTTTCCCACCCAAACCTTTAGTTCTGTAAGGTTTTTATTCTATGTTATTACTAAAATCAGTGGGGGACTGCCTAGAGTAGTTGATAGTAGCTCGGCCTGCTAGCTGTGAGATGCCTCATAGCTCGGGTTCGAACCTACTGTCCGGCATTTGTTCGAGTCCCTGGTCTTACCCAGGACGATAACGTGAGTACCTCTGAAGTCGGAGAAAATCTGTCTGTATGGCAAGGGAATACTAATTACGAGTACATTGAGCACGCTGCTGCCATTGTAAGAAATTGGAAAACGGATTTTCACGCAAAAATCAGTTTCAGAGATGAAACTTCGTCTGAGTTGAAAGCGGACGAAGAGAAAAAAAAAACTAAAATCGGTGATGTTGATTTGGTATACTTGTAGAAGTTTTACAGTACAATTGTCAAGTTTTTCTATAATTAAGCATTTCCGTGTTCCACACGCAAGTCAAAATCAGGATTCCCGTGGGATCAATCAGTTCACAATGTTTCCTACCAACTGTCCTTGGCATACGTATGCAGCATTTATTTTCATTTATAGGAGTGGAAGGTATCATTTGTTCACTATGTCACCTTTCCTTTTATATGTAATAGGGATATGCCTTTGCAAACATTTGCCACCATTTTGTGTTTTAATGTAAATTCTAAACTTTGGTTATCATTTTGCTGTGCTTATGCAAAGTTATATAACAAAAAACGTTTTTGCATCAACTAAGCTATCTACCAATTAGTTAAACATGAATTCATAAGGTAATGAGGTATATGTGACTATGCAAAAATATACTTTTATCCATCAAGTAAATTTCGTACAAATCAAACCTCCAAATGGAACGAACTATAACACAGAATGGAAGTTGTTAGTGTAAAAACACTGAAATAATGCTTAGGAGGAGATTGGAGCAATTATGGACATGTGCGATGAAGATGATCCTCAAATGAACAATCTCAATGTCAGAGATATTAGTTGAAGGAGGGATAGAACATTTAATTGTAAAGTTTATCGTGTGATCTAATTTACTATGAGGCACTATTGTAATTTGTCTCTGCAGTTCCTGACAGTAACAAACAGACGATAGCAGATGTTGATGATGACGATGATGTGCCAGGTATGTGTTTACATTTCCGTCTAGTGACAGTTGTATTGTAAATGTTTCCTCTAATCTGTAACAAGGTTGCATATCTCTAACAGATTATTACTGATATATAACAAACATTTTTTGTATGGTAGCTTTATACAGTGCAGATGGTAAGGAGTCAGGTTTATGCTAGAGGAACATCAACATGTATAGATAACTAGTTTTACTAAGAACTATCATGTGCTTTTGAATATAAGTGTTATAGCAGAATCCTCCGTATATCATAGACAAAGAATAGAACAGATTTTCTCAGAAAGAACTCAATCAAAGAAAACTAGCTGATGCTACAAATGAGAAAGTTGAAGAATTTTTTTTTTACTTATACAGAGACACGACATGAAAGAATACATAGGTGAACAGTCACAAATTAGGCATTATGAAATAGATATGCTGAGGTGAAATTTGCAGATATCATAGTTTTCATGTAAACTTAGCACGTTATATGCTCAAATCACACACAAAATTATACTAGTGGTTATACCAGATTAAAGTTCATTCCACACTGTTATGACAAGAAGCCACACAGTAATTTGATTCTGTTGGTTACATATTAACACATTATGACTTATCTGGATTTTATTTTCTATCTACAGAACTTGTTGAGAACTTTGATGAGGCTTCAAAGGATGAAGATGTTTGATGGTGAGGATGTGCACCCTCTCACCACTTCCCTGGCATATCCACCCATGTACAGATTTTTTTTTCTCATATTAACCTGCAGACTATTTGTGATTGTTCCTAGCCATCGAGTTGTTGTTGCTGGATTGATTGTGATGCAAGTTATAAAAAATGTATCAAATGTGCTTGAGTTGTCATAATAAAGTCCTTTTTTCATTTGCTATCAAATGCATTATTATTATTTGTTGTTGCAATCATTGTAATTGTATGGTGGGTCTGCAAGTATCCTGTCTTAGTTTTACAAAGTACATCTAAAACAACATTTTGACCAAGAAGTCTTTATCAAAGACAAGACACAAATGTTCTTGACGCGACACATCGACCACTTGTTAACCACTCTTTGTGATTTGTATGTGGTGCAGGGGCCCACAAGGACAGCAAAGAATAATACCACTGTAACCTAACGATGTGAAAAGGCAACTGATGTAGTCCTAGTAATAAGGTGCAGAAATCGGATGTGCTGACCTACTTGTAGGCGCATAACTGGCACAGCGTACAATTGCGCTTATGCTCAGATCACTACAAATCATAGGGTGGTTGCTATGGATCGTTGAAGAAGTATGTGATCCGAGACCAGGAGCGATTGTGTCAGTTATGCATTTACCAGAACATCCGATTTCTGCTATGCTTATATTTCAAATTGGCTTGTTCTGGACTTCATTCTCTAGACATTCTCATCCATTTGGGTGAGTCTCAACATCATCTCCAACTAGGGCACATGGATGGCAATGAGAGAGCACACAGGTTGGCTGGCTATTCCACCATGTCAGGGGTCAGCAAATGAATAGAGCTGACATTCTGGAAGACCTCAGAAGATTTTCATCTAAACCAATCCACATCAACTGCTAGTTTGCAAGAGCTTGGTTTGAAGATTGGAGTGGCCAGAAAAGAATACCACAGCGAGTGTATGAGTATGCTCATCAATCAACATCTAACCAGTATGGTTAAGTGCATGAAGCTGTTGGAGATATTGTGGAGAACCTATGAGCATATCCGGAGTGAATGAAGATATTTGATACTGAGATGAATCAGTTATAAAAACATGAAAATCGTGGCATATCTAGGACTTCGCTATCAACAACAGTAAACAGGGCATTGATATTCTAGGCACCACTTACACCTTCAATAGTTTGCCATTGCTTGCTGAACGGTGTCTATTTTTACCGTTCACAAAAATCCAAGGGAACTAATTTGCTTTCACACTTGCCTGCCGTTGAGTTTGAACCAGGTATGCTTGGGTTGTGATTGAACTCACTACTGCTTAATAAAATAATTCCTCTCGTACCGTTATACGTTACATAGGGCCTGCATGTAATTTCTTCATACCGCTCTATCCTGGGCAACTTGCTCAATCTCCTCCATGGAACTGAGACCAATATTTTCTGCCTCTCTCAGCAAAGTTCGTTTCAGGGTCTCCTTAGGTCGACCTCTCTTTCTTGAACCCTTTGCATCCCACTTCAATGCCTGCTTTGATATTCGTTGATCATTTCTCCTCAACATATCTCCATCTTCTCTTTCTTATAACAGTTGTCACTAGTGGTTGACCAGACATGTCTCTGATTTCATCAGTTCTGAATTCGTTCCATTTTATATTCATTATTTTTCGCAGACATCTATTTTCAAATGCATTCAACTTGCTTTCTATATCTTTAGTCATTTTCCAACTCTCGTTAGCATATGTTAGGATTGATACAACATTTGAATTGAAAATTGTAATTTAGTTTTAATACTATATAACTTGCAGTTCCATATTTTATTTAGACTTTTAAAAGCTGATGTTGCTTTGCCAATTCGTATCATAATTTCTTTTTAACATTTCCTGTGCAATCAAAATTGCTACCTAAATAGGTGAACTGCTCTGTCATTTTTATCATTTTAGATTCCAGTGTGATATCTGCATTACTTGCCATAGGTGTCTCCATTATATTTGCTTTTTCATAGCTTATCTGCAGTCAACTTTTGATGCTATAGATGACAAGTTGTCTGTTTTCTTTGCATATCTTGGTTGTTTCTACTTAACAAGGCAATATCATCTGCAAAATCCAAATCTTCTAGTTGACTATTTTCTACCCAATCGATGCCAGTTTCGCCCCTGCAACATTTTCGCATCACCCAGTATCACTACCGCTACACTAAAAAAACATACATTGCTGTGATATAAGCAACAAGATATTATAACAGAAGCCAGATTGTAGTGGAAGTCATGCAGGGTTTTTAATGATGAAAATATAGTACAGATGTGTTTGTTGGTATGTCTCACTGTCAGTCAATATAATAACCCACTCATATACAACAGAATTAAGTCAAGGTGAGATGTATGGCATCAAACATGTGCTGGACTGTAATGATCGCTATAACCACTTTGTGACAATGCACTGTCTTGTTAAATAAGAAGTCATCTTACAGCTGGTGATTGGATAATATATATCTATATATATATATATGTATATATATATATATATATATCACACACCAGTCCACAGGTCAAACTGAATGTATATGAGCACTATATAGTGCCATCATATATTTTGTTTGTTTGGCAAGTCATGTCAGACAAGCTAATCAATTTCTCATAAGAGAACCTGATTAATTTTTTTTTAAACTTCGGGGCCACAGGTGTAATAAATAAAAGGGCAATTCTGCACAATGGTCAGTGAGCTGACCAAGACCCTACTCCATCTCCTAGTGGTGGCCCTGGAAACAAAACTGCGGCTCTGTAGTGGGTGGAGGTTGAGGAGAGCTGCCTGTGCTGTATTGTAGTAATGTGGCTGTAATCATGAATGCCAAGAGATCTGGTCACAACACAGATGAGAATAATCCCAGAGTAAATATTTCTCCTGACTGAATGTAAATCGAAGTGCAACAAATCCGAATGTGCAAACTTATATAGTCCAGAATCATTGGCCACAGTATACTTGCCTTTGCAAGTCTGTAAAAGGCATATGCAGTCCCATGTCGGAGCAAGGGAACACTATAGTAAACTGTGCCAGAGGCCGAGCTGAGGCTAGAATTGACTGAGCACAACAAAACTCAACACTGTGTTCTAGTGCCTATGAAAGTGCCCTCCCTGTAGTGGGCAATATTGACCGAGCGCAAAAGTTGTGTTTAATGAATCTGCTCCTACTTGTATTCAGTCTCAGAATTGTAATTCCAGAAGTGACACTTCAAATTGCCTTGTAGTGACAAAACGATGTGTCCAAAAGAAGTTTCAAATGTGGAACGACCTCACCTGGTCAGAAAAGTTACAAAGCATGAACATGCTCTTCGGCGTAGTTAATACATAAAACAAAAAACGGTTTAAAATTACCAATGAAGAGAATTGAACACACAATGCAAAAATGTAGGGGATTGTCGGGACAGACAAACTTTCCTCGGGAAGACATTTTTGATGTACCTGTACTAGATACGTAGGAGCCCATGAACTGAAGTGCAGCATGTTCTCTGCACATACACACCACAAGGAGTGATTAAACTGGTTGATAAGAACAAATGCGGACACAAAAACTGTAAATTCTTGCAGCAATATGTGGTTTATTAAAGACAAGTCGTTGATCAAAATAAACCCATCTCTTCTGTTAAATTACTGCACTTAACATGAAGAGATTATGACAGTAACATTAATTTTTGTTAATTACAAACATTCATCTGCACTAACAAATCTATCTGTAACAAGTATATGTGGGTTAAGTGAAAGAAACTCTTATGTCTCTGTGACATGTTGGTAAGACATAAATAGTTATATCACACATACTTCCATTTGTTCACACTATTTCTGAAGACCGTTCAGAAAGCAATGGTAAACTAATGAACGTATAAGTGGTGCCTAGAAAATCAAACAGCTCATTTACTGAGGTTGAAGGCAACATCCTGTAAACGATTTGCCCACGATTTTCATTCCTGAAGAACAAACAGAATTTGTCTTCAATTCTACTTTTAGTGATTATCAAATAGCATGTCCTTGGAACTTCATTTCATCACAGCACACCTGAAAACCCTGTCTCTAACAAGTTCCCCGCATCATATTCAGTTTTTGATGTCCTGCTGCCACCTACATCTTGGTCATCCCCGCTTCGTACTCCAGGAACCATGCCTTCCATTATTTACTAACAAGTTAATATTTTCCAGAAAATAATGCTACCAGACATGTGACTGACTTGTCAGTTTTAGGGGAAAGTCTAAAAGTAGTTTTAAAGTGCTAACTTGGAACATGAAAATAAAATGATTAACTAAAAGATCTACGGTTCCTAACTATCATCATGTGTCTGACAAACTCAGGCGATAGTGTACAGCCCTGCTCCACATCTTACGACCAGTGAAACTCCCACACAAATCTTGTCATCTGTCACTTCTATACCACCAAAGATGCTTTCTCACAACATTCTGTCTCATCTTAATGTCTCATCCTCAATTTCTTGTGCATACAGATCTTCTGATTCAAATTTCAAATCATCCAATACTTCACTGATCTCCTGAGTCAGGTCGTCAAGCCTATGGAAGAAAAAGATAAGGGATATCATGAGTGTGTATAGAAATACTACTGATGAAGCAGACAACTTATTATGAGGCAGCAGAGCTGGCTAATCTTCCCTATAATAACGTGAAGAGTAACAAGTTTAGTTTTACAAAACAGAAACAGTGCTGATAAACAGCACGTTGGACCAACAAGGATTTTTCAGCAAGATCTGAATAAACAGGAGTGAAATTAATGAAACACAAAAGAGACGCAAGATAAAACGTATTACATGGAAAAGCTGAATAAAAGACCCATAACAAATAAATGACACAAAACACAGCATAAAAACTAGAAGACATGACAATGAAACATTCTATAATATATAACTTAATACATGCCATATCCTATAGGTACTAAGGAGTAGGAAGAGAAATCTAGGTAAAAATGAGATTGGAGCCCTTGGTTATACCATCAAGAAATCAACTGATTCTCCAATCAAACTCGCTCATTAGTCATCAGAGAACATGATCGTGTAGACCCAGACTGTAGTTCCTGAATGGCCAGTATCATTGAAATGGTAGTACCAGGGTAAGACATTGAAGTAAAATCTAGCAAGAGTGTTAAGGAGAGGAAGGCTCGGTCTCTGAAGCCTTGCCCTTGGGATTCAATATAGGTTGTGATGACACAGCTTGACCAGCTGGTCACGATTGACATTCTTATGTTCTTAACTTTCTTCCTGCTTTAAAACTATATGGGTTATGTGATGTATTCAAATACATTTCAATGTTTATTGTTTCTTTCCGTCATTTCTAGTTTATGTGTGTTAATATCAGTTTACATTATTTAGTTATTCATTTTATCAGCTTCCTTGATACTGTATTTGCAAGTCGCATGATTTCTATTAGCTCACTGTTTGTTCAGTTGCTTGATAAAGGCTTGATACAGCAAGACGTGCTGTTTAACTCCACGTTTCTGTTTTGTAAAACATAGTACTTTGTTTCATGGTTTCACTATTTACCAAGTTTTACTGCAGTCTTCCTATTCTATAATAACGTAAGTGGTGCTCACATTATTTCCAGTGTTATTGGCAGCTCCTGTGGAGCCATCAGATATTTTCAGAGATGCCTTGATCTCAGTGTAGGTGAAATCGAGTTCTATCCTATAGAGACGGAAAATAAACGTAGGTTTACATGGTCAAGTTGAAGCACGTAAAGACTTAGTGATCAAATCAAGAAGACAGGCTGAAATACATGTCCTGGGAAAAATCTTTAGAAACATTACAAATAAAAGATTCTACAAATATTATCACCATCTTCTAAATCTACATTAGCTCTTTCGGTGCTAAGGAGTTTGTCACTGCAGCTGAGATCATTCTGTGTAAGAAGAGATTGGAGCACACATGGTTACTCACCGAAGTGCAATAACGATGGTCCTATCAATCAAACTTCCTCCATTTAATGTTTTCAAAATAGAAAAGCTACAATTGAAATCTGAGAGCCACAGTATTGTAGTTGTTCGTGAACTCTGTTCTTAGGCGTTGTAGCTAGGGAAGGCCTAGAAATACCTGGAGAAGACAGCTAGGCTAGAAAGTAATATTAAAGGAGTGGAAAAATTGGAAGAGAGAGGAAGGGCTGCAAGAAGTCTGTTGAAGACCTGTGCTCCTTTGGGAGTTGAAAGGTGAAGAGAAATGACAATGTACTTACTTGTGACGAAGTGCTGTTATCTCATGTTGATGCTGCTCATTATCTTGTTCATCTGAAGCATTTTTCCTGGCAATCTGGAGATCTGCAGTCTGTATGAGTATAAATTCAACATGACATCATGGTACTAGTTTTTGTGTGTAAGTGGCACATTTTATTACACATGATAGAACTGAATTAATAATCAGTTTAAATGATGAAAATTGTAGTATATCATTTACAGACTGCCGCCATCAACCACAGCACACAAGTCGCTGATTTTCTATACGCTCAGTAGTTTGCCATCAGTAGGTGGGCTCCTGTGGTTTAGCAGTAGTAGCTCGATCACAGCCAAGAGTACCTGGTTCAAACTCCAGGAGGCAGTTTGAAGCAAATTTGTTTATATGGATTTTACAAACTGTAAAAATAAACATCACAGTTCAGAAAGCAATGGCAAACTACTGAACAAATAAGTGGTGCCTAGAAAATCAACGACTCATTTACTGTGGTTGATGGCAGGCTCCTGTAAAGGATATGTCACAATTTTCAGTTGGCCATTGCTTTCTGAAGTTAGTTAGTTTTACTGTTTATAAAATCCATGGGCAAATATTTCAACTGCCCTGCAGAATTGAACAGGCACTCTAAAGTTGTGATCAAGCTCACAGGCCCATAGTTTAAATAATTGTTCTGTAAAAAAATCTATGTATGAAAATATGAAGTTGTACAAAAACAAGATATAACAAAGTTTCAACGATTAGAGATCCCCAGTTACACTAAACTAAAATCTGATTAGTCTTTCATCCACTTGAATATGCTATATTCAAGTCCTTCTTCATCCTGAAATATTGTCATATATTCAATGTGTCTCTTTCCTTTCATCCACTTGAAATATTGTCTATATATTCAATGTTGTCTCTTGTATAAACTTCACTATCTTTGTAGCTCACACAGGAGGTACGTGTAGTTTTCTGTTGAGTGTTGTTTTGTTAGGCCAGTGAGTTTGCCTCAGTATATCATATTCGGGCAATCTTGAAGTATGTGCTCTGCAGTCTGGTGTGCCTGTACATGTGGCTGAATTGCCAATCTTGAATTTTGTATACATGTGGCTGCGGAGTAGATGGTGTCCTGTTCTAAGGCGCAGAATGACAACTTGTTCTAATCTGCTCATATTAACTCTTTCCACGCTTTAAGCCGCACACTGCGCCATAGAGTTGCTTCCTTATAAGAAGTCTTTCTAGTTTTACTTCTACTGTTTTACTTATACTACTTTTCAACCTTGTTATTCTATTAGGTTGTCCAGTTTTCTTCAATTTAGTATATAATAATATATATATGTTTATTTATTGACAGTAGTTGAGATCGTAATTTAAAAAATTTTTTTTACTTCCTTGAATTAACTGCTTAAAAATTGAGAAAATAAATGGGCGTGGAAAGAGTTAAAGTAGTGTGTTGCTATTTGTGGCTTTCTGATTGATTTAATCATCCTTTTCTTTTGGTGGTAGGTAACTGTCTGATTGGTCATAGGGAAGCCTGACTCATGTCCAGGATCAGTGATAACTAATGCAAAACAAAATATATCTATTATGTGACATGAAGCCCATGTTATTAATAATTTCTCTTGAATATAAATAAAATATCTTCTTCTTCGAATGCTCAATATCGACCACATGTCAAACCACTCTTTGTGATTTGTATATGATCTAAACCTAAGAGCGATTGTATGTTGTGCCAATTATGTGCCTACAAGTAGGCTATCACATCCGATTTCTGCAACGCTTTTCATTTACTAGGGTAGCTTCCCTAGGCCCCTACCTCAGCCGCTTCTTACAACATGCCTTGTAGGTCACAGTGTTACTATTCTTTGCTCCACTTGCAAGCCCAGGCAACACACAAGCAAAAATAAAATATGATAGTGATTAAAAAAATATGTACTCACTGATTTTAACTTGACTTCCTCGAGGTCTTGCACTTTGTCAATGATTGCAGAAATCTCCAGCTGATTGTGTGTGTCTCTCAGTGAGTTCTTGATGTGAATTATCTCCTCGGAAATTCGTCTGAAAGAACCCGTTATTTCCGCAACCTTTTGTTTATATTCATTAAAGTTGTAATCTGGTGCTCCAATAATGAATGTGTTGAATGCTCTGAGAAATGCAACCAAAATAATGTTGAAGAAATATAATTAAAGGAAAAGCATCTTTAACTCAACTGTCAAGGCTGTTTTTCTATATGGAGCGGGGACATGGAGAACAACTTAGGGGCACACCAAAAAGTTGCAGATATTCATTAATAGATGTCTGCGGAGGATACTCCATCTGCGATGGTATGAGAGGACGACAAATGGGGAACTGTGGGATAGAGCGGGACAACGGCAGGTGGAACAAGAGATAAGGAGCAGAAGGTGGCGATGGATAGGATATACACTGAGAAACCCCTGACAGCACCATGAGACATAATCCCTGTATACTCCACCACAAGATTAGCTGGCATGGCTACAATATCAGCGAGAGCTGCAATGGACCGAAGTGACATTTTTAACACATTGAGAGTGTTTCCGTACAGAGGAGTTTATAGGTTGTGAATCCTAGTCAATGATCAGATTGAGATAGATGGGTGTCGATATTAGTACAGCCCGGAAAGAATGACATACCAAATGTGCAAAAAGATTGATTAATCAACATTGAACTGGCATGTTGGGTCGCTGCTGTATTTGTTGAGATGAAGGACCTGTGGAGGTGTCTGGATTGCTATGATGATAGTCCTCATATAATTTCTTCTTTGAATGCTCCATATCGACCACTTGTTAACCTCTCTGTGTTATTTGCAAGTGATCTGAGCCTAATAGCGATTGTTCGTTGTGCCAGTTATGCGCCTACAAGTAGGCCAGCACATCAAATTTCTGCAATGATGCTTTTTATTTACTAGGTAGCTTCCTATTCCCTATCTCAGTTACCTCTAACAACATGCCTTGTAGATCGGTTTGGCACTATTCTTTGCTTCCTTGCGGCCCGGCACCATATGGCGCTCATATAACTGATAACTCAGACACACATCTCCTCCTCTTCTTCTTGGTCGTTCTTTACAACCAATTTTAATCACTCTTTGTGATATGTTTGATCTTTGCCAAGAACGTGTATACGTTGCACATTGGTTTGGTAGGCCCTTAAATGCATAGACTTCTACACGTTTAGGACACGTGTATCCGATTTCAGCCAAACCTCCTTAGTCGCCTCTTACGACATGCATGGCAGGCAACAGTGGTTCTATTCTTTACACCCCAAATTATGGGCGCAGACACACATAATACTGCTGCCTTGTAGTTGATTGGGGACAATCAAAGGCTAGCGGAGCAAACCATACACAAAACTGGACGGTAGGCAAACCAAGCAGTCCATTAACAAGACTGGTATAGCTGGGCAGATGACGCTCATCAGCCCGGGAGGGCAGGTCATCTACGGATCGCTGCCCTGAAAGACAATAGCAACCTGCTGCCTTGTGGGTTTTGGCTGGGGCAGCAAAAGGCTAACGGAGAGCAAACTCAGTAAACGCTGGTTGAAACCGAACACACCACAGAAGGATAAGCACTTGAGCTCCAATTGGTATTAAAGGATGTGCATGTCCATTCCGTTCCTGATGTTTGCCTGTTTATATATCACAATAGAATGATAAAAACGGCCAAAGAACGATATCCGTCTGCTGTTTGCCGTTTATATCACAGAATGAAACGCAAAGAACATCAGACACATAATAATATTAAAATAAATAGTATTGATACATAACATACTCTTCAAACCAATTATAGCCTTCCACTCGTTCTGCTTGCAGTTTCTGGAACCTTCTTAGCAAATCCACTGGGCTGGCATGGCCATTGGAATGTTTTGGGCTTGAACTGGGGTCACCAGCTGGGCAGTTAGCACTGGCCATAATTAATGTGCAAGCCTAGATGTTTCAGCAGTGTCAAGTCAAATGATTGTAGCCAGGTTGTTTACATACAGTGTAAGTTGTGATACCTGAAAGTAGTCAAAGGGACGTAACAATAGCAGTTTATGAAGTAACCAAAGGGAGGTAAAATGATGGTTTCTGTGAGCAAAAATTGTCAATAAAAGTACACATTTATCAGTTCTATTTTTCTTTTTCAACTTTCTGAACCTTTGAGGTTCATTGCTGCAGATTTTTGGGTGTGAAATTTGATAGCTGATTGTGTTTCAGGAAACATGTTGAGCATGTCATTGTCAAGGCAAGTTAAAGGTATGGCGGATGTTAATATTGAGCAGCAGTTGCTTGTCATCCTGTACCAGGTGCTGGTTCTTTCAACAATCAAAGATGCAGTGGCCATCCTCACTGTTAGCAAGACGCAAACTGAACGACTGGAGAGAATAGAGAATGAAGCTACATGTATCATCCTTGGTTGCACTTGGGATACACCCTGCATGGCAATGAAGTTTCTCCTAGATTTTTCAACCATGGAGTGTAGACTCAAGATAGCTAGGGAATTTGTTTAGCTGAAAATATATGTACTAAAAGAATTGCCCTCGTACTAGCTGCTCAATATCAGTAGTGGAAATAGATTAAAGTGAAACAAATTGTGGGTTGGCAGTGCTGCAGACACTGTTCAGCTGGTTCACAAATACCGACCATGTGGAAGAATGGGTACCGGTGGCTTCAATATATGGGAACACCTTTTCGACCATCATTAAATTCTCTCTCGGGATCGCTTAGACTGATGTACCAGATTTCCCATAAATTCTTATTCATGTGGAAATCTGATTCATGCAGCCTTAGCAGGGTGTGCTCTCACATCTTTAACGCCATTTGGAGCTCTGGTGCTTATCCTTGGCGATGTGTCCGGTTTTAGCCAGCGTTTACTGGGTTCACTCTCTGTCAGCCTTGGGCTGTCCCCAGCCAACTTGCAAGGCAGCAGGTTGCTATTTTCTTTTAGGGGAGCTACCCTTAGACAACCTTCCCTCCTGGGTTGTTGAGTGTCATCTGTCCAGGTTACCAGTCTTTTTATGGACTACTTGGTTTGCCTGCCGTCCAGTTTTGTGTGCGGTTTGCTTCGCTAGCCTTTGATTGTCCCCATTCGAACTACAAGGCAGTAGTAGTTCTCTGCGAGGGGAAACGCAGATATTGTTCTCTGATCATTAAATTCGACACAGGATGCAGCAAGAGAAATCCCATGGTGGTGTATGAAGACATCAAGGCCACCATTAAAGACAACTGTAATAAAGGTGCCTGTGTGATTTACACGGATAGGTAGTTTGCAAAGAAAAGTCTACATGCGCCTTCTCTGAAAGCTCATACTACAGAAAGGTCAAGGAAGCCAGTAGTGCATTTAGTATGTCAACAAGAAGCATGATAATGGAAGTACTGGCTGTGACTAAGGCCCTACTCTGGCTGGAGTCACAAAACTACACACATGAGTATTCATCGAGTATGATTTGAAAGGTCATTCAGTGTGCATGTAATGGACTGAATGACCAACAAGCGTCAACAATTCACAAAGTGCTTCCATCGTCACTACTATTATTTTAATACTATCATAATCATCATGAAATAGCTTGTCCTGAGCAGAACCACCCCAATAGTTCTCTGAATTTCTCTCTCTCATAGGCCAGATGTCCCGCCTCTACAACCGTCATATTCAAACCATCAGTTACATACTGAATCCATCTCCTCTGTGGTCTTCCCCACCTTTGCATGTCTTTTTTATGTCCAAAATATCTAAATTTTCTCTTTTTTATTTGTAGCATTTTCCAGTTTTCTTAGATTTTGAGTTCTTTCTGGATAGATCTATTCGTTCTCTTCTCTGTCCATGATATACGGTGGACTCTTCTGTAACACATATTCAAAAGCAGATATATGTTTTTCCACTGCTTTGTTTAATGTCCATGCTTCACACCCATACATTGACACTGGGAATATGCATGCTCTTAGTATTCTGATTTTTGTTTTTCTATCAGTTCCGTTCCATACTGTTTTTAGTTGTTTAATGTTTTATAAAGCCATGTTTGTTCTTCGTTTAATTTCCTTCATCCCATTTCCATCTGTTGTTAGCAGTGAACCACTGAAACCACATAACAAACTGAAATCACGATCTATGCTGTTTTAGCTCCGCTTTTTCTCGATAAACCTGTCAACGCTGTTGGAACATGTGTCTGACCTGTTTAACAATTCGACCAGGTGTACAAACTCAATTTGTAACACTATCCCTGATTGACATAATAAACTAATTTCTTTGATAATCAACTTGAACAATATATAAATTTCATCAAATTAACTAATTTTACCAAACTCTAGATACAATGATGTAGAAATATATATATCTTAGAGATGGATTAAAAACTGAAAATTGTATAAGAATACGGTTATGTAAATTTAGCACTAATTTTACATGAAACAATGCTTGGTAGTTGGGTTATCTTAAGTAACAATTTTGTTGCATCCTGCAGCGGTCAGTACAGAATGAGTTAAGGGGGCTTTGTGCCATTGAGGTTAGGTGCTCGCCTCTAGTGCCAAAGGTACTCAGTTTGCTCCCTCGTGGACCCATCAGGATATTTTTCTAGGGATTCCTGATCATAGTGTGAGATCGAGTTCCTAGTTCTATCGGAGATGGACGATAAAATGTACATCCCGTGTTCCATTTGAGCATGTAAAGGATTCATTGGCAGTTCAAAATCGAGAAGAGCAGGCTGGAAAGCTGTTGCCCTGGCATCTCAAATCACAACTTGCCCTTGCTCTTCATATATAACTGATGTGAATCTGTCATAATCAGAGATACTATACACCCGAGTGGTTACCGGGCCCATAGTTGGGGTGTAAAGAATGGAACCACTGTTACCTGCCACGCATGTCGTAAGAGGCGACTAAGGAGTTTTGGATGAAATCTGATGCACATGTTCTAAACGTGTAGAAGCCTATGTGTTTAGGGGCCTACCAAACCAATGTGCAACGTATACACGTTCTTGGCAAAGATCAAACATATCACAAAGAGTGATTAAAATTGGTCGTAAAGAACGAACGAAAGAACGAACGCAAAGAAGAAGTGATACTATAGTATACTACACTACACTACTTAACTGAGATACTCACACACTCAGTCACTATGAACAAATATGATACTCGTAATAATTTAATAAGTCTAAGTGACATTCACATTGTTATTGCAATCATAATACAGCAGCGCAACTTAACTGACTACTCGCTGTGTAATACAATGGTTCATGAGTGTTACTTACGGTAGCAGTAATAACTAGTGTGTACGGAGAATGTAGTGTCACAGTGTGTAACTATGTTAACTCATCAGTGTACTAAAATAAAGTAACAAGTTAGTTACAAAGTGGGACTCAAAAGTTGAGACACACCAGTTGAATCGAATGATCTATATTTACTAATCACTACTTATACTTATGTAAATACTATTTTCTTACAGACCTTCGATATTGTAGGTCGATATTGTGTGTGCTCAAAATTGCTAAATATTATTTGCAACTTACATATGATTATGGTATACAATATTTCACCAGTTTATGAACAGGACCACAGACGCACAAGACGAGAAGTAAACAAGTAGTGATGTGCGAATAGTGTTTATTCGTTACTCAAATACCTACTATTGCCTGAATCCGATAGTACTGAATAGAGCACAGGAAATAGTACTCGCTACTTTATCACTAATTCATACGGTTCGCCGCTGCGTAGATTACTCTGATATCCAATAACCAGACTGCAAATATCCCCATTGACTTGTTGGAGCCTCGGGAGAGGGAAAGACTATGGGAGTAAACCCAAACAAACGCCCTAGTGGTTACCGGGGCCCAAATTTGGGGTGTAAAGAATAGAACCACTGTTACCTGCCACGCATGTCGTAAGAGGCGTCTAAGGAGGTTTGGCTGAAATCGGATGCATGTGTCCTAAACGTGTAGAAGTTCTATGCGTTTAGGGGCCTACCAAACCAATGTGCAACGTATACACGTTCTTGGCAAAGATCAAACATATCACAAAGAGTGATTAAAATTGGTCGTAAAGAACGAACGCAAAGATGAAGAAGAACCCAAACAAAAAATCTGGAGTGTAGCCTGGGTAAGCATCATGTGATGCCCTACCGGCAGCTCCAGCAACCAATCTATTACCAGGCGTCATGCTTGCACTCCTCTGGATTCTATCAGCGAAGTAGAGACAGTGATTTAACGAGTTTTGAATTACATGGTGTGCAATTATCGACATCATTTGCTTGATAAATGCCCTTTTAGTCGAAACGTTGCTGTGTATTGTTTTTGTAAAACTACAGTACTTTGTTTTTATGTGCTTCGCAATTGCAATTAGAATTGGATGCCTGAATGAAAAGTGTATCAGTTACATGAAGACTATCATCATAGCACTCCTGGCATCTATATAGATCCCCAGACCTTCGCCTCAACAAATCCAGCAGCGTCCAACACGCAAGTTCGATGTTCATTAATCAATATTTTTGTATATTTGTTATGTATTTCTTTTCGGGCTGCACCAATATCGATACCCATCTCTCTCAATCTGGGCAGTTATTTGATTCACAAAGAAAGAACACTGATGTCCTGAAAGAACTAAATGTTAAAGAGAATTGGCTGATAAACAACATACTATACAGAAAAATTACATACTTTGGTCACATCAAGCGTCACGATAGCCTGGAAAGAACAATACTAGAGGGCAGGGTCCCAGGACGCAGAGGCAGACCAAGAAGAAGAGGCTACAAGATATTAAAGAAACCATGAACATGACCATCGACGAAGTGGGTGAATTGGCAAGAGACAGAGTGAATTTAAGATGTGCTGCAAAGAGAGCAAACGTTCTATAAAGGATACGCACCTTGATGATGATGATTTGATTCACAGCCCTGAAACTCCCCGTTCGGAAAGACTCTCTCAATGCGTTAAGAATGTCATTTCGGTCCATTACAGCTCCTTCTGATATCGTTGCCGTGCCAGTCAATCTATCAGCTCGTACATTACCCTTGACTCATGCATGCACATGGACAAAAATGAAGGGGATTTCTCTGATTCTGTACCAATCGAAAAATCTCTGAGGGCCACAGAGATGTGGTTTTAAAGAAGAATAATTGCTCGCCTGCCCAGCGTGTTCGTAGCGCGTTGGACGACGGGTGAAAGCTCCCTATGTGTGCGGTTCAATTCCACGGGATGAAAGAAAAGCCACAGGTTCTCTAGATTTACGATGTTCGTGGCACCGAACCGAAGAGTTAGATGTCCATGGCACCGAGCCGAAGAGATGAAAGCTCAAGTGCTTCTGGATCAGTAAACAAAACAAAAAAATAGAAGAAAAATGAGAATCCAACGGACTGCTAAAATGACTAATGTGGAGGTGTTAAATGAGGTCAAGACACAGAGAAAGGGTATTATCAATATACGAAAGAGGCAGTCATCATTTTTCGGACATGTGATGAACAAGGGAGGTTTAGAACACATTGCAACAACCGGTAAAATCGTGGGTAGATGAGACAGAGGAAGACAGAGAAGAACTTTTGGATAGCATGACTTCATGGCACGGAAGAGTGTCAACATCTGAGATGATAACAAACACCAGAGATTTGTGGAGATCCATGATCGCCTACGACAGCCGGCATGGCACCTGATACTGAGTATATATATATGGAACTGCAGTAAAACTATTTGATTGGCAAAACATGTAATTACAAAGTACTGTAGTTTTACAAATTACAAAAACAATGACAAAATACAGCAACGTTTCGACCAACAAGGCCTTTATCAAGCAAACGAACAAACAGGAGTGACAAATTAAAATGAAACACAAATGGACGACCAAATACAAACGTATTTAAGGAAAATCTGGAATAAAAACGAATAACGAAATAAATGTAACACAAAAACACACATAAAAACTAGAAATAGAAAGGAAAGAAACAATGAAACATCTAGTAAATATATAACTTGAATACATGCAACATATACCCATATAGATTACAAAGCATGGGAAGAGAAAGTACTAAGAAGCATAAGAATGGAATATAACATGAATACATGCAACATATACCCATATAGATTACAAAGCATGGGAAAGTACTAAGAAGCATAAGAATGTAATACGTTGAGCCCGCGTGTCGCAAGGTACCATACAAAGAAATCAACCGATTCTCCAGAGCAAATCGACTACGATCATCAGAGGAACATGATCGGATGGCTGTGACCTGGATATCGTGAGCACCTAAATGGCCAGTATCATTGAAATGGGTGGCTACAGGGTCACAGAGCATTGGCGTATGTCGCGTAAGTGTTGTGCGAATCGGTCACTGAGCCTCTTGCCTGTCTCGCCGATATAAGCCTTGTTACACCGCTTACAGATAATGGCATAGATAAGATACGAATAGAAGGGTTGAAAACATATAAATTAATGAAGCTGAAACATTAATGAAATTAAGAGCGTGTTTTCAACCCTTCTATTCGTTTTACTCTCACATCTCCACTACTTGTGTCAACTTTCTTGACATTACTATCACCTTACGCCTATCCCAATCACTACATCAGTATATTACAAGCCTACTGATGCACATAGTTTTCTCCTCTATACTTCTTCCCATCCCGGGCTTGTCGTGACTCTTTGCCATTCTCGCAGCTCTTACGCCTTCGTCGCCTTTGTAGTGAGGACGATGACTTTCTTGAGAGAGCTCGCGAGATGCTTGATTTCTTTCGTAGGCGCCTCTATACCCGGAGAGGGTGCTTGTCTCGGCTATGCATCGAGTTCAGAAAGTCACTCGCCAGCAGGCCCTTACCAGCCAGCATAGGACTACTAACTCTGGAGTAAAACTTATCTTTACTTACCACCCCATAGTTCCTGGTAAAAAATGTTTTATTCCGTCATCTGTCTCTCCTTAGATCAGATCCTGAGACCCGTTCTGTCTTCCCCAACTATCCTTTGGTGTCTTACAGACGGGACAGAAGTCTTAAGGATATGTTGGTACACAGTCGCCTTAAGTCCAATATCCAGACTCATTTTGGCACTGTCCAGTGTGGCCGTCGGCGTTGCAACACGTGTGCTTATGTGATACAGACGCGTACTGTATCTTTTCCTTTAGGCACGTTTCTTATTGACGATGGGTTCACATGCGAGTCCCGTAATCTTATCTATGCCATTATCTGTAAGCGGTGTAACAAGGCTTATATCGGCGAGACAGGCAAGAGGCTCAGTGACCGATTCGTCCAACACTTACGCGACATACGCCAATGCTCTGTGACCCTGTAGCCACCCATTTCAATGATACTGGCCATTTAGGTGCTCACGATGTCCAGATCACAGCCATCCGATCATGTTCCTCGGATGATCGCAGTCGATTTGCTCTGGAGAATCGGTTGATTTCTTTGTATGGTACCTTGCGACCACGCGGGCTCAACGTATTACATTCTTATGCTTCTAAGTACTTTCTCTTCCCATGCTTTGTAATCTATATGGGTATATGTTGCATGTATTTATGTTATATTCCATTCTTATGCTTCTTAGTACTTTCTCTTCCCATGCTTTGTAATCTATATGGGTATATGTTGCATGTATTCAAGTTATATATTTACTAGATGTTTCATTGTTTCTTTTCCTTTCTATTTCTAGTTTTTATGTGTGTTTTTGTGTTACATTTATTTCGTTATTCGTTTTTATTCCAGATTTTCCTTAGATACGTTTGTATTTGGTCGTCCATTTGTGTTTCATTTTAATTTGTCACTCCTGTTTGTTCGTTTGCTTGATAAAGGCCTTGTTGGTCGAAACGTTGCTGTATTTTGTCATTGTTTTTGTAATTTGTAAAACTACAGTACTTTGTAATTACGTGTTTCACCTGATACTGACCAATATGAGAAGTGAATTTAACCAGCGAGTCAAAGGAAATCATAAGTATACATTCCATTCGACATCTGCTTAGAAAGACTCCGTCTATCGACCTACCCAGAGTGCTATAACTTTCATTCCTTTCTTGTCTTCAATCTTGCCTATAGCTTCAGGATAAGTAGAGATTTCTAGAACTTTTCTAGTAACGAGTATTTTTGTAAAAGTAGCAAACAGTTATAGAGTTTAAAAGTAACTGAAAAACTCGCCACAAATTAAACTGTTAAAAAATGTGCATCTCCGGAGCAGTCAGTTATATATTTTTTTAAAACTATTCACCATCCAGCGTGAAACAATACAGTTTATATTTCACTTTCATAATTTATAGTAAAATTTTCATTTGTTAAATTTATTTCATCTTCTTATCTCAATGATGTGTAAGATTTATGTGCTTTACCTTCCACCAATATTTATATAACGGTTTTGTAGTAGCTAAATGATCTGCTTTTTTGAAAAGTTAAAAGCAAGAGAACAAAATATTGACGAGACAAGACTATAATACTAACATCTGTTTATTGAACTCAGAACTGGCATCTTGTGCAGATGTTTAATACAGCATTAAGCACGTCACTATGGATGGGAGATGTAAGTGTATACAATTAATTATGATATAAGCGTTACTACATTTCTCAATATAGTTTATTTAAGTTTATTAAAGTAATAGAAATATGGCCATATCAATTAATTATCATAACACTTACACTCACCGAGTCACCTACACACACTCTGACGACACTGCTTCATTGCACTTCTTCTTACTTAATAATAATATACTTAATTTAATAATATTATAAATATATTATATATAATATAACATTGTATCATGAAAAAGCGTTCTTTACTTGTTACTTTATATTAAGTTGATTTTGAAATGCAAACATGTCACCTTACTCACTTATTCCACTACTTGTTGTAGAGCATGCTTCAACAGTTGTTCACCACTTTTCTCAGTCTCTCACTCTGGCTGTTTTAACTTTATGGTCACCCAGAATAATTCGGAATAGTCGAGCACTCAATGCCTGTATGCTTCAGTTCCTCAAGAAGACTTCGTCTCCAGTTCTGTTTAGGGCGTCCTCTTT
The DNA here is from genome assembly GCA_020796225.1 of Arion vulgaris. NCBI lineage: Eukaryota > Metazoa > Mollusca > Gastropoda > Stylommatophora > Arionidae > Arion > Arion vulgaris. The sequence goes on along the minus strand of CM036769.1, from coordinate 32,022,431 downwards.
TTCCTTGCAGGTTCCACTCAAGGGCTTGTCTAGTGACACTCAACTGTGTCTTCCGTAGGGTATGCCCAATTCATCACCATTTTCTCCTCTTAACCTGGGTCATCATTCCTGTCGGTTCTTATCCACAGGTCTGTGTTTACAACTCTGTCATACCATCTCAGTCTGAGAATCCGTCAAACGGATCCATTTACAAAGGTCTGAATGTTATTTGTATTTAACTTGGTGACTCGCCACATTTCCGAGCATACAGCAACACAGATTTCACATTTGAGCTGAATATCCTAAGCTTTGTTTTTGTGGAGATAAACATGTCACTATGAATACTAAAAAAAGCATTGTTCAGCACAATATTTCTCACAACATTTGTGCTGTCAGTGCCAAACCTGGATGCTGATATCAAACGATAGAAGAAAACTAGTCACTACAGCGATAAAGTGTCTATGCAGAATGCTGGGAGTAACTAGAAGAGACTGGTTTCTTCTTCTTCAGCAATCTCTTGTCATGCGCTTAATTTACTGTGGACCACAAACTGGGCAGTCAGCTTCAGGTCTGTCAGGTTTCCTAAAGCTTAGTTTTCAGGTCGACTGGGTGTGGCCACATGTTGCTTCTCAGCTTACCTAGGAGAGAACAGTCTTGCAGGATATGCTCCGATGTCTGCTCCGCCTGCTGACACTGTCAGAGCTATTTGACTTATTCCTAGTCTATATAAGTGTTTGTTGAGTCTGCAGTGTCCGTGCATAGTCTAAATATAATGACCTGGTCTGTTCTGCTTAGGTCTTTAGATAATCATATCCAGTGTTTGTCTTCCAGTCTACTGCAGATTTTCTCTGTATGAGGGTTTTGACTTGAAAAGACAGGGGTTGGTAAATTTGCTCTTTGGCACTACCCTCCTTAGTTAAGGCATCAGCACTCGCATTGCCTGCAATGCCACAGTGAGATGGAATCCACTGCAAGTGAATTTCTGCCTTTTCTGAAAGCTGAACAAGTTCTCTTTTTAGGTTTTGTACTGTGCTGTCAGCGGATTTAGCCTCTAGGGCTTGTATAGCTGACAGTGAGTCTGTAAGAAATACCATCTTGCCTGAAGGTGCTTGCAGCTTATTCATGTGCTGTGCTGCCATCAGAAGGGCTAAGAGTTCTGCTTTGTAGTTGGAACATATTCTTCCAGTAGGGGCCGCTAGAGACACAGTAGTAGCATCTGGGTGCCTAATGTACACTCCTGCTCCACCATTCATGGTTGCCTCCATTGCCGATCCATCAGTGTAAATTCTTATCCAGCTGTCTTCTGGTTCGCCACATAAGCAGATTACCAATAGACAGTTTAGCTCAAAGAGCATTGTTACTCTGATACAGTGGATACAAAGCAAAAGGCCGACCACGCAAAAGGTGTACCTCAGAGGTTCACCTATAGTTTCACGAGGGCATGATGGCACGTGTACTTGGACGAAGGAGCTGTCGGAAGCCTTCCATGTCACCAACGGCGTCAAACAGGGCTGTGTACTGGCCCCAACACTCTTCAGCATGATGTTTGCTGCCATGCTCACGGATGTTTTTTGGGAAGGCGACGAACATGGGGTAAAGATTAGATACAGGACAGACGGTAACCTATTCAATCTTCGGAGGTTAAAATCCTCCACCAAGGTAAAAGAATCAACTATCTCAAACCTGTTGTTTGCTGATGACTGTGCCTTCGCTACCAACTCTGAGGAAGAAATGCAGACTTACATGGACAAGTTCTCAATGGCCTGTGATAGGTTTGGCCTCACCATTAACACCAAAAACAGAGGTCATGTTCCAGCCCGCCCTAGAGAACAGTATTACGATCCAGTCATCAACATTAAACACCAGCGTCTCCAGTCAACGGACAACTTTGCTGATCTTGGCAGCCTCCTATCCAGATCGGCAAACATAGATTCTGAGGTCCACAATAGGATATCCAAAGCCAGTGCTGCGTTCGAAAGGTTACGTGTCACTGTGTGGGAACGGAAGGGGATAAGCATAGTCACAAAGCTGAAAGTTTACCAGGCCATAGTGCTAACCACGCTGCTGTACGCAAGCGAGACATGGACAGTGTATAGCAGACACGGAAGAAAATTAAACCATTTCCACACAAGCTGTCTACGCAGAATACTAAAAATAAACTGGCAGGACAAAATTCCAGACAGCGAAGTCCTCACAAGAGCAAAGATCCCAAGCGTCAACACCCTGTTGCAGAAGGCCCAACTGAGATGGGTCGGTCACGTTGCTCGAATGCCTGATAAACGCATCCCAAAACAGTTGATGTATGGCGAGCTTGAAGGGGGCAGACGTTTAGCTGGTGGACAGAAAAACGCTTTAAAGACACTCTTAAAGTGTCTCTGAAATGCTTCGATATAGACAATACGTGCTGGAATCCTCTTGCTAAGATCGCCAAATGTGGCGCTGTAACAACAAAAGAGGAACCCGAATAGCTGAGAATCATCGTATTGTTGAGTCACAGAGAAACGAGCAGCGCGAAAAGACAGAGCACACAACACGCACATGTCTCACCTTGATCATGTATGCCCCACCTGTGGTCGGGATTCTGTTCTAGGATTGGACTCTACAGTCACCTCCGCACACACCAGAGAGGTGCAACAGTACACGTCTGAGATTGTTGTCATCATCGCTTGCATGGACGGCTATTACCTCAGAGGAAAGTGATGGAAAACAATGTTTGTGAAGTGCACATAAAAAGCCTTTTCTAGAAATCTCTTCTTATCCTGATGCTGTAAGGCAAAACATGATTATAAAACCGCCCGAGTGGTTACGGGCCCAAATTTGGGGTGTAAAGAATAGAACCACTGTTACCTACCACGCAATGTCGTAAGAGGCGACTAAGGAGGTTTGGCTGAAATCGGATGCACATGTCCTAAACATGTACAAGTCTATGCATTTAGGGGCCTACCAAACCAATGTGCAAATACACGTTCTTGGCAAAGATCAAATATATCACAAAGAGTGATTAAAATTGATCGTAAGGAACGAACGCAAAGAAGAAGAAGAGAGGGTTATAAAAAGATTGAATTGATGTTTTCTTCTTGTATTCCTATTTTGTGGCATGCGTCTATTCCGGAATAGATGCCTGTACAGGATACTCCACCTTCGATGGTATGACAGGACTACAAACAGGGAACTCTGGGATAGAACAGGACAACGACAGGTGGAGCAAGAGATAAGGAGCAGAAGGTGGAGATGGATAGAACCCAACACGAAGGAAACCCCCTAACAGCATCACAAGACAAGCTGTCCGATGGAACCCCCAGGGCAATAGAGGTAGAGGAAGACCCAGGAACAGTTGGAGACGGAATGCAAGAAAACGGGGAGAGAGTGGAGAGATCTGGAAAAGATAGCCTTGGATAGGCACGCTTGGAAGGTCTTGGTTCCGGACCTATGCTTCCCTAGGGGCGAAGGGTGAAGAAGAAGAATTCCTGTTTTGTTCTTGTATTGCTGTTTGTTCTTGTATTGCTGTTTGTTCTTGTATTGCTGTTTGTGCTTGTATTGCTGTTTGTTCTTGTATTGCGGTTTGTGCTTGTATTGCTGTCTGTTCTTGTATTGCTGTCTGTTCTTGTATTGCTGTTTGTGCTTGTATTGCTGTTTGTGCTTGTATTGCTGTCTGTTCTTGTATTGCTGTCTGTTCTTGTATTGCTGTTTGTTCTTGTATTGCTGTTTGTGCTTGTATTGCTGTCTGTTCTTGTATTGCTGTTTGTTCTTGTATTGCTGTTTGTTCTTGTATTGCTGTTTGTGCTTGTATTGCTGTCTGTTCTTGTATTGCTGTCTGTTCTTGTATTGCTGTTTGTGCTTGTATTGCTGTTTGTGCTTGTATTGCTGTCTGTTCTTGTATTGCTGTCTGTTCTTGTATTGCTGTTTGTGCTTGCATTGATCAGAGCTAATCTTATTTCTGAAAATTTCTAGCTTGATGATGATCTGGATGAGCAAGCTATAGTCAGTGCATTTGCCCAACTTGGGGAAGTTGTTATCAATGTTAAACTAATGAAGGATGCTAAGAACTGTGGCAGGTATGTCAAACATACAGCCTGAACACGTCATATTAACAACCGCCAGCCATGTAACACACATGAAGTACTTGTGTGTGCAGTTAGTTTAGTTTGTTCCTTTCGTGCCAAAGGCAGAGGTTTTAGATCTCCATGTGATACGGTTCTTTGCTAGCAGTTGGAGATCTTGTACGGTTTTACATCCCAATAGTTTACTTTCTTGTTGGATGGTTCTTCGAAGAGTGGTCTTTGGTCTTCCACCAAGGCTATTACAAACAGGCTAAAAATCCAATGCTATATATATCCTATATTAATGTATGGCTCGAAACATGGACAATGAACAAGCAGTTAGAAGACAGAATCGATGAATTTGAGATGTGGATATATAGAAGAATAGGCAGAGTTTCATGGACAGAAAAACAGACAAATAAACAAGTTTTAGGAAAACTAGGCATGAAGAAACAATTATTAAGAGAAATAAAATTCAGACAAGTAAAGTATTTTGGACACATAAAAGACATGACACCATGATAAAATCTTTACTAGAGGGGAAAGTTGAGGGGGAAGAGCAAGAGGAAGACAGAGAGATAAGTGGGAGGTAAACTTTAAGAAATGGACAGGTTACAGTCTGGCAGAGTGCAACACCAAGGCAAAAGACAGAGGATGTTGGAAATTCATTGCAGCCAACCTTCGATGTGGAGACGGCACTTGATGATGATAATGAGATGCAAGGAAAGACTGATGTAAATCTATGTAGTAATGACAAAATACGTAAAAACAAGTAATGTAGTTTTAAAAGTACATAAAAATATATAGCCAGGCAATATGCTATATTGTTTTTGTACTTTGTCTTCTTCTTCTTCTTTCGTTGTCTTACGACCAATTTTAATCACTCTTTGTGATATGTTTGATCTTTGCCAAGAACATGTATACGTTGCACATTGGTTTAGTAGACCCCTAAACGCATAGACTTCTACATGTTTAGGACACATGCATCCGATTTCAGCCAAATCTCCTAAGTCACCTCTTACGACATGCGTGGCAGGTAACAGTGGTTCTATTCTTTACACCCCAAATTTGGGCCCGGTAACCACTGTGCAGGGATGTACTTTGTAAAACTGCAGTACTTTGTTTTACGTGTTTCACCAATACTTCTGTTGGTAGATATAAATATTGAAACGTATAGAATAAAATAGTTGTGTGGGTAGATATAAGTCTTGAAACGTATAGAATAAAATAGTTGTGTAGGCAGATATAAGTCTTGAAACGTATAGAATAAAATAGTTGTGTAGGCAGATATAAGTCTTGAAACGTATAGAATAAAATAGTTGTGTGGGTAGATATAAGTCTTGAAACGTATAGAATGAAATAGTTGTGTGGGTAGATATAAATATTGAAACATATAGAATGAAATAGTTGTGTGGGTAGATATAAGTCTTGAAACGTATAGAATGAAATACTGGTGTCGAAAATGAGTACTACAGTGCTATATTGAACACATACTTACGTATGGCAGCGAATCATGGACAATGAACAAACAGTCGATACAATCATTGGAAGCCACAGAGATGAGGTTTTACAGAGGAACGCTGAAAATTCCATGAACAGCTAAGAAAACAAATGTGGAGGTTTTAAATCAGGCCTGCACACAAAGAAACCTTATCAAAAGAATACAAAATCAGACAATCAAGGTTCTTCGGGTATATAATACGAAGAGAAGGTTTAGAACATTTGGCGCCAGTGGTTACCGGGCCCAAATTTGGGTGTAATGAATAGAACCACTGTTACCTGCCACGCATGTCGTAAGAGGCGATTAAGGAGGTTTGGCTGAAATCGGATGCATGTGTCCTAAACATGTAGAAGTCTTATGCGTTTAGGGGCCTACCAAACCAATGTGCAACGTATCACGTTCTTGGCAAAGATAAACATATCACAAAGAGTGATTAAAATTGGTCGTAAAGAACAAACGCAAAGAAGAAGAAGAGAACATTTGGTGACAACAGGTAAAATTCAGGGGAGAGATCGTGGAAGACAGAGGAAGAAGATGTTGGATGGCCTGACATCATGGTTCTACAAAAGGTAGACATCAGAACTGATTACATGCGCCAAGCAAAGAGAGTTGTGGAGAGACATGATCGCCTACACTGGCAGGCACTGCACTTGGTTAATTGACTGGTATGGGTAGATGTTAGTCATGTGTCATGTCTGTTAATAATTCCTTCCTTTCATTCAATTGAAATATATTTTCTATATCTGCAATGTTGTTTTGTACATATAATTCTCCCTTTCATTTGTAGCACACACAGAGATCCATGTAGTTTTCTTCTGTGGTATTTCACTTAGTGGCGTTTGTGGCCTAGGGGTTAGTGACTCGGTCTATTAACCTCGACGTTCTGAGTTCGAATCACGCTGCAGACAATTTGGTTGCAAATTGTTTAGCATGGATTTTACAAATGGACGCGGCGCCACCCGTTCAGAAAGCAATGGCAAACTACTGAACCTAGAAAACTAATGCCTAGAAAAATCACAAACAGCGTTAAAAAGCTGGGGTTGATCGCAAAGTCCTGTAAAGGATATGCAATTAACTAACTATTTCACTTAGCCATAAGTTTGTCTCAGTAAATTATATTCAGAACAATCTTGAAGTATGTCCTCTGCAATACTGGGGGGCTAGTACACATGACAAGTGGATAAACAGTTCTGAGAACCAAAGAGAAATCACAGAGGTCAATGGTTATGATAAATATATAGATAGTAAACTGGTATTTTGAGGCTACCGGAACAACCAATTGCCAATTACTGAAATGATCTAACTTACAAATTTTAAACTCCAATGTTGTATTAACCCTAACATATGCCAGCGAGAGTTGGAAAATGACTAAAGATATAGAAAATAAGTTGAATGCATCTGAAAATAGATGACTGCGAAAAATAATGAATATAAAATGGAACAAATTCAGGAGAGATGATAAAATCAGAGAAATATCTGATCAATCACTAGTAACAGCTGTTATAGGAAAGAGAAGATGGTGGAAAGAGTGTCCTTTCCACAGTTGATTCATCAAGCGAAATCTTGCAAGATGTGTTCAACTGTCTGTTGACTCACACATGCGGGTGATCTTGCAAGATGTGTTCAGCTGTCTGTCGACTCACACATGTGGGTGATCTTGCAAGATGTGTTCAGCTGTCTGTCGACTCACACATGTGGGTGATCTTGCAAGATGTGTTCAGCTGTCTGTCGACTCACACATGTGGGTGATCTTGCAAGATGTGTTCAGCTGTCTGTCGACTCACACATGTGGGTGATCTTGCAAGATGTGTTCAGCTGTCTGTCGACTCACACATGTGGGTGATCTTGCAAGATGTGTTCAGCTGTCTGTCGACTCACACATGCGGGTGATCTTGCAAGATGTGTTCAGCTGTCTGTCGACTCACACATGTGGGTGATCTTGCAAGATGTGTTCAGCTGTCTGTCGACTCACACATGTGGGTGATCTTGCAAGATGTGTTCAGCTGTCTGTCGACTCACACATGTGGGTGATGACACATACGAGGCAAATGGAGAATTGATGCATCAAGGTGGTAGTTCAAAACAGCAAGTAATTTGTTTCAATCATGTTTTATGTCTAACCATATTTTTAAATGCGTTGGGGGTCTCTCTGGCATAGAAGTAGGGTGCTCGTCTCTCATTGCAAAGGTACTCAGCTTGTTTCCTTCGTGCAGTGATCGAGATATTTTTTCAGAGATCCCTGATCTCAGTGTAGTTGAAGTCAAGTTCCTAGTTCTATCGGCGACGAAGGATAAAATGTAGGTCTCTTGTTCAAGTTGAGCATGTAATAGAGCACTTGGCAGTTGAAAATCGATATGGGTAGGCTGTAAGCTGCTGACTGGGCAAAATTATTTTAAAAAAATTGAAATAAAATTCCTGCAAACATTTTCAAAGTCTTTAAAATTTTATCTTGGAACCTTGCTGGTGCTACAGAGTTGCTGCACTGCTGCTGAGATCTTTCCGTGTAAGAAAGAGATCGGAGCACACATGGTTACTCATCGAAGTGCAATGATGATGGTCCAATCAATCATGTCTGTCCATGTTTGGTAGATAATCATTTCATATAAATAACTGAAGCTTTATGACGGTAGTAAATAACACTTGTCAATATATTTTTCAGTTTGAGTCCAGGGAATTACTGCTTTGTGGAGTTTCCTGATGTTGATTCCGCTCAGAGAGTCTTACAGAGACTCAATGGCAAATACATACCAGGGAAACCTGGGGTAAGATATTGAATAAATTAGCATTTTAATGAAGGTATAAATGTGTCTTAACTGTGGTTATATTTACATTTCTATAATAGTGATTCCGCTTGTGTGGTGCTGGGGCACGCAGGGAAGCAAAGAATAGTACCTTTGCGACCTACAAGACATGCCGTAAGAGGCGACTGAGGTAGGGGTCTAGGGAAGCTACCTAGTAAATAAAAAGCGTCACAGAAATCGGATGTGCTGACCTACTTGTAGGCGCATAACAGACACAACGTACAATCACTCTTAGGCTCAGATCACACAGAGTGGTTAATTAAACAAGTGGTCGATATGGAGCATTCGAAGAAGAATGAAGGTAGAAGTGTGTCTTAACTGTGGTTATTTTTTATACTACTATACCAGTGATTCGTAACTCCTGGGACTTCTATGTTTAAGTCAACTTCAAAAGTCTATACCTGACTTTTCTTAAGTCACATACAAGTTTTTCTATGACAATTAGTTAGAACTAATAACCTGTCTTATTTTTTTATGCATGGGGAATAAATTAAATTGAAATGTTGAATAGATCAGACTAGAACGTTGGATAGATCAATCTGGAAAATTGAATAGATCAATCAAATCTGAATGTTGAATAGATCAACCAAAACTGAATGTTGAATAGATCAGACTAGAATGTTGAATAGATCAGACTAGAATGTTGAATAGATCAATCTGGAAAATTGATCAATCAAATCTGAATGTTGAATAGATCAGACTAGAATGTTGAATATGTTGTCTTAAATGTTGAGTAGATTGTCTCGCAGGTTGTTGCCAGGGCCCACAAAGAGAGCAAATAATAGTAACACTCGACTCTACAAGGCATGTTGTAAGAGGCAACTGAGGTAGGGGCCTAGGAAAACTAACCTAGTAAATAAAAAGCGGATGTGCTGGCCTACTTGTAGGCGCACAACATAAAATTGCTCTTAGGTTCAGGTCACATACAAATCACAAAGAGTGGTCCATAAAGAGCATTCGAAGAAGAAGAATAGATTGTCTTAACCCTTTCGCTGCTACATACTTTCTGAAGACTGAGCTAAAAATAGCTACTCTTTGTTTCTAAGTCACAAACGTGAATGTACACCTATAACAGTGACAGTAGCAATATATAACGTGTTAACACGTCTTTAGCCCACAGAGAAGAGATAATAACAGACGTATTAATGCGTCTTTAGAAGTGAATGGGGAAAACGTATATATCCGTCCTTAGCAGCTAAAGGGTTAAATGTTGAATACATCAGACTAGAAGGTTGAATAGTTCAAGTATTAATGAGTAAATCAATAGTGTATTTCTTTTGTGACAGAAACGGTTCAAACTGAATCCAGCCAGCTTTGGGAGAGATCATGAACTTTTGTAAGTAATTGTATGTTTTACTGTGGCGTTGTTATTTATGTGTGTGGGAGTATTCATATATTGTGACTGTTGGAATCAACACAAAAACCAACATTCTTTGTTGCCTGTAACAGTTAAAGTCAACATAAAACCAACATTCTTTGTTGCCTGTAACAGTTAGTCAGCATAAAACCAACATTCTTTGCTGCCTGTAACGGTTAAAGTCAACATAAACCCAACATTCTCTCATTTAGTATCATTTAATATTAGATTTATAGGCCCAGCCAGCCGGCAACGGACTGTATAGAGCTCATAGAAGAAATGAGAAGAGTTTATGATAAGCCAGATGGGGGACTGTCTAGAGTAGTTGATAGTAGCTCGGCCTGCTAGCTGTGAGACGCCTCATAGCTCGGGTTCGAACCTACTGTCCGGCATTTGTTCGAGTCCCTGGTCTTACTCAGGACGATAACGTGAGTACCTCTGAAGTCGGAGAAATCTGCCTGTGTGGCGAGGGAATACTAATTACAAGTACATTGAGCACACGGCTGCCAGTGTAAGTAATTTACAATGTGCACGCTGCTGCCATTGTAAGAAATTGGAAAACGGATTTTCACGCAAAAATCAGTTTCAGAGATGAAACTCGCCTGAGTTGAAAGCGACGAAAGAAAAAAAAAAAAAAAGATAAGCCAGAAACCGATAAGATACAATGGTTTCAAGGCCATAGGTCATCCATGCAAACAATGTACTTCAGAAATACCAGAGGGGGTAGGAATCACTATATGCGAGGTACACTTGAGGGTACTTGCCGAAACTCTCTCTCTCTTTGCCTTTTACCCTGGATTGGGTCATAAGCCCTCAACCAACTCATGCCAAGTCTTCCTATCGCTAGCTATCTCCTGCAGCTCCCTGCCAGAACCCTGCATACCCTGAATGCTGAAAGGCACAACATGAATAGAAAATAGATAGATAGATTATTAATCAAAATTCGTTGTTGTCTGTGACCATTAAAGTTGGCATAAAACCAACATTCACTGTTGCAGAACTATTGGAAGATATTGGTGAAAATGTCTTCACCATCTTCAAAATTACATCGGGACCCTCAGGGTGCTACGAGTTCGTGCACTGCAGCTGAGATCCTCCTGTGTAAGAAAGAGATTGGAGCACACATGGTTACTCACCGAAGTGCAATGATGATGGTCCTATCAATCAATCAATCAATGACTGTTGGAGACAGTACAAAACCAACATTCATGCATGCTTGTTAGAGTAAGAACAAAACCAACATTCTTTGTCGTCTGTAACTATTAAAGACAAAAAAAAATATACCAACATTCTTTACACTCTGTTTAAGTTAGCACAAAACCAACATTCTTCATCACCATTTATTAAACGATTTATTTTCGGAGATATGACTGGCGCATCTACTTTCATATTTCAGACCAGAATTCTCCTTGTATGTGGGTGAGCTCTCCTGGAACATTGACGACTATGACCTGTATGCATTCTTCCAGAAAAGATACAAATCTGTCCGAGGTGCAAAAGGTGCAGTTCATGTCTGATTTCTGATGTTGAACATGTTGTTATCAGTTAACATTTGTTAATGGGGTCAATGATTGCAAAGTGGATAACACACTACGCTATTGACTACATGCCATGTACATTTTGGGGTTCTCTCTCGCGTTCACCACCCAGACTGATGTACCAGACCTCCCCATAAATTCTATTCATGTGGAAATGTGATTCATGCAGCCTTAGCATTGGTGTGTTTTACTTCATATCTTCAGCACCATTTGGAGCTCTGGTGCTTATCCTTCTGTGATGTGTCCGGTTTCATCCAGCGTTTACTCGGTTCGCTCTCCGTTCTGTAGCAATCTAGTGTTTTTTACGATGTGGGGTAGCTAGCCCCACTCCAACCTTCTTAGTCACCTCTTACGACATGCGTGGCAGGTAACAGTGGTTCTATTCTTTACACTCCAATTTGGGCCCGGCAACCACTCAGGCGATTTCGGGTTCAAGTCCTTTTCCTCCCCTCCCCCAAATATTCTCGGTATGCACACAGTGCATGGTTGGACTACAGGTGACTCTGATCCTTTACTTGGTTATCTAAATTGCAATTACTTCTGAAGTCAGAGTAAACTTGCTTGAATGCTAGGGCCACTGATGATAAAGAAAGCTAACCTTCATGCAAAAATCAGTCAGAGTTGTTATTAAAATCTGAATTCATAGCAACCTGCTGTATTGCAGGTCGGCTGGGGACAGCCAAAGGCTGACGGAGAGCGAACCCAGTAAACGCTGGCTGAAGCCGAACACATCGCCGAAGGATAAGCACCAGAGCTCTAAATGGCGCTGAAGATGTGACGAAACCCATCCATACTAAGGCTGCATGAATCAGATTTTCACATGAATGAAATTTATGGGGAATCTGGTACATCTGTCTAAGAGTGATCGCGAGAGAGAATTCATATCGGGTCGGAAGAAACCCTCATATTTCTTGACAGTACAATCCAGTTTAATACAATTAAATACAATACAATACAATACCATTAGTTCCTGGAGTATCAAATAAATACTATTAAGTCAAGATAACTGAATGGATTTCAAAATATAACCGTTTAAGGCTGCTGCTATTGAAACATATTCTCTTTTATTTGATAATCATATTATAAAAGGTGTTCATTGCAGGATAGGTAGTCATGTGTGCATTAAAGAATCAGTAAAAAAAAAGGAACCCTTTCATACCTCGTGGTATATAGGTCAATACAGTGTTAGGCCTGTATTTTTCATTGACCGTCGGCACACGATGGGTGATGTGGTCAGCATCACGCCGCCGCCTTTACTTTCCCAGAGCATGTCTGGTACCCAGTTGAGGTTGGGTCGACCTGAGAGCCGTCGTGGTCGGGAAAAATTCCATGCGCACTGCGGAAGTTGAACCCAGACCACCAGCCTTGAGAAGCGAGTTCACTAACAACTACGCTACCGCTGCTCTCAAAGAATCAGTATCTCTGTGCTTACGTTCCATAGGTTGTGGGGCGAGACAGAACAGCAACAATGTAATATTTTGTGATTGCCGTATGTGTCAAATGGGCCAAATGAAAAGGATATAGAAAGGCAAAATCATATACATTGGCTGAAATCGGATGTACATGTCCTAAATGTGTAAAAGTCTATGCGTTTGAGGGCCTACCAAACCAATGTGCAACGTATACACGTTCTTGCAAGATCAAACATATCACAAAGAGTGATTAAAATTGGTTGTAAAGAATGAACGCAAAGAAGAAGAAGAAAATCATATACTATGAATCAAACACATGGGAAAATAGTGCTTTTGACAGATGCATTGTCTGCTATCTCAGCACTGAAATATGAAAGGGACACAGAACTAAGTGATTTCAGGTCACCCTTAGTCCAGTTGTACCATGATTCTGAGAGGGTAGTAATCCAGTGGATACTCTCACACTGCAAGATCAAGGGAAATGAAGATGCTGACAGACTGGCTAAAGAGGAGTAGGAATACCTTAAAATGACAACCTGGTTAGCTATGAAGAAGCAAAAACCATCGCCAGAGGACACTACAAAGCACAGGGGGATAAAGAGCACCCAAAACACAACAAGGATGATGGATATTACCAATTGTCCAGAAAGGACCAGTCAAACTTTGCCCCGGACGGTCACAACAGAATGAGCCACCACCTGTACACTAAATTCAAGATAGGCACCAATGACCTGTGCCCATGTGGCTTGGCGAGTATGACAACAGAGCATATCCTACAGAACTGCCCCAGTATGCAGACCTGAAAGAAAATGGTGACCCACGTACACCAGTGTCCAAGAAAAACTGTATGGCGTGGCTGACAATCTGAGGCAGACGGCTGCCTTTATTAGAGAATCTGAAATCCCAATCTAGTGAGAACGCAGAAGAAGAAAAACAGAAGAAAAAGAATATATACCAACAGCACCATCTATACCATAATACAACTATATAATAGGATTGATAGATTAGATAGAATCATATACACCAACAGCACCAACCATACCATGATACAAATCTATCAATGATAACAAAATAAACAGAAAGACACAACTGATTTTATTTTCTCTTTGATTCTAGTTGTTCTGGATCAAAATGGAAAGAGCAAAGGGTTTGGGTTTGTTCGTTTCTCAGAGGAAAATGATCAGCAGCGGCACTCAGAAATGCAACACATGACAGGTTTAGGTCGAAGGCCAATCAAAGTCAGTTTGGCTTCTATAAAAAGGTATAGTCAAATTTTGTGTTATCTGGCCACTTATCATCTGTTAATAAATTTGTGCAGTTACTGTGTATGTGTGAGGGTTGTGGATGATTAGGATACCAGTCTTAGTCATGAGGGTGATTAGTGGATCATCATCATTGCACTAGGATATGTGCAGTTACTGTGTGTAGGTGGAGAGGGTGGCGGATTAGAATACAGTCTTTTAGTCATGAGGGTGATTAGTGAAGATCATCATCATTGCGCTAGGGATATGTGCTCAAATCTCCTTAACATTTCCATCAAGTGGTCCCTCCCCCTTCAGGCAAGCCGTACTCTGACTTCTGAGGTACCTGTAATTTAGATCCCCAAGTAAAGGATCAGGAAACCTGTAGTTCAGCCATGTACCGTATTCCTGAAGTCAAAGTAAAGTTCGCCTTAATATGGTGAGGGACACTGGCGATGAGGAAAGCAAACTTTCAGGCAAAAATTATGCTTAGGCGCCATGACTATGCCTGAGTTCATAGCAGTGGGTTAAAAGCATAGGGTTTAAAAAACCTCCAAAAATCTATAAATAGGAATGTACTGTCATAGTGTTAGATAATAAAATCGATATACGGGAATACTGCAGTAAAACTATGTAGCAATGGCGAACCACATAAAAACAAAGTTATATATCGCCCGAGAGGTTACCGGGGCCCAAATTTGGGGTGTAAAGAATAGAACCACTGTTACCTGCCCACATGTCGTAAGAGGTGACTAAGGAGGTTTGGCTGAAATCGGATGCATGTGTCCTAAACTGTAGAAGTCTATGCGTTTAGGAGCCTACCAAACCAATGTGCAATGTTTACACGTTCTTGGCAAAGATTAAACATATCACAAAGAGTGATTAAAATTGGTCGTAAAGAACGAACACAAAGAAGAAGAAGAAGAAAGTTAAAATAAAGGACTTCTTTTGGTCAAAATATTGCTGTGGATTGTTTTTGTATTTTGTAAAACTACAGTACTTTGTTTTGATATGTTTCAACATTCTTAGATACTAACAAAATGAGAGGTTAATCAGATCATTACTTGAGGATCGAAACTATGTGTACTTCTGAAGTCGAAGAAGGTACGCCCATATGGAGGGGGACACTGATAATAAGGAAAGCAGGCCTCCATACAAAAATTTGTCAGAAGTGTCATATCTCTCTCGCGTTCCCGGCCTAGACTGATGAACCAACTTTTATCATAAATTTTACCGTAGTTTTTAGGGACTTCGTTTCTTAAACCTGCTATCTGTTGACAATCCCTCAGAACATGTTCTGCCGCCATGTCCGCCTTTTTGCATGGGCACAGGCTAGTTGAGCCTATTTTGAACTTGTTGTACATGTGGGCGCGTAGCTTGTTATGGCCGGTACGGAGGCGAAGTATGGCAACTTGTTCACTACGAGACAGACAATAGTATCCGTCACTGTTGGAGTGATGGGGATGGTCTTTTGTCCATTGAAGTGTCAAGTATCATATAAGGAGCCCCAACTGCCCCTGAATTCATAGCTGGCGAACGCAAGAAGAAGAGGAGGTTAGTAAAAGATACAGACATTGAACATGATATAAACTAACAAGACAGCAAATACTGTATTATGGTGGATTGTCTATAAACCAACAAACTCATAGAGAGAAGAGGAGAACAACTGGGAATGGATTTGGAGAGACTGAAATGACGTACACCCATGTGGTGTCGAGACCCGCAAGAGAGGCAAAGAATAGTACCACTACAACCTACAAGACATGTCGTAAGAGGTGACTAACCTGCAGCCTTGTGGGTTTTGGCTGGGGACAGCAAAAGGCTAACGGAGAGCGAACCCAGTAAACGCTGATTGAAACCAATACACCACCGAAGATAAGCACTTGAGCTCCAATTGGTACTGAAGGTTGTGACATACATCCGTTCTGATGTTTGGTGTTATATATCACAATAGAATGATAAAACGACTTAAGAACGATCGTGAGAAAGAGTAAGAGGTGACTGAGGTAGGGCCTAGGAAGCTACCTATATAAAGTGTTCAGAAATTGGATATGCTGGCCTACTTGTAGGCACATAATTGGCACAATGCACAATCGCTCTTAGGCTCAGATCACATACAAATCACAAGTGGTTAACAAGTGGTCGATATAGAGCGCTCAAGAAGAAAGACGACATGGAAGGAAAGCGTATGACAGAAACGAATAACAAATATTTATTGAGGTCATGCTCTTCTGAAGGAGCTGAAAGGGTTATTATATTATAGGTAAGGTTGTGTTAGCTAAGTTAAAGGGCTGGGATCTCTATGACGAATTGGCTAAGACATTTTCATGTTGTTCTGAAATGTTGTGGGTTCGAATCCGAACCGTCACATGTGCAATTTTTTCATGAGATCCCTAGGATTATTACGGGAGCTACAGAGTTTGGGCTTTGTGCAACATACTCGGCAGGTGGAAAGCCGACAGAGACGGCGCCATATGGGGAAACCTGGTGGAATGAAGTCAATCCTTCGATGCCTATAGTTAAAGGACGTGCGCATGTGTAACAAAATAAGCACACAGAGATACCTTCACTATTGTTTACTTGATCTTACTTACACAGGCCGAACGATATGACATCTATGGTCCCTCCACCAGCTGGCCCGCCAGCTTCTCATAATTCCTACTATTCTGGACACTATTCCTGGGGAGGTTACAACTACCACTATACGCAGTCATCTCCTGATTATGGGGTAAGTTGTATGTGGTCTTATTGTTGAGCTTGTATGTGGTCTTATTGTTGAGCTTGTATGTGAAGCCATAGTTAGCAGTGCAGTTTATTTAGCGACGTTGATTCACATTCATGGTCGGATATGATAGTATTGAACAGTTGTAGCAATGACTATTGTACTGTTAGTATAGTGTCTTGCCTATGTTATTGTGTATCTCACAATGATATCCAGCTTATGTTATTGTATATCCCACAACGATATCCAGCTTATGTTATTGTATATCTCACAATGATATCCAGCTTATGTTATTGTATATCTCAATGATATCCAGCTTATGTTATTGTATATCTCACAACGATATCCAGCTTATGTTATTGTATATCCACATATCCAGCTTATGTATTATATCCACATATCCAGCTTATGTTATTGTATATCCCACAACGATATCCAGCTTATGTTATTGTATATCCTACAACGATATCCAGCTTATGTTATTGTATATCCTACAATGATATCCAGCTTATGTTATTGTATATCCCACAATGATATTCAGCTTATGTTATTGTATATCCTACAACGATATCCAGCTTATGTTATTGTATTGCCTGTGTGTTGCGGGCCGCAAAGAGAGCAAAAATAATAACACTTCAACCTACAAGGCATGTTGTAAAAGGCGACTGAGGTAGGGGCCTAGGAAAGCTACCCTAGTAAATAAAAGTGTTGCAGAAATCGGATGTGCTGGCCTACTTGTAGGTGCATAACTGACACAATGTACAATCGCTCTTAGGCTCAGATTACATACAAATCACAAAGAGTGGGTTAACAAGTGGTCAGTATCGAGCGTTCAAAGACAAAGAAGAGAGGGGGAAGAGAAAGAAGGCAGTTATTCATTCTGCTGTACTTATTTTTTGTCTGCCGAGTCTTCTTCTTCTTTTCGTTAGTTTTTATGACCAATTTTAATCACTCTTGTGATATGTTTGATCTTTGCCAAGAACGTGTATACGTTGCACATTGGTTTGGTAGGCCCCTAAACGCATAAGACTTCTACACGTTTAGGACACATGCTTCCGATTTCAGCCAAACCTCCTTAGTCGCCTCTTACGACATACGTGGCAGGTAACAGTGGTTCTATTCTTTACATCCCAAATTTGGGCCCGGTAACACTCAGGCGATCTGCCGCAGTGATCCAGCATGTACCATTGACATAGTTATATTCATGTATTTTACTGAAAGTTACCAATATTTTATGTTCTTATATGTTCTGTGAACTTTCAGAGGGAAGAGGTACCAAGGCAGACCACTGCTCAGATATAAAGATGTCTGCAAGGCCTCAATGAATAACTTTTCTATTGGTCCCAGCAAATGGGAACAATTGTCTGATGATCGTGATATATGGAAAACAACATTGCGCAAAGATGAAGAATCTTTTGAAGAGAGACTTAGAGATGAGCTGAAAGACAAGGGACAACTCAGAAGTTCTCACAGTAGAACACTTGCCAATTGACCGTTTGTAAAGACGAAAAAGGCCATATATATGTTCGAAAACCTTATCAACTGCTTTTTTTCCGCTTCTCTTTAGGGAAACTCTACATATTTTCCAGAAGGTTCTCAAGTTTCAACATCATCAGCAGCTACAGAAGATGATTCGGAGGTTCTGGAAGGTAATGATCTGTGTACGGTTGACAGCATCAGTGTTATTTTGTGTTAGGAATGTAACCGGTGTGCACCTTGGTTGTATGTTGAGTTGCTAATTGTGGGTACTTTGATGATTTGTACTTGTATGAGTTTTGCATGTCGGCACTGTAAGTTGCAGCTATGAGCACTGTGAGTTGTACATGTTACAGTGAGTTGTAGCTATGGGCACTGTAAATTGTATATGTGGACACCATGAGTTGCCCATGTGATCATTGCAAGTTGTAGCTGTGGGTAATATAAGTTGTAGCTGGGAGTAATATGAGCTGTACATGTGGGCACTGCAGGTTGTATATGTGAAAACAAGAGTTGCAACTCTTTGCACTTGTCCTGTCGTTTCTATATCACCTCATAACGCTTGTCATTTATGTAACACTTAACAACACTTGTCATTCTTGTGTCACCCCTTGACATCTGTCATTTATGTATCCAATTTTAACACTTGACATGTGCGTATCAGCTTGTGAACTCTGTTATTTGTGTTTCCTTACTCAGACCCTGGACTGGAGATTAATGTGGGAAAGGAAAACAGAGAATTTATCGAGTCAAGTGAGGTGAGTGACAAGTCAATGCCTGTTAGTTTATTAAGTGTAGTTGTGGTGGGTGACTGTCAGTAAGTAAGTAGAGAACCTGCTTTCATACCATGTGACATATCTGGGAATATAATGTAAGACTCATGTTTATCTTTGAACAATAACAGTGGATGGGTGTGATATGGTCACCATCGTTCCATTACATCCCACTGTTTCTCTGATGCTTAGTTGAGACTAGGTCAAGCAGAGAGCTGTTCTCTCTCTCTTGCCTTTTACCCGGATTGGGGCATAGGCCCTCAACCAACTCATGCCAAGTTTTCCTATCTCTAGCTATCTCCTGCAGCTCCCTCCAGCTCTTGTTTATATTGTTGATCTCTGCCTCCAAATCTCGTCTCCATGTATTTCTGGCCTCCCCTTCTTTCGCTGTCCCTGCAGGGTTCCAGGCAAGGACCCTTCTTGTTATAGAGTGCTGTTACGGTTGGGAAAAATTACCATTCTAATTGGGAATTTGATTCTGAGATGATGTGAGGTTAAGTGCATTGAAGTGGGTACTTGTGGATTTATTAAGTGCAGGAAGGTGTGTACTTATGAGTTAAGTGTAGTGAGTACTTGTGAGGATTTTAAGAGAAATGGGTACGTTTTTGTGTTTATTAAGTGCAGTGATGTGGGTACTTGTGTGTTTACTAAGTGCAGTGAAGTGAGTGGATTCGAATATTGAGATTTTCTCTTTATTACATACCAGAGAGAGAGATATTTACACATACAAGTATGCACATCCACATACATATTTTGAAATTCAGCCACATACGCAAAGTACATAAAGTGCAGTTCTTAATTCTGGCAACTGTTATGTTTAATTCTATACATTTTTATTCCTACAGTCATTTTTTACAGCATTGGAAAGGTCAA
Organism: Arion vulgaris; assembly: GCA_020796225.1. Taxonomy (NCBI): domain Eukaryota; kingdom Metazoa; phylum Mollusca; class Gastropoda; order Stylommatophora; family Arionidae; genus Arion; species Arion vulgaris. The sequence goes on along the minus strand of CM036769.1, from coordinate 32,002,718 downwards.
GATGGCAGCCTTTGGATAACATAATGTCTGAGATTCCAGACTAGACATGATATCTACAGTTGAGATTCCTGAATTGATAGATCAACCTGGACGCTGACATCAAATGATAAAGAAAACTAGTCACAACAGAGATGAAGTGTCTACGCAGAATGCTGGGTGTAACAAGAAGAGACCGGTTGAGAAATGAAGACATCAGGAAAAAGTGGGTACAACATCAGTACTAGACTTCACCAAGAAACAACAAATTAAATGGTTTGGCCACATAAGCAGATACCAACAGACAGTGCACCTCAAAGAGCAATGTTCAACACAATATTTCTCCCCACATTATGCTACCAGTGCCAAACCGGGGACGCTGACAACAAGCGATAGAAGAAAACTAGTCACAACAGAGATGAAGTGTCTACTCAGAATGCTGGGTGTAACAAGAAGAGACCGGTTGAGAAATGAAGACATCAGGAAAAAGTGGGTACAACATCAGTACTAGACTTCACCAAGAAACAACAAATTAAATGGTTTGGCCACATAAGCAGATTACCAACAGACAGTGCACCTCAAAGAGCAATGTTGCTGTGATACAATGGATACAAAGCAAACGGCCGTCCATGCTAAATATGGACCTCAGAGATAACAGAGGTGACGAAAGACACTATGAAAGACACAAGGGCTTGTTCTAGAGATCTCTTCTTATCCTGACACTGTGAGACAAAACAGGATTGGAGTAAAGGTAGAAGAAATAAGAATAGACCAACATTTGAGATTCCTATCAGTGGCTGGTTGATTTCATAATTCTGTTGTAGATTTGTTGTTTACTTTATCATAATTATGTTGTTGATGTGAAACATATTTTGATGATTAATTTGAATAAATTGTATATTTATGAAAATTTGTTGGAGTTATGTAACTTTTATTTCACTTATAAGAGTTGTTCCCCTTCTTCCACTTCCCTTCTGCTGACCTGTCCAGTTTATGTCAGATTTTTTTCTTCTTATTTACTGGCTACTGTCATTAGTTACTAACCACCAGAATTATATGCTGACCTGTTATTGCCCACTGATCATTACCATTATTCACTGACCACTGTCAGTCATAGTCCATTACAATTAATCAAGCCACCATTCGATCACACAGATTTATTGGACAGAACACCTGGACATTTACAGAGTTAGACCATGTCATGATGTTATCAGTTATATGAGGACTATCATCATAGTACTCCTGACATGTCCATAGGGGCTCCGATCTCCATCTCAACAAATCCAGCAGCATCCAGCGGTCCACCACGCCAGTTCACTGTTGATTTATCAAGCTCTTTGCATATTTAGTATGTCGTTCTTTTTGGGTTGCACCAATATCGACGCCCATCTCTCTCAATCTGGTCACCGAGTGGGATTCACAACCCTGAAACTCCTGTGTTTTGAAAGACTCTCTCAATGCGTTAAGAATTTCATTTCGGTCCATTGCAGCGCCCTCTGATATTGTAGCCATGCCAGCCAATCTATCAGCTCGTTCACTACCACCTACTCCCACATGTCCAGGGACAAAACTGATGTTATTATTGTTATAGGAGATCCCAGTGTAAGAGTCGGACAAGACAACAGCTACGGAAAAACCTGGATGTGCTGTGATGAATGATAATGGGGACGTTTAGTGAACCTTTGCAGCATGAACAATCCTATGATAGGAGGTACCTTATTGCAACATCTGGACATCCATAATTTAACATGGTACTCACCTAACAGCAGAGATAAAAACTAAATAAATCACCAGATGAATAATATGTGCTAGCGACACTTATTGCTAGATGTTGCTCAGATACTGAAGCCAAGGATAATTTTATACTGCAGATAAGGAACAAATTCCAAGCTCGAGAGATTTATAAAATGCAGATGAAACAGAAAACATAAATAACGTATGTGACAACATGGCATCTATATATAGCAAGAGCAGTGAAACCTGTCTATGGTACCATCTGAGAAAAAGAATTGAGAACACCTACAACATGAAAAATAAAAGACAAAAGAAGAATGCTAAAGAAGCAAACTTTTAGAAGCAAAGTCTGAAAGACTAAAAGATGCCAGGAACAATAAAAAAAATGCAAACAAAGAAATAAAGTAGGCCGTGAAAGGCTGAGAAAAGAATATATGCAGAAGACCAGGTGGAAGAAGCAGCAGAAAAATGTGGCCAAGGAAGAGTGTAGAAATTTACAAAACTAGTAAGTGATAAACATTACAGATTGGACATGCTCATACCGGATAAAAACTGGATAATAACCGGAAAAACTTGACAACATAAAGGGAACAAGAAATGTTCTGGACAGAACATTTTAAAGAATTGCTAAACAGACCACCACCAACAGTAGTAACAGATATACCAGAGCCAACAGAGGAACTAGAAATTGACATTGAAACACCCAGCCAGGATGAGATCATTAAATCTCTTAAGAATAACAAGACACCAGGTGTGATAATTTAAACACTGAATTATTCAAAATAGACCCAGGACTCTCAACTAACTGCTAATCATGTCGACTCAAGTCTCATGTTGGTACCAGAAAAAAAACACTGGGAAGTAAAAACGGTCAACGTGGTGTTGACTACATCAACTGTCGTGTCCCGATGGTCAATGAAAAATATGGGCCTAACATCAGCTTTTAAAAGTCTAAATAAAATATGGAACTGCAAAGTTATATAGTATTAAAACTAAATTACGAATTTTCAATTCAAATGTTGTATCAACCTAACATATGCCAGCGAGAGTTGGAAAATGACTAAAGATATAGAAAGCAAGTTGAATGCATTTGAAAATAGATGTCTGCGAAAAATAATGAATATAAAATGGAACGAATTCAGGAGAAGTGATGAAATCAGAGATATGTCTGGTCAACCACTAGTGACAACTGTTATAAGAAAGAGAAGATGGAGATATGTTGGGCACACCTTGAGGAGAAATGATCAAAGAATATCAAAGCAGGCATTGAAGTGGGATGCAAAGGGTTCAAGAAAGAGAGGTCGACCTAAGGAGACCCTGAAGCGAACTTTGCTGAGAGAGGCAGAAATATCGGTCTCAGTTCCATGGAGGAGATTGAGCGAGTTGCCCAAGATAGAGCGGTATGGAGAAATTACTTGCAGGCCCTATGTAAGAGAGGAATTATTATTATTATCTAACACGTATTACCCACTATATTTGCAGGTTTGTAAAAGGAATTCTTTACTTACAATTTTTTTCCCCAGTGTTTTTTTTTACAGTTCGTCAGGTTTTAAAGTCTACCCAGGTTTCCTGAAAAGATCAAACTTAAAGATCTAAGCTTCAAGTACCTTTAAAGTCGGCGAAGGCCCACCTGCATGGCGAGTGACGCCAGTCAAATGGTAAAGTAGGTTTTCACGCAAAAGCAGACAGAAGCGCCAAACCAGACGTCGTGGCTAACGCCCGCATTCTTCTTCATCTTCCTTGCGTTCGTTCTTTACGACCAATTTTAATCAATCTTTATGATATGTTTGATCTTTGTCAAGAACGTGTATATGTTGCACATTGGTTTGGTAGGCCCCTAAACGCATAGACTTCTACACGTTTAGGACATGTGCATCCGATTTCAATCAAACCTCCTTAGTCGCCTCTTACGACATGCATGGCAGGTAACAATGGTTGTATTCTTTACACCCCAAAATTGGGCCCCGGCAACCACTAGGGCGTCGCCCGAATTCACAGCGGGCGAATGAAGAAGAAGAAGAAGAAACCGGCTACCTCTAGTTTTTTGGTCAATGACCAGGTAGGTAACTGTGCCTGAAATATGAGACAGAGTGGTAGAACTTGGACAAGTATTGATCTCCCTTGTGACAGCTTGTGGGACGTAATTACCTGACTCTTCTCATATATATATATAGAACACGCACATATATATATAGAACACATATATACATGTGTTGCGATAACTGCCTATGGTTATTTCCGTTTATAGAAATAAGTTGATTTTGTATAACTAGTGTTTAGACATTTATAACATTTAGACCCCTTAGTCTCCTGGGCTGTTGCGTTTAGGTGGGACAGGGTTTTGGCCAGTGCCAGTTCACTGGCCCTGTAGTCCCCTTAATTTCATACACCTTTGGCTCCAGTGAGGTTCTTGGTCAGTGTCAGCGTGCTGCCTTGTCCCCTTAATTTCATGAGCCGTTGGACCCAGTAAACATAATACAATCTAATTATTTCTCTGGTGTAAAGTTTACTAAAGGGGCGTGTCAAACCTATCAATTAATATTTCTTGTCTAAATCTTTGTTGAAGAGACAGCTCCGCTCTGTGCCAGATATATGAATATTTGCCAAAAATAAATACCAAAAGATAAATAATACTAAATTCCCGATATGGTAATTTGCAGGTCAAATTAAAAATAGGTGCATTATTTTTCGAATATGGGTTTTTAGGGATTTGGACTTATCGCCAGAGCTACTGTTTAACTGTTTTGCTCCCAACACTTTCACACTTCTTCTTTTTCTAACGTTGTCAGACATCGATTTGTATACTTCTAAAGTAGTTAGTGGTCAGTCCGAGTTAGTGGACGTCTGTAGCTCAAGCGGTAGTAATCTCGATCACAAACCAAGTATACCTGGTTCAAACTCAGCGGTGGGCAAGTTTGGAAGCAAATTCGCTTCCGTGGGATTTTTACAAAAGGTAAAAATGTACCTTACCGTTCAGAAAGCACTTGCAAACTACTGAACGCCTTAGTGGTACCTAGAAAATCAGTGGTTCGTTTACCGTGGTTGATGGCTACGTCATGTAAAGGGTTTTCGATCAAACAGAGTCCATGTACATCTCCATATAGCTTGTTTTGGACTGACATTAGGATTGGCCATGCATTTTCTCTCTGTTCATTGTATATTGGATATTCTTTCACACTAAATGGGTTAGAAGTGCGATAATGTTGATATCCTAGTATTTCTTCTTCTTCTTTGAGTTCGTTCTTTACGACCAATTTTAATCACTCTTTGTGATATGTTTGATCTTTGTCAAGAACGTGTATACGTTGCACATTGGTTTGGTAGGCCCCTAAACGCATAGACTTCTACACGTTTAGGACATGTGCATCCGATTTCAATCAAACCTCCTTAGTTGCCTCTTACGACATGCTTGGCAGGTAGCAATGGTTCTATTCTTTACACCCCAAATTTGGGCCCGGTAACCACTCTGGTGATCCTAGTGTTTGTATTGATTGATTGATTGATTGAAACATCATCATTGCACATCGGTGAGTAACCATGTGTGTTGCAATCTCTTTCTTACACAGGAAGATATCAGCTGTAGTGCACGAACTCCGTAGCACAGACGAGTTTCCCCGATATAATTTAGAAGATATTGAAACTATTTTGTAGTAATTTTATTTTTTAATCTTTGTAATGAATTTCGTCCGGGCAGCGGCTCTCCAGCCTGCTGTTTTCGATTTTGAACTTCCAAGGGTTCTTTTACGTGCTCAAATTAAACACGGTGATCTAGATTTTATAATCGGTCACCTATATAGGAGCTCCATCTCCCCGTACACAGAGATCAGGGATCTATCAAAAAATATCATGGTGGCTCCACGATAAAATAAATTGTAAATTCATGAAAATAAGAGACATCATCATCATCGAATGAACAATTTAGCACAGTCATATATATGGTGAGATTTAGTGTTCATAATACACAAAAGCTAACAAGGTGCTGGGGCAATTATAATAATAACAATAGCCGTCCATCGCAAGCGATGATGACACAGTCTCAGACTTTGCTGCTGCCCCTCTCCGGTGTGCGGAGGTGACTGTAGAGTCCAATCCTAGAACACAATCCCCTACCACAGGTGGGGCATACATGATCAAGGTTAGATATGTGGGTGTTGTGTGTTCTGCCTTTTCGCGCAGCTCGTTTTCTCTGTGCCTCAACGGAACGATGATTCGATGCACGGGTTCCTCTTGTGTTACAGCGTCACATTTGGCGATCTTGCGCCAGGGATTCCCAGCACGTGGTGTCTATATCAGAGACTCTTTAAGAGTATCTTTAAAGCGTTTTTTCTGTCCACCAGCAGAACGTCTGGGGCAGTTAACACCACGTTATCACATAAATAGATACCGCTAAAAACTAAAGCAAATCTTTTAAGAACGATTTTCTGGCCAACACTATGTTACCAGTGTCAAACATGGCCAATAACAGCAGCTAATGAACGGAAAATCATAATGACAGAGATGAGGTGCCTTAGAAGAGCTACAGGTGTGACAATAAGAGACACAATTAGAAATGAAGAAATCAGAAGGAGATTAGATGTGAAACCAATCATGCAATTCATAAAAGAACAACAGATTAAATGGTTTGGACACCTGACAAGAATGTCCTGGTATCGACTACCACAGAAAGCCACACTGAAAAAGTATAACAAGTAGAGAACAAGACTACACAAAAGATGGAGCGACGGCATCAAGAACAGCCTTGAGAACATGAATAACAACTTACAAAGTGCATTAGAACAAGCACACAAGATCACTCCCCCTCCCTTCCACTTCTATAAAGATGTAAATGGTGGAAGTGAAGATGAACAAGAGAAACACACTGTTGCATACAAATAGTACTAGGCTTGATTCTAACCTTGATCGAGAAAACACATGACAGATCGTCTAGCCAATGGTAGCTCAGGCAAAAAGACAACAGAAGCGAAACAAACAAAACCTTGGATCGTGACCACTTGTTCTCACAACAAAGAGTGACCTTGAAACATTGGCCTTGAAGATCTGATGAATGTTTGATAAGTTATTCGTTGGACGTTCGACAAGAACATTCTTGGATTATGTGAGGAAGTTAGAAATCCTTAGATCAAGATGGCCGTATGGATTTCCCATGTACATGCAGTCATTTGCGCGCTGTAATAAATTCACTCGTGGGACGGATTAACGTAAAGCGTAAGCGTTAGCCTATCGACTCTGACACAAGAGGGGTGTGGGTTCAATCCCACACTATACATTCAAGATGTCAAGAAAGAATACGCCCTCCTACCTCCAGCACACTAGGGATAGAAATGTGAAGTGACTTCATACCATAAGGTCTGAAAAGGCTACGGGAAGATTTATTTTATTATACTGTAGGTCGGGTGCAGAAAACGAGCCCACAACCTTTCCGTGTCTAATGTAACAAGCGAAAGATCTATGCATTGCGTTAACCCTTTCACGTTTTAAAAACAAATCATCATCATCAGGTGCCGTCTCCACATCGAAGGTTGGCTGCAATGAATCTCCAGCATCCTCTGTCTTTTGCCTTGGTGTTGCACTCTGCTAGACTGTAACCTGTCCATTTCTTATAGTTTCCTCCCACTTATCTCTCTTGCTCTTCGCCCTCAACTTTCCCTATAGTAAAGATTTTATCATGGTGTCATGTCTTTTATGTGCCCAAAATACTTTATTTGTCTGAATTTTATTTCTCTTAATAATTGTTTCTTCATGCCTAGTTTTCCTAAAACTTAAAACAAATATAAATGCAATATTTCTTGGTTCCTGGAGTATCTCTCTCTCTCTCTCTCTCTCTCTCCCTCTGTCTGTCACAGACACACACATGGACACCACATACATTTTTGTATGAAAAAATTAGATCATTACAACATAATAGCACAGAGACGAAGCATAGAGTATAGACTTGTTGATGATTCTAGACTGCGTGCCCAAACCACAAAGCCGTATTTCTTACGGCACACATTACCCATCCCTACAGACGAGCGTTTTTTTAAAGTTTAAGAACACGGCCGTGCCCGTCTGCCCAGCGTGTTCGTAGCGCGTTGGACTACGGGTGACTATCCCTCTGTGTGTGTGGGTTCAATTCCGCGGGATGGCAGAAAAAGCCACAGATTCCCAGATTTACGGTGTTCGTGGCACCGAACCGAAGAGTTACAATGTCCATGGCACCGAGCCGAAGAGCTGAAAAGCTCAAGTGCTTCTGGATCGGAAAAAAGAACACGGCCAGCTAGCTAGAGCTAGGCAATGGGTGCCATAATAAATAAGGGTTTGTCGTTCGAATCATGTGTGCGGTAATTGGTTTTCCCAAAAGCCCCTAATACTTATTCACTGTCTATTTCATTTATTGATCGTATTCATTGGCTTCTGTGCTTTCCCTCTCTGCTAGACTGGGTGACCTACATTTGTCAGCAAGAGTAGACAACTCACTAAGGTTATTCATCTTTCTGCCCTTGTCTGTCTAAATCTGCTATATGTACATGTCATGTCGCATTTTGCCTAATCGTGACAATCAACACAACATTTAGAAGAAGATGTGGGACCCACAAATTAGCAGACATGCAAGCATCTAGGATAGTGCAATTGTTACCAGCTCGAATGGCGGGAAGAAATACTTGCAAACATTCCCGTGTTTGTTTGTATTTCAAAGGATATCACTTTAGCCCACTTGTTTCTATTAGGTCGGTCACCACAACTTTTACTTTTGGAATAGGGCCATGTTTTCAAGGTTGCTTTTACTTGTGTGTCCAATAAGCTTGTTGCTGGAAACCTGACTACTGGCAGTTTCTGATAACCAAATAGTATACTATAATATTACATACACACTATATATATATATATATATATATATATATATATATATATATATACGTATTTACAGTGGCGGCTCGTGATCCTTTTTGTTGGTGGGGCATTTTGGCTCAAATTTTAAGATAAAATCATGGTTTTGAGGTTAGGTTATATTTTAATTTATTAACTAATAAATAACGTTATCACATTATTTTTGTGGGGGCTCGCCCCACTGGCCCTTAATGACGAGCTGCCACTGCGCATATAAGTATATAGTATTTCAATATTACCATACATTATAAGTATACTTTTTCATAATTCCTCTTCTGACTCATTTCCGCTCAGCATAAATTGGGTTTAAAAAAACTGTATATATTGCAGAGGGTTGTTCGATTGACCAAGACTGAGATTGCAAAACAGACGATCTGTAGTGAATAGTTCACAAGTACCATCTTCATAAAGTAAATAAGTAAGTTGGAAAACAAAAGCTACAAAACAATCACAAAATAATACACATCTATTGTGTGACGATGGCATCAACTGTACGCGTAGTGGTGTATCATAAACGTCTATTGTGTTACAATAGCTACAAGTGTGTGCATAGTGTGTACTGCTAAACAACAGAAAATGTCAACACAATAAATTAGATATTTAACTTATATTTTACAAATTTACAAACTCTAAGTATCACATAAAAAAGGTCAAGGTTATTTAAGCCAAAAACCCACACAAAAAGTCAAGGTTCTTTTATTTAAAAAAAAAAAAAAAGGTTTAAAAATCAAGATCTTAGTAAAACCAGAGTGGTGACGTTGCTTGCTGTGTGCACGTGATCGCCAATGGCTGGACAGAGGCAAACAGTTGACAGGAAGGGACAAATTGACGTTAAATTGTTGGCATTGAATCGGGCAAACTCTGAAGAGGAAATCAGTCTGTGGAGCAGTAGTGATTGTTAGTTTGGATGGTAGTGACACAAGAATGCATTCCTTCAAGGCCTTACACAGAGACAGCTGTTTCTGCTGTACTAACAAATGGTGGAGTGGAGTAGAACTGTGTAAATCATGGATTGGAATAAATTTGTAAATCATGGAGATGTTACAAAATAAATTAATACTTGATTGATTAAACGCCGTCTCCACATCGAAGGTCATCTGCAACGCTTCCTATCCCTTTCTATGGTTGCTACATTCTGTCCAACTGTTCTTTGATAGTCTTAATTAATATTTCTCAACTCATTATATGTTACATACTTGGGGATAAGAACAAGTCAGGAACCCAGGATGACCAGGGTAAGAGGAGAAAATGGTGATACGTCTGGCATACCATACGGAAGACACAGCCGAGTGTCACTAGACAAGCACTTAGATGGAACCCGCAAGGAAAACGGAAAAGGACAACAGATTAAATGGTTTGGACACCTGACAAGAATGCCCTGGTATCGACTACCACAGAAAGCCACACTGAAAAAGTATAACAAGTAGAGAACAAGACTACACAAGATGGGCGACGGCATCAACAGACCTAAACAGACCTGGAGACAAGTTTTCTTGAGGAACTGAGAGGTGCTGCACTATCCTGGTAGGCCATAAAGAAAACAGCCAGAGACAGGAAAAAGGTGAAGACCAACTGTTCAGGCCCTATGCTCCCAAAGAAGCGGAGTAGAATAAGTCAAATAAGTCAAGTCGCCCGAGTGGTTATCGGGGCCCAAATTTTGGGTGTAAAGAATAAAACCATTGTTACCTGCCACACATGTCATAAGAGGCGATTAAGGAGGTTCGGCTGAAATCGGATGCAGGTGTCCTAAATGTGTAGAAGTCAACCTGCTGCCTTACAGGACGGGTGGGGACAGCCAAATGCTAATGGAGAGCGAACTCAGTAAACGCTGGCTGAATCAGGACACATCGCCGAAGGATAAGCACCAGAGCTCCAAATGGCCCTGAAGATGTAACGAAACACACCATGCTAGGCTGCATGAATCATATTTCCACGTGAATGAATTTATGGAGAGATCTGGTACATCGGTCTTTAGGTGATCGCGAGAGAGAGAGAGAGAGAGAGAGAGAGAGAGAAATAAATCAAGTCAGTTATACGTATTTCTTTCACGTGCCAGCTTAAACTCAGCCTTTCCCTCCAGTTTGGTTTCAATAAGTAAATGATATATTATATTGAAACTAAGGACAACAACATGTTGAACTACAGCAATAAACAAGGATAATATAATAATTTTTTTTCCGACCCAGAAGCACTTGAGCTTTTCAGCTATTCGGCTCGGTGCCATGGACATCGTAACCCTTCGGTTCGGTGCCACGAACACCGTAAATCTGGGGAATCTGTGGCTTTTTCTGCCATCCCGCGGAATTGAACCCGCACACAGAGGGATAGTCACCCGTAGTCCAATGCGCTACGAACATGCTGGGCAGACGGGGATAATATAATAAGGAAGTTCAAGTTTGCGAGTAATATAAAAAGAGAATCAATGTACTTTAATAGTGGTTTTCCCCAAGTACGGAACAAACATAAAAAACTCACAAGCATAAACAAAAATATAACTGGTATTATTTCTATTAAAGCAAGAGAGGGACAATTTGAATAACACATCCATAACAGTATATACATCTGAAGTCGGAGAAGGCACGTTTGTATGGCCAGGGATACTGATAAAAAGAGAAAGTATGCCTTCACGCAAAAATCAGTCAGGAGCGCCATACCAAGCACCCTGACTACACCTAAAGTCATAGCGGGTGAACGCAAGAAGAAGAATAACAATATATATATATATTTTGTTCCATGCTAATAACAAATAGGTCTATATCGTGTTATTTATTATACATGTATATCTTTGATGACTTCTTCTTCTTCTTCGCGTTCGTTCTTTACGACCAATTTGAATCATCTTTGTGATATGTTTGATCTTAGCCAAGAACGTGTATACGTTGCACATTGGTTTGTAGGCCCCTAAACGCATAGACTTGTACACGTTTAGGACATGTGCATCCGATTTCAGTCTAACCTCCTTAGTCGCCTCTTACGACATGCATGGCAGGTAACAGTGGTTCTATTCTTTACACCCCAAATTTGGGCCCGGTAACCACTCGGGCGTCTTTGATGACAAATTGGAGGTGTTGAATGAGATCAAGACATGAAAGCTTATTATCAATATAAGAAAGAGGCAGTCATCATTTTTCGGATGTAACGATAGGGAGGTTTAGAACACATTGTGAAAACCGGTAAAATTGAGGGGAGACGAGACAGAGACAATTTTGGCCAGCCTGACTTCATTGCACGGAAGAGTGTCAACGTCTGAGATAATAACAAACATCAGGGACAGAGATTTGTGGAGATCCGTGATCGCCTACGCCTGCCTGCAGGGCACCTGATGATAATGATCTTTGACTTCTTCTTCTTTTGTTGTCACACTGCTACCGGGTTTTTGCCGAGTGTTGTGTTTTCTGTTTTTGTCTTGCGCTGTTCTGGTGGCTTGGTGATTGTTATTTTTGCTCTTTGACAGGATTCTGCTTTACCATCTAACCATCTTTTTCGTGGTCTTCCTCTCGCCTTCTTTCCTGATGTTCTGTTGTACAAAACTTTGCATACGGTGAAGTTTGGATGCCTTCTTATTAAGTGGCCAAACCACTTCATTCTTTGTTTCTCAATCTATCTCTGAAGAAATAGATACTTGGACGCTGAATTTTAAAATGTTTGGTCACAAATTCCAAACTGGCAATGCTGTTGTAACGGTGAAAATTGTAATTTGTTCGAGAAATATTTTTCAAAGAAAATATTATTCTGTATTTTGAAACAGATATGGAAGACTGTGCAAGGGATACAACAACATCATTTAAACGGACAATTTCTGAGAGCTGGCTACATAAGTTTCTTATTCTAATTGAAAAGTCTGGGACAAATTTCTTACATACATCAGTAGCTATATAACGGGTTTTAAAGCTGGATTGACTTCATTGCACCGGGTTTTTACCACATATTGTTCGGTCCTCTCCGCGAAGTGGCAAGCCACCTGCCGAGAGTATTGCACAAGCACGAACTCCGTAGCTCTGGCAACAATCCTAGAGGTCTCTGGAAAAAAAACTACACTCGTGAACAGAACGGCGCGGTCCGGATTCGAACTCACAACCGTCGAATCGCAAGGCTTAACCCACACACCCTCCTCCAGTAGCTAATTATAGCTCTTAACCCTTTCACTCAGTATTTTGTTTTAAGTCCGGAGCATTTATATTGCTATGTATACTGTGAGCGTCTGTAGCTCAAGTGATAGTGAGCTCGATCACGAACCCAAGCGTACGGTGGGCAAGTTTGGAAACTGAATTAGAAAGTGTCTTTGTATCCTCTTAAAAATAATAGGAGCCAGAATATCGGCACAGAAGTGCGAATGGGTTAATTATCTAGTGAGACAAGTGTAACGGAATGCTTGAGAAAATCCTTCATGTTTATCTGGACGAAGGGAAGATTAGAGCTGATACTTTTGTGGCAAGGGACATGTAGCATGTATGTGCTGTCTGGGGACTGAACATTCACCGGTGTAAGGGGGCATCTCTGCAGAGAAGGGTACCCAATATTAACATATGTTGAATACACCTTGAGGAGAAATGATCAACGAATATCAAAGCAAGCATTGAATTGTTGGATGCAAAGGGTTCAAGAAAGAGAGGTCGACCTAAGGAGACTCTGAAACGAACTTTGCTGAGAGAGGCAGAAAATATCGATCTCAGTTCCATGGATGAGATTGAGCGAGTTGCTCAGGATAGAGCGGTATGGAGAAATTACTTGCAGGCCCTTTGTAACGTATAACGGTACGAGAGGAATTATTATTATTATTTTATTGTTGGCCTACACGCTCTAATATAACCAAAACAAGGTTCGTCATTAGGTTGAAATGTGTGACTCGGAGGCTGAAATCCCCTACATAACAAACAAAATAAGGAGGGCACCTAATTCGTTCAACAACAAGAAATTGTTGTACAAAATGGAATCTATTTGTCCATCATATGGATGCCGTTCTCTAAGTTGGAAGGTTTAACGTAGTACATCCACTTTTATCTTAATAGTTAAAGTTAATTGCATATCCTTTACAGGACTTTGCGAATCAACCCCAGCTTTTAACGCAGTTTGTGATTTTTCTAGGTATTATTACGTTCAGTAGTTTGCCATTGCTTTCTGAACGGGTGGCGCCATCGTCCTTTGTAAAAATCCACACGAAACAATTTGCAACAAAACTGTCCGCAGCGTGATTCGGCCCCTAGGCCACAGACCCCACCTTATCTTAATAACTAAATTAAGATGTGACATGAGCAGCAACAAGCGAATGAGTTTGTTGCTGCCTGTCAAGATGCCATTAGATATTACATGAACAATAATTACATCATTAGTTTTTGGTTTAAAGTCAAAAGGAAAGGATGATTAAATCAATCAGAAATCCACCAATACTAATACAAGACAACTACCAAATTATGAGTCTTGAAAGGACGTGTTCTGTTGATTGATCAGAGTTGCCACAGGAACACATAGAAGATGGAGACAATAGTAGCCTTTGCAAGTGTTTATTCGGTCTGTTATGTCCTGCTCTAAGACAGAAGATGATGCTCTGTCGAGTGTGTGATAGTCGACGCTGGATAATTTAGGTTCTTTTCTAATGTCCAGAATGTCTTTTAAAAATGTGATTTCGTTTTTCTTTCTGTTCACATTCTTCTCCCTTCTTTGCGAGTGTGTCTGTCTTTTTGTTACCTGGTACTCCACAATGTGATGGTACTCATTGGAGTGTCTCTTGTTGGCGGAAATCTTGTTTAGCTCACTTCTCAGGATGGAAGTTTACTCTGGAGGGCTTGTAAAACGGATAGTGCATCTGTGAAAAAGACCTCATGTTGGCAGTCATGAGTTGGTACTATTGATCACGATTGCAGCCTGTAGTAGTACTTCTACCTCTGTTGTGTAATTTGAACAGAACGTACCAGTTGGAATTAACTTTCTCTAGTTGTGGTTGTTAGGATATGTAATGAAGATACCAGCCCCTCCATTCTTAATTGAATATGTTGCATTGGGTACCACTACCACACGTTTGATCAAACAACATTCCTTCAATGACCGAACCATTTGACCTGATCTCTCTGGATGAATTCTATTGCTGCTGCTACGCCATCATCTTTCACATACAAAACAATCAATGTGTTTTGTAAAATATATAACCTTACAACCACACACAACACACCAAACATATGCCTCACATAAAAACAAAACATATATCTGATAAATCAAAGAAAGAGTCATTTCTCTAGAATAAATAAAAGCTTTATTGTGACCTATATTTATACAAGTGTAACCAGGTGATGGAACAGCGCCTGCGCTGTAAGCACTGATTGGTTGGTTACCGCATTATCAACAAGTATGGCGCATATACAAGTCTGACTAGCAACAGGACAAAATGGTTAGACTTTTAATATGTACACAAATTATGAAATAACTTGTCATTAATTAATTAAATAAACATGCACATACCATATGACATACTGAATGACATACACATCTAAAATGCTTAAGTGTGTTGGTCTCACAAGTTAGAAACTTCTTGCAGTCAGTGAGAAAGAAACCTCTTGCAGTCATCATGTCATGTCATGTATTGTTTATCAACTTCTATAGCAGGACTTAGTTTATTTATCTCATGTGCATGCTTTTATTGTAGTCCGACTTGATCTCATGTACAGGATCTTCTTGTATGGAGACTTAACTTTCGTTATCTCATGTACATGATATTCTTGTAGCTAAACTTCTATTTGCCTGTCAGTGTCATGTGCATGATGATCTTTGAGTCAGACTGTCAGATGCATATTTGATT
The DNA here is from genome assembly GCA_020796225.1 of Arion vulgaris. NCBI lineage: Eukaryota > Metazoa > Mollusca > Gastropoda > Stylommatophora > Arionidae > Arion > Arion vulgaris. The sequence continues at coordinate 31,987,351 of CM036769.1, read as the reverse complement.
TCTTTACTAACTGTAGGCACGTTCATAAGTTATTGAACACAAGATACTCATTGCAATAAGATTTCAAATTCATTAAAATATTATGTATTTATACCAAATACTGTGACACATAAAAAGTTATTTAAATCTGTATGTTTGTATAGATGACAAATATATCAGTTGATTAATAACTTATTTGTTTGTTTTATTACTTCTATAATCTACCTCTTTTTACTAATATTCTTCTTCTGTATCCTCACTAGATTAGGATTCCCGGGTTCTCGAATAAAGTCCGCTGTCGGTCTCAGATTGTAAACAGAGAACACTATCTAACTTCAACTCCCTGACGATTGCTGCTGTTGATACAAGCCTGTCTCCTATTGCCCTGCCGCAAACATTCTCATGTCCAGGACAGTAGATCCATATAAGCTTCTGGAGGTCGAAAATAGAAATATGTTGGAAGTTTGAACTGAAGCAAGCGGTTGCCAAGCAAAAACAATCTGACATAATGATAATCAAAATATAATTATCATTTATTTGCTTCACAAATTGTAACCTAGCACTAAAATTTTCCAGAACTTGACAATTATAATCTTTCAAGTCACAGAGTATTAGAACTATAACATAGAAAATAATTGGTAGCCAGTACCTTTGTAAATGAATGGTCTTAATAATGAAGGCAATGTGTAAATACTTACAACGTTATTGTAATAATATAATTATAAATAGCAGAGAACCAATGAATCGTGTCATGTATGTCAAGAGATATATGTACAACGTTAAAACAGTGTACATATGGGCAGAACTAGGAGAAATTAAGGCCTCTATGGCAAGAGTAGAGTAATAAAGAATTTGTTAAGGTTTGTGACAATGATTCTGTTGTTGTGCTTTGATGCTGCCATGTTGAATAGAGAATATTATCAGTAGAAGATTGAGTACATCAATAATATTTACTTGTAGGTTTAGTTGATTGCAAGATTCAGGCACTGTCTAACAAGGTGGAATAGAATGAGTGAAGTATAAGATGGATGGATGGAGGAGCATGAGTGAACTATCAACTAACACAATAGCTCTCAACCTTTTTAAGTTTGTATCTCCCTTGAATATGAGGCAATACAGCCCCTTTCCTCATTCCCCCTTCCCTGCTAAATTAACTGTAATTTTGAAAGAACTAATTTAAAAAAATGTTTCTACTCTGAGCTGTACAACAGCACTGTCTACTAAACGCGATAACATTAACAGTAAGAAATGTAAACATTAACAAAACTAATATTTAACAATAATTTTGAGAACAATGTTAACATGAGTCAAAATCAATGATGTTTTTGGTTATTTTTAAAAAGAAATTTTGAACTTACAATTTAATTGAAAAAAAAAGAAGTATTTGAACTGGAAAAAAAAAACCAAGTTAGTTTATTTTTTCATAACCAAAATATTCATAGCGCGACGACGCCTCTCAGGTTCAGAACCACTAGATTAACATGAGTTCACTATGGATGGATGGATGGGATGAATGAAGCAGCATAAGTGCACTATGGATGGATGAAACAGCATAAGTGCACTATGGATGGATGAAGCAGCATTAGTGAACTATTGAGTTTGACAGGCTAATGATTCTCAGCCGTCATCTTGTACAGTACCAAAAACAACAATAATCATGAACAGTGGATGTGATCAAACATGATATTTTGTAAATCAAATAAGAATTATCAGTTTACAGAGCAATCAAAACATAACAGTACAACACCAAGGTCAATTGCATCATGTGTTAATCAGTCAGTCACAAAATACAAATGTCAATAGCAATCAATCACAGCAGATAAATCAGCCACATCATATAAATCAATCACAGCATAGTTTCATCACTGAGAATATTTTAGGTATTAGCACCTGCACCAGAAAGAGAACAGCCTGTGTCCCCTGGACACATGATAAACAGGTTCGCTCCTGCACTAAACAAGTGTCACCTGGACACATTATAAACAGTTTTGCACCTGCACAAAACTAGTGTCACCTGGACACATTATAAACAGGTTTGCACCTGTACAAAACTAGTGTCACCTGGACACATTATAAACAGGTTCAGCCTTGACAACTAGTGTCACCTGGACGATTTATAAACATTTTTATATTTGAACACATCATAAACACTTTTAATACAGACAGAACTAGTGTCATCTGGACATGTGACCAGTGTCACCTGGGCTAGTTATAAACACTGTCATCTGGACAGAACTAGTAATAAGTGGACACCTCATAAACATTTCTACCTGGACAAAACTAGTTGAGTCACCTGGACATATCAACAGTTTCATCTAGACTAATCATTTACAGCTTCGTACCTGGACAAAACTAGTAATACCTTGACCATCATCACATCTGAATACATCATAAACAATTTCATATGTACAAAACTAGCATCACCTGAATATATAAACAATTTCCTACCTGAACACAACATAACTAGCAAAGTCAGTAATATAATAAAACTGAAAAAGACTATCTTAAAATCACAGACTACAACCGTGATTAAGTGAGGAAACAGTACTGGTTGTCAATACTTGACAGCTTTTTCTGCTTTCTCCATCATACAAACATCATTCTTGTTGATCTTCCTAACGGTTATCAGGCATCGACTTGTATACTTCTATAGTAGTTAGTGTTCAACCAGAGTCTATGTACATCTCCATATATTTGTCTTGGACTGACATGACAGGGGTGACGGCCATGTGTGTTTGTTTTCTCTATTCATTGTATGACATTTAGTATACCAGTTTGTAATGACTGAATATATCCTGGCATAAGTGGTATATATACGCTGCCAAAATAAAGCCAAAATCAGATGGCTGAGTAGACCATTCAATACTAAAATTATCTGGCAGATATGGATATATGAACTATATAGAAGTGATCTAGTTTTTTAATTTATCACTGATTCTCCGAAAGGAGTTAATACTTATTTTTCATGTTTGTTGGCCTACATGCTCTGATATAACCAATGAAAGGTCTGCTTAGGTTGAAAGGAGCGTGCCTCGGCTTAAAGAGGTTTTAATCCCCTAGTAAACAAACAAAACAAAAAATGAAGTTATCTACTATATACCAGAGTGGCACAGCCAACATGGGTACTTTTACAATAAAAAATTATGAACAATTAGGCGTGTATCAGATTAATATACATGTTAAATGAGTGTGTTAGGACATGTGTGTATGTCATAGTTTCAGTTTTGTGTATCATAGGTTTCAGTGGTGTGTATGTCATATGGGATATGACTTTTGGTGGGTAGAAATAGATCAACACAGAAACCAGTATAAGGCATGGGCTATTGTATGTTTGTCTCATGTGTGCTGCGTTTTGTTGTGTGTAGAAGCTATGTGTTGTATTTCTGCAACATTTGTAAATGTGATCTAATGTGTACTTATGTAGCATTTGTACGTCTTAAAAATAGGTCTAAAGCCGAAGGATTGACTTCATTGCACCGGGTTTGACCTCGTATGGCTCCGCAGAAATGACACATCATCTGCAGAGAGTATTTGTACATGTGCTACATGTACAAGTTCTGTTGTGTGTATATTATATGTGTCTTTTATACATGTATGTGTGTCATATGTAGATGGCATGTGTGTGACATTTGTAAGTGTAATGTAATGTGTAATTATGTGACATTTGTACATATGTTGTATATGAGCAAGACATCTGTAACATGTACTATATATGAGTATGACATTTGCACATGTACTGTATGTCAGCAAGACATCACAATGTCAACAATAATGAGCATAAATAAGTAAAGCAGGTATCAACAGCAAACATATATTAAAAAACTATAGCATAAATGGAGCACCGTTTCACCTTCTCTCAGCTCCTGTATCTGGCATGGCCCGGCCAGCACAAGCCAGGTCAGGGAGATAGAGATACAGCTTAAGGTCACATTAATTTGATCTGGACATATTTGGAAGTAATAAACATTCAAATTCAGTCAAAGTGACAATAAAGTTCATATGACATCATTACTTTGTGAATGTAATTATATCACCAGCAGTATTTATGCCTTCAAAGCAACAGTCGCTAACTGTCTTGTGACCTGTAACAGTTTCTTATTGGTGGAACTTTCTTTAAAATAAAATGAAAGTCTGTACCTTTACACGTTACAAGAAACTGTAACCCCCTGGTAAAGAACTGAGACAAGTTTGAAGATCTGCATCGAAAAGAAAAGCAGAAGTTCATAAAGAAACACAAGCAAACAAAGTATATCAATACAACAGTTTAACAAGTACACTAAATGTGAAGCTATGGGATACTGTATTCTTAGAGTACCCGGTCACGCTCCCAGTATTTGAGTGTCAAAATTTACTGTGTTGGATCTTTGCTTGGTTCTCTGAGGAAAAACTTGTCTGTTCATGACAAAGATGAACACAACATGGTTGTTCATGCAGTTCAGATGTGTCTTTTCATGTGCAGAGAGAGGTGGTCACTCCTGGAGAAGGCACGCTCGCAAAGATGGCACTGGAATGGCCTGTCACCTGTGTGTTTGCGGTAGTGACGAGTCAACTCATCAGACCGTGCAAACTTCCATCCACATCCCTTCCAGGTGCAGTGGTAAGGTTTCTCACCTGTGTGGGTGCGTAGGTGAGCTTTCAGATGAGAGCTTTTAGTGTAGGTCTTGTTGCAGCCTGGGTGGGAACATGAGTGACTGGTTTGACGTTTACGTCCCCATGTGCGCTGCCTCCTTGGGCTGAACAGCAGCATCAATCTGGGCCTGTGGCAGTAAGAGATGATCCAGCTGGGGGGAGCATGGAGGAGTGATCAGCTGATGTGAGCCAGAGGGAGGACTGAGGTGTGAGGAGACCTGGTGAAGTGAGTGGTGTATATTGTTCATTAAGTGATGTGGTCTCATAACCATCTGTTCATGAGCGTGACCAATTTGAAACATTGGAAGCTGATTCATCTTAACATTCTGCATGTTTCGATCCTGGTTTTCTGGAGATGATGGAGGGGATAGGTGGTTGTTGTGCACAGGGAACATCATGTGATTGTTTTGTGATTGGAGCTTGTTTGAGGGAACAACAGTCAACGTTCCTGTGTAGGATGTGCATGACTGGGAGATTGGATTGAATTCGTGCTTGGGAACTGTAAACTCTGTCATGGAAGAAATGTTGTTAAGAAGCTGTTGATGAACTGGTTGCAAGACAGGTCTTGAGAGAGAGGAACTGGATATGTTCTTTGAACTGGAAGTTAACATTGGAAGAATATTGGTGCTGCTGTTTGTACCAATAGCATTCATCATACAATTACTACCCATATCTTCATCAAATTTAATGTCTGGGATATCCAAAAACGTGGAAGAAAAGTCTGGAAGACCATCAAGACCAATATTAACAGGCTCTTGTTTGATTTTCTGGCAACCAGTGCCGCCATCAGCAGAATTGTTTAAGATAAAGTCTAGGTCAAGAAGGTCATCATAAATGGCTTCATATGGACCTGGGCTAGCACTGCTGCAATGACTGGAAGAACCTGGACTCCCAATAGACACTGAACCATGATATGGGCTAGAGTTGGCACTTGTGTATATTGATGTTGGTGAGTCGGATGTCATGTCCATAATAGACTCTGAAGATGCCCTCATATTATTACTGAGGATGTTGATTAAACTGGTCTCATAAGGCGTGTTGTCTTGATACAGGAAGTTGTCAACATCAGCCCAGTTCTGTTGATCAAAAATAAATAAATGAGAAACTAATTACAAATCATCAACTAAAATAACAATTTTTGTCAATGTTTAGTGAGCATTCCAGTTCTGGTAAATATTTGAGGCAAAACAAAATAACATGTTTAGCATTACCTTAAAACAAAATAACATGTTTAGCATAACCTTAACATAAAAAACATGAGTTTAAAAAAAAATATCGTGTGGTTTCGGGGTAAATGAAAATAGAACAAATTTCATCTTTGGTATGTTGTAAAGGTGACTCAGCGGGATTTGTAGTGGGGCCAGCGACTCCACTTTGTAACCCCTCCCACCCCCAGCTACAGAGACGGAGAAACTCAAACTGCTCATTTGAGTGGACATTTTTTGTCCCTGAATTATGCATCCTTGGGCTCGACGAAGACTGATAATAACGATGACTAACAAGAAAGGAATATCTGGAGCAAATGCCATCACTAAGACTGAGAAAATTTATCATCATACACGATCAGTGTTCACAGAACTACTGCTATTAAATCATAGAGATGGCGTGTTAAGTAACATTAGATCGTTATCTGAAGCCAATCCGATTCTGTGCCTGGAGGTAACAGATCAATAGGGGCCGGAAATATAAGTATGTGTGCTATATATTAAATCATGTTGATGTCCATAGAGATGATACACACTTGTAGTCATGACAACTGTTGTTTACTGAGTTGTTATTGGAGATACAAGAATGTAGGTCATTGTGTAAAATGTTTATTAACTGGTTCAGTGGGCGGTAATACATTCTCAGATAAGATAAAAGACAAGAAAGTGAAGAAAAGAAGCAAGGAAAGAATAGAATGTTAGACAAGATAAGGAACTAGAAAGGAAGATAATGGAAGAGAAGATAATGGACAAGAAAGGATTGATTGGACCATCATCATCGCACTTCAGTGAGTAACCATGTGTGCTTCGATCTCTTTCTTACACAGAGAAAATCACAGCAGCAGTGCACGAATTCCGTCTGGAAATATCCAGATGGCTCCACTAGTGAACGAACCTGGTACCTTTGAGACGAGCACATAGCCTCTACGCCACAGAGACCCATTAGGTAAGAGAGGAAGAAAATGTAAGAGAAGATAAAGGACAAGAAGGGAAGAGAATATAAGATGAAAATAAGAGATAAGAAGGGAAGAGAATATAAGATGAAAATAAGAGATAAGAAGGGAAGAGAATATAAGATGAAAATAAGAGATAAGAAGGGAAGAGAATATAAGATGAAAATAAGAGATAAGAAGGGAAGAGAATATAAGATGAAAATAAGAGACAAGAAGGGAAGAGAATATAAGATGAAAATAAGAGATAAGAAGGGAAGAGAATATAAGATGAAAATAAGAGATAAGAAGGGAAGAGAATATAAGATGAAAATAAGAGACAAGAAGGGAAGAGAATATAAGATGAAAATAAGAGACAAGAAGGGAAGAGAATATAAGATGAAAATAAGAGACAAGAAGGGAAGAGAATATAAGATGAAAATAAGAGATAAGAAGGGAAGAGAATATAAGATGAAAATAAGAGATAAGAAGGGGAAAAAAATGTAAGATATAAGGGGAAAGAAGATAAGCGAGAACAGTAGACTTGGTGTCATTATGGTGTAATTGTACACATCGCTGCATAAGTGAGAGAGAGAGAGTGGATTAAAGAAGCGTACATAATGTACAACAAGCATCATGTACACACATAGTACTTGTGGTCAACAATAGAAACAAAATCCCAGGAGTTCTACAACAAAATGATGAAACAAACAAGTCGTTCACATTTGACCTATGACGTCAGCTGACCTAAATGGCTGTCCTGGAGTAGGTCAGTAAATATCACGTCTGGTTGGCGGTAAACTTGACTCGCGCCCGAGATCTAGCATGTGACGTCATACGCGGTCGAGCAAGCTCTACCGCAATTAGATGCTGCTGGTACAGCAGACTTATATGTGTCCTTCAGCCTTGTTTCTTTTTGATTATTTATACATCTAATTCTCCAAAAAACGTTTTTATCGTTACCGAATATATTGTTAACCCATTCGCTCTGTTGAACCGATATACAGACTCTCGGTACTGTGTAAGATGACGCAAAGCCAATATACTGGCTTATTTAGTATATACTACAATAAAATGCACCCGGAGGTAAACAAGAATACTGAAAGAGTTACAATAAACCAACAGACCAGTGGCCTTTATTCTGGAAGACTGCAGTAAAAATTAATAGATACTATAATTGCAACACTTGTTATAAACACAACAAACAATTGCAACAAGACTTTCTTTCGGGTTTACTATGAAAGACATATTTCTACCAATCTTCGATGCGGACGGAGATGGCAATTAATGATGATGTGGCAAATATATTTTTATACAGTAGACAGAAAAATGATGTGGACACCCTAGGAAAACCCTGAAACGAACTTTGCTGAAAGATGCAAGCAAACTCAATTTCATGGAAGAGTTTGAGCGAGTTATCCAGGACAGAGCGGTATGGAGAAATTACTACAAGACCTGTATAACGGTACGGGAGGAATATATAGAGATAATGGTTGCAAAATATCGGCTACGAAACGTTTAAATATAAGGAATAAGGAAGAGAAAAGTGCTTTTATAATTATCAATACTATTTTGCTGCAAGCTTTTTGGACAAATCAACTACCTCAGACTGACCACTGCTTACTTTGAGCATATTCATGATTACTTTGATCAAAGTAATGAAATGAGCATATAAAAAAAAAGAAGAAAGAAAGATTACTATGCGCATATTCAAGATGATGTGCGAATGGGTACGCAGAAGAACATGCAAAATAGTTCTGACTTTAGCAAATTCTTGAAATATCAAAAAACACAAATTGTGTCCGTTGGTCAATCAATAATTAACAAAATAATTACTAAAAAATAAGTCAGAAATAAACAAAATTCATAATTTTAATTAAGCACTCACGTTTTGAAAGTCTCTGATATCCTCGTACTTAGGAAGCAAGCTTAGGTTGGATTGTGTAGTCATCTCTTGTAGTGGTTCAAGTAATGTTGTCATGGTTGTTTATATCAACTTGGATTCAGTGGTCAGTATTATATAACAGCTAGATTTAATACAAGACTAGCGCAACACTCGGGATACAACGTTAAATGAAAATTAAATGCAACCAGGCATCTCTTATAACGGTCTTAAAATAGCACACCGAAAAATAAAAAAAAATAACAAGCTGCGTTTTTTGATTGGCTCCTAAATATAGGTACTATATAAAGGACGGATCGACAGCGGAGTGGCTCACTTGTTGCAGTCCTGTAGGCGAGAGAAGATATGTTGTGTTTCATACTAACGTTTACATAGTTTATCCGGAACGACAGGCATGTTCGAGGACGTCGTCATCTCACGAGGGTACTGTTGACGTCAGTAAAGTCAATATGAATAGAAAGTTGTGTGACTGTCGCATTCCTATCGTCACATAATAGATTGCAAAAAGACGCTATCTAAAGCCTATCCTGTTTGTGATAGTCTACAAGTTCATGAGAACTTAATACTGCAACTTGTCAGGCAATACAGGGTACCTTTCTGTAACCATTGTCTTCGAGAATAGGGATGCGATTTTTATTTGGGGAGATGTTGAATGCGTGGTACACGAAGTATTTAGGGATAGTCTTATGTTCCTGCAGAATTTACATATTAATTATCACATATTATAACTCTGTGATGCAAAACAGGATCAGAGAAAAGAAGAAGAAGAAGAAACATATGTATTCTTTCTCTTCTGCGATCAGTTTCCTATGCTGAGAAGTTTGAACAGTGAGATGATGTTCCTACATGAATCAAGTTGTCTGCAGAGGTCCTCTCGGGTGCTCCACAATTTCTCTTTCCGATTATTCTCACAGTGCTATATGCGAGATCACAAATCATTGACGAGGGATTGCCGAGGGCGGGGATTTGAGTGGGTTTCGTTTTTGAAGGATTTTTTTTTCGATCCTGAAGCACTTGAGCTTTCAGCTCTTCGGCTCGGTGCCATGGGCATCGTAACCCTTCGGTTCGGTGCCATGAACACCGTAAATCTGGAGACCTGTTGCTTTTCTACCAGCCCGCGTAATTGAACACGCACTCACAGAGGGCTTAACACCCGTCGTCCAACGCGCTACGAACACGCTGGGCAGGCGGGCATATGTTCTGGAGTCCGAGGGCCCTTTTGACATTTACATTGATCAGTTTGGCAGCTTTCAGTTTATGGAGATCAGATTGCAGTGTCTTGTGCGGAGTCTTCTTCTTTGAACGCTCCATATCGACCCCACTTGTTAACCACTCTGTGTGATTTGTATGTGATCTGAGCCTACGAGTAATTGTACATTGTGGCAGTTATGCGACTACAAGTAGGCCAACACATCCGACTCCTGTGATGTTTTTTATTTACTAGGGTAGCTCCCCTAGGTCCTAGATCAGTCGCCTCTTACGATATGCCATATAGGTTGCAGTGGTACTATTCTTTGCTTTCCTTTGCAGGCTCCGGCACCACACGGGCGGTGCGGAGCCTAAAGATGAGGGTTTGTTGGTTTATGTCTAAATTTAAGACAGGGTCTTGTTGGCAATTGCTGCTAGCTCTGTGACTCCCATGCACATTTGTATTTCCCTTAGACCATAGATTCCCAAACTTTTTCAGCCCACCGCCCACTTTGCACAACATAAACTTTGTAACGCCCCTCCTCATTATAACAGTTTGCTAACGCCCCTCCTACATATATACATGCTCTATTTTCTCTTTAACGTAGAAAATTGATATATATATCTGTCAACCACGGTCAATTTTCAAATGATTATATGCATGAAATAGAAAATTGAAGAAAAAAAGGATCGCGTAAGACGGGCATAAGATGAATTAAAATGCAGAATTCAAATTTTAAATGATTATTCAATCGCAAAATCCCAAAATTAATTTATTTTAAAACATTTATTAATTTCTTCTTTAAATAGCCACCGACCCCTAATCGAAAGAACACTCCCCAACTTCTTCTGAGCCCACTATCGCCCCCCTAGAACGCTTCAGCGCCACTGAGGGGCGGTACCGCCTCTTACGACATGCGTGGCAGGTAACAGTGGTTATATTTTTACACCCCAAATTTGGGCCCCGGTAACCACTCGGGAGAGGCAGCAGTTCAAAAACAGAGATGATTTGTTGTCATGGATACAGTAGTGATGAAAGATGGCAGCTCTATCCAGTGTAGCATCTCAGAGCAGTCATTAATGTATATATTAGTAGCGGCCCAACACAAGATATGATGACAACAACCTCAGGCGTGTGATGTTGCACCTCTCTGGTGTGCAGAGGTGACTATAGAGATTAATCTTGGAATATAATTCCCTACCATAGGTTTAAAGCATGTATATTAAGATAGAAACTCGGTCTATTAACCCCGACGTTCTGAGTTCGAAACACGCTGCGTATAATTTGATTGCAAATTTTTTCGCAAAATGGATTTTTAAAAAAGGACGATGGCACCACCCGTTCAGAAAGCAATGGAAAACTACTGAACGTAATAATGTCTAGAAAAAAATCACAAACAGCGTTAAAAAGCTGGGGTTGATTCGAAAAGTCCTGTAAAGGATATGCAACTAACTAACTTAACTGTAACATTACCAACAATTACAACTTGGCGGAATGACGCAGTTAAAATAGCAGTGATTGAGAAAAAAACCGTAGATACGACACATGGGTAAAAAGCAAACAACAAAACGACTTTACTGAGTTGAGAATCACAGGAAATATATTTCAGAAAGGTTATAAAGAAGGTTAAAGTACACTCATTGCAAGATTATGACGAAATATTGAGTTCAGACTATAAAAGTTCCACAAGAAAGTTCTATAAGAAAATATTGAGTTCAGACTATAAAAGTTCCACAAGAAAGTTCTATAAGAAAATATTGAGTTCAGACTACAAAAGTTCCACAAGAAAGTTCTATAAGAAAATATTGAGTTCAGACTATAAAAGTTCCACAAGAAAGTTCTATAAGAAAATATTGAGTTCAGACTATAAAAGTTCCACAAGAAAGTTCTATAAGAAAATATTGAGTTCAGACTACAAAAGTTCCACAAGAAAGTTCTATAAGAAAATATTGAGTTCAGACTACAAAAGTTCCACAAGAAAGTTCTATAAGAAAATATTGAGTTCAGACTACAAAAGTTCCACAAGAAAGTTCTATAAGAAAATATTGAGTTCAGACTATAAAAGTTCCACAAGAAAGTTCTATAAGAAAATATTGAGTTCATACTACAAAAGTTCCACAAGAAAGTTCTATAAGAAAATATTGAGTTCAGACTACAAAAGTTCCACAAGAAAGTTCTATAAGAAAATATTGAGTTCAGACTACAAAAGTTCCACAAGAAAGTTCTATAAGAAAATATTGAGTTCAGACTACAAAAGTTCCACAAGAAAGTTCTATAAGAAAATATTGAGTTCAGACTACAAAAGTTCCACAAGAAAGTTCTATAAGAAAATTAAAGTCATGAAAATTGAAAAAAACCCATAATATTCATCATCATCAAATAGTTTGTCTTGAACAGAACTTTGCCACCCCAACAGTCCTCCGGAATTTCTCTCTCTCATAGGCCAGAAGTCCTGACTCTGTAGCCGTCATGTTCAAACCATAAGTTACATCCTGGATCTATCTGTCCTTGGTCTTCCTCTTCTTCTCTTTGCTGGTATACCTCCTTCCATGATGGTCTTCTCCAGCCCTTCTTGTCTTTTCATATGTCCAAAATATCTCAATTTTCTCTTTCTTATTTGTAGCATCAGCCAGTTTTCTTTGATTTTCCCATATTATTCCACCGAAATTAGTCAATTGTCTATCTCCAAGGTGGAAGATGTTAGTAACGATGAAAATGGAAATATTATAAACGAATCAACATTTACAATGAACAGACGGCGGCAATATTTTAACGAACTCTTCAATCTATAACAAGAGGACTAATTTAACACTCAACAAAACACAATCATCATAAATACAAAGCTAGAACCAAGCATAAAACTTTCAGAGATTGGATGAAATGGTGGTGGTGACTTGTGCGATGATTTTGTTTAACGTGTGAAAGAGTTGCACAGTTCGTCGATCTCACTCTCTCGCCCAATTCCTTCTATGTCCAGTGGCAGGACAAAGTCGAGACAGTTGGAGAAGGATCGGGGTGCAGCGGATGCCCAGGGCGTTCTACGTGCCTGGCCGTGCTCACTACGCTCCGCAACGCGTTGCTGGCAGACGCCTTCTTGTCCGTTGAACCAGAGTATAGTTTCTTACGCAGAATCTGCCGAGTCCAGTCTTCGCATGCAGGGTTGGCATACCCGGATTCACCGATTGGTTTAGTACCGAATCGGTTACCCGCGCCTGGTTTAGCCGGTCTGTCACAGCCGTTGCCCGGGTAGTGGCCGCTGTCGCATGCTGACAACTACTAGTAGTCACAGGCGTGTGCTGGAAGTCAGGTTTGGACCAAAGGGGCATGGGTCCTGATAAGGGCGTGACAGCCTTCCTCACCAGAGGTACTACCAATCCCTGACTCCCAAACCTCCCCCCCTAAAATTAGAGATTAGAAATGCTTTAAATATATATCCATTTTACAAAACAGCAGGCTCAGACAGCAGGCTCAGACAGCAGGCTTGGATGCATGTGTCCTAAACGTGTAGAAGTCTATGCGTTTAAGGGTCTACCAAACTAGTGTGCAACGTATACACGTTCTTGGCAAAGATCAAACATATCACAAAGAGTGATTAAAATTGGTCGTAAAGAGCGAACGCAAAGAAGAAGAAGATTTACGATAAAGAATCTATATAAACAGTCAGTGTACGGTTAGAACAAACATAGAACTTTTAGTAAAGTTCCACGTTGGGTCAGGAGTAAGACAAGGATGCGTACTACCACAACTGTTGTTCATCACATATATCGATCAAATCTACAAAATAGCTAACGCCAGTGAAGAGAACAACCCTGGGGAACTCGTAAACGAATTTCTTTTTGCAGATGATCAGGCAGTCATATCACAAAGAAAGGCACAGATACAGCAACACATTACCAGACTAAAATTAACATGCAATGAATACAATATAAGAATAAACATCGACAAAACCGAAGTAATGACATTCGCTAGAGAGGAAAACATTACCATATCTCCATCGACAAACATCTATGCAAACAAATGTCTAACATCACCACCTGCTAGTGGTGGATAAATGACACCAATTTGGAAAAGCAAACGTGTTACAATGATCACAAAAAAAAAGCTCAACACAATCTTTCCCCAAACATTTTGCTAGCGGTAGCAGACCTGGACACTGACATCAAATGATAGAAGAAAACTAGTCACAACAGAGATGAAATGTTCACGCAGAATGCTATGAATATCAAGAAGAGACCGCTTTAGAAATAAAGACATCAGGAAAAAAGTGGGTACGACATCAATACTGAACTTCAAGAAACAACAAATTAAATAGTTCGAACACATACGAAGTTTACCAACAGACAGTGCGCATCAAAGAGCAAATGTTACTCCGATACACTGGATACCAACCAAAAAAACCGTCCACGCAAAATGTGGACATCAGGGATAACAATAGCGAAAAAAAATACTATTTATGAAGCGCACACAAAAGCCCGTTCTAGAAATATCTCCTCATCTGAGCTAAAACAGGATTAGAGGAAAGAAAGAGAGAAAAAACGTTACCATAGGACAAGTTGGTGGTATGACGTTACATTAGAGACGGTACAGTAATATCTCTCTCTCTCTCTCTCTCTCGCGATCACCGCCTAGACTGATGTACCAGATTTCCCCATACATTCTTATTAATATAGAATTTGGATTCATGCAGCCTTAGCATGTGTGTGTTTCGTCACATCTTTGGCGCCATTTGGAGCTCTGGTGCTTATCCTTCGGCGATGTGTCCGGTTTTAGCCTGCGTTTACTGAGTTCGCTCTCCGTCATTCTTGGGCTGTCCCCAGCCGACCTGCAAGGCAGCAGGTTGCTATTTTCTTTTAGGGCAGCTACCCTTAGACAACCTTCTCTCCCGGGTTGATGAGCGTCGTCTGCCCAGGTTATCTGCATTTTTTTGGACTACTTGGTTTGCCTGCCGTCTAGTTTTGTGTACGGTTTGCCCCACTAGCCTTTGATTGTTCCCAATGGAACTACAAGACAGTAGTAATTCTCTGCGAGGGAAAACGTGGTTATTGTTCTCTGGATGGAGACCACATCTTCGACGTTCGCCACCGTTTTGTCCACATCTCGTTTCTTTTGGGTGCTCCTTCGCCCATTTCTGCTTGTGCCCTCGTCCACCGACAGGGCCCGCACATTTTCTCTTCGTCAATTGTGCTCAAATTGTTCTACTGGACAACACCTTACCCATTTCTATCTCACTGTGCACAGTGCACAGTTCATCACCATTCGGTAGGAACGATTGCATTGGATTCAAGCATTTACTGGGCTTTCCAGTTTTTCTGCACATTTGGGTGGCCCGCTCACCCCTACGTTGGCCACGCCTTTTCGTCATTCTATCCTCAGCACCGTGCATGTCTGTCCCACCGGTGGGCTCATCTATGTATCGTCCGTATGCGTGTTAGCTCTACTTTGGTGCATGCTCACTGTGTTTATCAGATTTCTCACCGTGCTCACATTTACTGTGCCTCGAGACTGTCAGGACACGCAACTCAATTCGAGCCCCCACCTCAGGGCTCCGAGTTTCGTCCCATTCGGCACACGTCTCTTCACTGGATACACCCCTCATCCCTTTATGTTTATTTGTTCAGCTTTTCCCATTGGCCGTGAGAGATGTGTTTAATAATCACTCTGGGATTCTGCTCGTCTGTGTTGCGAGCGGATCTCATCCAACGTAACTACGTCTGCATCACTACTTATACCAGAGTAGCTCTCCCTAGATCCCTACCCACTTAGCCAGACAGGAACTGTTGTCTGTTTCCAGGGTCACCACGTGGAGGTGGGTTAGGATCTTGGTTAGTGTCAGCTCTCTAATCCTAGCATTACGTTATTCCTATGCGCCTTTGACCCCACAGTAACATTTGACAAGTTAGGAGTGACGACACAAATAGGAAACATCAGCGACCTTTCTGGGGAAATTCCTAAACTTTCTAGAGCAGCAGATATAACACACACACACACGCACACACACTTACATGCACACTGCACCGTGACACCCCCAATCTCTCTAATTGTGACGTCACTGAGAGTTAACCCCTTTTCTTGCAGTACAAATATTTGTGGCTACCTTGCACGTGGGAAGGACCACGACCCAATTTTTGTGTGGGTAGAATAGTAAGTACCGCCACTGTCTGTCGTTAGCGTAAACTTCATTGGACAATAGTAGAACAAAAATGTCCAACTGAAACCTCGTATGACAGAAATAACTTTGACCCACCCTCCCACCCTCCCAAAATGAACTGGTTTGTTCCGTAATATAACCCTTAAAAAAGTAACAGGAAGTGCAGACGGAGGTTCTAATCGGTCCACCAGTTTTCTTCTAGATTAGCGGTTCTCAGCCTGTGAGGCGTAACTTCGCGTGAAGTGTTTTCTGGATTGTCGCGTCGTTAAATTTGAAATGAAAATCGTAGCATATCCTTTACAGGACGTAGCCATCAACTACACCTTGATTTTCTAGGCACCACTTATACGTTCAGTAGTTTGTCATTGCTTTCTGAATGGGGAGGTTCATTTTCACCTTTCGTAAAAACCCACGGAAACGAATTTGCTTCCAAATTGCCTGCCGCAGAGTTTGAACATGAATGAAATGACGGGGGTCTATGTGGCTAAGTGGTTAAGCCCTTTGCTTTGTGAGTCGAAGGTCGTGGGTTCGAGTCCGACCGCGCCATTCTGTTCACGAGTGCAGTTTTTCCAGAGACCCCTAAGATTGTTGCTGGAGCTACGGAGTTCGTGCTTTGTGCAATACTCTCAGCAGGTGGCGTTTCTGCGAGAGGACCGAGCCGTATGGGGTAAAATCCGTGCAATTAAGTCAATCCTTCGGATTTAAAACCCTTTTTAATGAACTTTTAAATCACTACAAGCGTCAACAAGTTGCAGAATTACACTTATTTTCGTCCCGGGGCACATGGGTGTCGTTGGTAATGAGTGAGCAGACAGGCTGCTTGGCTTTGCCACTATATCAGAGGGCCAGTCAATGGAAAGAGCTGACATACTGAACGCCCTCATAGAGTGTAATTGCAAAGAGGATTTTCATTTAAACCAATCCACGTCAACTGCTAGATTGCGGAGCTGGATTGATGAGTGGTGCGGCAAGAAAATAACAGCACAACAGGTATATGAGTAGGCTGGCTCATCAATCTAAATCGAATTGGTACGGTCAGTGGCTGGACGCTGTTGGAGATTTTGCGAAGGAGGTCGGGGCATCTATAGACATGTCCGGGTTGCAATGAAGATATTCCATACTGAACTGAAATAAAATGAATAACGTACTGGCTCACTGCGATGTATATACAGAAGAATAAAATGAATAACGTACTGGCTCACTGCGATGTATATACAGAAGAACAAATAATTTATGAATCTGCTAGCAATGATTTTATTTAATAATGTCCTTTATGAACCTCCTAGTGCAAACTGATCGAACTTAGTTCGTCGATAGTCAACCATGGGCGTCCATACGTTAAGGCAAAGGCGAGAGAGGGAGGGTGGGGTTAAAATGGTTGATTAGTTTTCTATTTATTAGCACCTGCATTTTACATGATAGTTACATGATAGTTACATGATAGTTACATGATAGTTACACGATAGTTACACGATAGTTACACGATAGTTACATGATAGTTACATGATAGTTACATGATAGTTACATGATAGTTACATGATAGTTACACGATAGTTACATGATAGTTACATGATAGTTACATGATAGTTACATGATAGTTACATGAAAGTTACACGATAGTTACATGATAGTTACATGATAGTTACATGATCGTTACATGATAGTTACATGATAGTTACATGATAGTTACATGAAAGTTACACGATAGTTACATGATCGTTACATGATAGTTACATGATCGTTACATGATAGTTACATGATAGTTACGTGATAGTTACATGATAGTTACATGATAGTTACATGATAGTTACATGATAGTTACATGATAGTTACACGATAGTTACACGATAGTTACATGATAGTTACAGGATAGTTACACGATAGTTACATGATAGTTACATGATAGTTACATGATAGTTACATGATAGTTACATGATAGTTACACGATAGTTACATGAAAGTTACATGATAGTTACATGATAGTTACACGATAGTTACATGATAGTTACAGGATAGTTACATGATAGTTACATGATAGTTACATGATAGTTACATGATAGTTACAGGATAGTTACATGATAGTTACATGATAGTTACATGATCGTTACATGATAGTTACATGATAGTTACATGATATAGAAAAATATAGGACAGAGAACAAATAGATTTATCCAGAAAGAGCTTAAAATCAAAGAAAACTGGCTGATGCTACAAATAAGAAAGAGAAAATTGAGATATTTTGGACATATAAAAAGATATGAAGGGCTGAAAAGACCATCATGGAAGGAGGCATACCGGCAAAGAGAAGAAGAGGAAGACCACGGAGAAGATGGATTCAGGATGTAACTGATGGTTTGAAAATGACGGCTGCAGAGGTAGGACATCTGACCTATAGGAGAGAGAAATTCCGGAGGACTGTTGGGGTGGCAAAGTTCTGCTCAGGACAAGCTGTATGATGCTGATGACTGTTGTCAACTACTTGACTTATGATTTATTCATCTTCGCTCCTCGTGGAGCATAGGATCTCAACAATTGTTCGCTACTCTTCTCGGTCTCTGACTGTTTTCTTTATGGTCTCACAGGACAGTTAAGCACTCTTCAGTTCCTCTAGAAGACTTCGTCTCTAGGTCTGTTTAGGCCTTCTCTTTTCGTTTTCCTTGCGGTTCCACTCAAGTGCTTGTCTAGTGACACTCGACAGACCATAGCCATTTTCTCCTCTTGACCTGGGTCATCATGGGTTCCTGTCCGGTTCTTATCCGTAGGTCTGTGTTTGTAACTCTATCATACCATCTCAGTCTGAGAATCCACTGGTCTGTGTTTGTAACTCTATCATAACATCTCAGTCTGAGAATCCGCCGAAGACATCCGTTGACACTGAATCTTATTTGTATTTAATTTGGTGACTTGCCATGTTTCCTAGCCATACAGCAACTAACTATGTTGTTAACTAACTATGTTGTTAACTAACTATGTTATTAACTAACTATGTTGTTAACTAACTATGTTGTTAACTAACTATGTTATTAACTAACTATGTTGTTAACTAACTATGTTGTTAACTAACTATGTTGTTAACTAACTATGTTGTTAATTAGCTATGGTTTATACATTTATTTGAAGTTAATATTTTTATTATTAGATGCAGTAATATTAATTAAAGAGAAAAGAGCAAATGCTTCTGTTTTATAGCAGCTTGATATTAAAGAGAGTTGGTCGCCCGAGTGGTTACCGGGCCCAAATTTGAGGTGTAAAGAATAGAACCACTGTTACCTGTCACGCATGTCCCAAGAGGCGACTACTTATGTTTGATTGAAATCGGATGCACATGTCCTAAACATGTAGAAGTTCTATGCATTTAGGGGCCTACCAAACCAATGGGCAACATATACACGTTCTTGGCAAAGATCAAACATATCTCAAAGAGTGATTCAAATTGGTCGTAAAGAATGAACGCGAAGAAGAAGAAGGAGAGAGTTGGTTATTAAAGAGCATATCATCAAGGAAAATTAAATATTTCGGACACATCAAACGACATGAGTGATGAGAGAAGATAATTTCGGAGAGAATGGTGTATAGAAGAAGAATGAGAAGAAAACCTAGAAGACAATGAGTGCAAGATGTCATTGACGATCTGAGAATACCTGCTGCTGACGCCGGTCAACTTGCACAGAACAGAGAGTTTTTCAGGACTGCTGTCATCGGAGCCAAGTTCCGGATGGGACAAGCTACTTGATGATGATGGATTATTTTTATACATCTAACCTCAAATCAAAATCAGATCTGTATCTGGCCCTTTCCATGAAGTAAATTATCAACACTAATGTTTTAAATTCATTTAGGGTCACAACTGAGAAACTTATGGAGAGAACAAGACAGACGCTGGCTCCGTATAGCTTGAGAAAACTTATAGAGAGAACAAGACAGACACTGGCCCTGGATAGCTTGAGTAAACTTATGGAGAGAACAAGACAGACACTGGCCCTGGATAGCTTGAGAAAACTTATAGAGAGAACAAGACAGACACTGGCCCTGGATAGCTTGAGTAAACTTATGGAGAGAACAAGACAGACGCTGGTCCTGGATAGCTTGAGAAAACTTATGGAGAGAACAAGACAGACACTGGCCCTGGATAGCTTGAGTAAACTTATGGAGAGAACAAGACAGACACTGGCCCTGGATAGCTTGAGAAAACTTATGGAGAGAACAAGACAGACACTGGCCCTGGATAGCTTGAGTAAACTTATGGAGAGAACAAGACAGACGCTGGTCCTGGATAGCTTGAGAAAACTTATGGAGAGAACAAGACAGACACTGGCCCTGGATAGCTTGAGAAAACTTATAGAGAGAACAAGACAGACACTGGCCCTGGATAGCTTGAGAAAACTTATTGAGAGAACAAGACAGACTCTGGCCCTGGATAGCTTGAGTAAACTTATGGAGAGAACAAGACAGACGCTGGTCCTGGATAGCTTGAGAAAACTTATGGAGAAAACAAGACAGACGCTGGTCCTGGAAGCGTGAGAAAACTTATGGAGAGAACAAGACAGACTCTGGCCCTGGATAGCTTGAGAAAACTTATGAGAGAACAAGACAGACGCTGGTCCTGGATAGCTTGAGAAAACTTATAGAGAGAAAAACAGACGCTGTCCTGAACTGAGAAAACTTATGGAGAGAAAGACACACTGGCCTGGATAGCTTGAGTAAACTTATGGAGAGAACAGACAGACGCTGGTCCTGGATAGCTTGAGAAAACTTATGGAGAGAACAAGACAGACACTGGCCCTGGATAGCTTGAGAAAACTTATAGAGGGAAAAAGACAGACGCTGTCCTGATAGCTTGAGAAAACTTATGGAGAGAACAAGACAGACTCTGGCCCTGGATAGCTTGAGAAAACTTATGGAGAGAACAAGACAGACGCTGGTCCTGGATAGCTTGAGAAAACTTATAGAGAGAACAAGACAGACGCTGGTCCTGGATAGCTTGAGAAAACTTATGGAGAGAACAAGACAGACGCTGGTCCTGGAAGCTGAGAAAACTATGGAGAGAACAAGACAGACTCTGGCCTGGATAGCTTGAGAAAACTTATGGAAAGAACAAGACAGACTCTGGCCCTGGATAGCTTGAGTAAACTTATGGAGAGAACAAGACATACACTGGCCCTGGATAGCTTGAGAAAACTTATGGAGAGAACAAGACAGATGCTGGTCCTGGATAGCTTGAGAAAACTTATGGAGAGAACAAGACAGACACTGACCCTTGAAAGCTTGAGTAAACTTATGGAGAGAACAAGACATACACTGGCCCTGGATAGCTTGAGAAAACTTATGGAGAGAACAAGACAGACGCTGGTCCTGGATAGCTTGAGAAAACTTATGGAGAGAACAAGACAGACACTGACCCTTGATAGCTTGAGTAAACTTATGGAGAGAACAAGACAGACTCTGGCCCTGGATAGCTTGAGAAAACTTATGGAGAGAACAAGACAGACACTGACCCTTGATAGCTTGAGAAAACTTATGGAGAGAACAAGACAGACACAGGCCCTGGATAGCTTGAGAAAACTTATGGAGAGAACAAGACAGACACTGACCCTTGATAGCTTGAGAAAACTTATGGAGAGAACAAGACAGACACTGACCCTTGATAGCTTGAGAAAACTTATGGAGAGAACAAGACAGACACTGGCCCTGGATAGCTTGAGAAAACTTATGGAGAGAACAAGACAGACGCTGGTCCTGGATAGCTTGAGTAAACTTATGGAGAGAACAAGACAGACACTGGCCCTGGATAGCTTGAGAAAACTTATGGAGAGAACAAGACAGACTCTGGCCCTGGATAGCTTGAGAAAACTTATGGAGAGAACAAGACAGACACTGGCCCTGGATAGCTTGAGAAAACATGGAGAAAACAAGACAGACGCTGGTCCTGGAAGCGTGAGAAAACTTATGGAGAGAACAAGACAGACCTGGCCTGGATAGCTTGAGAAAACTTATGGAGAGAACAAGACAGACGCTGGTCCTGGATAGCTTGAGAAACTTATGAGAGAACAAGACAGACCTGGTCCTGGATAGCTTGAGAAAACTTATGGAGAGAACAAGACAGACGCTGGTCCTGGAAGAGTGAGAAAACTTATGGAGAGAACAAGACAGACTCTGGCCCTGGATAGCTTGAGAAAACTTATGGAGAGAACAAGACAGACCCTGGCCCTGGATAGCTTGAGAAAACTTATGGAGAGAAAAGACATCACTGGCCCTGGATAGCTTGAGTAAACTTATGGAGAGAACAAGACAGACGCTGGTCCTGGATAGCTTGAGAAAACTTATGGAGAGAACAAGACAGACACTGGCCCTGGATAGCTTGAGAAAACTTATAGAGAGAACAAGACAGACGCTGGTCCTGGATAGCTTGAGAAAACTTAGGGAGAGAACAAGACAGACCTGGCCCTAGATAGCTTGAGAAAACTTAGGGAGAGAACAAGACAGACGCTGGTCCTGGATAGCTTGAGAAAACTTAGGGAGAGAACAAGACAGACGCTGGTCCTGGAAGCTGAGAAAACTTATGGAGAGAACAAGACAGACTCTGGCCCTGGATAGCTTGAGAAAACTTATGGAAAGAACAAGACAGACTCTGGCCCTGGATAGCTTGAGAAAACTTATGGAGAGAACAAGACATACACTGGCCCTGGATAGTTTGAGAAAACTTATGGAGAGAACAAGACAGACGCTGGTCCTGGATAGCTTGAGTAAACTTATGGAGAGAACAAGACAGACACTGGCCCTGGAAGCTAGAGAAAACTATGGAGAAATGAAGACAGACTGGTCTGGATAGCTTTGAGAAACATGGAGAGAACAAGACAGACTCTGGCCCTGGATAGCTTGAGAAAACTTATGGAGAGAACAAGACAGACGCTGGTCCTGGATAGCTGAGTAAACTTATGGAGAGAACAAGACATACATGCCCTGGATAGCTTGAGTAAACTTATGGAGAGAACAAGACAGACGCTGGTCCTGGATAGCTTGAGAAAACTTATGGAGAGAACAAGACAGACACTGGCCCTGGTAGCTTAGAAACTTATAGAGAGACAAGACAGACACTGACCTTGATAGCTTAGAAATTATGAGAGAACAGACAGACTAGGCCCTGGGTGTCTTGAGAAAACTTATGGAGATGAAGACAGACACTATCCTGATAGCTTGAAAACTTATGGAGAGAACAAGACAGACACTGACCCTTGATAGCTTGAAAAAAACTTATGGAAGAACAAGACAGACACTGGCCCTGGATAGCTTGAAAACTTATGGAGAGAACAAGACAGACCTGGTCCTGGATAGCTTATAAACTTATGGAGAGAACAAGACAGACACTGGCCCTGGATAGCTTGAGAAAACTTATGGAGAGAACAAGACAGACTCTGGCCCTGGATAGCTTGAGAAAACTTATGGAGAGCAATAAGAGCACTGTCCCGGGGTAGTGAGAAAACATGGAGAAAACAAGACAGACCTGGTCCTGGAAGTGAAAACTTATGGAGAGAACAAGACAGACTCTGGCCCTGGATAGCTTGAGAAAACATGGAGAGAACAAGACAGACGCTGGTCCTGGGATAGCTTGAGAAAACTTATGAGAGATAACAAGACAGACGCTGGTCCTGGATAGCTTGGAGAAAACTTATGGAGAGAACAAGACAGACGCTGGTCCTGAAGAGTGAGAAATTATGGAGAGAACAAGATCAGACTCATGGCCTGATAGCTTGAGAAAACTTATGGAGAGAAAAGACAACTTGGCCCTGGATAGCTTGAGTAAACTTATGGAGAGAACAAGACATACACTGGCCCTGGATAGCTTGAGTAAACTTATGGAGAGAACAAGACAGACGCTGGTCCTGGATAGCTTGAGAAAACTTATGGAGAGAACAAGACAGACACTGGCCCTGGATAGCTTGAGAAAACTTATAGAGAGAACAAGACAGACGCTGGTCCTGGATAGCTTGAGAAAACTTATGGAGAGAACAAGACAGACTCTGGCCCTAGATAGCTTGAGAAAACTTAGGGAGAGAACAAGACAGACGCTGGTCCTGGATAGCTTGAGAAAACTTATAGAGAGAACAAGACAGACGCTGGTCCTGGATAGCTTGAGAAAACTTATGGAGAGAACAAGACAGACGCTGGTCCTGGAAGCGTGAGAAAACTTATGGAGAGAACAAGACAGACTCTGGCCCTGGATAGCTTGAGAAAACTTATGGAAAGAACAAGACAGACTCTGGCCCTGGATAGCTTGAGTAAACTTATGGAGAGAACAAGACATACACTGGCCCTGGATAGTTTGAGAAAACTTATGGAGAGAACAAGACAGACGCTGGTCCTGGATAGCTTGAGTAAACTTATGGAGAGAACAAGACAGACACTGGCCCTGGATAGCTTGAGAAAACTTATGGAGAGAACAAGACAGACGCTGGTCCTGGATAGCTTGAGTAAACTTATGGAGAGAACAAGACAGACTCTGGCCCTGGATAGCTTGAGAAAACTTATGGAGAGAACAAGACAGACGCTGGTCCTGGATAGCTTGAGTAAACTTATGGAGAGAACAAGACATACACTGGCCCTGGATAGCTTGAGTAAACTTATGGAGAGAACAAGACAGACGCTGGTCCTGGATAGCTTGAGAAAACTTATGGAGAGAACAAGACAGACACTGGCCCTGGATAGCTTGAGAAAACTTATAGAGAGAACAAGACAGACGCTGGTCCTGGATAGCTTGAGAAAACTTATGGAGAGAACAAGACAGACTCTGGCCCTGGATAGCTTGAGAAAACTTATGGAGAGAACAAGACAGACGCTGGTCCTGGATAGCTTGAGAAAACTTATAGAGAGAACAAGACAGACGCTGGTCCTGGATAGCTTGAGAAAACTTATGGAGAGAACAAGACAGACGCTGGTCCTGGAAGCGTGAGAAAACTTATGGAGAGAACAAGACAGACTCTGGCCCTGGATAGCTTGAGAAAACTTATGGAAAGAACAAGACAGACTCTGGCCCTGGATAGCTTGAGTAAACTTATGGAGAGAACAAGACATACACTGGCCCTGTATAGCTTGAGAAAACTTATGGAGAGAACAAGACAGATGCTGGTCCTGGATAGCTTGAGAAAACTTATGGAGAGAACAAGACAGACACTGACCCTTGAAAGCTTGAGTAAACTTATGGAGAGAACAAGACATACACTGGCCCTGGATAGCTTGAGAAAACTTATGGAGAGAACAAGACAGACGCTGGTCCTGGATAGCTTGAGAAAACTTATGGAGAGAACAAGACAGACACTGACCCTTGATAGCTTGAGTAAACTTATGGAGAGAACAAGACAGACTCTGGCCCTGGATAGCTTGAGAAAACTTATGGAGAGAACAAGACAGACACTGACCCTTGATAGCTTGAGAAAACTTATGGAGAGAACAAGACAGACACAGGCCCTGGATAGCTTGAGAAAACTTATGGAGAGAACAAGACAGACACTGACCCTTGATAGCTTGAGAAAACTTATGGAGAGAACAAGACAGACACTGACCCTTGATAGCTTGAGAAAACTTATGGAGAGAACAAGACAGACGCTTGTCCTGGAAGCGTGAGAAAACTTATGGAGAGAACAAGACAGACACTGGCCCTGGATAGCTTGAGAAAACTTATGGAGAGAACAAGACAGACGCTGGTCCTGGATAGCTTGAGGAAACTTATGGAGAGAACAAGACAGACTCTGGCCCTGGATAGCTTGAGAAAACTTATGGAGAGAACAAGACAGACGCTGGTCCTGGATAGCTTGAGGAAACTTATAGAGAGAACAAGACAGACACTGGCCCTGGATAGCTTGAGTAAACTTATGGAGAGAACAAGACAGACGCTGGTCCTGGATAGCTTGAGGAAACTTATGGAGAGAACAAGACAGACACTGGCCCTGGATAGCTTGAGTAAACTTATGGAGAGAACAAGACAGACACCTGCCCTGGATAGCTTGAGAAAACTTATGGAGAGAACAAGACAGACACTGGCCCTGGATAGCTTGAGAAAACTTATAGAGAGAACAAGACAGACGCTGGTCCTGGAAGCGTGAGAAAACTTATGGAGAGAACAAGACAGACTCTGGCCCTGGATAGCTTGAGTAAACTTATGGAGAGAACAAGACATACACTGGCCCTGGATAGCTTGAGAAAACTTATGGAGAGAACAAGACAGACGCTGGTCCTGGATAGCTTGAGTAAACTTATGGAGAGAACAAGACAGACACTGGCCCTGGATAGCTTGAGAAAACTTATGGAGAGAACAAGACAGACGCTGGTCCTGGATAGCTTGAGTAAACTTATGGAGAGAACAAGACAGACTCTGGCCCTGGATAGCTTGAGAAAACTTATGGAGAGAACAAGACAGACGCTGGTCCTGGATAGCTTGAGTAAACTTATGGAGAGAACAAGACATACACTGGCCCTGGATAGCTTGAGTAAACTTATGGAGAGAACAAGACAGACGCTGGTCCTGGATAGCTTGAGAAAACTTATGGAGAGAACAAGACAGACACTGGCCCTGGATAGCTTGAGAAAACTTATAGAGAGAACAAGACAGACGCTGGTCCTGGATAGCTTGAGAAAACTTATGGAGAGAACAAGACAGACTCTGGCCCTGGATAGCTTGAGAAAACTTATGGAGAGAACAAGACAGAGCTGGTCCTGGATAGCTTGAGAAAACTTATAGAGAGAACAAGACAGACGCTGGTCCTGGATAGCTTGAGAAAACTTATGGAGAGAACAAGACAGACGCTGGTCCGAAGCGTGAGAAAACTTATGGAGAGAACAAGACAGACTCTGGCCCTGGATAGCTTGAGAAAACTTATGGAAAGAACAAGACAGACTCTGGCCCTGGATAGCTTGAGTAAACTTATGGAGAGAACAAGACATACACTGGCCCTGTATAGCTTGAGAAAACTTATGGAGAGAACAAGACAGATGCTGGCCCTGCTATAGCTTGAGAAAACTTATGGAGAGAACAAGACAGACGCTGGCCCTGGATAGCTTGAGAAAACTTATGGAGAGAACAAGACATACACTGGCCCTGGATAGCTTGAGAAAACTTATGGAGAGAACAAGACAGACGCTGGCCCTGGATAGCTTGAGAAAACTTATGGAGAGAACAAGACAGACGCTGGTCCTGGATAGCTTGAGTAAACTTATGGAGAGAACAAGACAGACTCTGGCCCTGGATAGCTTGAGAAAACTTATGGAGAGAACAAGACAGACGCTGGTCCTGGATAGCTTGAGTAAACTTATGGAGAGAACAAGACATACACTGGCCCTGGATAGCTTGAGTAAACTTATGGAGAGAACAAGACAGACGCTGGTCCTGGATAGCTTGAGAAAACTTATGGAGAGAACAAGACAGACACTGGCCCTGGATAGCTTGAGAAAACTTATAGAGAGAACAAGACAGACGCTGGTCCTGGATAGCTTGAGAAAACTTATGGAGAGAACAAGACAGACTCTGGCCCTGGATAGCTTGAGAAAACTTATGGAGAGAACAAGACAGACGCTGGTCCTGGATAGCTTGAGAAAACTTATAGAGAGAACAAGACAGACGCTGGTCCTGGATAGCTTGAGAAAACTTATGGAGAGAACAAGACAGACGCTGGTCCTGGAAGCGTGAGAAAACTTATGGAGAGAACAAGACAGACTCTGGCCCTGGATAGCTTGAGAAAACTTATGGAAAGAACAAGACAGACTCTGGCCCTGGATAGCTTGAGTAAACTTATGGAGAGAACAAGACATACACTGGCCCTGTATAGCTTGAGAAAACTTATGGAGAGAACAAGACAGATGCTGGTCCTGGATAGCTTGAGAAAACTTATGGAGAGAACAAGACAGACACTGACCCTTGAAAGCTTGAGTAAACTTATGGAGAGAACAAGACATACACTGGCCCTGGATAGCTTGAGAAAACTTATGGAGAGAACAAGACAGACGCTGGTCCTGGATAGCTTGAGAAAACTTATGGAGAGAACAAGACAGACACTGACCCTTGATAGCTTGAGTAAACTTATGGAGAGAACAAGACAGACTCTGGCCCTGGATAGCTTGAGAAAACTTATGGAGAGAACAAGACAGACACTGACCCTTGATAGCTTGAGAAAACTTATGGAGAGAACAAGACAGACACAGGCCCTGGATAGCTTGAGAAAACTTATGGAGAGAACAAGACAGACACTGACCCTTGATAGCTTGAGAAAACTTATGGAGAGAACAAGACAGACACTGACCCTTGATAGCTTGAGAAAACTTATGGAGAGAACAAGACAGACGCTTGTCCTGGAAGCGTGAGAAAACTTATGGAGAGAACAAGACAGACACTGGCCCTGTATAGCTTGAGAAAACTTATGGAGAGAACAAGACAGACGCTGGTCCTGGATAGCTTGAGGAAACTTATGGAGAGAACAAGACAGACTCTGGCCCTGGATAGCTTGAGAAAACTTATGGAGAGAACAAGACAGACGCTGGTCCTGGATAGCTTGAGGAAACTTATAGAGAGAACAAGACAGACACTGGCCCTGGATAGCTTGAGTAAACTTATGGAGAGAACAAGACAGACGCTGGTCCTGGATAGCTTGAGGAAACTTATGGAGAGAACAAGACAGACACTGGCCCTGGATAGCTTGAGTAAACTTATGGAGAGAACAAGACAGACACCTGCCCTGGATAGCTTGAGAAAACTTATGGAGAGAACAAGACAGACACTGGCCCTGGATAGCTTGAGAAAACTTATAGAGAGAACAAGACAGACGCTGGTCCTGGAAGCGTGAGAAAACTTATGGAGAGAACAAGACAGACTCTGGCCCTGGATAGCTTGAGTAAACTTATGGAGAGAACAAGACATACACTGGCCCTGGATAGCTTGAGAAAACTTATGGAGAGAACAAGACAGACGCTGGTCCTGGATAGCTTGAGTAAACTTATGGAGAGAACAAGACAGACACTGGCCCTGGATAGCTTGAGAAAACTTATGGAGAGAACAAGACAGACGCTGGTCCTGGATAGCTTGAGTAAACTTATGGAGAGAACAAGACAGACTCTGGCCCTGGATAGCTTGAGAAAACTTATGGAGAGAACAAGACAGACGCTGGTCCTGGATAGCTTGAGTAAACTTATGGAGAGAACAAGACATACACTGGCCCTGGATAGCTTGAGTAAACTTATGGAGAGAACAAGACAGACGCTGGTCCTGGATAGCTTGAGAAAACTTATGGAGAGAACAAGACAGACACTGGCCCTGGATAGCTTGAGAAAACTTATAGAGAGAACAAGACAGACGCTGGTCCTGGATAGCTTGAGAAAACTTATGGAGAGAACAAGACAGACTCTGGCCCTGGATAGCTTGAGAAAACTTATGGAGAGAACAAGACAGACGCTGGTCCTGGATAGCTTGAGAAAACTTATAGAGAGAACAAGACAGACGCTGGTCCTGGATAGCTTGAGAAAACTTATGGAGAGAACAAGACAGACGCTGGTCCTGGAAGCGTGAGAAAACTTATGGAGAGAACAAGACAGACTCTGGCCCTGGATAGCTTGAGAAAACTTATGGAAAGAACAAGACAGACTCTGGCCCTGGATAGCTTGAGTAAACTTATGGAGAGAACAAGACATACACTGGCCCTGTATAGCTTGAGAAAACTTATGGAGAGAACAAGACAGATGCTGGCCCCGTATAGCTTGAGAAAACTTATGGAGAGAACAAGACAGACGCTGGCCCTGGATAGCTTGAGAAAACTTATGGAGAGAACAAGACATACACTGGCCCTGGATAGCTTGAGAAAACTTATGGAGAGAACAAGACAGACGCTGGTCCTGGATAGCTTGAGAAAACTTATGGAGAGAACAAGACAGACACTGACCCTTGATAGCTTGAGTAAACTTATGGAGAGAACAAGACAGACTCTGGCCCTGGATAGCTTGAGATACTTATGGAGAGAACAAGACAGACACTGACCCTTGATAGCTTGAGAAAACTTATGGAGAGAACAAGACAGACACAGGCCCTGGATAGCTTGAGAAAACTTATGGAGAGAACAAGACAGACACTGACCCTTGATAGCTTGAGAAAACTTATGGAGAGAACAAGACAGACACTGACCCTTGATAGCTTGAGAAAACTTATGGAGAGAACAAGACAGACGCTGGTCCTGGAAGCGTGAGAAAACTTATGGAGAGAACAAGACAGACACTGGCCCTGTATAGCTTGAGAAAACTTATGGAGAGAACAAGACAGACGCTGGTCCTGGATAGCTTGAGGAAACTTATGGAGAGAACAAGACAGACTCTGGCCCTGGATAGCTTGAGAAAACTTATGGAGAGAACAAGACAGACGCTGGTCCTGGATAGCTTGAGGAAACTTATAGAGAGAACAAGACAGACACTGGCCCTGGATAGCTTGAGTAAACTTATGGAGAGAACAAGACAGACGCTGGTCCTGGATAGCTTGAGAAAACTTATGGAGAGAACAAGACAGACACTGGCCCTGGATAGCTTGAGGAAACTTATGGAGAGAACAAGACAGACGCTGGTCCTGGATAGCTTGAGGAAACTTATGGAGAGAACAAGACAGACACTGGCCCTGGATAGCTTGAGTAAACTTATGGAGAGAACAAGACAGACACCTGCCCTGGATAGCTTGAGAAAACTTATGGAGAGAACAAGACAGACACTGGCCCTGGATAGCTTGAGAAAACTTATAGAGAGAACAAGACAGACGCTGGTCCTGGATAGCTTGAGAAAACGTATGGAGAGAACAAGACAGACACTGGCCCTGGATAGCTTGAGAAAACTTATGGAGAGAACAAGACAGACGCTGGCCCCGTATAGCTTGAGAAAACTTATGGAGAGAACAAGACAGACGCTGGTCCTGGATAGCTTGAGGAAACTTATGGAGAGAACAAGACAGACTCTGGCCCTGGATAGCTTGAGAAAACTTATGGAGAGAACAAGACAGACGCTGGTCCTGGATAGCTTGAGGAAACTTATAGAGAGAACAAGACAGACACTGGCCCTGGATAGCTTGAGTAAACTTATGGAGAGAACAAGACAGACGCTGGTCCTGGATAGCTTGAGAAAACTTATGGAGAGAACAAGACAGACACTGGCCCTGGATAGCTTGAGTAAACTTATGGAGAGAACAAGACAGACACCTGCCCTGGATAGCTTGAGAAAACTTATGGAGAGAACAAGACAGACACTGGCCCTGGATAGCTTGAGAAAACTTATAGAGAGAACAAGACAGACGCTGGTCCTGGAAGGTGAGAAACTTATGGAGAGAACAAGACAGACTCTGGCCCTGGATAGCTTGAGAAAACTTATGGAAAGAACAAGACAGACTCTGGCCCTGGATAGCTTGAGTAAACTTATGGAGAGAACAAGACATACACTGGCCCTGGATAGCTTGAGAAAACTTATGGAGAGAACAAGACAGACGCTGGTCCTGGATAGCTTGAGTAAACTTATGGAGAGAACAAGACAGACACTGGCCCTGGATAGCTTGAGAAAACTTATGGAGAGAACAAGACAGACGCTGGTCCTGGATAGCTTGAGTAAACTTATGGAGAGAACAAGACAGACTCTGGCCCTGGATAGCTTGAGAAAACTTATGGAGAGAACAAGACAGACGCTGGTCCTGGATAGCTTGAGTAAACTTATGGAGAGAACAAGACATACACTGGCCCTGGATAGCTTGAGTAAACTTATGGAGAGAACAAGACAGACGCTGGTCCTGGATAGCTTGAGAAAACTTATGGAGAGAACAAGACAGACACTGGCCCTGGATAGCTTGAGAAAACTTATAGAGAGAACAAGACAGACGCTGGTCCTGGATAGCTTGAGAAAACTTATGGAGAGAACAAGACAGACTCTGGCCCTGGATAGCTTGAGAAAACTTATGGAGAGAACAAGACAGACGCTGGTCCTGGATAGCTTGAGAAAACTTATAGAGAGAACAAGACAGACGCTGGTCCTGGATAGCTTGAGAAAACTTATGGAGAGAACAAGACAGACGCTGGTCCTGGAAGCGTGAGAAAACTTATGGAGAGAACAAGACAGACTCTGGCCCTGGATAGCTTGAGAAAACTTATGGAAAGAACAAGACAGACTCTGGCCCTGGATAGCTTGAGTAAACTTATGGAGAGAACAAGACATACACTGGCCCTGTATAGCTTGAGAAAACTTATGGAGAGAACAAGACAGATGCTGGTCCTGGATAGCTTGAGAAAACTTATGGAGAGAACAAGACAGACACTGACCCTTGAAAGCTTGAGTAAACTTATGGAGAGAACAAGACATACACTGGCCCTGGATAGCTTGAGAAAACTTATGGAGAGAACAAGACAGACGCTGGTCCTGGATAGCTTGAGAAAACTTATGGAGAGAACAAGACAGACACTGACCCTTGATAGCTTGAGTAAACTTATGGAGAGAACAAGACAGACTCTGGCCCTGGATAGCTTGAGATACTTATGGAGAGAACAAGACAGACACTGACCCTTGATAGCTTGAGAAAACTTATGGAGAGAACAAGACAGACACAGGCCCTGGATAGCTTGAGAAAACTTATGGAGAGAACAAGACAGACACTGACCCTTGATAGCTTGAGAAAACTTATGGAGAGAACAAGACAGACACTGACCCTTGATAGCTTGAGAAAACTTATGGAGAGAACAAGACAGACGCTGGTCCTGGAAGCGTGAGAAAACTTATGGAGAGAACAAGACAGACACTGGCCCCGTATAGCTTGAGAAAACTTATGGAGAGAACAAGACAGACGCTGGTCCTGGATAGCTTGAGGAAACTTATGGAGAGAACAAGACAGACTCTGGCCCTGGATAGCTTGAGAAAACTTATGGAGAGAACAAGACAGACGCTGGTCCTGGATAGCTTGAGGAAACTTATAGAGAGAACAAGACAGACACTGGCCCTGGATAGCTTGAGTAAACTTATGGAGAGAACAAGACAGACGCTGGTCCTGGATAGCTTGAGAAAACTTATGGAGAGAACAAGACAGACACTGGCCCTGGATAGCTTGAGGAAACTTATGGAGAGAACAAGACAGACGCTGGTCCTGGATAGCTTGAGGAAACTTATGGAGAGAACAAGACAGACACTGGCCCTGGATAGCTTGAGAAAACTTATGGAGAGAACAAGACAGACTCTGGCCCTGGATAGCTTGAGAAAACTTATGGAGAGAACAAGACAGACGCTGGCCCTGGATAGCTTGAGGAAACTTATGGAGAGAACAAGACAGACTCTGGCCCTGGATAGCTTGAGACAACTTATGGAGAGAACAAGACAGACACTGGCCCTGGATAGCTTGAGAAAACATGGAGAAAACAAGACAGACGCTGGCCCTGGATAGCTTGAGGAAACTTATGGAGAGAACAAGACAGACACTGGCCCTGGATAGCTTGAGTAAACTTATAGAGAGAACAAGACAGACACTGGCCCTGGATAGCTTGAGAAAACTTATGGAGAGAACAAGACAGACGCTGGTCCTGGATAGCTTGAGAAAATCCGAGGGGAGTAGAACAAGACATACGCTGGCCCTGGATAGCTTGAGAAAACTTATGGAGAGAACAAGACAGACACTGGCCCTGGATAGCTTGAGAAAACATGGAGAAAACAAGACAGACGCTGGTCCTGGAAGCGTGAGAAAACTTATGGAGAGAACAAGACAGACACTGGCCCTGTATAGCTTGAGAAAACTTATGGAGAGAACAAGACAGACGCTGGTCCTGGAAGGTGAGAAACTTATGGAGAGAACAAGACATTCACTGGCCCTGGATAGCTTGAGAAAATCTGAGGGAGTAGAACAAGACATACACTGGCCCTGGATAGCTTGAGAAAATCTGAGGGGTAGAACAAGACATACACTGGCCCTGGATAGCTTGAGAAAATCGAGGGAGTAGAACAAGACATACACTGGCCCTGGATAGCTTGGAGAAAATCTGAGGGAGTAGAACAAGACATACGCTGGCCCTGGATAGCTTGAGAAAATCCGAGGGGAGTAGAACAAGACATACGCTGGCCCTGGATAGCTTGAGAAAATCCGAGGGGAGTAGAACAAGACATACGCTGGCCCTGGATAGCTTGAGAAAATCCGAGGGGAGTAGAACAAGACATACGCTGGCCCTGGATAGCTTGAGGAAACTTATGGAGAGAACAAGACATACACTGGCCCTGGATAGCTTGAGGAAATCCGAGGGGAGTAGAACAAGATATACGCTGGCCCTGGATAGCTTGAGGAAACTTATGGAGAGAACAAGACAGACACTGGCCCTGGATAGCTTGAGGAAATCTGAGGAGTAGAACAAGAAGGGTTCCTTTCTGGAACCAATTGTCAACGCTAAAGAGAGGAAGACTAGAAATATATGAAGAAGAGATTTGGAGGCAGAGATTAACGATTTAGGGAAGAGGCTGGAGGGAACTACAGGTATCTCTGAAGTCGGAGTAATGCTGGCCCGAATGGCGGTATATACTGATGATAAGGAAAGCAAACCTTCACGAAAAAATAAAAGACAGGCATCATAATAGTCGTCATGAAAAATAAGAAGACAGTATAAGTTGGTTAAGGTTCTATGCCCCAATCAGGGTTTAAAAGACACGAGAGAGAGAGAGAGAGAGAGAGAGAGAGAGAGATGGACAGAAAAAGGATGAGTTTCAAGAATATCATATTAACAAAGACTGTGCTATGTGTAGTAGGGATGGGGGTGTCAGGATGGCTTGCTGGTAGTGGTGTGTTAGTCGGCCAGGTACAGGAAATTGTAGTAGTTTTCTATATTTGGTTGCAGTCACTTATGATGTTCTTTGTGGTGATTGCATGTTGATGTGGTGGTTTAGTTCAGGACAATACATCTTCAGGACGGTTACAATATAGTCAAGCAACCATCATGTTGTGACATTCGTTTATTTGCATAGATGTTACTTATGCACAGACAAAACACATTTGTCCATGTTCCTTGTGTATATCGGTCTCTCTGTTTACTAAAAGTTGCTAACTGACTGTCACTACACAACTACGTCGATTAGGTTTTACTACGTCAATGTCTCGTTTTAGTGTTACCCTTCTGCTTAGAGAGTGTAAACACTAAGTCTGCTAATAAAATATCTAAATATATACAAAATACACAGTAAAGCTAACTGTCTGGTTCCTCAGCTGCCACATGGGGAGGGGAAACTGGCTAGCCACTACATATGTTACTTTGAGCACTAGGCAAGGATAAGGGCACCCCGGAAAGAGGAGAAGAGAAAGACAACGGAGAAAATGGATTCAGGATGTAACTGATGATTTGAGCATGACGACTACAGAGACGGGACATCTGGCCTATGGAGAGAGAGAGTTAGAGAGAGGAGAGAGAGAGAGAGAGGAGAGAGACATTCGGAAGGATTGTTAGGGTCGCTATGTTCTGCCCCAGGACAACGTATTTGATGATTATATTTACATAAGCCCGTGTGCCCAGCGTGTTCGTAGCGCGTTGGACTACGGGTGACAAGTCCTCTGTAAGTGCGGGTTCAACTCCGCGGACTGGCAGAAAAGCTACAGGCTCCCCAGATTTACGGTGTTCGTGGCACCGAACCGAAGGGTTACGATGTCCATGGCACTGAGCCGAAGAGCTTTCAGCTCAAGTGCTTCTGGATCGGAAAATAAAATATTTACATAAAACTATGTTATCTGCAGCTTGCGACCACCCCAACCAATTTTGTTATTCACTTTTTGTTCGGGCTCGCTTTCATGTTTGTTTCATGATGGTATATTTAGTTTAAAAATAACATTTAACTTTTTTATATCTCAGATATAAGATGTGACACAAATAAAGGAGATGCGTTGAGATTGAGACGGTAAAAAAAAAAAAAAGATTGTGCCTGAAAGAAAACTGCACCTACGTGCAAAACGTATCAGCTATTTTTAGGTGTTGATAGGACATACCTTAGGCAAAAAGGAAACATTTCCGCTATTTATATGGTACCAGTTGCCGGCTTGTCATTCAAACAGACCAAAGTACCTGGTTGTGTACCGACTTCTAGGTAAGTGGTTGTATCAGGGGGCACAGTCTACAGGTGTAGTCTTTTAATATACACAAGTAAAAGGAAATGTCAACGAAAAGATTGATCGCCCACAGGTGTCGTGAGTTTCTAGATATAAGTTGCTCTTGACCTCTTTCGTAGAGATGGCAGGTACACGATGTGAACTCAGACCAAAAATGGTTGTTATAATTGATATAAAAACTTATGTCTGATTCTTTCCTAACATGTATAATTTTCTTCATGTTTGATTCGATCAAACTGTGGATTATTGACCCCATCAGACTGCACAGTGTGCATGTCAGACTGAAACACAGACTCCAGAGCACATCCTGCAGTCATGTCCATCATACATACACTAACGAAACGAAACATGGCCTCATGAACAAAGCTTACAGAGCAAGCTATGTGAAACTCTCGAGGAACTAAAACTAACATGCAGCTTCATAGAGGCAACCCATCTCATGGTTTAGATGAGCATACGAATTCGAAGCAAAGAAGAAGAAGAAGAGCCCCATCTCGCCTATGTGTTGCCGGGACTCGCAAGGGGAGCAACGAATAGTAACACCGCGACCTAAAAGGCATGTCGTAAGAGGCGACTGATGTAAGACCTAGGAAAGCTACCCTAGTAAACTAAAAGCCTCGCAGAAGTCTCGGATGTTCTGGCCTACTTGTAGGCGCATAACTGGCACAACGTACAATCACTCTAAGGCTCAGATCACATACACATCGAGTGGTTAACAAGTGATCGATATGGAGCGTTGAAAGAAGAAAAAGATACAACATTGTAATTGCAAATTTAAACTTTTAAAAGCCTGTGTTGCTTGGATATTTCATCATGACCAAATAACTTGTTCTGAGCAGAACTTTGTCCCCCCCAACAGTTCTCCGGAATTTCTCTCTCTCATAGACCAGATGTCATGTCTCTGGAGCTGTCATGTTCAAACTATCAGTTACATCCATGGTACTTCTTAGCCTAACTTGTATTTTAGTATCTCCCGTGTACTCAAAATGGCTACCCAAATATATGAACTGTTCAGTTACTTTTTCTATTGATTGATTGATTGATAAGACAATCATCATTGCACTTCTGAGAGCAACCATGTGTGCTCCGATCTCTTTCTTACACATGAAGATCTCAGCTGCAGTGCACGAACTCCGTAGCGTCGTCGAGGGTCCCCGTTTATAATTTAGAAGATGGTGAAAATATTTTGTAGGAATTTTATTATTTTCGTATGAATTTTGCCCGGGCTGCGCCTTTCCAGTCTGCTCTTCTCAATTTTCGTTCTGGATTCCAGGGTAATATCTGCAGGACCGTGCGGTATATTTTCTCATTATGATGCAATTCTTCGAAATGCCGCCCCTTAAATCTTTTCTCTTTAAAATAACCTTCAATTGTAATTTTGATTTTGCTGCTTATGCCGTCCCCATTACGGCTCCGCCTGATGCGGCCGCCTCTTTGTATCATAGTACGCACGGCCCTGGATATCTGCATTACTTGTCATAGGTGCCTTCATTATATTTGCCTTGTCATAGCTTATCTGCAGTCCAAGTTCTGATTCACAAACTTACCTACCTATATCTTAATGCTTCTACATATGCTAGACGAAACAAAGACGCACAGGTAGATTCTAAATTCTGGGCCAGGTAGATCAAAGGTCAATGAAAATGGTAATGCAATGCGTAAAAAAAACCCATATAAATTAAAAGTAATAAAAAGTAAGGAACCCTTTCACACCTAGCGGTATATAGGTCAATACAGTGTTAGGCCTGTATTTTCATTGACCGTCGGCACATGATGGGTGATGTGGTCAGCATCACGCCGGCCGCCTTTACTTTCCCAGAGCATGTCTGGTACCTAGTTGAGGCTGGGTCGACATGAGAACCGTCGCGGTCGGGAAAAATTCCACGCGCATTGCGGAAGCTGAACCCAGACTACCAGCCTTGCGAAGCGAGTTCACTAACAACTACGCTACATACAGTTACACATTCAAGGGGAGGGTGGGATATTGGTAACAGGCTGGTTGAACGCAGTCTGACTAAGTGAAAATGGAGCAAAGAAGAAAGGTGAACCCGGTCCCATAATATTGTGCTGAAAATGTATGTACCTGCTCGAAATATGACAGCTTCGTTGTACACCGTTGTTCCAGACTGATGGAGAAAGGTAGAATAAGATATATCCACACTCTTCACCTTCTATACCACTTCTCTATGAAAGATCTATACCACAACCCTACGAAAGAAAGATTCATACCACATCTCTACGAAAGAAAGATCTATACCACTTCTCTACGGAAGAAAGATCTATACCACTTCTCTACGAAAGAAAGATCTATACCACTTCTCTACAAAAGAAAGATTCATACCACTTTTCTACGAAAGAAAGATCTATACCACTTCTCTACAAAAGAAAGATTCATACCACTTCTCTACGGAAGAAAGATTCATACCACTTCTCTACGGAAGAAAGATTCATACCACTTCTCTACGAAAGAAAGATCTATACCACTTCTCTACGAAAGTTTGTTTTGGCCACCTTCGTGATGGTAGGTCTGACATTCTTACTGCGTGGCTAAATCTCCGAAGCAGATTGGCGACCGTAGAATCCGTTATTCCATTCCATATTGTGAGGGGTTGTTGCACCATGTTATGCGCCTTACGACATGGTGCATCCGTTTTCTGCAAGCATTTGTTTCGGTAAGCATTCCCTAGCGGACACGTGCATCCGATTTCAACCAAACCTCCTTAATCACCTTTTATGACATGCGTGACAGGTAACAGTGGTTCTATTCTTTACACCCCAAATTTGGGCCCCGGTAACCACTCGGGCGCTATTTCCATTCAAGAAAGAATGGTGTACATTTGTTGCTGCCTTAAGCACCAAGAAAGTTACAAGAGAAGAGAGAGAGAGAGAAAGAGAGAAGAGAGAGAGAGAGAAGAGAGAGAAAGAACAAAAGAGAGAGAAAGAGAGAGAAGAGAGAGAGAGAGAGAGAAAGAGAGAGAGAAAGAGAAAGAGAGAGAGAGAGAAAGAGAGAGAGAAAGAGAAAGAGAGAGAGCAATAGACAAAACGAGAGAGAAAGAGAGAAAGGGAGAGAGAATGGGAGAGAAGAGAGAGAGAGAGTTGTAAAACACAACAAAAGTAACAAATACACTTTTCAAGCTCAGCGAACAATAAGAAAACAATGTTAGAAGAAATGAAGAGAAGTGGGCAAGAGAAAGACAACACTAAATATTTGAGAAAAACAAATAGAGGAACATTTAACATACTTTCAAAATGTTTCACCACTACAAAAAAACGGAACATATTGAAAGTTATTGACAACCAGTTCTCAATGGATTGTAGACGTCACATACACTATTCATAGCATGAGACATACGCTCTTGGAGAGTTATTTACCTCAGCCTGAATGTGACGAAAACTGTTGATCTTGGCTTCACAAAACTATACAGTTATTAGAGCATGGAATTTCGAGTATTTATTGCTAAATACGTATAAATAGACATAAAAAGAGCACTATAAAATCGTGGCCTCCGATCACATGCGGCAGGCGGGCTCAGGTAAAATATATAGGAAATAAGATCACAACCGTAGCGTGACCTCGCATTCCAGTATTGTTGTATGTTTAAAGATGAATTCATTTAAAACACAACACAACATGCGAGAACAAGGTTATATTATGTAACTGCCCGTGTCGCCCGCCTGCCCAGCGTGTTCGTAGTGCGTTGGACGACGGTGATAAGTCATCTGTGAGTGCGGTTCAATTCCGCGGGCTGGTAGAAAAGCCACATGTTCTCCAGATTTACGGTGTTTGTGGCACCGAACCGAAGGGTTACGATGTCCATGGCACTGAGCCAAAGAGCTGAAAGTTCAAGTGCTTCTGGATCGGGGGAAAAATGCTCGTGTGGTGCCGGGGCCCGCAAGGAAGCAAAGAATAGTACCATTGCGACCTACACGGCATGTCGTAAGAGGCGACAGATGTAGGGGCATAGGGAAGCTACCCTAGTAAATCAAAACCGTCGTAGAAATCGGGTGTGTTGGTCTACTTGCAGGCACATAACTGGCACAACGTTCAATTGCTCTTTGGCTCAGATCACATACAAATCACAAACAGTGGTTAACAAGTGGTCGATATGGAGCGTTCGAGAAAAAAGAAGACAAATGGTCCGGTCATTAAGACAATTGTCATCAAATTGTATACAACAGCAGACAATGCTATACAGAATAATCGGAGACAGGGGCGGTCATGCAAGCCCAAGAGGGATATAACAGGATATACCACGAATAAATCTACATAAATGAATGCAAATCATGACATATCCTTTAAAAAAAGGGTTTTAAAGCCGAAGGATTGACTTCAATGCACCGGGTTTTACCCCATATGGCTCGGTCCTCTCCGCAGAAATGGCACGCCACCTGCCGAGAGTATTGCACAAAGCACGAACTCTGTAGCTCCGGCAACAATCCTAGGGGTCTCTGGAAAAAATGCACGGATTCGAACCCACGACCTTCGACTCGCAAGGCAAAGGGCTTAACCACTCAGCCACAGAGACCTTCGACTCGCAAGGCAAAGGGCTTAACCACTCAGCCACAGACCCCATTTACATATCCTTTACCGGACGTTACCATCAACTCTAGTAAACGAGTCGTTGATTAGTTTCTAGGCACCACTTATACTTTCAGTAGTTTGCCATTGCTTTTCTATATACGAAGTGCACTTAAGAGACCTCTTCCTCCCCTCGACTTAATGGTTAAGCTAGTGCCTTGCGTTCCATAGCTTGTGGATTCCAACAGGACCACGTCGTTCTTTTCACGATTTTCTTTTTCTTTTTTCAAAGATCCCATGCTCAATGAGGATTCTATTCTATTCTATTCTATGGTTTCTATGTAGAGGGACTGAGCAATATGGAGTAAAACCCGGTGCAATCGTTCCTGGAGTTTTTAGACAGTAAAGATAGAAAAGGAACACTATAAGATGTGATATGACTGAATAAAACGCGAATTATCCGCAGTAGTTCATTCTTGACATGTTTGGCGATAATTTTTAAATGCACACATGTCACGATGAACACAAAAAGAGCAATGTGCAACACAATCTTTCTCCCCACATTATGTTACCAGTGCCAAACCTGGACGCTGACATCAAATGATAGAAGAAAACTAGTTACAACAGAGATGAAGTGTCTGCACATAATGCTGGGTGTAAACAAGAAGAGACCGGATTGAGAATTGAAGACATCAGGGAAAAAAGTGGGTGCAACATCAGTACTGAACTTCATCAAGAAACAACAAATTAAATGCTTCGGCTACATAAGCAGATTACCAACAGACAGTACACCTCAAAGAGCGATGTTGCTCCGATACAATGGATACAAAACAAAAGGACGGACACGCAAACGATGTACTTCAGAGATAACAGAGTCCACGAAAGACACTATTACGCTGTGAGGCAACAGAGGACTATAGAAAAGAAAGATGGAATTATTTCTTATTTTATTTAGGTTTGTTGGTCTACATCAGAGTTTCCCAAAGTGGGCGGTACCGCCCCCCAGTGGGCACTGAAGCGTTCTAGGGGGCGATAGTGGGTTCAGAAGAAGTTGGGGAGTGTTCATGCGATTAGGGGTCGGGGGTGCCTTAAATAAGAAATTAATAATAAATATTTTAAAATAAATTATTTTCGTGATTTTGCGATTGAATAATCATTTAAAATTTGAATTCTGCATTTTAATTCATCTTATGCCCGTCTTACGCGATCCATTTTTCATCAATTTTCTATTTCATGCATATAATCATTTGAAAATTGACCGTGGTTGACAGATATATATATCAATTTTCTACGTTAAAGAGCAAATAAAGCATGTATATATGTAGGAGGGGGGCGTTGGCAAACTGTTATAATGAGGAGGGGGCGTTACAAAGTTTATGTTGTGCAAAGTGGGCGGTGGGCTGAAAAAGTTTGGTAATCTATGGTCTACACGCTGTGGTATAGCCCAAAGAAGTCTCGTTCTTGGGTTAATAATTGCATGCCTCGACTTAAATCTCTTATGTAACACACATTTCTTCTTCTTCAAATGCTACATATCGCCTGAGTGGTTACCGGGGCCCAAATTTGGGGTGTCAAGAATAGAACCACTGTTACCTGCCACGCATGATGTAAGAGGCAAATAAGGAGATTTGGCTGAAATCGAATGCACGTTTCCTAAACGTGTAGAAGTCTATGCGTTTAGGGGCCTACCAAACCAATGTGCAACGTATACACGTTCTTGGCAATGATCAAACATATTACAAAGAGTGATTAAAATTGGTCGTAAAGAACGAACGCAAAGAAGAAGAAGAAGAATGAGGAGAACACTACATATTAATCCCTTGTTAAACACTCTTTGTGTTATTTGTATGTGATCTGAGCCTAAGAGCGATTGTACATTGTGCCAATTATACACCTACAAGTCGGCCAGCACATCAGATTTCTGCGACGCTTTTTATTTACTAAGGTAGCTTCTATATGTCCCTACCTCAGTCACCTCTTACGACATGCCTTGTAGGTCGTAGTGTTACTATTCTTTGCTCCTTCTGAGGGCCCTGGCAACACACGGGTGGAACAATCCTCTCGACAGGGGCGTGTCGTTTCTGTGGAAAGGTACCGAGCAATATAGTTTAAAAACCGGTGCAATTGTCAGTAGAGCATTTAGACAGTAAAGGTACAAAAGGAACAATATGAGATGAGATATGGCTGAATAAATCGTGAATTATCCGCAGTAATTAACTCTCCGCAGTAATTCCGCAGTAATTAATTCTCCACAGTAATTAATTCTCCGCAGTAATTAATTCTCCGCAGTAATTGCTCAGTAAATAAGTCTTTAATTCTTAACATGGCAGCCAGACAACTGATAAACAGCATATTTATTCCAACTCTCTGCTATCAGTACCAAACATGGTCCCTGACTAAGACACAAGAAAGAAAGATTACAACATGTGAAATGAGATGTCTACGAAAAGCTGTCAACGTTACAAGGCGAGATAGAGTGAGAAACGAGAATATCAGAAGCATCGTTGGTACTATACAATGCATACAGTACATCGAGAAGCAAAGAATCAAGTGGTTCGGCCATCTAATGAGAATGGAACCACATTTACTACCATCACGTGCCTACAATAATCGACACTCAGGGCGCAGAGCACGAGGCAGGCCAAGAACACGATGGATAGATAACATCTCAAAGTCCCTGCAAAAGCATGGGCTGACAACGTCAAGCGCAACCCACCTGGCACAAGATATAAAAAACGAAATATCCCCACGTCGCTTCACGGCAATTGTGGTTAAGATAAGATCATCATCATATCAAATACCTTGGAAGTATCTTCACATCTGATAGTAGACTGGACAGAGAGATCGAAACTAGAATCCAGCAAGCCAACAACATTACATACCAGCTTACCCCAATTTTGAATCACCCAGCTATTCCAGTAGTGACTAAAAGACAGATTATAAATTCAATCTTTATACCAACACTGTGCTACCAGAGCCAAACATGGGCACTGACAAAAGAACAAGAAAGGAAAATTACCACATGCGAAATGAGATGCCTGAGGAAAGCAGTAAATAAAACAAGAAGAGACCATATAAGAAATGAGGAAATTAGAAGTCGGAACAACACCTGCTATTAGATTTATTGAAAAACAGAGACTCAAATGGTTTGGCCACTTGGTCAGAATGAACCCGAATACACCAGTTGCAAGAGCGTACAACCTGAAAATGGAATCATCAAGAGGAAGGGCAGACCAAGAAAAAGATGAGTTGATGGAGTTACAGACATCTTAAAACTCCACAATACCACACCATATCAAGCGACCGAGCGTGCATTA
Organism: Arion vulgaris; assembly: GCA_020796225.1. NCBI lineage: Eukaryota > Metazoa > Mollusca > Gastropoda > Stylommatophora > Arionidae > Arion > Arion vulgaris. Next base: position 31,943,426 of record CM036769.1, on the reverse strand, counting down.
TCTCGGAAACCGATCATCAGTTAAACCTGCTACGCCTAGCGGCAAAAAGCAGAGAAGGACAAAATAAAAAAAGATAGGCCAGATATCCTGCCTCTGCAGCCATCATGTTCAAACCATCAGTTACATCCTGAATCCATCTTCTTAAGATAAGATAAGATAAATTAATTCTAATTTAATTTATGTTTGTTGTTCTACATGCTGTGATATAACCAAAAAAAGTCTCGTTCTTAGGTTGAAAGGTACGTGCCTCGACTTAAATCCACGATGTAACAAACACGGTAGATTTATTTGACAAGAGAGACAACTTGCTATCGATGTTCAGTTGTAGAATAACCCATGCAGACTTAACAGTGCACTCGAGTGAAACAGAACTACTACAGGCGGACTATTTCTTGCTCCGTATTGTTTGAAACCAGTTTAAAAAAATAATTAAATGTATTCGTAAAAGTGTGTGGGTTTTACCCCGTGCGTGGGTACGGTATGTATATATAGTAGTTTATGTCTGTACTCTTGCAAACCGGTTTAGATTTAATCCCTTACTCGACGTCGCGTCATACTTGGTGTTTTGGACTGTGCAGTAAAATGTTCTTCGTTTTAGTTTGCGATCAGCTGTTTTCTATTCCTTGAGGTCTTCTTCTTCTTCTTCTCCTTCTTGCATTCGCCCACTATGAATTCAGCCGTAGTCAGGGCGCCTGGTATGGTGCTTGTGACTGATTTTTACGCAATGGCATACCTTCCTTTTTATTGGGTGTCCCATGCCATACAGTCGTGCCTTCTCGAGATGCTACCTTGAATCCAAATGTCAGCAGGAGGTCCTCGAGGATGTCCCATAATTTGTTCTTCAAATTAGTATGAAATACTCGAAGAAAGAACGACAGCTCTCACCTCTCTCTCTCTCTCTCTCTCTCTCTCTCTCTCTCTCTCTCTCTCTCTCTCTCACACAGAGTTTTATATTAACTTTGATTTTTTGCCGAGCTAAAAATATGTATTGTATGTCTGATTGTTTCAATGTCCTGTTTACAACTTGAACGTGTTTTAATGCTTTGATAAACTCTGTGACCTTTTCATAATTTATCATCATATCACGTTTAGATAGTGTCATACATAGTCCATGTAGATGAAGACATGAATGTGTGTTGTCGGGGCTCGATGGGGAGAAACGAATAGTAATACTGTGACCTGCAAGGCAACTACGGTAGAGTCCTAGGTTCTTCTTCTTCTTTGCGTTCGTTCTTTACGACCAATTTTAATCACTCTTTGTGATATGTTTGATCTTTGCCAAGAACGTGTATACGTTGCACATTGGTTTGGTAGGCCCCTAAACGCATAGACTTCTACACGTTTAGGACACATGCATCCGATTTCATCCAAACCTCCTTAGTCGCCTCTTACGACATGCATGGCAGGTAACAGTGGTTCGATTCTTTACACTCCAAATTTGGGCCCCGGTAACTACTCGGGCAGGGTCCTAGGTTAAAAGTTAATTGTATATCCTTTACAGAACTTTGCGAATCAACCCCAGCTTTTTAACGCTGTTTGTGATTGTTCTAGGCATTATTGCGTTCAGCAGTGTGCCATTGCTTTCTGAACTGGTGGTGCCATCGTCCTTTTGTAAAAATCCACGCGAACGTAAAAATACAACCAAACTGTCCGCAGTGTGATTCGAACTCAGAACGTCGGGGTTAATAGACAGAGTCACTATCCCCTAAGACACAGACGCCACAGGGGCCCAGGTAAGCTACTGTAATAAATAGAAAGCGACGCATAAATTCGATGTGCTGGCCTACTTGTAGGCGCATAGTTGGCACAACGTACAACCGCTCTTAGGCTCAGATCATATACAGATCACAAAGAAGGGTTTAACAAGGGGTCGATATGGACCGTACCAAGAAGAAGAAGAAGAAGACGAGGAAGACAAACATGTCTGTCTATTATACTTATACAACAAAAGTACAACATATTTGCCTAGTAGTGTACACTTGCAGTAGACCAAGAATAGACAGATTTATGTACTCGATCTGATCAATCACGTGACAATTTCCCCCACCCCATCCAGAAGCACTTGAGCTTTCTTCGGCTCGGTGCCATGCACATCGTAACCCTTCGGTTCGTTGCCTCGAACACCGTAAATCTGGAGAACCTGTGGCTTTTCTGTCAGACCGCGGAATTGAACCCGCACTCACAAAGGACTTGTCACCTGTCGTCCAACGCGCTACGAACACGCTGGGCAGGTGGGCTGGCGACATATCATTTCGAAGTTGGAAAGAAAAACTCTTAAGTGAATAGTCTGGGCTGGGTTCGGGCAATGAAATAAACAAAACAGACATATATACAGACAACAGGAAGACGATATTTTGTCTGGTGTGTGTGTATGTGTGGAAAGAGGGGTGGGGCGGGGAGGGGGTATTCTCCAGAAATGGCAGTTACCTTCTGGCATTTTTCCCACGAATCCTGGCTAAGTAGCAGGCTGTGAGAACTGTGTCAAGTAAGTTTATTCGGTAGATTATAGAGTATTTATTCTGCTCAATCTGGGTCACTACCCAGGGGAGACAACCACATGTTTATTATTGTATCTTATTCTTCTGCAAACCATCACATAAGTCACCAGAAAAACGCAAGACAAATATATAAAACCACGACACTGGGTTAACAACCCGGTAACAGTGTGCTGACAAAAGAAGAAGATTCTTCTGCATTCTCTAGATTGGGATTTCGGATTCTCTAATAAAGGCCGCCGTCTGCCTCAGATTGTCAGCCACGACAGTTTGTCTTGGACGCTGGTGTACGTGGACCACCTCTTTCTTCTCAGGTCTGCATACTGGGGGCAGTTATGTCGGTTATGTTCTAATGTCATACTCGCCAAGTCTCAGGGGCACATGCCCCTTTTTTGCCTTTCTTGAATTTAGTGTACAGGTGGTGTCTCATTCTGTTGTGGCCCCTCCGGAGGCGAAGTATGGCTGTCTGGTCCCTTCTGGACAGTTGGTAATATCCATCGCCCTTGTTGTGTTTTGGATGTTCTTTATCCTATTTTGCTTTATAGTGCCCTTTGGCGATGGTTTTTGCTTCTTCATAACTAACCAGGTTGTCATCTTGTGACATTCCTGCTTCCTCTTTAACCATTCTGTCAGCATCTTCATTCCCCTTAATCTTGCAGTGTGAGGGTATCCACTGGATTACTACCCTCTAAGAATCATGGGACAACTGGACTAAGGTTGACCTGAGCTCACCTAGTTCTGTATTATCGTATCTGAGATTGTTAATGATGTACTCGTACATTTTATAAATAATTGTTTCTTATCTTATTTTAACCACATTTGCAGTGAAGCGTCGTGGGGAGAATTAATTTTCTATCTTGTGCCAGATGTGTTGCGCTTGATGATATCAGTCCATGCTTTCGCAGGGACAGAGATGTTATCTATCCATCGTGTTCTTGGCCTGCCTCGTGCTATTGATAATGTCGTATTATATACAGTGCACATCAATCAATCAATCAATCAATCAATCAATCAATCAAGTGCCATGTCTGACTGCGTAGGCGATCATGTCTCTCTACAACTCTCTTTGCTTGGTGCATGTAATTAGTTTCCACGTCGATCTTGTGTCGAACCATGATGTCAGGCCATCCAACATCTTCTCCCTCTGTATTCCCCGATCTCTCCTTCCCTGAATTGTACACGCAGTCACCAAATGTTCTAAACCTTCTCTTCGCATTATATGCCCTAAGAACTTTGTCTGATTCTTATTCTTTTGATAAGGTTTCTTGTTATCATCATCATGAAATAGCTTGTCCTGAGCAGAACTTTGCCACCCCAACAGTCCTCCAGAACTTCTCTCTCTCATAGGCCAGATGTCCTGTCTCTGCAGCTGTCATGTTCAGACCATCAGTTACATCCTGAATCCATCTTCTCCGTGGTCTTCCTCTTCTTCTCTTTGCCGGTATGCCTCCTTCCATGATGGTCTCCAACCCTTCATGTCTTTTTCTCTGTATGCAGGCATAATTTAAACCTCCTCATTTATTTACTTCCCTGTTCATGAAATTTTCAGCATTCTTCTGTAAAACCACATCTCGGTTGCCTCCAATGATCTTATTGATTGTTTGTTCATTGTCCATGATTCGCTGCCATACATAAGTATTGGTTCAATATAGCACTGGAGTACTCGTTTTCGCATAGTGTACACACGAAACATATAATAACCACATGTCGGATAAGTAATACATATATCACCCTTCAATCCGATTGATTTGATTGATATGATCATCCACATTACACTTCGGTGAACAATCATGTGTGCTCCGGTCGCTTTCGTACACAAGGAGATCTCAGTAGTAGTGCACGAACTCCGTAGCATCGGCGAGGATCCCCGATATATTTTAGAAGATGGTGACGATATTTTATTGGGATTTTATTGTGAAATATTTTTCTAATGAATTTTGCCCGGGCAGAGGCTTTCCAGCTTGCTCTTCTCGATTTTGAACTGCTAAAGGTTCTTTAACGTGCTCAAATTGAACACGGGACCTACGTTTTATCGTCCGTCTCCGATAGGACTAGGAACTCGATCTCACCTACAGTGAGATCAGAGATTTCCTGGAAAAATATCTCAATGGCTCCACGAGGGAGCGAAACTTTGGAACGTGAGGCGAGCATATAACCTCTTCACCACAAAGACCACCTTTAACTCACCTGCATAACTGTACTTTTTTATTTACCTGCATAAATGCACTTTTAAATTTACCTTCATAATTGTACTTTTAAATTTACCTTCATAATTGTACTTTTAAATTTACCTGCATAATTGTACTTTTTTATTTACCTGCATAATTGTACTTTTTTATTTACCTGCATAATTGCACTTTTAAATTTACCTGCATAATTGTACTTTTTTATTTACCTTCATAATTGTACTTTTAAATTTACCTTCATAATTGTACTTTTAAATTTACCTGCATAACTGTACTTTTTTATTTATCTGCATAACTGTACTCTACAACTCACATGTAAAACTATATTCTTTAACTCACCTGCACAACAACTTTCTTTAACTCACCTGTACAACAACATTCTTTAACTCACCTGTACAACAACATTCTTTAACTCACCTGTACAACAACATTCTTTAACTCACCTGTACAACAACATTCTTTAACTCACCTGTACAACTATTTTCTCTAACTCACCTGACGTACTGTACTTTTTGACTGACGTACGCGCGTTTAAGGTGAATGCCCTACTTCGTATACAATAGTGCAGATCAGTTCAATACACTTAATTGGTAACAGTATTTGTTTACTCCTGTGTTCGAATGTGATCGACCAGGCACTATAGGTGTAACTCTTCACGAAGAATCCATATTTTATTTTTAATTAGGTCAACTGTAAACTTCAAACAGTCATCGTCTTTTTCACGTTCCTCATTATTTATCTTATTCTCCTCATTATTCAGTGCACTCTCCACAGTATTCAATTCCCACTCCTCATTACTCAGCTCACTCACCTCATTATTCAATTCCCTCCTCTCTTTATTCATCATACTCTCCATAGTATTCAATTCCATCTCCTCAGCTCACTCTTCACATTATTCAACTTCCTCTTCTTCTTATACAATTCCCTCTCCTCCTTACTCAGCTCCTCTCCTCCTTACTCAGCTCCTCTTCTCATTATTGAATTACCTCGCTTTATTACTAACTCCCTCTTCTCTTTATTCATCATACTCTCATCATTACTCAGCTCATTTTTCTCATTACCCAGCTCACTCTCCACATTACTCTCTGAGCCTAAGAGCGATTGTATGTTGTGCCAGTTATGCGCCTACAAGTAGGCCAGCACATCCGATTTCTGCGACTTTTTTTCTTTTCTAGGGTAGTTTCCCTTGATCCTACATTAGACGCCTCTTAGGGCATAACTTGTAGGTCGTAATTGTACTATTCTTTGCTCCCCTTTCGAGCCCTGCCACCACACGGCTGGAATATCAGTTGAACAAATTAGAGTGATCCTGAACAGTAATGTGAATTATACAGGGTGTTCAAGATAAAAGTAGCCCAATTGACTAATAAAAGCCTTTAAATTGGGCTACTTTTATGTTGAACACCCTGTATATCTTAATTATAAAGTTAAGTGTTATAGTCACTTGACACAAACAGTGCACTGATCGTGGGCGTATACACGTTAAGGCAAGAAAGAGAAGGGGTGGGGCGGAGTAAGTGCTCCCACCCCTTCCCTCTCCTGGAAAATAGTTTTTGATATTAGCTTTTTTTTTTGCGAATCTAGTCTTTTCCATTTCCGTGTAGTAATCACCAACTAAATTAAAAAAATTAATTCACCCCCTCCCCACTTTCCAACTCATATTTTTTTGGGACGCCCAAGACACCAATGAGTACTATACTTTTAAAACATTTATAAAACAGTATCCTTATCCCGATTGAAGGATATGGGAGGGAAACTGAGAACTAGCCAGATATGAACGAACACTTTGTTAGAGGTACGAGACATTTGATTAAATAACATAGAACAAGTATGGTTTCTCGTTATTTGCTGCTAGATGGTCAAAATATTGGTCTCTGTAGTTAAGTGGTTAAGGTCTTGCCTTGCGCTCCGAAGGTAGGTGGTTCAAATCCAAAGCGCGACTTTCTGTTCACGCGTGTATTTTTCGAAGAGATCCTAGAATTGTTACCGAAGCTACGGAGTTCGTGCTTTGCTCTACTCTGGTAATACTCTGGTAAGGTATCCTGTCATTTCTGCAGAGAGGGGCTGAGCCATATGAGTAAAACCCGGTGCAATGAAATCAATACTTGGGCTTAGACCCCTTTTAAAGATATAGGTGAAATTAGAGTACCCATCGATCTGTCTTGATTGATTGATAGGAACAGTGGCGGCTCGTCAGTAAGGGCCACTGGAGCCGGGCCCCACCACAAAGAATGTGTAACGTGTATTTATTATTTTATAAATTAAAACATAACTCAAAAAATCACGATCTTTCCGAAAATTTGTGTCTGGCCCCACGAACAAAAATGATCACGAGCCGCCGCTGGATATGAACATCATCATTGCACTTCGTTAAGTAACCATATGTGCTCTGATATCTTTCTTACACAGGAAGTTCTCAGCTGCAGTGCACGAACTCAGTAGCGGAGTGGCTCCGCGATGTAATTTTGAAAACGGTTAAGACAGTTTGTAGGAATTTTATTTTTAATCTTTTTCTAACGAATTTTGCCCGGGCAGCGACTTTCCAGCCTGCTCTTCTCGATTTTGAACCTCCAAATGGTTCTTTTACGTGCTTAAGTTGAGCACGGGACCTACGTTTTATCGTTCGTCTCCGATAGGACTCGGAACTCGATTTCACCTACACTGAGATCAGGGATCTCTGGAAAATATCCAGATGGCTCCACGAGGAAGCGAACCTGGTACCTTGGCACGAGAGACGAGCACATAACCTCTACGCCACATAGACCCCACGGGTATGTCTGTGGTGCTGTGATGATGATCCTGATTATCACTACTTACTAATAATTAATCAGAGTTTATTAGTTATAGGTGAATAGTATCAATCCGTTACTGGAATACCCGGTACTGTCTGGATTCGTGAGTAACGAATACCACAAAGGAAATAATAGTCGGCATTTAATAGCGAGCAATACTTAGAATAGAACAGGAACCCAGGATGACATAGGTTAAGAGGAGAAAATATCGGTGGGTCAGGCATATCCTACGGAAGACACAGTCGAGTGTTACTAGACACGCACTTGACTGGAACCCGCAATGAAAACGATAAAGGGGACGTCTTAAAGAGAGCTGGATACGAAGTCTTCTTGGGGAACTGAGGGGTGCTGGACTATCCTGTGAGGCAGTAAGAAAACAGCAAGAGACCGGGAAAAGTAGAAAATTACTGTTGAGGTTCTGTGCTCCTGGAGGAGCAGAGAGAAATAAGAAGAAGAATACTAAGAAACTGATACATGGGCAGATTACCAACAGACAATGTGCCTCAAAGAGCAATGTTAGTACGATACAATATATACAAATTAAAAGGCCGGCCAAGCAAAAGGTGGACCTCATAGATAACAGAGTCGACGAAGCAGACTATCTATGAAGCGCACATAAGGACTCGTTCTAGAAATCGTTTCTTATCCTGAAGCTGTGAAGCAAAACAGGAATGGAGAAAAGAAAGAAGGAAAAACTAAGTAACGAGTCTTTGATAAAATAGTAACGGAATTTAATTGTTACTTAAAAATAACTGAAACGCACTTCAATAGTGTTAACTTTCTGATGTAGGTCATGTGCCATTCCCCTTTCTGGTCTATTTCTACCTTCCCGAGCACAATCTACCCCCACTCATTTGTTCTTTTCTCCACCACAACTTTCTAACAATAGTTACCTGCTTACTGGTTTGTTTACATCTCATAAATACACGTATGTATGGTATCACATAAGCAAACAAAAATTAATAGCAAAATGATAAAACTAACAAAAAACTAATGTTTCGGTCATAGACCTTTATCAAGGAATACAAACATAGACAAGGAATACTAAATAAACTAAAGCATAGATCTAAATGAGAAGGATGACTAGCGATACGGCAAATACTCACCTGTAACCAAGCACACCGTGCAAAAACTAAAAGTCTACACGAGGTGATGTGGATGCATCGAGCAGCAGAGGCGGGTATGTCAGGCCATCTCCGATACGGGAAGACGATGGTGCAAGTGTGTGCCGGGTGAACTATGTTTGTCTTCCTTGATAAAGGTCTATGACCGAAACGTTGTTTTTTTGTTAGTTTTATCATTTTGCTATTCATTTTTGCTTGCTTATGTGATACCATACATACGTGTCTTTGTCTTCAAACGCCAATTTATTACGTATCACCGCAGCTTCCCTCGGTTACCTCCCGATCTGATCTGATCCGCTCTGACCAGACAAGATTTGTAGGCTTCCGCACATCGTCACATCTCATACCGTGGTCTATTCTCAAAGGCGAGGTAATAGTATAGTACGTATTCGGTTTATATTCTCTCTATTTCTCTCTTTTTTTTCTCTCTTTCTCTCTATTTTTCTCTCTTTCTCTCGCTATATTTTTCTCTTATCTTTTTTTGTCTCTATCTCTCTCTTTCTATATTTTCTATCATTCTCTTTTTCTATTTTCCTCTCTCTTTCTCTCTCTATATTTTTCTCTTTTTTTAAAAATCTCTTTCTCTCTTCCTATATTTTTCTCTCTCTTTTTCTACCTTTCTTTCTTTCCCCCTCTCTCTTCTCTCTCTCTCTCTCTCTTTCTCTCTCACACACACAGACACACACAGATACTCTGGCAGTCTCTAATATAAACTACCGAGAATAGACACTCACACAGACACACATACACAAATACACTAGCATTCTCTCACAGGAACTACCTGATATAGACACATTTAGATAAACATGTACACAGACGTCAACTAGGGCAGACATATTTGTGGAGTCCATATTGAGACACGATTGACTGATGAAAATGGTATAAGAATCAGCAACCTACGGCCCGCGGACTAGATACCGACCCCGGATCTAATCTGTTCGGCACGCCGCGCTTTAAACTATTTCAAAATAATGATTGTGAAGTTTAGAAATATATAATTTGCAAACAAAGACACTTATGTATCCAGAGTAGGAATTACTTCTGTATTTGTGTCCTTGTGTGTATATTGTCTGAAGCTGTAGCTTGCAAAGCTGTATTTGAATTTAAGTGAGGGAACATTGGGCTATTCGTCAACCTCACTCTCTCATCCAGGACTTTCTGTGTTTGTATGTCTGTACGTCCTTTCTTAATTTTTCTTCATCTCATATTTTAAATGATCCTGTAGCGGTTCGGCTTCTTCTTCTTCTTCTTTGCGTTCGTTCTTTACGACCAATTATAATCACTCTTTGTGATATGTTTGATCTTTGCCAAGAACGTGTATACGTTGCACATTGGTTTGGTAGGCCCTAAACGCATAAACTTCTATACGTTTAGGACACATGCATCCGATTTCAGCCAAACCTCCTTAGTCGCCTCTTACGACATGCGTGGCAGGTAACAGTGGTTCTATTCTTTACACCCCAAATTTTGGCCCCGGTAACTACTCGGGCGCTGAAGGTCTATATGTCCTGTGTGAGGTGCCCGGCGTCTGTTGAAGTAGCACTCAACTCGTCTATGACATCCTACACACATCTTCCCCTTGGTCTTTCTCTTCTTTATTTGTCCCCTATCATACGTTCTTCCTTCTTGTCTTCACCACATCTATCTACCAGAAGCTACATACTTATGGTTGTATCTACATCTCTATTCTCAAAGACGAGTTAATAGTACCTACTCGGCTTATATTCTCTCTCTCTTTCTCTTTCTCTCTCTCTTTCTCTCCTTAGTCTTTCTCTCCTTTATTTGCCCGTATCTTGCCCACCCACCCCTTTCCCAACCAGAATGATCGTCCTTAGAGAATCTTGTCATTTTAAATGCCAAAAGTATTTCCTTTTTTTAAAATTAAAATCTTCTTTGTGAAACTCTAGCTAGCCCCATTGTTAAGGCACCCAAACATTTCACAGGCAGCTAAGCAACAGATGATCAACAGCATTTTTATACCTACTTTGTGTTACCAGAGCCAAACATGGACAATGATCAAAGCGCAGTCACAAAAATAACTACATGTGAAATGCGTTGCCTGTGAAAAGTTACCAACAACACCAGAAAAGACAGAATCACTAACATTAGAATAAGAAAGAAAGTTGGCACAGAACCTTGCTTGAATTACATAGAGAAACAAAGAATGAAGTGGTTTGGCCACTTAATAAGAATGCATCCAAGCTCCACAGTATACAGAGTCTTCTACAACAGAACATCGGAAAGAAGGCAAGAGGAAGACCACGGAAAAGATGGTTAGATGGCGTAGCAGAATCATGTGAAAGAGCAAAGATAACAATCACACAAGCCACCAGAACAGCGCAAGACAAAAACAGAAAACCACGGCAATGGACAACAACCCGGTAGCAGTGTGACGACAAAAGAAGAAGAAGAAGAAGTTAAACACTTCTCTTCAATCTCAAGTTGTTTAAAAATGGACATACTTGTTCTTTTTTGCTGTCCATGGTATTTCAAATACTTTTGACAACAACAATTTTTTTTGCACACCGTATGTGGTTGGATTACAGTTTCCTTGATCCTCTAAATTGCCTATTTGTTGAACATATACTAGAGGTGGGCGTTTATGCTGAGATACCCACCTCTATACTAGAAGACAGAGTTAAGACTGGGAGTCGGGGGACTGCCTAGAGTAGTTGATAGTAGCTCGGCCTGCTAGCTGCTAGCTGTGAGACGCCTCATAGCTCGGGTTCGAACCTACTGTCCGGCATTTGTTCGAGTCCCCTGGTCTTACTCAGGACGATAACGTGAGTACCTCTGAAGTCGGAGAAAATCTGCCTGTATGGCGAGGAATACTAATTACGAGTACATTGAGCACACGGCTGCCAGTGTAAAGTAATTTACAATGTGCACGCTGCTGCCATTGTAAGAAATTGGAAAAACAGATTTTCACGCAAAAATCAGTTTCAGAGATGGAACTTCGTCTGAGTTGAAAGCGGACGAAAGAAAAAAAAAAGAAAAAAAGACTGGGAGTCAAGCCTCTATATGAGGTGGGCGTCAGGGCTGCGAGACACATTTCGGGTGTTTATTCTCTAAACTAAAGTGGCGAGCAACTTAGAGATGGGGGTGATGGTGAGTGGTGCGGGGTGGGTATGTTTATCTCCTTCATTCAAACTTCTTATTTAGAAAAAGAGAAAACAAAAGAAAAAGATCTCTCATGCGTGTAGGGTCTGAGGGCAAGGTACAGAATGCTCTTTTTGTCCTCTATCTAAAATTACTATAATTGAGCCCGTCAAAAATGGAGGACAAAATTGTCCACACCTTTTTTTCTTCATCAGACACTGCCACGTTCCGCCGTTTTAAGTACATGTATTTAAAAATTATGTTTGTAGAATGACATTGTTATCTAAGATAATTAGGTCAAATTTTATGATGCGTGACCGACACCTCGCGCACACAAATTTGTAGAGTTACATACCAAAACAATTTTTGAAACGCCTTACAGGAACATTTTATAATTTCAATTCCATTGTTGTATCAATCCTAACGTCTGTAAGAGAGTTGGAAAAATGACTAAAGATATAGCATGTAAGTTGAATGCATTTGAAAATAGATGTCTGCGAAAAATAGTGAACATAAAATAGGACGAATTCATGACAAGTGATGAAATCAGAGAAATGTCTGGTCTACCACTAGTAGTAACATGGTATACGAAAGAGATTGGATGAAATCGGATGCATGTGTCCTAAACGTGTAAAAGTCTATGCGTTTAGGTGCCTACCAAACCAATGTGCAACGTATACACGTTCTTGGCAAAGATCAAACATATCACAAAGAGTGATTACAATTGGTCGTAAAGAACAAACGCAAAGAAGAAGAAGAAGATACGAAAGAGAAGATGGAGATATGTTGGGTATAATCTGAGGAAAAATGATCAAAGCCCTACTAGGCATTGAGGTGGTAAACAAAGAGTACAAGACAGAAAGGACACAGAAGGAAATCCTGAAACGAACGTTTCTAAGAGAGACGAGAAATTTGCTTCTTCTTCTTCTTTTGTTGTCACACTGCTACCGGGAAGTTGCCCAGTGTTGTGGTTTTCTGTTTTTGTCTTACGCTGCACTAGTTGCTTGAGTGATTGCTATTTTCGCTATTTGACAGGATTCTGCTATACCATCTACCATCTTTTTCGTGGTCTTCCTCTCGCCTGCTTTCCTGATGTTCTGTTGTAGACGACTCTGTATACTGTGGAGTTTGGATGCATTCTTATCAGTGCCGGATTAGGTCAGCGCGGGGCCTGTAGCAAATTTTAACGCGGGGCCCTAGGTTTTGTATAATAATAAATAATAAAACACAGCTTTTACAAATTTGTTTCGATTTAAAGTGAGCAAATTTAGAGATAACACTAGACAAATCAATTTCTCTAAGTAAACTATATTCAAAGTTCATTAAGGTGAGGTTATTTAGATGATCTTGTCCCATCATGTTCTTTAACTCACTTTTTATACGCTTTAATGTTGAAAAAGAACGTTCTCCGCTGCAGTTGGTAATCATTAAAGACAAGTAAATTCGTAAAACTATTTTTACATTTGAGAAACACGACTCTAATGAATTTTCCATTATAAGTTTATAAAATTGCACTTGAACGAACTGCACAAGTTCGTCGCCTAGGCTTTCTTCAAAATCCTCTTGATAAGAGCTGACAACATTTGGAGTTCATTTGCCTTCATCTACTAGACAGTGATATGCGACTTCTGTATTTTCTGCTTCATTTCTTTGGATTCAGCATCATTACACACTACACTAAACAATTCGGACAGCTTGTGTGTTTTTGATATACTGTAACATCTTGGTTATTTTTTTCCTTTTCATCTCTGTCACATAGGCGCGGGCCCCCAGAAGCGCGGGGCCCGTAGCATTTGCTACTTCTGCTACTAGGCTAATCCGGCGCTGATTCTTATCAAGTGGCCAAACCACTTCAATCTTTTTTATTTCTATATTTTATCACTGTGTAAGGGTTACAAATAAAGAAATTGACAAAACGTTGCGCTATTTACAACGTTCTGTGGAAAATTCGGGGCTCGAAGCCAGCTTGCAGCAACAAATCATGGCGTGCACACAATACTAGGCTGGACTACTGGAAACTATTATCCTTTACTTGGAGATCTAAATTACAATTACTCCTAAAGTAGAATTAAAGTTCGCCTGATTGACGACGGACACTGTTCAGCTGGTATGCGGGCTTACAAATATCGACCATGGGGAAGAATGGATACCGATGTCTTCAATATACAGGGTACACTTTTTCAACCATCATTAAATTTGACAAAGATTGCAGAGAGAAAAATCCTGTGGCGTTAGATGCAAACGTCAAGGCCATCATTGATGAAAACGCAATGAAGGTGCCGTTGTGATTTACACGGATGGATCGGTAGTTCGTCACGATAAGTCCGCATGGGCCTTCTCTGCAAGCTCATATGACAGAATGGTCACGGAAGCCAGTGGTGCATTTAGTATGACAACAAGCAGCATGACAATGGAGGTACTGGCGGTGACCAATGCACTACTCTGGCTAGAGTCACAAAACTACACTCATGCGTGCATTCTTAGTGATTCATTGAGTATGATCCACAAGGTAGAGGCTGGTTCGGTGCGCAGGCTAATGGACTGAATCACTACAATCGTCAACAATTTGCAGAATTACACGTATCTTTGTTCCGGGGCACATGGGTGTCGTTGGCAATGAGAGGGCTGGCTGGTTATGCCACCCTATCAGGGGGCCAAATAATGGATAGAGCTGACATTTTGAACACCATCATAGAGTGTGGACGCAAAAAAGATTTTTATCGAAATCAATCCATGTCAACTACTAGATTGCAGGAGCTGGGCTTGAAGATTGGAGTAGCAAGAAAAGAAGAGCATAACAGGTATATTAGTAGGCTTATCAATCAAAATCGAACTGGTACGGTCAGTCGCTGGACACTGTTGGCGATATTGCGAAGGAGATCGGAGCAGCTATGGACATGTCCGGAGTGCAATGAAGATATTCCAAACTGAAACTGGTGTTAAGGAAAGCGAACCTTCACTCAGAAGTCAGCCAGAGACGCCATATTAGGCGCAAAGACGACGCCTGAATTCATAGAACAACCGCCCCCTTTCACAAAAAACCGTTTTATAAATTTCAAAAATAAATTCCATTGGATTGGGTGCATATCACCTTGATTGCACCTGTTGAAAACAATTCGTTTTGTTTTCTGATTTTGTTTGAACAAAATATTCTGCAAATATTTCTCAGATAAATAGTACGAAATGCTGACAGTCTAGATGCTTCCTTTTCTATTGTTTCCTAGCCTTCAGATCCATATAAAAGTACTGAAAACACGCAGTTTTTATACACTGTAAAGTATATGTATACATACCAGTCTAAAAATGGGAGTTTATTGGCGAATAGAACAAACATACCCTGCATTCCATACTCAAATACATTCTTCAACATAACCACTTATTTTTAATCCTGATTTAAAAAAGAAAAAAACAAAAAAACTTTGGGCTTATTTTTCTAATACGATAAAGTGCCCCCTTTCCCCACACACACGCCCATTCATATATATGTTACTGTGTAAGTGTGTGTGTGTGTGTATGTGTGTGTGACGGATCAACGCAATGCGTGCAACGTTCTCTACTCGAACCGGGCACAAAAGAAATGTATGCTCACTTCCCCCACATTTCCCACGTTTCCAAAGTGTGGTAAGGAATTGACTCTCCTGCCTCCTGCATACAATGGTATATTAATGTGAAATTACGGGATCTTCATACCATGCAGATTGTAAATCTTACAGTACATTTTAATTAAAATCGTCATTTTAGATATATCAAACACAGACCTGTGTTGAGGAGCGTATGACCGAATGGATTAGAACGCGGCTCCAATGCCGGAGACGAGTGTTAAATTCACAGTAAGGCCAACGATTTTTTTCTGTTGGGGGCATAAATGAAAAATCCTAACCTGAACAGCTTCGCTGCGACTGTACTAGCCATGCAGCCATTAAATCCCTCAGGCTCACATCCCAGATGTTCTACTCCGCTCTAAAAATAGTACTACAGGAAGTAACGACAGTTTTTATATACAGACCTGTGGATAAGAACTGGACGAAATCCCATGATGAGCCAGGTTAAGCGGAGAAACTAGCGATGTGGTCAGGCAACTTCTGCGGAATAAAATTCGAGTGTCAACAGATACACACTTAAGTGGAACCCGCAAGGAAAACGAGAGCCGCGGTAGCGTAGTTGTTAGTGAACTCGCTTCTCAAGGCTGGTGGTCTGGGTTCAACTCCCGCAGTTCGCGTGGAATTTTTCCCGACCGCGACGGCTCTCAGGTCGACCCAGTCTCCACTGGGTACCAGACATGCTCTGAGAAGTAAATTCGGCCGGCGTGATGCTGACCACATCACCCATCGTGTGCCGACGGTCAATGAAAATACAGGCCTAACACTGTATTGCCCTATGTACCACGAGGTATGAAAGGGTTCCAAAGAAGAAGAAGAAGAAGCAAGGAAAACGGAAACGGTGATGTCATAAAGAGACATGGAGGCGTAGTCCTCTCGAGGAACTGAAAGGTGCTGCATTTCTGGGAAACCATAGAGAAAACCGTCAGAAAGCGGGAAATGTGGCCAACAACGGTTGATGCTCCATGCTCTATGGGGAGCAAAGAGGAATTAGTAAGTACGTATACATATATGGGTCGTTTAGAATAGACTTGGGTTCGCGCCGGACTGGTTACTGGAGCCCAAATTGGGGTGTAAAGAATAGATCCACTGTTACCTGCCACGCATGTCGTAAGAGGCGGCTAAGGAGGTTGGAAATGGGGCTAGCTACCCCACACCGTAAAAACTCTAGATGGCTACAGAACGGAGAGCGAACCGAGTAAACGCTGGCTGAAACGGGACAAATCGCCGAAGGATAAGCACCAGAGCTCCAAATGGTGCTGAAGATGTGACGTAAAACACACCAATGCTAAGGCTGCATGAATCAGATTTCCACATGAATAGAATTTATGGGGAGATCTGGTACATTGGTCTGGGCCAGTAACCACTCGGGCGCAATGGGTGCAAATGACTGCAGGAATAGTATATGTTAACACCAGAAAGTAATCTCTCTTTCTCTCTGTCTTTTAGACCTGGATTGAGGGATATGCCCTCGACTAACTCATGCCACGTCTCCCTATCTCTAGCTATCTCCTACAGCTGCCTCCACCTCTTCTTTATATTGTTGATCTCTGCCCTCCAAATCTCGTCTCCATGTATTTCTATCTATCCCTCCCTTTCTTTTGCTGTCTCTGTGGCTTTCAGGAAAGGACCCATCTTGTTATAATATCCTCTGGTTTTCTCAAAGTGTGTCCTATCTATCTCCAACGTCTTTTTTTTAAACCTCTTGGTTCACTAGGAATGTCGGGCAATACAGATGTTGGCCTCTGAGATGAACAAGAATATTGTCGGAAAGAACTGATTTAAAATGGAGGTCTCTGGGGCTAAGTGGTTAAGCCCTTTGCCTTGCGTGTCGAAGGTCGTGAATTCTAATCCGGACAGCGGCCGGTTCACGAGTGCAGTTCACGAGGGTAGAGACCCCTAGGATTGTTGCCGGAGCTACGACGTCCGTGCTTTGTGCAATACTCTCGGCAGGTGGCGTGCCATTTCTGCGGAGAGGACCAAACCGTATGGAGTAAAACCAGGCGCAATGAAGTCAATTCTTCGGCTTTAAAACCCTTTTAAAATGGAGGTAACTAAAGTAATATTTTCATGCATTTGTTGCTGGAAGAAATATTAAGTTATCTCCCTGTTTACGATCGTGATTCTTGTATTAGATCTGCACCTCTGAAGTAGAAGTAACGAACACGATGGGCAGGCAGGCAGACAATAAAATAAACAGTCAAACACATGCGCTGTCACGTACCAGATTGTAAAACAAGTAAACATACATACAAACATACAAACAAATAACCAGGTAAACAGTTTGTCAGGCAAACAATACATTTTCTTAGATTCTCCGATAGAGTTAATTTTTATTTGTCATGTTTGTTTGCCTCCACGCTTTGATATAACCAAAACAATGTTCGTTCTTACTTTGAAAGAGGCTTGCATTGGGCTTAAATAGGTTTTTATCTCCTGCCTAATTCCCGTCTGCCCAGCGTGTTGGTAGCGCGTTGGACGACGGGTGACAAGTTCCATGTGAGTGCGGGTTCAATTCCTGGCAGAAAAGCAACAGGTTCTCCAGATTTACGGTGTTCGTGGCACCGAACCGAAAGGTAACGATGTCCATGGCACCGAGCCGAAGAGCTGAAAGCTCAAGTGCTTCTGGATTAGTAAAAAAAAAAAATCACCTACCTAACAAACATATACAAAATAATATTGAACAAGAACACAACTAAACATAAAAAAAATACGCAATAAGACAAACAACAGACACTAGGTAAAGTACAAAACTAAACAGACAAGAGCCAAACAGACATTTGGACATACAAATATATCGTTTTGAAATAAAATATTTGAACCAACAGAAACGGTTCATTTGACGACATTGACCTTCCTGATAGGGTAATTCTGGTCATGTGACTTGAAGAGCTGGCTAATGATTGGCTGTGTCCTTATCATGTGCTTCGCTTCATCCACTGAACAATGCAGCGACGCCAGCAATATGGCTACAGGCACTACCTGGGTCAGATCAAGGATACAGAGTATGTGAACAAGCAAAGTACAACAAAGAAGTGATTTCTTCTACAAATAAATGTGGATATACTATGTTATCTGAAGAACAAAAGTATATATTATAATATATTATATGATATTATATTACATACAGTGGCGGCTCGTGATAATTTTTGTTGGTGGGGTCCGACATTTTTTTCCGGATAAATCATGGTTTTGGATTGCTGTATTTTAAAGTATAAATTAATAAATACAAGTTACACATTATTTTTTGTGGAGCCCGGCCTCACTGGCCCTTAATGACGAGCCGCCACTGATTATATATATATCATCATCATCAAGGTGCGTATCCTTTATAGGACGTTGCTCTCTTTGCAGCACATCTGAAATTCACTGTCTCTAGCCAGTTCACCCACTTCGTTGATTGTCATATTCATGGTTTCTTTAATATCTTGTAACCATCTTCTTCTTGGTCTGCCTCTGCGTCCTGGGACCTTGCTTTCTAATATTATTCTTATTATATACATCCAGCAACCAAAGGTGCAGAATCTTTTGAAGAGAGGCATACGAAAACTCAGAAGATGTCACAGTGAAACACTTGCAAAATGACCGTCTGTGAAGACGAAAAAGGTCACATGTAAAACAACTGTTCTAAGAAAGAGAAGATGGAGATATGTTAGACATACTTTGAGAAAAAATTATCAAAGAATACCAAAGCAGACATTGAAGTGACAGGCAAAGAGTTGAAGAAATGTGGAAATCTTGAAACGAACTTTGCTGAGAGAGGCAAGAAATATCGGACTTAAGTCCATGGAAGGGATTGTGTGAGTTGCTCAGGACTGAGCGGTATGGAGTAATTACTTGCAGGTCCTATGTAACGTATACCGGTACAAGAGGAATATTATTATTATTAATATACGTACAGGTAATATACGTACAGCTAATATACGTGCAGGTAATATACGTGCAGGTAATATACGTACAGGTAATGTACGCGCAGGTAATATACGTGCAGGTAATATACGTGTAGGTAATATACGTGCAGGTAATATACGCGCAGGTAATATACGCGCAGGTAATATACGTGCAGGTAATATACGTACAGGTAATGTACGCGCAGGTAATATACGTGCAGGTAATATACGTGCAGGTAATATACGTGTAGGTAATATACGTGCAGGTAATATACGCGCAGGTAATATACGTGCAGGTAATATACGTGCAGGTAATATACGTGCAGGTAATATACGTATAAAGAAAACTCGGACTTTGCGAATCAACCCCAGCTTTTTAACGCTGGTTGTGATTTTTCTAGGCATTATTACGTTCAGTAGTTTACCATTGCTTTCTGAACGGGTCGTGTCATCTCCTTTTGTAAAAATCCACGCGAAACAATTTGCAACCAAATTGTCCGCAGCGTGATTCGAACTCAGAACATCGGGGTTAAAAGACCGAGTCATTATCCCCTTAGCCACAGACGCCACCACAGGTAATATACATACAGGTAATATATATGCAGGTAATATACGCGAAGGTAATATATGTATACCTGTGAGGATAAGACTTCAAGAACAAACTGGTCTGGAAGACATAACAAAAAGAAATACAAAAGAGACGATAGTGATGGGTTGGACATGTCCCAACGATGAGTTTAAAAAGAAGGCAACCAAGACATGCAATGCAATAGACCCCACAGGGACAAGATAAAAAACTGAGGAATAAGGGCACAGAGTGGAGTACATTTGAAGAAGAACTCAAAGACATGCGTTGGATTAGGTATGAGTTAGAAAGAAAGGCACAAAATCGAATTGAGTGAACAGTTTTGTCTCTTTCTTATATGCATTTAAGCGCAACGAGGACTGATTGATAGACACACAGGTATATATGTGCAGGTAATATAAATACAGGTAATATTTAAAAGCGTATGTAGCTTAAGCGGTAGTCAGCTCGATCACAACCCAAATGTACCTGGTTCAAACTCCACGGCGGGCAAGCTTGGAAGCAAATTAGTTCCATTGTATTTTTACGAACGATAAAAATAGACCAGTTCAGAAAGCAATGACAAACTACTGAACGTATAATTGGTGCATAGAAACATCGACAGCTCGTCTACTGTTGTTGATGGCTAAGTCCTGTAAAGGATATGCCACGATTTTCATTTTCTCAATATTTAAAAAAATACAACAAAATTATGTAGTTACTTCATGTAATACCGCTTTTTTGGGCGGTGTAGGACGGAGGGGAACATGTGCGTTGTAGAATTTAATGGCAGCATGGCTAGTGCAGTCGTCGAGGCACTGTTTCGGTTTGGAGTTTTTTTTATGCCCTCGACATAAAAACTCATTGGCCTTACCGTGGATTTAACCCAGGTCTCTCCCGCATAGGATGCCGCGCTCTAATCCACTCGACCAGACGCCCCTTATTCTTTAATATAAATAAATACAGGTAATATAAATACAGGTAATATAAATACAGGTAATATAAATATAGGTAATATAAATACAGGTAATATAAATACAGGTAATATTGTTTTTTTTTTTAAAGTCCAGAAGCACTTGAGCTTTCAGCTCTTCGGATCGGTGCCATGGACATCGCAACCCTTCGGTTCGGTGCCACGAACACCGGGAATCTGGGGCTTTTCTGCCAACCCGTGGAATTGAACCCGCACTCACAGAGGGCTAGTTACTCGCAGTCTAACGCGCTACGAACACGCTGCGCAGGCGGGCATACAGGCAATATAAATACAGGTCTTTGCATTGTAACTCTGCAGTGTATCTTTGCAATGTATCTTTTGTGTATCTTTGTAATATGGTATTGTGGTTAGTGTATGCAATATTATTGATCGTTTGCTTCTACCTGTTCTTGTTGTGAAGCAGCCATGATATGATCTACAACTTGAGATGATTTCTGAAGGTCAGTCAGACAGTCTGTGCTATAAATAGATCTCAGCAAACAACTGATACTGTCTTCCTGTGTCAGACAGCAATATTTCTGTAATATAAGGATATTGCCAACCATTAGTTACATTCCCCTACTTGCTGTTACATTTGGGAAATTGTTGTATGTCGGTCTCTTCTTCTTCTTCTTTGTGTTCGGTTTCGTATGCTCGTCTAAACTATGAGATGGCAGGCTCCAGTGGCGGCTCGTCATTAAGGGCCAGTGGGGCCAGGTACCACCAAATATAATGTATAACGTGTATTTATTATTTTATAAATTAAAATATAGCTAACAAAAACCATGATTTATCCAGAAAAATTTGTCTGGCCCCACCAACAAAAATGATCACGAGCCGCCACTGGTTGGCTCTATGAAGCTGCGTGTCAGTTGGAGTTCCTCGAGAGTTCCTCGTAGTTTGCTTTGTAAGCTTTGTTCATGAGGTCATGTTTCGTTGGTGTATGTCGTGATTGGAGCACATTTGTACGCCAGTATTGTGGTCAACGGTATGAAATGAGTTAATTGTTTGATTAAAGGAATAAAGACGAAGGATTGATTTCATTTGTTTTATTTTTCGTATTCGTTTTTTTGTTCAACCAAGTTAACCACTTTTTGTGATCTGAATGGTTTGCGCCTGTCGCCCGAGTGGTTACCAGGGCCCAAATTGGGGTGTAAAGAATAGAACCACTGTTACCTGCCACACATGTCGTAAGAGGTGACTAAGGAGGTTGGGATGGGGCTAGCTACCCCACCCCGTAAAAAACACTAGATGGCTACAGAAACCACAACCAGGAAAATTCATAGCTCGCCACCAGAGGAAGAAGAGTGATCCCACAAGGAGGGACTCATGAAGCGATTTGGTACGGGAGTTGGAGACGGAATGCAAGAAAATGAGGAGAGAGTGGAGAGATCTGGAAAGGAAGATCCTTGGATAGGCGGGCTTGGAAGGCTTTGGTTGCAGATTTATGCTTCCCTAGGGGCGAACGGTGAAGAAGAATGGTTTGCACCGGATAAGGGAAGACACATGAACACTTGGAGACGAGAAGGAAGAATGTGGTTTGCACCGGATAAGGGAAGACCCATGAACACTTGGAGACGAGAAGGAAGAATGTGGTTTGCACCGGATAAGGGAAGACCCATGAACACTTGGAGACGAGAAGGAAGAATGTGGTTTGCACCGGATAAGGGAAGACCCATGAACACTTGGAGACGAGAAGGAAGAATGTGGTTTGCACCGGATAAGGGAAGACACATGAACACTTGGAGACGAGAAGGAAGAATGTGGTTTTGCACCGGATAAGGGAAGACCCATGAACACTTGGAGACGGAATGCAAGAAAATGGAGAGAGTGGAGAGATCTGGAAAAGATGGCCCTGGATAGGCGGGCTTGGAAGGCATTTGTTCCGGACCTATGCTTCCTTAGTAGCGAGGTGGGGGGTGAATACGAAGAAGAAGATGGTTTGCTCCGAGATCATGACTACATTTCACCCCCGGTAGACTCCTATAGCAAGTAAGACAGACATATCCAAAGTTTAATCAACATTTTTTAAAAATTTCAGAAGAGATAGAAAAAGTAGAGACAAAAAGGAATCAAAAGAGATCTGGAGAAAAAAACGTTTTACAGAAAGGTACAAAATGCCAATTATCCATAGAGCATTAGGGCATATGCCTTTACAGAGGGCTCAGCTAGAAATGTCACTAGTAGTGGAGGAGAGATTGACAGATTTGCAGGTTCAAAAAGGAGGTAATTTTCGTTTCAGACATAGCCACAGGAAAGTTTTCATGCAAATTCAAGGTCACAAAACGGAAGCAGAAATTGTCTTGCAACAACAGCAACCCCACTCCCTTTCCCCAATCGCTTCCGCCCCTCCCCTCATAAAAGCTGATGAGAAACAGACATACATGATTAAAGAAGTTATGACATACAATATGAATATAGATTTTCACGTCAAGGTAAAACCTTATTATACTCATTACCATTTCATAAATCGATCGTTCAATGACATTTGTATCTTATGCGGTTCTCTCTACTTCCACTTTAGCATCCGGACGAACTTCGAGCAGTTTGGTTTTCAAATATGTATCTAATTCTTTTTTTCTGCAGTGTGAAGTCATCGGCCGCCCCACTACCAACCTCTTTAGGTCATCTTTTACAATGTGAAGTCACTGGCCCCCCAACCAACATCTTTAAGTCATTTTTTACAATGTGAAGTCACTGGTCCCACGACCAACCTCTCTAAGTCATCTTCAACAATGTGAAGTCACCGGCATCCCCACGACCACCTCTCTACGTCATCTTCAACAATGTGAAGTCGCTGGCCCCACCACCAATCTCTCTAAGTCATCTTTTACAATGTGAAGTCACTTGCCCCACGACCAACCTCTCTAAGTCATCTTTTACAATGTGAAGTCACTTGCCCCACGACCAATCTCTCTAAGTCATCTTTTACAATGTGAAGTCACTGGTCCCACGACCAACCTCTCTAAGTCATCTTCAACAATGTGAAGTCACCGGCATCCCCACGACCACCTCTCTAAGTCATCTTTTACAATGTGAAGTCACTTGCCCCACCACCAACCTCTCTAAGTCATCTTTTACAATGTGAAGTCACTGGCCCCACCACCAATCTCTTTAAGTCATCTTTTACAGTGTGAAGTTACCGGCCCCACTACCAATCTCTTTAAGTCAGCTTTGACAATGTGAAGTCACTGATCTCCTGACCAACCTCTCTAAGTCATCCTGTAGTCACCGGCCCCACAATAAACCTATCTAAATCATCTTTAAGCGTACACATGAGAAGAGATAGGGGTTCTATTCTTAGCTATCCCAGAAACCACACGGAGGTATGTAGAACAAGACACGTAAGTCTCACCTGAACTATGCCAACAGCACGATAAAACAACTTGCTGTTGCTGACACGAACGTCAATCATAATGTTGTGGTAAACCTTTCCACGCAGAATATGTGCACCAGTAGACAGACCATTTACAATCCACTTTAAGGATGTTTCTTGCAGCAGATGATCCAGTACCACCTTGACAGAAGTAGGTGTCAAGTCTGTTAGGGGTCGTATATCACAACTAATTGTTAACACCAGGTCAAATACTTGAGTTTCTGGAGCAGCATTGCCCTGATAATGAAACAAATGGAACAGCAAGTATTGTGACATATTGCAAATAAAAAAAGTTTTAACACCCCCTCCCCTCCCTCTCCAAACAAACACAGGAGACACAAACCCACAATAAAAACGAAAAAATCATAAAAACAGGAAAAACAAAATTAACCCAAAAAAAACCCAGTCACAAAAAAACCAATCACAAAAAGAAATAAAAGCAGAAAATACAAAAATCAATCACAAATAACATGCACATGTGCTACGATAAGTTACATATTCTATAGTCTGTTCCCAAATTCGTGAACACACTAAAGTTTCATTTGTACGAAATCTACCTGATGGATAACAGTAATATTTTGCACGCAGTCTTATATATCTCACGACCTTACGAATTCATGTTTAACTAATTGGTAGGTAGCTTAGTTGATGCAAAAACGTTTTTTGTTAGATAATTTTGCATAAGCACAACAAAATGATAACCAAAGTTTAGAATTTACAGTAATACACAACATGGTGGCGAATGTTTGCAAAGGCGTATCCCTATTAGATATTACAAAAAAGAAAAGTGAAAGTAAAAAGAGAACCTTCCACTTCTATAAATGAAAATAAATGTAGTGTAGATACGCCAATGACAGTCATTAGGATACACTGTGAACTGATTAATTCCACGGGATTCCCGATTTTGACTTACGCTGAATTGAATGTAGAGCACGGAAATGGTTAATTATTGACAAATTTGACAATCGTACTGCTAGCCCTCTACAAGTATACCAAATCAACATCGCTGTTATTTTAGTAATAACATATAAAACAATCTTACACCACCAAAGGTTTGGGTGCGCAATATATACTTTAGGAAAGTCGTCACTGTTACCAATATAAAAATGTAAAAATCAATAATTTCTGTCAAGTGGATGATTTTATATCGGTTAAATATATTAAAAAAAACATATGCTTACATCATCACTAGTGAAGAAAATGGCAGCTTTCTTACATGGTATAGTGGCAAGAGTGGTCTCAAATTGGTTAAGCAGATCTGAACAAAATGTCAAGAAAAGTGAAATATTTGTACACATTTTATAGTTTTCAATATGACAACATACATACACATCAGTGGCGGCTCGTGATAATTTTTATTGGTGGGGCCAGATATTTTGTTCTAGATAAATCATGGTTTTAGATTGCTATATTTTAATTTAATAAATAATAAATACACGATATACATTATTTTTAGTAGGGCCCGGCCCCACTGGCCATTATAGACGATCCGCCACTGATATACATACTGACAACTTGAAGGATAATGTTATATAGTGGCAACTTGAGGAAATATGTTATATGGTGTCAAATTAGAAAGAAACAGTATGTGTCACTGTTGAACCAGTAACATATAAATAAAGAGAAACTGGTACCTTGACCAAGGAGAACCACAAGATCATTTGACTGTAGAAGTGGAAAAACATCCGTTACGAAGTTCTTGACCGATATTCTGTACTCTGGTCCCTGAAATGATATGTCACTCATCAGTTCATATGTCCCAATGTCAACACAAGAAAATAATGACACATTAAGGGTTACCTATTTGTGAATTATAGACAACAACAGCCAGTGGCGGCTGGTGATCATTTTTGTTGGTTGGGCCAGACATTTTTTTCCGGATAAATCATGGTTTTTAGCGCTATATTTTAATTTATAAAATAATAAATACACGTTATACATTATTTTTAGTGGGGCCCGGCCCCACTTTCCCTTAATGACGAGCCGCCACTGACAACAGCAGAACATTGATAGAATCACAGAAATTGCCAACTACTCTATATCTATCTATGAGTAAATATCTATCTGATACTAAATACAACAACTTAACACTAACCAGATCTGAGAGGTCTCCATCATTATTGTCTAGTTGCATGAAGCCACCATCGACAAAACCACGTATGTCATGAAATGCTAGTAAGTGAACATACAAGAATAATATAATATAATATAATACAATTTCCCGTAGCCTTTTCAGACCTTAGGTTATGAAGTCACTTTACTTCATACTTCTAGATCTTAGTGTACAGGAGGTAGGTGGGCCAATTCCTTTCCTCAGGTGCGGAACGTCGAGTGTGGTATTGAACCCAGGACTCTCTTGTATCCGAATAGCTATGCGAACACGTATGTATTAAGCTAATCCATATAATATAATATAATATAATGTAATGTAATGTAAGATATAAGATATAATATAATATAATATAATATAATATAATATAATATAATATAATATAATATAATATAATATAATATAATATAATATGATATAATATAATATAATATAATATAATATAATATAATATAATATAATATAATATAATATAATATAATATAATGTAATATAATATAATGTAATGTAATATAAAATAATATAATATAATATAATATAATATAATATAATATAATATAATATAATATAATGTAATGTAATGTAATATAATGTACTATAATGTAAAATAATAGAATGCAGTATATAATATAATGTAATATAAAATAATATAATATAAAATAATATAATATAATATAATATAATATAATGTAATGTAATATAATGTAATATAATAGAATGTAGTATATAATGTAATGTAATATAATATAATGTAATATAATATAAGCAAAGAATAGAATACATATGCCCACAGCATGCATATTCCCAGTGGCAACGTATGGATGTGAAGCATGGGCTTTTATCAAGGCAGCGGAAAAACATATATGTGCTTTTGAATATAAGTACTACAGAAGAGTTCTCCGTATATCATGGACAGAGAAGAGAACAAATAGATCTATCCAGAAAGAAATCAAAACAAAATAAAACTGGTTGATGCTACAAATAAGAATGAGAAAATTAAAATATTTTGGACATATAAAGAGATACGAAGTGTTGGAGAAGGCCTATATGGCAGTAGGCATTCCTGTAAAAAAGGAGAAGAGGAAGACCACGGAGAAGATGGATTCAGGATGTAACTGATGGTTTGAACATGACGGCTGCAGAGGCGGGAGATCTGGCCTATGAGAGAGAGAAATTTTGAAGGACCGTTAGAGTGACAAAGTTGTGCTCATGACAAACTATTTGATGATGATAAAGTACAATTAGGTATACTTAAATTGTTTACTGCAGGACTCAATACCAAAATTATGGAAGATGACAAACGATGTAAAATGTCTCAAATAATATTTAAATGTTCATTACTTTATCAGTTCTAGCACCAACCGTTTACCATACTTTTATGTAATCATCAAGAACTTAGTAGTTCTAACCACAACCGTGTTTCATATTTTAAAGAGATATTTAACATTAAAATACTGCTCGTCTTGGTGAACCA
The DNA here is from genome assembly GCA_020796225.1 of Arion vulgaris. Taxonomy (NCBI): domain Eukaryota; kingdom Metazoa; phylum Mollusca; class Gastropoda; order Stylommatophora; family Arionidae; genus Arion; species Arion vulgaris. Next base: position 31,915,743 of record CM036769.1, on the reverse strand, counting down.
AAAAAAAAAAAATGTTCTCTCTCTCGCCATCACCGCACAGACCGATGTACCATACCTCCCCGTAAATACTATTCATGTGGAAACTTGATTCATGCAGCCTTAGCATTGGTGTGTTTTACGTCACATCTTCAGCACCATTTGGAGTTCTGGTGCTTATCGTTCGGCGATGTGTCCGGTTTCAGCCAGCGTTTACTCGGTTCGTTCTCCGTTCTGCAGCTATCTAGTGTTTTTTTACTGTGAGGGTAGCTATCCCCACGCTCAACCTTCTTAGACGCCTCTTACGACATGCGTGGCAGGTAACGGTGGTTCTATTTTTTACACCCCAATTTGGGCCCCGGTAACCACTCGGGCGTAAAAATATTCTGAAACAAAGTGCTACAAGATAATTCTTAGAACCCACTGGGCAAAAATGAGGAATAATATCAACATCATATCTGTATTATATTCGTGCCACGTTTTACAGATCAAGCTTCTACAAACGTTTTCCGTTGTTGTCGTTCTGCCGCCTTTCAATGAATTGTTTCCCATGTCAGGACACAGTCAAGTGTCACTAGACAAGCATTTGAGTGGAACAAACGTGGAAGACGGAAATGGGGACGTCCTAAACACATCTGGAGACGAGGTCTTCTTGAGGAAGTGAAGGGTGCTCGTATATCCTGGGAAGATATAAAGAAAACAGCCGGAGACGGAGAAAAGAGGATATCAACTGTTGAGACCCTATGCTCCTCCTCTAAGAGAGGAGAGAAATAAGTCAAGTCAAATCAATGTCAGGCCGCAATCTGTCAACTCTCTTTCTACAGTCACGTCCAGTGGCGGCTCGTCATTAAGGGCCAGTGGGGCCGGGCCCCACCAAAATAAGGTGTAACGTGTATTTATTATTTTATACATTAAAATATATCCTAACCGAAACCATGATTTTTCCGAAAATTTTTGTCTGGCCCCACCAACAAAAAGGATCACAAGCCGCCACTGGTCACGTCAATGTCAGACCACAATCTGTCAACTCTCTTTTTACAGTTCTTCTCACTGTTTCATTTGGAGGCCCAGGCCTTCTTTTCCCATCCGCTGTCCGTCAGAGATCTGTTAACATTCCAACATTTGATAAGTGATGTGGCCATTAGCAATGATACGTTTGTACATGGTGTTCAAGATAAAAGTAGCCCCATTGACTAATTAAAAGTGGTCAGGTACGCATTGCGTTCTGTCTATTTACTGTTTAAACTGGTTCTGACTAGCTCGTCCTTCATTATATTTGTTCATCGTCCCTTCCCGCATAATAATTACACACCACATAAAGACTTGCTCACTTGATCTATACCAGAGCCAGCTATAAACTTATGGGCCTTCGGACTCAGGTAAGAATTGTGGAAATCAGACCCCAACTACACCACGTGACCTCGCATTCCAGTATTAGTGTATATAGACGAATTCATTTAAAAATCAACACAAAATGCTAACTCGAAGTTATATTATGCAACAAGTTAAGTTTAACAATAAGAAATATCAATATTATGAATAATTTTCACCAATAAATAACCATAGACTCACAGAATTGAGTCAAATTGCAAAAAGATTGCATTGTTCTATCAAACCTCTATATTTTCCCGGGTCTCTTTCTGATGTAGGTCAGGGAACCGAGTCAGTTGTCTGGCCTAGTTATCTAGAGTTGGCTGTGCCTATACTACGTCATAATTGAACCATCTCATTTTCATAAACATAGCCAGATTGGTTCACTTGACCGGGCTACTGTTACCTTGAATAAGGATACTAGGTGGGATTGAAAGATACCATTACTAACGAAATGATTCAAGAAGTTGCCAGATGATACAAGCAATATAGAAGAAATGATGAATTTATACAAGGATATACACAAAATTCATATGATACTTACACGCGCTAAAAGTTGGAACACACTCAGACGCATCGATCATTGCGGTAGGACCAAATCCATCACTACCAAGATAGTAGATGTGTCCTCGACTGATCAGACTAGAAATAAGTAGTCAGACAGAGAGATTTATACAATGTCCTCTATTGATTATACTAGCTGTTATCAGTTATATAAGTACTATCATCATAGCACTTCGGACATGGCCATAGGTGCTTCAATTTACGCCTTAACAAATCCTGCAGAGTTCAGCGGCCAAACACGCCAGTTCATTGTTGAGTACTCAATTTTTTTGGGGCATATTTGGTATGTCTTTCTTTTTGGGCTGTACGAATATCGATACCAGCGAATTTTATTCACAACCCTTAAACTCCTCTGTTCGGAAAGACTCTCTCAATACGTTAAGATGTCTTTTCAGGTCCATTGCAGCTCCTTCTCGATATGGCAGCCATGCCAGCCAGGACAGTGCCGTGCTATGATACAGAGAGGTGGCCGCATCAGGCGGCACCGTAAAGGGGGCGACATAAGCAGCGAAATCAAAATACAATTTGAACCATTCAATAATTAACAATCTTTACGCAACGCTTTTCTATATTGGTCTATGTTATTCCGATAGTGATGTATACGATTTATGATTTATCGCAGCCTCCGCCTAAGCTCTTTCGGCACCCTTTGATTTCGGTTTTTGGTGCATCGTTGGCGAGCGCTCGTCGAAAGACTTTTGATCTGACAGAGCGAAGCTATTATTTTTGTCTCGTAATATACCGCGCGACCGCTCATAAAAGCTGAGGCGGCAATTATCATAAAAGACAATTGCACGTGTTGAGTGTTGATAGTTCTGTTTTTAGCTTACAATTATTGACAATATTTTATTTTAATGTTAGTTTGTCTCGAGAAGTGGCAAGTGGATGTGCTGTGTTTAAATCTTGTCTGTATATATCTAAATTATTTAAATTATATCTGTATCAGTATAATCTTACTGTAGCTTTGCAGCTCATTCCTATCGTTATTTTATCTACCATATTTTAATAGCACGATATGCATCATTATATTTATCATTAGAGACTCAGAGATTGCAGAGAATCTTGAATGCAGTACATAATTTCCTGCCAAAACTGGTTACAGCCAGAAGGAAAAAGTGTCATTTGACTACGAAGAAGCTGTGGATGAAACCTTAACAGAGGAGAATAAATTTTAAATAAACTTTTTCAATGATATATTAAACATTACCGCTCTGAAACATTAGTTCTCTGAATGAACTATTCACGCTTCTGAAAACCATAGCAAATATTTTCAGTTTTTATATAACATTTTTATACTCAAGAATTTTGTCGTCACACTGCTACCTGGTTGTTGTCCAGCGTCGTGGTTTTCTGTTTTTGTCTTGCGCTGTTCTTAGCAAGTTTCTTCCAGTTAGCAAGTTTCTTCCAGTTAGCTAATTTCTTCCAGTTAGCTAATTTCTTCCAGTTAGCTAATTTCTTCCAGTTAGCTAGTTTCTTCCAGTTAGCTAGTTTCTTCCAGTTAGCTAGTTTCTTCCAGTTAGCTAATTTCTTCCAGTTAGCTAATTTCTTCCAGTTAGCTAGTTTCTTCCAGTTAGCTAGTTTCTTCCAGTTAGCTAGTTTCTTCCAGTTAGCTAGTTTCTTCCAGTTAGCTAGTTTCTTCCCGTTCAGTTTCTCAAGCTAGTTTCTTCCAGTTAGCTAGTTTCTTCCAGTTAGCTAGTTTCTTCCAGTTAGCTAGTTTCTTCCAGTTAGCTAATTTCTTCCAGTTAGCTAGTTTCTTCCAGTTAGCTAATTTCTTCCAGTTAGCTAGTTTCTTCCAGTTAGCTATTTCTTCCATTAGCTAATTTCTTCCAGTTAGCTAGTTTCTTCCAGTTAGCTAGTTTCTTCCAGTTAGCTAGTTTCTTCCAATTAGCTAATTTCTTCCAGTTAGCTAGTTTCTTCCAGTTAGCTAATTTCTTCCAGTTAGCTAGTTTCTTCCAGTTAGCTAGTTTCTTCCAATTAGCTAATTTCTTCCAGTTAGCTAATTCTTCAGTTAGCTATTTCTTCCAGTTAGCTAATTTCTTCCAGTTAGCTAGTTTCTTCCAGTTAGCTAGTTTCTTCCAGTTAGCTAATTTCTTCCAGTTAGCTAGTTTCTTCCAGTTAGCTAGTTTCTTCCAGTTAGCTAATTTCTTCCAGTTAGCTAGTTTCTTCCAGTTAGCTAATTTCTTCCAGTTAGCTAATTTCTTCCAGTAGCTATTTCTTCCAGTTAGCTAATTTCTTCCAGTTAGCTAGTTTCTTCCAGTTAGCTAATTTCTTCCAGTTAGCTAGTTTCTTCCAGTAAGCTAGTTTCTTCCAATTAGCTAATTTCTTCCAGTTAGCTAGTTTCTTCCAGTAAGCTAGTTTCTTCCAATTAGCTAATTTCTTCCAGTTAGCTAGTTTCTTCCAGTTAGCTAATTTCTTCCAGTTAGCTAGTTTCTTCCAGTAAGCTAAGATCACTACAAGCGTACATTTGTAAATATAATAATAGTAATTCCTCTTGTACCGTTACACGTTACATAGGGCTTGCAAGTAATTTCTGCATACCGCTCTATCCTGTGCAACTCGCTTAATCTCATCCACGGAACTGAGACGGATATTTCTTGCCTCTCTCAGCAAAGTTCGTTTCAGGGTCTCCCTAGGTCGACCTCTCTTTCTTGAACCCGTTGCATCGCACTTCAATGCCTGCTTTGATATTCGTTGATAATTTCTCCTCAAGGTGTGTCCAACATATCTCCATCTTCTCTTTCTTATAACAGTTGTCACTAGTGGTTGACCATACATGTCTCTGATTTCATCACTTCTCCTGAATTCGTTCCATTTTATATTCATTATTTTTCGCAGACATCTGTTTTCAAATTCATTCAACTTGTTTTCTATATCTTTAGTCATTTTCCAACTCTCACTTGCATATGTTAGGATTCAGTGGCGGCTCGTCATCCTTTTTGTTGGTGGGGCCAGACACACATTTTCGGAAAAATCATGGTTCTGGATTAGGTTAAATTTTAATTTATTAAATAATAAATGCACGCTACTCATTATTTTGATGGGGCCTGGCCCCACTGGCCCTTAATGACGAGCCGCCACTGTTAGAATTTATACAACATTTGAATTGAAAATTCGTAATTTAGTTTTAATATTTATAAATACAGAGACATTTGGAAATATAGTGAAATAAAAAGAAAGGAAATATTACCATGAACCTGCAAGTTGTATCAACGATCCTAGACGTTCTGTGTACTTGTATAGTTGGTGACACGCCTTCTCGTAAACAGTCACAAGTTGAGGGATGCTGACATTTGATAGAAAATTAGTTATGGCTTGTAGTTTAATATTAATTAAACAAACGATGAACAACTTCATCCAGTCAGCGCAAAGTAGTTAATGCTCTTTAGTGTAGATTCAAGCCAAAATAAACGGCATTAAAAGATCGTTAAAGAGTGATTATCATATGATGCGTGCGGAACGACCTCGCAAAAGGCAGGAAATCCGATAGAGAAGTCGCACTTCACTATACAACACTGGCCGTAAAAGTACCGAGGTACGAGGACTCTAGTTTCGTGGACAACAGGTTTCCTGTAATAATCTCACTTGAAGGATCTACTCTTCAGGTACCTCTCAAGACGGCGAGGCAGACTGCATAGTGAGGGACACTGGTAAAACGGTCAGTAGACCTCACGAAAAATTCAGTCAGAAGTGCAATACCATACGTCATGACTACCGCCTGAATTGAAAGCGGACGTTCGCAAAAGAAGAATAGGAAAAGCAAACATTAACAGAGTCTGGAAGATGCCAATCAAACCAAGAGAAGAAAAAGCAAAAGAATATATAAAACTTCCTTTAACAATCTTTATATATATATATATATATCCCCTTCGGGATCCGTTTGATCCATAAGGAATTCCACAAGAGGTTTCCATTGTTGCCATTCTGATGTCTTTCTCTTTTTTTTCGATCCAGAAGCACTTGAGCTTTCAGCTCTTCGGCTCGGTGCCACGAACACCGTGAATCTGGAAAACCTGTGGCTTTTCTGCCATCCTGAGGAATTGAACCGCACTCACATGGGGGCTTGACACCCGTCGCCCAACGCGCTACGAACACGCTGGGCAGGCGGGCATGCCTTTCTCTGTAATGTTTTCCATGTCAGGTCACAATCTTTCAACTTTTTTACCACAGTACTTCTCTCTGTTTCCTTTGAACATTTAAACCTTTTTTTCCCATTCAATGTTCATCGGACATCTCTGTCATAGTCAATGCTGCTACTTGCATAAGACATACGTGGAACATCCATATTTATCTTCATCTGTTAATTGTCTCAAATAATGAACATTTTGTTCATTTCGAATCTTTTCATTTGCCCACAGATTTCCAGGATTATTCTTAAATTATTTTTTGGACCCAGAAGCACTTGAGCTTTCAGCTCTTCGGCTCGGTGCCATAGACATCGTAACCCTTCGGTTCGGTGCCATGGACATCGTAATCCTTCGATTCGGTGCCATGGACATCATAACCGTTCGGCTCGGTACAATGGACATCGTAACCCTTCGGTTCGGTGCCATAGACATCGTAACCTTTCGGTTCGGTTCCACAAACACCGTAAATCTGGAGAACTTGTGGCTTTTCTGACAGCCTGTGGAATTGAACCGCCCTCACAGGGGGCGCTTGTCATCCTTCGCCCAACGTGCTACGAACACGCTGGGCAGGCGGAAAGACATTTATTTCAGAAAGTTTCCAGCTTGTTTATAACGTTGTTGGTCTTTTCTAGCACTCACTACTATAACACAACTATAACACCACTATAACACCACTATAACACCACCACTATAACACCACTATAACACCACTATAACACACATAACACCACTATAACACCACCACTATAACACACTATAACACCACTATAACACCACCATTATAACACCACTATAACACCACTATAACACCACTATAACACCACTATAACACCACATAACACCACTATAACACCACCACTATAACACAACTATAACACCACTATAACACCACTATAACACCACTATAACACCACTATAACACCACCATATAACACACCACTATAACACCATAGAACACCACTAGAACACCACTAGAACACTAGAACAACTATAACCACTAACACCACCACTAGAACACACACACTAGAACACCACAGAACACACTAGAACACCACTAGGAAACTGCCTATTTAGATTTTAGTTTTGTTTTAAGATTTAATTCTTTGGATTTACAATCTTTCGGGACTCCTGGTGGTGCTATGGAGTTCGTGCACTACAGGGAATATCATAAGAGAAACCCAAGTAGATACATCAAACCAACACAGAACGGGAATTGTTAGTCTAAACACACTGAAATACATGCCTGGGAGGAGGTCGGAGCAATTATGGACATTTCCGGTTGCGATGAAGATGATCCTCAAATGAACAATGAACATGTACGGTGGTCAGTCAATTACTTACATGTACTGTGGTCAGTCACCCACTTACATGTACTGAGGTCAGTAACTTACTTACATGTACTGTGGTCAGTCAATTACTTACATGTACTGTGCTCAGTAACCTACTTACATGTACTGTGCTCAGTAACCTACTTACATGTACTGTGCTCAGTAACCTACTTACATGTACTGTGGTCAGTAACCTACTTACATGTACTGTGCTCAGTAACCTACTTACATGTACTGTGGTCAGTAACCTACTTACATGTACTGTGCTCAGTAACCTACTTACATGTACTGTGCTCAGTAACCTACTTACATGTACTGTGGTCAGTAACCTACTTACATGTACTGTGCTCAGTAATCTACTTACATGTACTGTGGTCAGCTACCTACTTACATGTACTGTGCTCAGTAACCTACTTACATGTACTGTGGTCAGCTACCTACTTACATGTACTGTGGATAGTCGTGGACAGCAGTAATAGATAATATGTCCAGTATAATTCTAGTTGCTGTTCCAGATTTCATTCTAGAAGAACCAGTTACAGGTTCCGGGCGTTGTTAAACAATAAAGACAACAAATCAACAGGTTCACTTGACTTAAGATCAACATTTTAAAACAAAATGATCTGTTATGAGTATGTACAACGATAATGCTGCTGCAGTGGAAGACAGAGCACTAATGGGAATGCCCAATGTACCATGACGTCGATCGCATAACATAATATAGTATATTTAGAAGTTAGTCTTAGTTAGTCTTTCCTCTTGGGCCTGTGGGCGGCGCATAGGGCAGAGGTCATAGCTCTCCATGTCTCGCGGTTCGTTGCTATTTGCTTTAAGTCTTTAATGTTTACTAGGCCCATCGTTGAGCCTTCTCTGGTGATGGTTCTACGCAGAGTCTCTCTTGGTCTTCCTCGTTTTCTTTTCCCCTCTGGTGTCCATATGAGGGATTGGTAAGGGAGTCTTCTCTCATCCATTCTAAGTGTGTGGCCGATGTAGTTCCAGCGGCGCTTTCTTATAAAATTTGATACATTTTCTTGCTTGGTCTCTTGTCTTATTTGTGTATTGGGTCTGAAATCTGACCATTTGAGGTTCAGTATTCTTCTAAGACATTTATTCTCAAAGTTATCTAATTTTCTTTCTAGAGCTTTTGTTGCTTGTTTGTAGATATTTAGAAAGGGAACACCAAAAAGTTGCAGACATTCATCAATAGATGCCTGCGCATGATACTCCATCTGTGATGGTATGACAGAAACTGGGATACTGGACACAGGGAACTATAAACAGGGAACTGGGATAGAACAGGACAACGACAGGTGGAACAAGAGATAAGGAGCAGAAGGTGGCGATGGATAGGACACACATTGAGGAAACCCCTAACAGCATCACAAGACATGCTCTCCGATGGAAACCCCAGGGCAATAGAGGTAGGGGAAGACACAAGAACACATGGAGACGGGAGTTGGAGACGGAATGCAAGAAAATGGGGAAAGAGTTGAGAGATCTGAAAAGGATGGCCTTGGATAGGCAGGCTTGGGAGTCCTTGGTTGCTGACCTATGCTTCCTAGGAGCAAAGGGTGAAGAAGAAGAAGTATATTTAAACGAAAAATAAAATTCATTAGAAAAGATTACAAATACATTTCCTACAAAAATAACTTCACCATCTTCAAACTTACATCGGGGACCCTCGCCGATGCTACGGAGTTCATGCACTGCAGCTAAAATTGTCCTGTGTAAGAAAGAGATCGGAGCACACATGGTTACTCACCGAAGTGCAATGATGATGGCAATATAAACCAATCAATCGATCAATCAATCAATCAATCAATCAATCAATCGATCAATCGATCAATAGTATATTTAAACAAAGTAATTTTATATGAGCATTTAAAACTGTTTAAAAATTAAATTCATCATCAAATAGCTTGTCCTGAGCAGAACTTTACCACCCCAACAGTCCTCCGGAATTTCTCTCTCATAGGCCAGATGTCCCGCCTCCGCAGCCGTCATGTTCAGACCACCAGTTACATCCTAAATCCATCTTCTCCGTGGTCTTCCTCTTCTTCTCTTTACCGGTATGCCTCCTTCTATCATGGTCTTCTCCAGCCATTCATGTCTTTTTATATGTCCAAAATATCTCAATTTTCTCTTTCTTATTTGTAGCATCAGCCAGTTTTCTTTGATTTTAAGTTCTTTCTGGATAGTTCTATTAAAAATTAAATTACAAATGTTCAATTGCAATGTGGTATTAGTCAGATCTCTTCATGGCATTTTGGTTAAGCTCAAAGTGTAGTGTCCACATGATAGTGACCAAAGAGTGTAAGCCTTTATTTAAACACCAAATGGCAAAATAAAACCTCTGACAAACTCCGGGAGCTCCATTCGAAGAATTGATGACGCTCGGAGATTTAAACGTTTTCACGTTCACTAGTACTGGGTTCACCCGTTGTGGCCCTTCGGGGTCAGGCCCTATTAAAACAAATTATAAAAATTAACATATGCCAGTGAGAGGTGAAAAATGACGTAAAGATATAGAAAGTAAGTTGAATGAATTTGAAAATAGATGTCTGCAAAAAATAATGAACATAAAATGGGACGAATTCAAGAGAACTTATAAAATGAGAGAAATTTCTGATCAACCGCTAGTAACAGCTATTATAAGAAGGAGACGATGGAGATATGTTGTGCGTACATTGAAAAGAAACGATCAAAGAATACCAAAGCAGTCATTGAAATGGGAGACAAAAGGTTCTTTCACAAGGTTGTCTACCAAAATCTTATGAAAGGTTTCCTCCCTTGAACATGTTTATTTTGCAAAAGCTTATAGCTTTGATAAAAATGAGTTTTAATTTAAAAAAAAAAAAATAGAGTACCCCAATTATTGGATTTAGAATGAACGCATTGGAAGATTTTTCTACCGTCTCCATCTCTTGAGCAACTGAAAAAAAACAAATGGAGATATTTTTAAACAGGGATAATCGATACAGTCTAAGTTAATTGCATATCCTTTACAGAACTTTGCGAATCAACCCCAGCTTTTTAACACGTGTTTGTGATTTTTCTAGACATTATTACCGTCAGTAGTTTGCCATTGCTTTCTGAACGGGTGGTGCCATCGTTCTTTTGTTAAAATTCACGCGAAACAATTTGCAATCAAACTGTCCGCAGTGTAATTCGAACTCAGAACATCGGGGTTAATGGACAGAGTCACTATCTCGTAAGCCACAGTGCCACAGCGCCACCTGATAGTCTACAAACCATGATTCTAGACGGTTCTATACAATTGCTCAACTTATTTCTTCTCTTATTCACTTGCTATGAATTCAGGCATTGTCATGGCTCTAATACGGCACTTCTGACTGATTTTTGCGTGAAGATTTGCTTCCCTTATAACCAGTGTTGCTTGTCATTCAGGTGAGCCTTACTCCGAGTTCAGAGGTACATGTAATTTAGATCCCCAAGTAAAGGCTCATAGTTTCCTGTAGCCCAGCCGCGTACTGTGTGTACACCAATAATCTTTAGCCTAAACTGGCCTCGAATCTCAGCATTTCCACGGCCCATGGTCACTAGCATAGCATGTTACCAATTTGGCTTTCAAAAGGGTTTAAAGGTTTTAAAGCCGAAGGATTGACTTCATTGCACCGGGTTTTACCCATATGGCTTGGTCCCTCTCCGCAGAAATGGCACGCCACTTGCCGAGAGTATTGCACAAAGCACGAACTCCGTAGCTCCGGCAACAATCCTAGAGGTCTCTGGAAAAAAATGCACTCGTGAACAGAAGGCCGCGGTCCGGATTCGAATCCACGACCCATTTGGCTTTCAACGATTACTCTATAAACTGTATTAATGATTCTGTGCGCAGTTGATAAAACTTGATAGCGATCACAAAATCTAAGTGAAGTACATAAGGCTTGATCTTGGCTCGACGGTAGGGAGGGAAGGGAAAAGAGGATGGGGGTTGGGTTTCCCCCCCCTTTCACTTCCTAATTATTGTTTAAGCTCTAGGAGCACTCATAGTGCAATGTATTGCTTTTAAAGATCTTTATTGAGGTTCTCTGTGGCTAAGTGGTTAAACCCTTTGCCTTGTGAGTCGAAGGTCGTGGGTTCGAGTCCAGACCGTGTCATTCTGTTCACGAGTGCAGTTTTTCCAGAGACCCTAGGATTGTTGCTGGAGCTACGGAGTTCCTGCTTTGTGCAGTACTCTCGGCAGGTGGCGTGCCATTTCTGCGGTGAGGGACCGAGCTATATGGGGTAAAACCCGGTGCAATGTAGTCAATCCTTCGGCTTTAAAACCTTTTTTTGTCTAATATAGCACTTAATACGTAAGCTTTGGAAAAATATACAAAGAAATTGAAAACACATATGGCAAGTAATGCAGATATAACGATGGAATTCAGAATGATAAAAATAGCACAGCATTTCACAAATAATAATGAACATAAAATGGGACGAATTCAGGAGAAGTGATGAAATCAGAGAAATGTTTGGTCAACCACTAGTAACAAATGTTATAAGAAAGAGAAGATGGAGATATGTTTGGTATACTCTGCGAAGAAATGATCAAAGAAATACAAAGCAGGCAGGCAAATAAGAGTGAGACAAAGAGTTAGAGGAAGGGCACTCTAGGGAAACAACACAACGAACGTAACCCTTTAACTGCTAAGGACGTATATATACGTTTTCCCCATTCACTTCTAAAGACGCATTAACACATCTGTTATTATCTCTCTTCTGTGGGCTAAAGACGTGTTAACACGTTATACATTGCTACTGTCACTGCTGAAGGCGTACATTCACGTTTGTGACCTACAAAAAAAAGAGTAGCTATTTTTAGCTCAGCCTTTAGAAAGTATGTAGCAGCGAAAGGGTTAAGTAGAGAGGCGAGAAAAATTGTACTGTATTCCATAGAAAAGACTGAATACGTTACGTAGGATAGAGCGGTATGGAGAAATTGCTTGATAACCCTATGCACCGTATAATGGTACAAGAGAAATATAATATTAATAATATGGCACTTACTCTGAAGAAAAGTCTTGTCCCATTTTTCTATGGCCACGTTTCTGAGAATATAATGATGATCCGGATTACGTCATTGTGGTCAGCTCTTACTTCAAGATGGACAACAAATAAATCATAATTCAAGTACTGATCAATATGTATGAAGCGGGCGGATAAGTTTCATTCTACCGGGTTCTCCCACATGGTTCCGTTCCTATCGACAGAAATGCCCCGAGTGTTGCCCAAAGCACCAACTCCATAGCTCCAGCAACAATCCCAGGATCTCATGAAAAAATTGCACGTGACTTGGTCCAGATTCAAACCTACAACCTTTAGAACAACATCAGAACGTTTTAACCATTTCGTCATATAGACCTCCTATGTCGGCCTCTGTGGCTAAGTGGTTAAACATTTTGCCTTGTGAGTCGAACGTCGTGGGTTCGAGTCCGGACCGCGCCATTCTCTTCACGAGTGCAGTTTTTCCAGAGACCTCTAGGATTGTTGCTGGTGCTACGGAGTTCGTGCTTTGTGCAATACTCTCGACAGGTGGTGTGTCATTTCTGCGGAGAGAGACCGAGCCATATGGGGTAAAACCGGTGCAATGAAGTCAATCCTTCGGCTTTTAAACCCTTTTTTAAAAACCTATATGTATCAATGTGTATACACTTAACTATAAAAAATATATGATATTATATTCAACTATACAGAAGAGTACTTAGAATATCTTTTTTTAGTTTACACAAATGTATTCAGTTATCAGTTATATGAGGACTATTATCATAGCACTCCGGACATGTCCATAGGTGCTCCGATCTCCGCCTCAGCAAATCCAGCACCGTCCAGCGGCCCAACACGCCATTATTAACACGCAACAAATGTATTAATAACTACATGTGAAATGCGTTACCTGCGAAAAGTTACCAACAGCACCAGAAAAGACAGAATCACCAACATCAGCATAAGAAAGAAAGTTGGCACAGAACCTTGCTTGAATTACATTGAGAAACAGAATGAAGTGGTTTGGCCACTTAATAAGATTGTATCCAAACTCCACAGTATACAGTCTTCTACAACAGAACATCGGGAAAGAAGGCAAGAGGAAGACAACGGAAAAGAGGGTTAGATGGCATAGCAGAATCCTTTGAAAGAGCAAAAATAATAATCACACAACCCACAAGAACAGTGCAAGACAAAAACAGAAAACCACGACACTGGGCAACAAACCGGTAACGGTGTGACGACACTGGGCAACAAAACGGTAGCAGTGTGACGACACTGGGCAACAACCCGGTAGCAGTGTGGCGACACTGGGCAACAACCCGGTAGCAGTGTGACGACACTGGGCAACAACCCGGTAGCAGTGTGACGACACTAGGAACCAAAAACCCAGGTAGCAGTGTGACGACACAAGAAGAAAAAAATAAATGTATGAAACTAGTCCACACACAATCTCACGTATTTGTCTCCGCTTCCAACGGAGCATGTGGGCGGGAGGCTTATGCGGAGCATGTGGGCGGGAGGCTTATGTTGCCTAGAGGTTAGGCGCTCACCTCTTTCCAAAAGGTAATCGGTTTGTTCTCTCTTAGAGCCATTGGGATAGATCCATGATCTGTGTAGGTGAGATAGAGTTCCTAGTTCTATCGGAGACGGACGATAAAATGTAAGTCCTGTGTTCAAATTGAGCACGTTAAAGAGCCATTGGCAATTCAAAATCGAGAAGAGCAGGCTGGAAAGCTGCTGTCCTGGCAAAATTCATTAGAAAAGATTAAAAATAAAATTTCTACACAATATTTTCACCATTTACTAAACTACATCGGCTACCCACATTTGTGCTACAGCTGTTTGTGGAGACCCATGATCGTCTTTACCAGTCGGAATGGCACATGATGATGACAATGTAGTAGGAGAGCTGCGGTAGCACAGTTGTTAGTGTACGTGCTTATTAGACGTGCGGTCTAGGCTCGAACCCCAGCTAGAGTGGAATTTTTTTTCGACCACAATGGCTCTCAGATCGACCAAACCTCAATTTAAATACCAGAGGAGAACTAGGAAGCACAGCCCGCTGGTGTAATGTTATTTTTCTTTATTTCTGTTTGTCGTCACACTGTTACCGTGTTCTTGTCCAATGTTGTGATTTTTCTGTTTTTGTCTTGCGCTTTTCTAGTAGTCCTTTTTGACAGGATTTGCTGCGCTGTTGTTTTGCGGATTGCTGAGTTCTCCTGTGCCGTTATGACTTCCGCCCGTTTTGTAATAGTGTGTTTGTTTTGAAGGTCAGTGTTATTGCATTTTTCTTTAGTTTCCCCAATAATGTTTTCCAGCATGATATTGACCATATCAAACAACGCTGACAGTTGATCAAAGAAAAATCAAAGATATTATAACATATTCTTAACATAAAATGTGTATGAAACGGGTACTTCATTGGTACTGATCATGGGCGACCATAATGTTAAGGCAAAGGGGCGGGGCGGGGCAAGTGTCACCCCTAGAAAATGGATTTTGATGAAACCATATTATGTGAATTGGTCTTCTCCATTTCTGCGTAGTAAGCTAACCAACTAATATTTTTTTCTCATTTTGTCCCTCCCTAGAAAAACTTCTGTGGACGCCCATGGTTACTGTTCATGTTGTAGATTTACCAATTTGTCATTGGACAGGTACAAATGAAGACTCCCATATTTCCCTACTTACCTGGCTTCTCTCTCTCTCTCTCTCTCTCTTTGCCTTTTTAACCCGGATTGGGGCATAGGCCCTCAACCAACTCATGCCAAGTCTCTAGCTATCTCCTGCAGCTCCCTCTAGCTCTTCTTTATATTGTTGATCTCCGCCTCCAAATCTCGTCTCTATGTATTTCTCGGCCTCCCCTTCTGTCGCTGTCCCTGTGGGTTCCAGGCAAGGACCCTTCTTGTTATATTCCCCTTAGGTTTTCGCAAAGTGTGTCCTGTCCAGCGCTAGCGTCTTTTTGTTAACCTGTTCACTCACTGGAATCTGTCTTGTTCTCTGCATAAGTTCCTCATTTGTGACTCTATCATACCATATTATTCCCTCTATTTTGCACAGAAACCAATTGATGAATGTTTGCAATTTATACTTACCTGGCTTGTGTGTTGCATTCTTACTGGTGTGTTTGCAATTTATACTTACCTGGCTTGGTGTATCTTATTAAAGCCAATCAAAACTGGCGTAAATTTATCTAGCCGTGACAAACAATAGTCGAGTTGACCAGCAACGTATGGAGCAGACAGTCCACAAGTCACTCCAATAAATACTACAGCAGTCTTGCTCTCACTGTAACTGTTTTGTATGATTAGTATTCCAGTCTGCGTTAATAGGAACCCTTTCATACCTCGTGGTATATAGATCAATACAGTGTTAGGCCTGTATTTTTATTGACCGTCGGCACACGATGGGTGATGTGGTCAGCATCACGCCGGCCACCTTTACTTCCCAGAGCATGTCTGGTACCCAGTTGAGGCTGGGTCGACCTGAGAGCCGTCGTGGTCGGGAAAAATTCCACGCACATTGCGGGAGCTGAACCCAGACCACCAGCCTTGCGAAGCGAGTTCACTAACAACTACGCTACAGCAGCTCTCAGGTCGTTAATAGTTCAGATAATATATAGTTTTAAATAAGCAAAAAACAAGAATGAAGACAAGTACTTTCTAGAGGTTCGGTATAAACAAACAAATAACAAAAGAAACAAACACACACATAACATCAACATCATCAGGTGCCATACCGCTGAAGTCGGCGACAGCTCGCATGAATAGTGATTAATACTCAATAATAAAAAATAATAGTAATTTTTATCAAAATTCAATACATTCTACATAGACAAGGAATAAGTCGAATAGGTTTCTGCCATTGTCAACAGGCGGAACAGACACTGGAACATGTCCTGCAAGACTGTCTTTCTCGGTGAGCTGAGAGCAACATGTGGCCACACCCAGTCAATTTGAGAACTAAGCTACGGGGAAAACCTGACAGACCTGAAACTGACTGCTCAGTTTGTGGTCCACAATAAACTAAGCGCATGACCAGAGATCGCTGAAAAGTTGAAAAAGGGCAAGGGATACTGATCATAAGAAAGCAATCTTACTGTACTGCTGCCTTGTAGTTGATTGGGGACAATCAAAGGGTAGCGGAGCAAACCGTACACAAACCTGAACGGGCGACAAACCAAGGTGTTCATTAAAACGACCAGATTTGTTGGGTAGATGGTGCTCAAAAGCCCGGGAGGGCAGACCATCTAAGGGTCAATGTCCTGAAAGAAAATAGCAACCCACTGCCTTGTGGATTTTGGCTGGGGACAGTCAAAGGCTAGCGGAGAAGCAAATACGCACACAATAGCTGGCTGAAATCGAACACCCCACTAAAGGATAAGCAAATGTGCTCAAATAGGTGCTGAAGGTGGTGCACGTACATTACGTTCTGATGTTTGGCTGTTTATATATCACAAAGAGAATGATAAAACAAGCCTAGAACGATCGAAGAAGAAGAAGAAGAAAGCAAGCTTTCGCACTAAAATCAGTCAGATGCGCCATACTGGTCTTCCTGAATACGCTTAAATTCATAGCAACGAATTAAAAAAGAAGAAGAAGATGAAGCAGGTATGATATTCATCACTTCTATCGAGCGAGTCGATATCTGAATCTGAATCAATATCAGAGTATGCTTCACACTCAGTGTCTCATTCTTCTCAGCGGTCGATATCTTCATTATAACACAATTTCTAGTTTTATAAGAGATCGATATCTTCATTATAGCATAATTAATCGTCTTATGAGCCATCGATATTGTTTCTGATGCAACTATTCTTTCTGGGATTATCTTCAAATCTATTGATGCCAATTCTGAGAGTTCTGAAACTCTGTACATTCTTATTTGTTCTGAGACTCTGCATCTTATTTGTTCTGGACTCTTCTTTCTTATTTGTTCTGAGACTGTACATTCTTTTTGTTCTGAAACTCTGTACTTTCTTATTTGTTTGAGACTCTGTACATTCTTATTTGTTCTGAGACTCTGTACTTTCTTATTTGTTCTGAGACTCTGTACTTTCTTATTTGTTCTGAGACTCTGTACTTTCTTATTTGTTCTGAGACTCTGTACTTTCTTATTTGTTCTGAGACTCTGTACTTTCTTATTTGTTCTGAGACTCTGTACTTTCTTATTTGTTCTGAGACTCTGTACTTTCTTATTTGATCAAAATGGTTCCAGCGAGGCTTTCATTCAATTGCCGCCAATATTCATTAAGGTGTCTCCGTAGCGTAGAGGTTAAGTGTTCGTCTCTCGTACCAAAAGTAATCGGTTCGCTCCCTCGTGGAACCATCTGGATATTTTTCTAGAGATTCCTAATCTCAGTGTAGATGAGATCGAGTTCCTAGTCCTATCGGAGACGAACGATAAAACGTAAGTCCCATGTTCAATTTGAGCACGTAAAAGAACCCTTAGCAGTTCAAAATCGAGAAGACAGGCTGAAAAGTCGCTGCCTGGGTAAAATTCATTAGAAAAGATTTTAAAAAATACAATTCCTATAAAATATCTTCACCATCTTCAAAATTACATAGGGGATCCTCGACGGTGCTACGGAGTTCATGCACTGCAGATGAGAGCTTCCTGTGTAAGAAAGAGATTAGAGCACACATGGTTACTGACCGAAGTGCAATGATCATGGTCCAATCAATCAATCAATTAATCGGCATAAGACGATGCTTGGGTTTGGCTGACGTGAAAGTTCTCTGCATTTTCCATTCTTTATCGCGCTGAACGACAGGCATCATTTATTGATCCCCTCATCAGCCACTCAATGCAAGTTTGATATGAGCTAAGCCATAAACCATGCTCATGCTTTGCCACATTTTCAGATTAGCTAAGGTCTCTCCGGATAAGGAGAATTTGAAACCGTTTTAGAACACGTGTCGTTTTTATAGTCCTCAGGGAATTTGGAGGTTTTATTCTCTTTAATCTTTTCTGGAACGGAAACGTTTGACACAGATCAGATTTGTTTCTCTCTCTCGTGCTCTCTCTCTCTCTCTCTCTCTCGTATGCTCTCTTAACACCGATTGGGAGCATAGGCCCTCAACCAACTTATGCGAAGTCTTCATATCCTTAGCTATCTCCTGCAGCTACTTCCAACTTTTTGCATATCATTAATCTACACCTTTAAACCTCTGATACGTCTTGTAGAGTCATGTAGGGCATACCCTATTCTCTCCATCATGCTCGCGCAGTATCTCATCATATGTTCAAGGTGAGATCACGAAGTTAAAAAACAAAACTATTTTAAATTCAAGGACAGATCACGAAGTTAAAAAAAAAACATTTTAAATTCAAGGACAGATCACGAAGTTAAAAAAAAACTATTTTAAATTCAAGGACAGATCACACAGTAAAAAACTATGTTAAATTCAAGGACAGATCACGAAGTTAAAAAAACAAACTTTTAAATTCAGACAGATCACGAAGTATAAAAACTATTTTAAAATCAAGGACAGATACGAAGTATAAAAAACTATTTTAAATCAAGGACAGATCACGAAGTATAAAAAAACTTTTAAAATCAGGACAGATACAAGTATAAAAAACTATTTTAAATTCAAGGACAGATCACGAAGTATAAAAAAAAGACTATTTTAAAATCAAGGACAGATCACACGAAAAGTAAATAAAAACTATTTTAAATTCAAGGACAGATCACGAAGTAAAAAAAAACTATTTTAAATTCAAGGACAGATCACGAAGTAAAAAAAAAACTATTTTAAATTCAAGGACAGATCACGAAGTATAAAAAAAAGACTATTTTAAAATCAAGGACAGATCACAAGTAAAAAAACTATTTTAAATCAGGACAGATCACGAAGTATAAAAAAACTATTTTAATTCAAGGACGATCACGAAGTATAAAAAAACTTTTAAAATCAAGGACAGATCACGAAGTATAAAAAAAAAACTATTTTAAATTCAAGGACAGATCACGAAGTATAAAAAAACTAATTTTAAAATCAAGGACAGATCACGAAGTATAAAAAAACTATTTTAAAATCAAGGACAGATCACGAAGTATAAAAAAAAAAACTATTTTAAAATCAAGGACAGATCACGAAGTATAAAAAAAAAACTATTTTAAATTCAAGGACAGATCACGAAGTATAAAAAAAAAACTATTTTAAAATCAAGGACAGATCACGAAGTATAAAAAAAAAAACTATTTTAAAATCAAGGACAGATCACGAAGTATAAAAAAAAAACTTTTAAAATCAAGGACAGATCACGAAGTATAAAAAAAAAACTATTTTAAATTCAAGGACAGATCACGAATATAAAAAAACTATTTTAAATTCAAGGACAGATCACGAAGTAAAAAAAAAACTATTTTAAATTCAAGGACAGATCACAAGTAAAAACTATTTAAATTCAAGGACAGATCACGAAGTATAAAAAAACTATTTTAAATTCAAGGACAGATCACGAAGTATAAAAAAAAAACTATTTTAAAATCAAGGACAGATCACGAAGTATAAAAAAAAAACTATTTTAAATTCAAGGACAGATCACGAAGATAAAAAAACTATTTTAAATTCAAGGACAGATCACGAAGTAAAAACTATTTTAAATCAAGGACAGATCACGAAGTATAAAAAAACTATTTTAAATCAAGGACAGATCACGAAGTAAAAAACTATTTTAAATTCAAGGACAGATCACGAAGTATTAAAAAAAAACTATTTTAAATTCAAGGACAGATCACGAAGTATAAAAAAAAGACTATTTTAAAATCAAGGACAGATACGAAGTATTAAAAAAACTATTTTAAAATCGAAGATAATAAAAACTATTTAAATTCAAGGACAGATCACGGTATAAAAACTATTTAAATTCAAGGACAGATCACGAAGTATAAAAAAACTATTTTAAATTCAAGGACAGATCACGAAGTATAAAAAAAAAACTATTTTAAATTCAAGGACAGATCACAAGTAAAAAACTATAAATCAGAAACGATGTAAAAAATATTTAAATTCAAGGACAGATCACGAAGTATAAAAAACTATTTAAATTCAAGGACAGATCACGAAGTATAAAAAAACTATTTAAATTCAAGGACAGATCACGACAGTCAGGGTAAAAAAAACTATTTTAAATTCAGGACAGATCACAAGTATAAAAACCTTAAAATCAGACAAATCACAAGTAAAAACTATATTAAATTCAAGGACAGATCAAAGTTAAAAACTTTTAAATTCAAGGACAGATCAAAGTAAAAAACAATATAAGGTCAGGACAAACCACAAAGTAAATAACTTATAAGGTCAGAACTGATTGCTAAGGATAAATAAATATCATAAGTTCAAGGACTGAGAGAAGATGGAAAAAAAACTATTAAAAGTTCAAGGAATTATGATGATGACGACTTCTGAGATTTATTACATATAAATAAATAATTGTAGAAACCTTCTTCAGTTCCAGAGCACCAGCGACTGGGTCATCCTCTGCTAGTTCAACTGATCGGAACAATGCTCTGTAGAACCAAAAGACAAATCAAGTATTAAAGAACAACATTCAATCTACACTCTACAATCTCAATCTGGAGATTTTTTTCTGATTGACTTTAAGGTCAACAATTAACATAATTATATTCATCTTCGTTTCGGGGAACATTATGTTGATTGCTACCATATCGGGAGGTGGTGGTGGTGTGGGGGAAGGGGAGGTCAGCCAATGGATAGAGCTGATACTCCAAACGCTCGCATAGAGTGTGACTACATAGAAGATTTACTAAACAAATTCACTTCTGATTGAAAATCGGCGTAAAACCTTTACAAGACGTCGTCAACAATCACAGTAAACGATGATTTTTCTAGGCACCACTTATACGTTCAGTAGTTTGCCATCGCATTCTGGACAATCTACAGCTAGATTGCAAGAGGTTGAATTGAAGATTGAAGTGGTCAGAAAAGAACAGCACAACAGGTCAAGAGTAGGCTTATCGCCCGAGTGGTTACCGGGGCCCAAATTTGGGGGTAAAAATAGAATCACTGTTACCTGCCACGCATGTCGTAAAAGGCGACTAAGGAGGTTTGGCTGAAATCGGATGCACATGTCCTAAACGTGTAGAATTTATTTAGGGGCCTACCAAACCAATGTGCAACGTATACACGTTCTTGGCAAAGATCAAACATATCACAAAGAGTGATTAAAATTGGTGTAAAGAACGAACGCAAAGAAGAAGAAGAAGTAGGCTTATCAATCAACATTGAACTGGTATGGTTCGTCACTGGACGCTCTTGGAGATATTATGAAGAAATCAGAGCATCTATAGAACTATCCAGAGTGCAATGACGATATTTCAAACTGGAACTGTTCAAAGTATAATGACAGTTCCACAAGGTAATATCATTTTTTTTTTCGATCCAGAAGCACTTGAGCTTTTCAGCTCTTCGGCTCGTGCCATGGACATCGTAACCCTTCGGTTCGGTGCCACGAACACCGTAAATCTGGGGCATCTGGGGCTTTTTCTGCCATCCCGCGGAATTGAACCCGCACACACAGAGGATAGTCACCCGTAGTCCAACGCGCTACGAACACGCTGGGAGACGGGCAATTCATTTATAAAAACAATATCAATTCATAAAGGCAACGCTTATTAACAAAGACACGAAACAAAGTATGCCATAAAATGAACATAGTAAATTCTTCTTCTTCTTCTTTGCGTTCGTTCTTTACGACCAATTTTAATCACTCTTTGTGATATGTTGATCTTTGCCAAGAACGTGTATACGTTGTTCATCGGTTTGGTAGGCCCCTAAACGTATAGACTTCTACACATTTAGGACATGTGCATCCGATTTCAGCCAAACACCTTAGTCACCTCTTACGACATGCATGGCAGGTAACAGTGGTTCTATTCTTGACACCTCAAATTTGGGCCCCGGTAACCACTCGGGCGCAACATAGTACTATTGGACAGTGACCGTACCTGTCCCCTCCAGCTATCAAATATTGGAAACACTCTGTCCTGCCACAAGACTTCAAGTATCTGTTGAAGGTTTTCTGAAATAGATGAATCATATTAACATATCATACATACACCAACGAAATGAAACATGGCCTCATGAACAAAGCTTACAGACCAAGCTATGGGAACTCTCGAAGAACTCCAACTGACATGCAGCTTCATAGAGGCAACCCATCTCATGATTTAGACGAGCATACGAAACCGAACGCAAAGAAGAAGAAGAAGATAGTAACATAACTGTATGTTATCTATTATTTTAAATGCATTATCATTTGATAGTCAACAAAAACAGATTATTCTACTTCGTCTTCTTCTCTTCCACCATTTACTTCTTTTTAGAAGTGTTGGAAGGATGACGTAGTGATCTTGTATGTGCATGTTCTTAGACACTTTGTAAGCTGTTATTCATTTTATTAAGGCTGTTCTTGATGCCATCGCTTCATCTTTTGCGTGGTCTTTCTATTGTTTTGTACCCGTTTACTTTTTCAATATGATTCTCCGTGGTAGTTGATACCAGGGCATTCTTGTTAGGTGTCCTACCCATTTAATCTGTTGTTAGTAAACAGCACACAACAATCTTTCGCATCAGAACAGGTCACTGCAGGCTTAACCATCACATGCACAGAATAAAGCATGTTCAGACTGAACATTGTGCATGCCAGTCAGAAATATAAACTCCAGAGCACATCCTGCAGTTCTGGATCCTGCCCATCCAGAGCATGTCCATCATACATCCACTAACGTAACGAAACATGGTCTCATGGACGAAGTTCACGAAACAAGCTATGGGGAACTCTCGAGGAACTCCAACTGACATGCAGCTTCATAGAGGCAACCCATCTCATTGTTTATACGAGCATACGAAACCGAACGCAAAGAAGAAGAAGCAGAGAAGTAATCTGTTATTTTTTATGAATCGCATGACCGGTTTCACATGCACTTACACTTCTTATCAAAGACTCATCATCATCAAATAGCTTGTCCTGAGCAGAACTTTGCAACCCCAACAGTCCTCCGGAATTTCTCTCTCATAGGCCAGATGTCATGCCTCTGCAGCCGTCATGTTCAAACCATCAGTTACATCCAGAATCCATCTTCCCCGTTGTCTTCCTCTTCTTCTCTTTGCCGGTATGCTTCCTTCCATGATGGTCTTCTCAGCCCTTCATGTCTTTTTATATGCCCAAAATATCTCAATTTTCTCTTTCATATTTGTAGCATCAGCCAGTTTTCTTTGATTTTGAGTTCTTTCTGGATAGATCTATTTGTTCTCTTCTCTGTCCATGATAACGATATCAAAACTGACATCAGCAAATAAACCATCTTGTGAGAGATGATTCTAATTTATTGCTATTCTATGTCAATAGCTTCATTTGTTAAATTGGGTTCATATTTACTTCTAGAATCTTAAGATTATTAATCAGATATCCTACCACCCGTGTGTTGCCGGGGTCATAAGGGAGCAAAGAATAGTAACACTGCAACCTACAAGGCATGTCGTAAGAAATGACAGAGTTAGGGGCCTAGAGGAGCTACCCTAGTAAATAAAAAGCGTCGCAGAAATCGGATGTGTTGCCCTGTCCTACTTGTAGGTGCATAACTAGCACAACACATAATCGCTCTTAGGCTCAGATCACATACAAATCACAAAGAGTGATTAACAAGTGGTTGATATGGAGCGTTCGAAGAAGAAGAAGAAGAAGCAGCATATCTTACATTTCACACAGCCAGCCTGAAAAGAACGACATACTAAATATGCAATGAGATAGATTAATCAACATCGAACTGGCGTGTTGGGCTACTGGACGCTGCTGGATTTGTTGAGGCGGTCGTGTTTGGAATCTCCCGAGTGATTACCGGGGCCCAAAGTTTTTGGTGTAAAGAATAGATCCACTGTTACCTGTCACGCATGTCGTAAGAGGCGATTAAGGAGGTTAGGATGAAATCGGATGCACGTGTCCGCTAGGGAATGCTAATCCGAAACAAATGCTTGCAGAAAACGGATGCACCAGGCCGTAAGGCGCATAACATGGTGCAACGACCTCACAATGAAGAATGGGATAACGGATTCTACGGTCGCCAATCTGTCTCGGAGATTTAGCCACGCGGTAAGATTGTCAGACCTACCATCACGAGGGGCCAAAACTTATGCGAGAAGAGGTCGGCACAAATGGGGAAGCAGAAATCATAGGAATTATATCCTACAGAACTGCCCCCAGTATGCAGACTTGAGAAGAAAGAGGTGGCCCACTTACACAAGACAAACTCTATGGCATGGCTGATAATCTGAGGCAGACGGCTGCCTTTATTAGAGAATCCGAAATCCCAATCTAGTGAGAACTAGGAAGACAAACTGTATGGCGTGGCTGATAATCTGAAGCAGACGGCTGCCTTTATTAGAGAATCCGAAATCACAATCTAGTGCGAGAACGCCCCTTTATAGAAAGAACAATCTAAAGGTGTTTGGAGTGCTACGATGGTAATCCTCATATAACTAATAAGTGAGCTTCCATCTCACATAAAACTAAGACTACTTTTTTGTCTAATCAATCATCTCTCTCTCTTCTCTCTCTCAGATCCCCGCCTAGACAGATGAACCAAATTGTATCATGAATTTTGTTGTTGCTTTTAGGGCCTCCGTACAGCTTTTCGCGAAGCTCTGTGTTATCGGGCCACGTTTCGCTTCTCAGAGCTGCTAACAGTTGGCAGTCTAGCAGTATGTGCTCTGCCGTCATATCCGCCTTTTCACAATCGCACTTTGTGATCTGTGTCGTTTGCGCCGAGAGCGTGAATACGTTAAGCCGGCGTTAAGCCCGTAATGGCATGTAGAACAAGCACATCCAAATTTCGGCTAAAGTTTACCCAACAGAACACAAATTTGTGCGGGGAGGTAACTAAGATTTAGCAAATAGAAAAACCTCCACTTTAAAGTATCCCATCTGGAGTTGTACTGTAGCATGGTATGTTAGGTCATGGCGGCCGGCAACATAATGCTGACTAGCTCAGAAGGGAAATCGAAAATTCCTGTTTAATGGGGGTTGATTTTTGTATATATTTGATAGAACATTGTACGCTTTTTTTTGCAATTTTACTCAAAGCTATGAGTCTATGGTTATATTTGATGACAAATGTTAATAATACTGATATTCCTTAGCTTTAAACTCAATTTTTAACATAATATAACCTTGATTTAGCGTGGCGTGTTGTTTTTAAAATGAATGCGTCTACATACAACAACACTGGAATGCGATAATCATGCGACAATTGTGGTCTTATTACTTAAAATTTTACTCAAACCCGCCGGCCGTATGTTATCGGCGGCCATGGTTGGGCTTACTCTGAAAGAAAGTATGTCAGTAGCAGTCCCCTGCCCCCTCCAGGTGGCAGCTGATGAACCAGGCAGTTAGCTTTAGTGTAGCTTGTATATATTTAGATAGTTTATTAGCAGACTGTAGTGTTTGAAGCCAAAGATACTCTTCTAAGCAGATGGCAACACTAAACGAGACCTGACGTAGTAAAACTAATCGACGTAGTTGTGTAGTGACGGCGTAGAAACGGTGGTAAACACAGAAGAGACGAATATAATACTACCACCGAGAAGACGTGGTTTTTGTCTGAATGTAGTAACCATCAATAAAGAAAGTATCAAACATGTAAGAACATCTCCTTAATTGTAGTGTGTGTGTGTGGCAAGCAACATCAGCCCGACACTCTTCATAATCACCACCACCGTACCATCGGATACTACAACAGTATCAATGAATCACATACCAGGCCCGGAAGTTGGAAACAAAATGTTTAAGAAATACATAACGTACTAAGGAAACTATGAAACGAACGTTGAATAAATAGACGAGAAATAACGGGCTCAATTCCATAGAAAGGATTGAATGAGCTTCCTAGGATAGAGCGGTATGGAGAAATTGCTTGTAGACTATAGGTAACTTATAACAGTACGAGATAAACATAATAAAAATAATAATATATTAACCCTTTCACTCCGGAATTTTTGTAACGTTATACCAGTGGCGGCTCGTGATCATTTTGTTGGTGGGGCCAGACAGAAATTTTCGGAAAAATCATGGTTTCGTTAGGTTATATTTTAATGTATAAAATAATAAATACACGTTACACCTTATTTTTGTGGGTACGGCCCCACTGGCCCTTAATGACGAGCCGCCACTGATCATAACTATTTATTGTTTAATGTGTACTGAATTAGCTAGTATAACGGATTGGTGTCATTTTAAAATATACCCCGAGTCGGTATATCGGCTCAGAAGGACGAAAGAGTTAAATTGTATAGGAGAGGATGTTTACCGTAGTCAGGTATGCAAGCCTTCCTGAAGTGCCACATCCACTGATTACCACACTTCCATTTTGTTCCTGTAATCAAAACAAGAATAAACAAATGATATTAATATATCAACATACACCTCAAATAATAGATATAAATCTTGATAACCGAAGGGTTATCTAATCTAATCCAATGCATGTCTTTGAGTTCTTCTTCAAATGTTATGTTATGTTATGCGATCGACGTCATGGCACACTGGGAATTCCCATTCATGCTCTGTCCTCCGCTGCAGCAGCCATCCCAAAGTCCATTTGCTCATCGTACTCATATGAGAAGTTGATTACTATATCTTCTCTCTCTACCACGAAGACGACACTGTCTGGCACGTCCACACTTTACGCCTAATTCTCGAACTCGTTCCAGTGTCTGAGACTTGCACATGTCACATAATTGAGAGCGTACCGCATTGATGATATCCGATCTGTCCATACTTCTGCCCGCTTGAGTTGGGGCACTGTTTGCAAGAAAGTCAGCACGCTCGTTACTCTGAATTCCAGCTTGTCCAGGTGTGTACAGCCAAGTCATTTTCTTGAGATATGATCTTCAAATGTTCTCCACTCTGTGCCCGTATGCCTCCCTTTTTTCTGCTGTCCCTGTGGGGTCTATGGCATTGCATGTCTTGGCTGCCTTTTTTTAAAAAAAAACTCATCATTGGGACAAGCCCAACCCATCACCATCGTCTCTTTTGTATCTCTTTTTATGTCTTCCTGACCAGTTTGTTCTTGAAGTCTTATTCTCACAGGTATATATATATATATATATATATATATATATATATATATATATATATATATATATATATATATATTACCTGCAAGTATATTACCTGTACGTATATTACCTGTGGTGGCTTGGTTGCAAGGACAATTTGGTTGCAAATTGTTTCGCGTGAATTTTTACAAAGGACGATGACACCATCCGTTCAGAAAGCAATGGCAAACTACTGAACGTAATAATGCTTAGAAAAATCACAAACAGCATTAAAAAGCTGGGGTTGATTCTCAAAGTCCTGTAAAGGATATACAATTAACTTTTTAAAACTAACTTGTAGGACAAAGTATACCTTATTTCCTGATTATATTCTTGTCTTGATTTCTTATCTTATTATGTTGTAGCTATTGAAGTTTGGGATCAAGTAAATGTTAAGTCACAGACAATGAAAAAAATATTACTTGATAATTCAACATATCTCATACCTTCATGACTTGTGATATTTTTCTGGCAATATTGTACATTTTCTCATGGACAAGTTTGTCATTCAATCCCTGTGAGAAACAAAAAAACATTTCTCAAATTACTGACATATTTCAGAATGAATGATTTAAAATAAGCTGTACTATAGTTCGTTCCAAAGTTCGAGATCACACTAAAGTTTAATTTGTACGAAATCTAAGTAATGGATAAAAGTAATTTTTTGCAGTCAGTCTTATATACCTCGCGACCTTACGAATTCATGTTTAAATAATTGGTAGATAGCTTAGTTATGCAAAAAGTGTTTTTAAAATATAACTTTGCATAAGCATAAGAAAACGATAACCAAAGTTTAGAATTTACATTAATACACAAAATGGTGGCGAATGTTTGCAAAGGCGTACCCTTATTACATATTATAAAATCTATCAACGAAAATAAATGTTGGGTACATACGCCAATGACAGTCGTTAGGATACATTGTGAACTGATTAATTCCACGGGATTCCGATTTTGACTTGCACTGAATTGCAGTGGAACACGGAAATGCTTAGTTATAGAACTTGACAATCGTACTGTAAAACTTCTACAAGTATACCAAATCAATATCGCTGTTATTTTAGTAATAATATATAATAAAAATCTTACAGAACTAAAGGCTTGGGTGGGCAAAAAATACTTTTGCCAGGTCGTCACTGTTACCTATATAAAAATGTAAAAACAAGAATTTATGTCAAGTGGATGATTTTATATCGGTCGGTAAAGATGATCACAAATTATGGAACGAACTATAGATGCAGTTTTTATTGAAGCTTAGGGAGGAGAGGGGAGGGTGGTCTCTGTGGATAAATCGTTAAGCATTTGCCTTGCGTTTCGAAGGTCATGGGTTCGAATCCGGACCGCGCGGATTGTTGATGGAGCTACGGAGTTCGTGCTTTGTGCAGAGAAGGACTGAGCGTATAGTGTAAGCCCGGTGCAAATGATGTTTCAGGAAGACAGTAATTTCAGTTAGTGTGTTCTGTACTGAGTCAGGTCGCTACCTGTGGCTGCGGTTACCTATTCTGGTGTCGAAATCATTGTCATAGTTACTGCAAGTACTCGTATATCCATTGTCTGGAACTAATTAGAAGATGGTCTCTCAACGTTCTATGTACATCTGTAATAAGCTCCCTGTGAGTGCGGGTTCAATTCCGCGGGCTGGCAGAAAAGTCACAGGTTCACCATATTCACGGTGTTCGTAGCACCGAGCCGAAGAGCTGAAAGCTCAAGTGCTTCTGGATCGGTATAAAAAAAAAATACATCTGTAATAATAATTCCTCTCGTGTCGTTATATGTTACATAGGACCTGCAAATAATTTTGCCATACCGCTCTGTCCTTACAACTCTTTCAATCTCTTCCATGGAAATGAGACCGATATTTCGTCCTCTCTAAGCAAAGTTCGTTTCAGGGTCTCCCTAGTGTGTCCACTTTACTAAATCTACAACTTGCAAAATAAAATTACAGAAATATCCAATTATATAAGAAAAAACACTACGAAAATGACCACTCACCTGACTGTCCATCCATCCGTTAAATATTTCTTTGTCACAAGCATACAAAATAGATGCTATCTCTGAATGTTATAGAAGAAATGACATATTGTAGACATGTAACTAAGTTGAGTAGAAGAGAGTAGAGAGAAGTCATACAAGAGAAGAAAGGAGATGAAGACAGCGAGAGAGTGTGTGTGTGTGAGTGTCGAGGTACATCATATTTGTATTTTAATATTGTTAGTTTTATGATTTAATTTATTCATTTTTCTTGCTTATCTGATACCATACATAAGTGTCTTTGTTTGCTTATCTGATACCATACATACATGTCTTTGTTTGCTTATGTGATACCATACATACGTGTCTTTGTTTGCTTATGTGATACCATACATACGTGTCTTTGTTTGCTTATGTGATACCATACATAAGTGTCTTTGCCATAAAACGTCAAGTTATTAGGTATCACCGTATCCTCCCCTCGGTTTTCTTCCAGATCTGATCTGATCCGCTCTGACCATCTCAGATTTGTAGGTTTCTGTACATCGCTAGTTTAATTTTGAACACGGGTCACAGATAACAACTTTGATAACACGTAGCACTAGTGACCAAGTGCCAGGGAAATTCTGAGGTTCTAGGTCATCTAAGTCATTATCCCCCAATCCTAACAAAATCCTCAACGTGCACACAGTACGCGGTCGGACTACATATTCCCTAAACCTTTACTTGGGGATATAACTTACAAGTACCTCTGTAGTCAGAGTAACGTTCGCCTGAATGGTGTGTGCCACTATAATAATACAAATTAATCTCGTACCGTTATACGTTACATATGGCCTGCAAGTATTTTCTCCATACCGCTCTATCCTGGGCAACTCGCTCAAACTCCTCCATGGAACTGAAACCGATATTTCCTGCCTCTCTCAGCAAAGTTCGTTTCAGGATCTCCTTAGGTCGACCTCTCTTTCTTTAACCTTTTGCATCCCACTTCAATGCCTGCTTTGATATTCGTTGTTCATTTCTCCTGAAGGT
The DNA here is from genome assembly GCA_020796225.1 of Arion vulgaris. Classification (NCBI taxonomy): domain Eukaryota; kingdom Metazoa; phylum Mollusca; class Gastropoda; order Stylommatophora; family Arionidae; genus Arion; species Arion vulgaris. Next base: position 31,885,266 of record CM036769.1, on the reverse strand, counting down.
GTGCCCAACATATCTCCATCTTCTCTTTCTTATAACAGAGAAATATCGTGCACGGTGTGCAATCTGAGCAGTCTGTGTTTCAGTCTGACATGCACGCTGTGCAGTCTGTGTTTCAGTCGACAGCGCTGTGATCTGTTTTCAGTCTACATGCAGCTGTGCAGTCTGTGTTTCAGTCTGACACGCTGAGAGTCTGTGTTTAGTCTGACATGCCGTGTGCAATCTGAGCAGTCTGTGTTTCAGTCTGACATGTACACTATACAGTCTGAGCAGACTTTATTCTATATATTTGATAGTTGAGCCTGCATTATAAGATTGTACAAAACGACTTCAGTTCCATATTTAAATATTGATCGACTGATAGAACTATCATCAGCTCACTTCGATGAATAACCATGTCGGCTCCGATATCTTTTTTCTACATGGAGATTCAGCGGCAGTGCACGATCTCCGGAGCACCGGCAATGATCTCCGATGTAATTTAGAACGCAGTAAAATATTTTTGTAGTAATCTTGTTCTCTAATGAATTTTCCCCGGGTAGCGGCTTTCCAGCCTGATGTTCTCAATTGTGAAGTACCATGGTTCTTTAACTTGTTCAACTTGAACAGGGATCTACATTTTATCATCCGTCTCCGATATGACTAGGAACTCGATCTCATCTACTTTGAGACCAAGGATTACCTGAAAAATATCCCAATAGCTCCACGAGGAAGCGAACCGAGAACATCTAGAACAAGATTCCGAAATAAATAATTAAGAAGAATCCTGCAATGAAGTTAATCCTTCATCGTTAGACCCTTTATAAAGACATTTTAACCGAAACGTCAGTTTAGTCTGTTTCTGTACGTTATAAAATTATCTTTAATCATCTTTTCCACCGAGTGGTTACCGCGGCCCAAATTTGGGGTGTAAAGAATAGAACCACTATTACCTGCCACGAATGTGTAAGAGGACGACTAAGGAGGTTTGGCTGAAATCGGATGCACGTGTTCTAAACGTGTAGAAGTCTATGTGTTTAGGGGCCTACCAAACCAATGAACAACGTATACACGTTCTTGGCAAAGATCAACATATCACAAAGAGTGATTAAAATTGGTCGTAAAGAACGAACGCAAAGAAGAAAGAAGAATTTACTATGTTCATTTTATGGCATACTTTGTTCGTTCTTTGTTAATAGCTTGCCTTTATGAATTGATATTGTTTTTATAAAATGATATTGCCCGTCTGCCCAGCGTGTTCGTAGCGCGTTGGACTACGGGTGAGTATCCCTCTGTGTGTGCGGGTTCAATTCCGCTGGATGGCAGAAAAAGCCCCATATTCCCCAGATTTACGGTGTTCGTGGCACCGAACCGAAGGAGTACGATGTCCATGGCACCGAGCCGAAGAGCTGAAAAGCTCAAGTGCTTCTGGATCGAAAAAAATGATATTACCTTGTGGAACTATCATTATACTTTGAACAGTTCCAGTTTGAAATATCGTCATTGCAAAGAAGAAGAAGAATCATCTTTTGATATTTCTCTTTTAATGAGTTTCCTTGTATGTTTACCTGTAGGAGATGCAACATCAATATTTGTTGATAATGGATTGCTTTGTTCCGTGATAGGCTGTTCCAGTGCAACTATTGTAGTTGACCCGTGCTCCATCGTATACAATCTTGATCACTGCACAAAATAAGAGATTAGTAATGATAGATAATGGCAAGAAATAGCACAAAAGGCGAAAAAGAACACATAATGGATAGAGATGATCCAACCAACTTTGTGTTACCAAAGCAAAACTTGGACAATGAGCAAAGCACAGTCGCACAAAATAACTACATGCGAAATGCGACGCCTACAAAATGTTACCAACAACACAAGAAAAGACAGTCACCAACATCAGCAGAAGAAAAAAGTTGGGGCAGAACCTTGCTTGAATTACATTGAGAAACCAAGAAGGAAGTGTTTGGCCACTTAATAAGAATGCAACCAAACTCCACTGCATACAGTCTTCTAGAAGATAACATCAGGAAAGAAGGCGAGAGGAAGACAACAAAAAAGATGGTTAGATGGCATAACATAACCCTATCAGAAAGCAAAAATATTTATCACCCAAGCCACTAGAGCAGCACAAGACAAAACACAGAAAACCACGACACTGCATAACAACCAGGTAACAGTGTGACGACAAAAGAAGATAAAGATGACCCATAATGACCAGTTGGGAAACTCACCTTCTAAATGACAAACTGCTATAAGAAGAGAAGATGGAGATATGTTGGGCATAAATGTCGGTCAACCACTAGTAACAACTGCTATAAGAAGAGAAGATGGAGATATGTTGGGCATAAATGTCGAGTCAACCACTAGTAACAACTGCTTCAAGAAGGAGAAGATGGAGATATGTTGGGCATAAATGTCGAGTCAACCACTAGTAACAACTGCTATAAGAAAGAAGATGGACATATGTTGGCATAAATGTCGAGTCAACCACTATAACAACTCCTATAAGAAAGAGAAGATGGAATATGTTGGGCATAAATGTCGAGTCAACCACTAGTAACAACTGCTTAAGAAGGAAGATGAGATATGTTGGCATAAATGTCGAGTCAACCACTAGTAACAACTGCTTAAGAAGGAGAAGATGGAGATATGTTGGGCATAAATGTCGAGTCAACCACTAGTAACAACTGCTATAAGAAGGAGAAGATGGAGATATGTTGGGCATAAATGTCGGTTCAACCACTAGTAACAACTGCTATAAGAAGGAGAAGATGGAGATATGTTGGACATAAATGTCGAGTCAATCACTAGTAACAACTGCTATAAGAAGGAGAAGATGGGGATATGTTGGACATAAATGTCGAGTCAACCACTAGTAACAACTGCTATAAGAAGGAGAAGATGGAGATATGTTGGACATAAATGTCGGTCAACCACTAGTAACAACTGCTATAAGAAGGAGAAGATGGAGATATGTTGGGCATAAATGTCGAGTCAACCACTAGTAACAACTGCTATAAGAAGGAGAAGATGGAGATATGTTGGGCATAAATGTCGAGTCAACCACTAGTAACAACTGCTATAAGAAGGAGAAGATGGGGATATGTTGGGCATAAATGTCGAGTCAACCACTAGTAACAACTGCTATAAGAAGGAGAAGATGGGGATATGTTGGGCATAAATGTCGAGTCAACCACTAGTAACAACTCCTATAAGAAGGAGAAGATGGAGATATGTTGGGCATAAATGTCGAGTCAACCACTAGTAACAACTGCTATAAGAAGGAGAAGATAGAGATATGTTGGTCATACCTTGAGAAGAAATGATCAAAGAATATCAAAGGAGACATTGAAGTGGGAGGCACAGGGTTTAAGAAAGAGAGGATGCCCTAGGGACACCCTGAACCAAACTTTGTTGAGAGAGGCGGGAAACATCGAACTCAATTCCATGGAAAAGATTGAACTAGTTGCACAGGACAGAGCGGTATGGAGAAATTACTTGCAGGCCCTATGTAACGTATAATGGTACAAGAGAAATATATATATATATACGAGGGCGCATTGAAAAGTAATGCCTCCAGGTCCATAACTTTGTTAATATACATAATTTACAAATGAAACATACATTTTCAGAAAGCTTGAGATGTCTGATACACGATAGAGTTATTATTTTTCAACATAGTCACCTCCACGTTCCACACACACACGCCAACGTCGAACTAGTTGTTGCATCCCGTCGAATAAAAATCTGATGATTTTTCACGAAGTCAGGTACGCACATCTGCTGCCACATCCTCGTCAGAAGCATATCTGTTTCCTTTGAGATGTTCCTTGAGCTTTGGGAACAGGAAAAAGTCATAAGGTGCCAAATCGGGGCAATATGGTGGGTGCGCTAAAATGTCGTCAAAATTGAGACGCTCTAATGCTGCGCTGTTTGTCTACTGGTGTGTGGACGAGCATTGTCATGTTGAAGGACTGCGTGTTTTCCAGGACGAACACGTAGCAGTCTTTCCAGTAGTTTCTTCATCGTTTCCACATACCGATCAGAATTGACAGTATTGCCGCGTTCCAAAAATTATGTGTGGATTACGCCCTGGCAGTCCCAAAATTGGTCATCAAAACTTTTCCCGCTGACGCGACAGTTTTGAATTTTTTGGGGTGGGTGAGTTTTGTACTTTAACAGTCCTTGCCCACCTCCTAACAGTACTCACATCCACACAGGCGTCACCATATACCGCTCTCATTCTCCGATGCATGTCGATGGGAACACAACCTTCGGCCGTCAAGAATTCAATCACAGCTCTTTGCTTCAACCGAATTTCCATGTATGACGCCATCTTGGATAATGTTGTGCGCATGCGCAACATTCCAGACACTTGACACTTACTGTCCTGAAAACACACTTATATATACTTTATTCTGATATTGGTGTCAATTGTCTCCGAACACTATTAACAAAGTTATGGACTTGGAGGCATTACTTTTCAATGCACCCTCGTATATATATATATGTTAGAATATGGTTTTCATAAAAGCGGTCTTAATGCTTTCCTGTTCTGTGTGAGGTGCCCAGTGTCTATCGCAGTCTTACTCAACTAGTCTATGACATATTACACCCGTCTTCTACATGGTCTTCCTCTCACCAGTCTGTCTGCTACCATGTCCTCCAGAACAATCTTCACAAATAACCTTTTCCTCATTTTTCTCTTTTTTATCAACCCACTTTCATCAATTTTAAACTGTTGTAAAATGGACATATTTGTTCTCTTATTTTCTGTCCACGTCATTCTGAATAATCGCATGTAGAACTTGCATTAAAAGACATTAATCGATTTGTCAACTATTTTATAAATAACCCATGACTCACAGTTATACGTTGCTATGGATACGTCTCAGAATAATCACGAGAAACGTGAGAAGCAGACTAAGACCAGAAATTATCAATCTAGCCTTGTCTCCGGCGAGACTCTAGCAATGTAGAATCTCATTTGTACGCTTCTCATGGGGTTGAAAAATGTGAACTTTGTTGGTGAGAAAAAAACTAAGGGATCAACTCTCCTCTTTCAATTAAATTTGTATTTAAATATCCGTTATACCAATGCTGTTCAACGTCTTTATGTATTGGGGCGCATCTGACTGATCGTTGTGGAGGCGCGGACGCCATGTGACCTATGCTTTACTACTGTGTTACCAGTTATAGTGATATCATCATATCACTCTGGACATGTCCATAGGTGCTCCGATCTCCGCCTCAGCAAATCCAGCAGCGTCCAGTGGCCTAACACGCCAGTTCGATGTTGATTAATCAATCTATTTGCATATTTAGTATGTCGTTCTTTTTGGGCTGCACCAATATTGACAACCATCTCTCTCAATCTGGTCAGCGAGTGGGATTGACAGCCCTGAAACTTCTCTGTTCGGAAAGACTTTCTCAATGCGTGAAGAATGTCATGGAAGAATGCCATGGACGCTCCCTCTGATATTGTAGCCAAGCCAGCCAATTAAAATTATTGACTACTAATAACAATTGAAATATTAATATCGTTAAGAATGCTGTGATAAACAAGAAGAGACCGGCTTAGAAATGAAGACATCAGGAAAAAAGTGGGTACAACATCAGTACTGAACTTTATCAAGAAACAACAAATTAAATGGTTCGGCCACACAAGCAGATTACCATTAGATAGTGCACCACAGAGAGCAATGTTGCTCCGATACAGTGGATACAAAGCAAAAGGCCGGCCACGCAAAAAGTGGACCTCAGAGATAATAGAGGCGACGAAAGACACTATTTATGAAGCAAACACAAAAGCCCGTGCTAGAAATCTCTTCTTACCCTGAAGCTGTGAGGCAAATCAGGATTGGAGAAGAGAAAGAAAGACAAGGTGCATAAAGATGCTCGTTAAAGGTGTCTTCTTTTTCGGCCTGACGCTGAAAGGCAAACAGGATTAGAGAATAGATAGATAAGATAGATAGATAAGATAGGTTAGATAGATTAGATAGATAGATAGATAGAGAGATAGATAGATACCGACGCTTCCTCCAGTGAAAGATCAAATGCTTGGGTTAGGGTGCAGTAGATTGTGTGTTGTATATTGTGTCTGTCTGTTCTGTCCTAATAAGGGCATTTGGTCTTGATCTGTGTCTGGGTGCTGCCCTGAAAAGGGCATATTGTGTCGATCTGGGTGCTGCCCTGAAAAGGGCATTTTGTGTCGGTCTGGGTGCTGCCCTGAAAAGGACATTTTGTGTTGATCTGTGTGTAGATCTGACTTGTTTACTGGTTTTATGTGTGGTTTTATATAGTTGGATTTTGACTAGCTTGCTTTCTCATTCTGATCTCATGTCGGAGGCTGGGCTGTGTTGCTTTGTTTTGTTCCTTTTGTACTATAGCATTGCCCGTGTGGTACCAGGGCCCGCAAGGAAAGTAAACAATAGTACTATTGCGACCTACAAGGCATGTCGTAAGAGGCGACTAATGTAAGACCTAGGAAAGGTACCCTAGTAAATAAAAAAAAGCATCAAAGAAATCGGATGTGCTGGCCTACTTGTGCGCATAACTAGCACAACGTACAATCGCTCTTAGGTTCAGATCACATACAAATCACAAGAGTGGTTTAACAAGTGGTCGATATGAAGCGTTGACGAACAAGAAGATAGTTAAGGACTGGTGCATGGTTTGGTTTCGTCACCATTTTCTTTATGTGTCTGTTGCTAGTTTGTCAGGGGTTTCGTCTATTAACATAGGCTGGTCGACTGCAGCCTCATGCAGTCATAATCAGCATATAACGTCGACTCTGAAATTGTCATTGATTGTGGGATCATCATCATTGCACTTCAGTGAGTAACCATGTGTGCTTTGATCGCTTTCTTACATAGGAAGATTTCTGCTGTAGTGCACGAACTCCCTAGCACCGGCGAGGGTACCCAATGTACTTTTGAAGATGGTAAAGATATTTTTATAGGAATTTTGTTTTAATCTTTTCTAATTAATTTTGCAGACTTGTACTTGGGATATATATTGTTTTGGAAATTTAATTTTAATCTTTTCTAATTGAATCTTGACCGCAGTACTTTCAGCTTGCCTCTCTCGATTTGAAATCAAGGTCTTTTCACCTCAAATTGAACAGGGACCTAGGATTATCGTCGCTCCATAGGACTGACAATCACCTACCTGAATCAGATCTGGGAAAATTCAGATGGCTCACGAGAGAACCTGGTACCTTTGACACTACAGACGAGCAGCTAATCTCTACATTTCCCTTTCAACTGACGTCATTCTTCAGCCATTATAATCTAAGTAACAGATTATATGAATAATTGATAACGGGACGTAATGAACCTGTAAACCACATTAAACTGACTTTCTGTAACCTACACTGAGACAAAATACTGACTTCATTTCACAGGGATTCCACAAATGACTTCTCCCAGTTCTGCAGAAATAACAAGCCATCTGCTGAGAGTGTTGTACAAAGCACGAACTCGTAGCTCCGGCAAAATAATAGAAATATCTAGAAAAATGTACTCCTGAAAATCTCGGTCTGAATTCTTCGAACTCAAGTCAATGGATTACCACAGTACCTCTCTTCCTCCTCCACCCTACCTGCGTGTCTATGTATTCTTCCTCCATCCTACCTGCGTGTCTATGTATTCTTCCTCCATCCTACCTGCATGCCTATGTATTCTTCCTCCATCCTACCTGCATTCCTATGTATTCTTCCTCCATCCTACCTGCATGCCTATGTATTCTTCCATTATACCTTCATGTCTATGTATTCTTCCTCCACCCTACCTGCATTCCTATGTATTCTTCCTCCATCCTACCTGCATGCCTATGTATTCTTCCTCCCATCCTACCTGCATTCCTATGTATTCTTCCTCCATCCTACCTGCATGCCTATGTATTCTTCCTTATACCTTCATGTCTATGTATTCTTCCTCCCACCCTACCTGCATTCCTATGTATTTTTCCTCCATCCTACCTGCATGCCTATAATTCTTCCTCCACCTACCTGCATGCCTATAAATTTTCCTCCATCTACCTGCATGTCTATGATTCTTCCTCCATCCTACCTGCATTCCTATGTATTCTTCCTCCATCCTACCTGCTTTGCCTATGTATTCTTCCTCATCCTACCTGCATGCCTATGTATTTTCCTCCATCCTACCTGCATGCCTATGTATATTGATGGGGAAACACTTAAAAACAAAATTCTGTAGTTTTAAAAAATTTTAAAAAAACCAATAACAATACACAGCAACGTTTCGACCAAAAGGCCTTTATCAAGGAAAGGATACAACAGAAGTGATGAATTTCACTTCTTTCACAGCACACTACATATAGAATACAACACTAAAATCCTAACAACCATAAAATGAAAATCTGTGATTAAAAACGAATAACGAAATTAAATCGGTATGTTCCCTATAACGAGATGTATATAGACACGACTTGCGCACATAAACTACATTTCAAATAATATCTGATCAAATAAATTAAACACTAAAACACACTATAACATATCTAGATCACATATATCGTATGTATACGTGTATGCTGTCTGTGCTTCGAAACGTATTCAGAATTAGTTTTACCTACCAGTTGAAGTTGTGATTCTGTACAGATTCTTGAGCTCTATATATTACCTTTCTTATTGTTGTAGTAGTATAGATCCACTAAAGAAACACACTCTCAATATGTCGATTCATCTTTAAGTTACAATAATATTAGTGATGTTTTTGATTGTTTCGTTATGTCGTAATTTAATTTCTTTTTAAGTTTTAAAAAGTTCGTGACACTGTTAACTTTGACCTACTAACTTTTAGGGTTGGTGACATGAACTTTGGCTTATTTATTAAGCAGAGATGAACTTTGGCTTATTTATTAAGCAGAGATGAACTTTGGCTTATTTATTAAGCAGAGATAGCCTACACACACAAAACCGGTTGTTTACAATTGGTAAACAAAGGAACTCTCAGAAATAGATAAGGAGGGGTTTGGGGGGTGTGGAAGAGGGATGTGACCGTATTATTCAATGTCATGAGTGGTAACATAATTCTATTTTTTTTTATCTTTATAATTTTCAATCACGCTATCACCATCACCGTCACCATCATCATCATCATCATTATCAAATAGCTTGTCCTGAGCAGAAATTTGTCACTCTGACAGCCTTCAGAATTTCACACCCTCTCTCTCTCTCTCTCTCTCTGTCTCTCATAGGCCAGATGTCCCGCCTCTGCATCCGTCATGCTAAAATCATCGGTTACATCCTGAATACATATTCGCCGTGGTCTTCCTCTTCTCTTCGCCGGGATGCCTCCTTCCATGATAGTCTTCCTCTTCTTCTCTTCGCCGGGATGCCTCCTTCCATGATGGTCTTCCTCTTCTCTTCGCCGGGATGCCTCCTTCCATGATGGTCTTCTCCAGCCCCTCGAATCTCTTTATATGTCCAAAATACTTTAATGTTCTCATTGTTATGTGTAGTATCAAGCAGTTTCTTTAATTTCAAGTTCTCATGCCCGTCTGCCCAGCGTCTTCGTAGCGCGTTGGACTACGGGTGACTATCCCTCTGTGTGTGCGGGTTCAATTCCCGGGATGGCAGAAAAAGCCACAGATTCCCAGATTTACGGTGTTCGTGGCACCGAACCGAAGGGTTACGATGTCCATGGCACTGAGCCGAAGAGCTGAAAAGTTCAAGTGCTTCTGGATCGGAAAAATTAAAAAAAAATTCAAGTTCTTTCTATATAGATCTATTTGTTCTCTTCTCTGTCTATGATATACGGAGAGCTCTTCTGTAACACTTATATTCAAAAGTACATATACAGTGGCGGCTCGTGATCATTTTTGTTGGTGGGGCCAGACATAAATTTTCCTGATAAATCATGGTTTTTGGTTGCTATGTTTTCATTTATAAAATATTAAATACTCGTTACACATTATTTTTGCTGGGGCCCGGCCCCACTGGCCCTTAATGACGAGCCGCCACTGCATATCTATGTTTTTCTACTGCTTTGTTAAATGTCCTTGATTCAGCATAAAACAGGCCAGTTAAAATGGAAAAAAAAAATGCAAACAACGATGAACGTGTGCAGCTGATTAGTATATATGTCACCTGTATGTTGCCGGAGCTCGCAAGGGGAGCAAAGAATAGTACCACTGCTACCTACAACGCATATCGTAAAAGATGACTGAGGTAGAGTCCTAGAGAATCTAACCTAGTAAATAAAAAGTGTCGCAGAAATCAGATGTACTGTCCTACTTATAGGCGCCTAACTGGCACAACGTACAATCACTCTTAGGCTCAGATCACATACAAATGATAAAGAGAGATTTAACAAGTGGTCGATATTGAACGTTCGAAGAAGATAGATATATATATAAGTGTTTCACGTCCAAGAACCGATTTAGTCAGAGATCAGATGTTTCAAGTCTGGTTTGGAAAATGTTGTAAATACCATTACTTAAATCATCATCATCAAATAGTTTGTCCTGAGCAGAACTTTGCCACCCCAACAGTCCTTTGGAACTTCTCTTTCTCAGAGGCCAGATGTCCTGCCTCTGCAGCTGTCATGTTCAAACCATCAGTTACATTCCGAATCCATCTTCTCCGTGGTCTTCCTCTTCTTCTCTTTGCTGGTATGTCTCCTTTCATGATGGTCTTCTCCAGCCCTTCATGTCTTTTTATATGTCCAAAATATTTCAATTTTCTCTTTCTTATTTGTAGCATCAGCCAGTTCTCTTTGAGTTTGAGTTCTTTCCGGATAGATCTATTTGTTCTCTTCTCTGTCCAAGATATACGGAGGACTCTTCTGTAACACTTATATTCCATATTATTGTTGGGGTTTTCTAGGCATTGTCTTGGAAGGTAGTCTGCCATTGCTTTCCTTCCTGGCAGTGACCATACTGGTCCATGACCGTAACCATTGTCTCTATTACAAAGATCCTCTGTCTACCTTCCTGGCAGTGACCATACTGGTCCATGACCGTAACCATTGTCTCTATTACAAGATCCCTGTCTACCTTCCTGGCAGTGACCATACTGGTCCATACCGTAACCATTGTCTCTTTACAAGATCCCTGTCTACCTTCCTGGCAGTGACCATACTGGTCCATGACCGTAACCATTGTCTCTGTTACAGAGATCCTCTGTCTACCTTCCTGGCAGTGACCATACTGGTCCATGACCGTAACCATTGTCTCTATTACAGAGATCCTCTGTCTACCTTCCTGGCAGTGACCATACTGGTCCATGACCGTAACCATTGTCTCTGTTACAGAGATCCTCTGTCTACCTTCCTGGCAGTGACCATACTGGTCCATGACCGTAACCATTGTCTCTGTTACAGAGATCCTCTGTCTACCTTCCTGGCAGTGACCATACTGGTCCATGACCGTAACCATTGTCTCTGTTACAGAGATCCTCTGTCTACCTTCCTGGCAGTGACCATACTGGTCCATGACCGTAACCATTGTCTCTATTACAGAGATCCTCTGTCTACCTTCCTGGCAGTGACCATACTGGTCCATGACCGTAACCATTGTCTCTGTTACAGAGATCCTCTGTCTACCTTCCTGGCAGTGACCATACTGGTCCATGACCGTAACCATTGTCTCTATTACAGAGATCCTCTGTCTTCCTTCCTGGCAGTGACCATACTGGTCCATGACCGTAACCATTGTCTCTGTTACAAAGATCCTCTGTCTTCCTTCCTGGCAGTGACCATACTGGTCCATGACCGTAACCATTGTCTCTGTTACAGAGATCCTCTGTCTACCTTCCTGGCAGTGACCATACTGGTCCATGACCGTAACCATTGTCTCTATTACAGAGATCCTCTGTCTACCTTCCTGGCAGTGACCTTACTGGTCCATGACCGTAACCATTGTCTCTATTACAGAGATCTTCTTCTACCGTCGTGAGCTTTGAGACCATAACCATTGACACTCTGTCGGCTGCTCCCTCACTCATCCGCCACCTGCTCCCATGGCTTCCACGTGACCCTGCCGGAGGGGGCTAAACGGGTACTCCACCTTGCCCAAGGTCCACCTTACCCAAGGGAGGAAGGAGGCGACTTACATCTCCTTTGATAGAAGTTTACCTCTACCCTGCTACCCCTTAAATAGAGCCCTTAATTATCAACGAGGAATAATAATATTAACACCAATCTGAACAATATTAACTTTAATAACAAACGTGATAATATTAAAATGAATAACAATTTTTACAATATAACAACAATAATATTAACAAAAGTAATATTAACAAAAGTAACATTAATAACAATTATGATAACATTCACAATATTGACAATTTAAACATTAGTAGCAGTAATAACAATTTGGTGGCGTCTGTTGCTTAGAGGATAGTGATTCGGTCTAGTAACCCCAACGTTCTGAGTTCAAATCACGCTGCGGACAGTTTGTTTGCAAATTTGGATTTTTTCAAAGGACGATGGCACCACCCGTTCAAAAGCAATGGCAAACTACTCAACGTAATAATGTCTAGAAAAATTACAAACAGCTTTTAAAAAGCTGGGGTTGATTCGCAAAGTCCTGTAAAGGATATGCAATTAACTTTTTCAAAAACAATTTGAACAATACTAATTTGGACAATATTAATAATAATAATAATTTAGACAATATTAACAGTAATAACAATTTGTACAAATTTTCTTCTTCCATCGCTCCATATCGACCACTTGTTAACCATGCGTGTATGATTTATATCTGATCTGAGCCGAAGAGCGAGTGTACTGTGTGCCAGTTATGCGCCTACAAGTAGACCAGGCCAACACATCGATTTCCGTTTTTATTTACTAGGTAGCTTCCTAAGTCCTACATCAGTCGTCTCTTACTACATGCCTTGTAGGTCGCAGTGGTACTATTCTTTGCTTCCTTGTGGGCTCCGACACGATACTGGCAAAGAGGTCAGTGAAATAATTAAAGGCTTTCAGAACATATAATCCCCCTCCCATCTCCCCATGTTCAACCTTGATTATGATCACCTGTAGTGGGAACTATATCCCGTTAGATTGGACTTACAGTCACCAACGAGGGCAACAGCACACAACCAAGACTGTCGTTGTCATTATCGTTTGCGATGGACTATTATTATAAGGGCGTTTAATGCCGAAGGTTGGGTTAACAGTTTTCTCATAGTGGATAGTCTCTTTCTGTAGAAATGGCAAGATACACAGTAGCGGCTCGTCATTGGGGCCAGTGGGCCGGACCCCATCATAAATAAGGTGTAACGTGTATTTATTATTTTATACATTAAAATATATCCTAACCGAAACCATGATTTTCCGAAAATATCTGTCTGGCCCCACCAACAAAAATGATAACGAGCCGCCACTGAAGATACCTATCGAAACTACTGCCCAAAACACAAACTCCGTAGTTCCAAGCAACAATCCTAAGATCTCCGAAAAAACTGCACTGTAAATCGAACGATGCGGTCCAGATTGGAACCCACAAGCTTCAGAATCCAACCCAACGCTTTAACGACTTCCCCACAGAAGTTAAAGGTTAAGAGTGTTTACTCATATTCTACCCCGCCCGAGTGGTTACCGGGGCCCAAATTTGGGGTGTAAAGAATAGAACCACTGTTACCTGCCACACATAACGTAAGAGGCACTTAAGGAGGTTAGGCTGAAATCGGATGCATGTGTCCTAAACGTGTAGAAGTCTATGCGTTTACGGTCCTACTAAACCAATGTGCAAGGTATACACGTTCTTGGCAAAGATCAAACATATCACAAAGAGTGATTAAAATTGGTCGTAAAGAACGAACGCAAAGAAGAAGAAGATATTATACCCACTGATTGATATAGACTTTGTGATTCTATTCTCATTTTGCCGCAAAACAAGACCTTTGTATGTTGTTGTCCCTGGCAAGAACTGGCTTCTTCTTATTCTTTTGTCGTCACACTGCTACCTGGTTGTTGCCCAGTGTCGTGGTTTTCTGTTTTTGTCTTCCGCTGTTCTGGTGGCGTGGGTGATTGTTATTTTTGCTCTTTGACGGGATTCTGCTATGCTATCTAACCATCTTTTTCATGGTCTTCTTCTCGCCTTCTTTCCTGATATTCTGTTGTAGAAGACTTTGTATACTGTAGAGTTTGGATGGATTCTTATTAAGTGGCAAACCCACTTCATTCTTAGAACACGCAGGGTAACATGAACAGACTGCACATATGTTTGTTAACACTGAGAGTTTCAGTAAGAAATATGGTCAGATATTGTACAACTTCTCTTCAGCTAGAAATCACTTCTGTTTTTTTTTTTTTTTTACAACATAGATTTCGTGTTGTTTTTATTCAAGGCACAAGTCCATGATTTGCATGAAACAATTCCTCCTGCACCCTTTTAACTGCACTGCCAGAAACTTTGCCTGGCATGTGCCGCGTGAAGAGCTCAGCAAGACCAGGCACGTCTTCTCGCTCAAGGCCATTGGTGAATCTAAAGACAGATAAGAATAGCGAGTTTCAGATAATCAAAAAATTGAAGAAAACAAACTTTCAATTCCATCAAACAAAAATAACATGTTACTATTTACACAAATAAAAGAATATGCTTTATGCAATGATTCAGCGTGGCGCCCATTCTCCTTCTTCTCTTCTTCTTTGCGTTCGTTCTTTACGACCAATTTTAATCACTCTTTGTGATATGTTTGATCTTTGCCAAGAACGTGTATACGTTGCACATTGGTTCGGTAGGCCCCTAAACACAGACTTCTACACTTTTAGGACATGTGCATCCGATTTCATCCAAACCTCCTTAGTCGCCTCTTACAACATGCATGGCAGGTAACAGTGGTTCTATTTTTACACCCCAAATTTGGGCCCCGGTAACCACTCGGGCGGGCGCCCAGTATTACGCTCATTGATACCTGCAAGTGTGATCTTACTTCATGCAGCATAGACAAAGAACACTGGGAGCGGCCTGACCAAAGACAGGCAAGCATGGCGAGCGGCAGTGAGGGCGGCTCAAAAAGAAAAGAAGAAAAACAACATCACATGTGGAGGCAAAGAGAGCACAGAGGTCAGAGAGAGCATCCTATGTATCAGCTCCATTCTCCAGTTTTACCTGCAACAACTGTGGCAAGGATTGCCACTCCAGGAATAGCCATTACAGCCACAAGAAACGTTGTCATTCAGCACAGAACATACTACATGACGCAACACTTACTGTCTCCTGAGACAACAGGGCAATGATTATTGATTGATTGATTGATAGGACTATCATCATTGCACTTCGGTGTGTAACCATGTGTGCTCTAATCTCTTTTTTTACACATGAAGATCTCTGCGACAGTGCACGAAATTCGTAGCGCCTGCGAGGTCCTTGTGAATTTTGAAGATAATAACAATATTCTGTAGGAATTTAAATTTTATTTTTTGTAATGAATGTTACTCGTACAGCGGTTTTCCAGTCAGCTGTTAATCATCATCATCATCAAGTAGCTTGTCCCTTCCGGAACTTGACTCCCATGACAGCAGTTTTGAAAATCTCTTTGTTCTGTGCAAGTTGACCGGCGTCAGCAGCAGTCATTCTCAGATCGTTAATGACATCTCGCACCCATCGTCTTCTAGGTCTTCATCTCATTCTTCTTCCAGGCATCATTCCCTTCAAAATTATCTTCTCTAACCACTCATGTCGTTTGATGTGTTAAAATATTTAATTTTCCTTCCTTTTATGCTTTGTAATAGCCAAGCCGCTGTAATATCAAACTATTGCAGAACAGAAGCGTCTGTTCTTTTCTCTGCCAATGGTATTCTAAGTAATCTTCTGTAGCATTTGAATTCAAAGGCATTAATGATCTTTGAGTCTGCTTTTATCGATTTTGAATTGCTAATGGTTCTTTCAATGGGCTCAATTTTAACGCAGGACAAAATGTACATCGTTCGTCTACGATAGGACTAGGAACACGATCTCACCTACAATGAAATCAGGGATTTCTTGAACAATACCCATATGGTTCGATGGGGGAGCGAACTGAGCACATTTGAAACTAGAGGCGAGTATTTTACCTCTACGCCACATATATCGTACAATGATATGACTAGAACATTTCTGATGAAATGTCTTAATTTATTTCAAACATTGAGTGGGATGACTGAAACATTGAGTGGGATGACTGAAAAATTGAGCGGATGATGAAACATTGAGCAGGATAACTGAAAAATTGAGCAGAGATGAATAATTAATGTGATCTGAAAATTGAGCGGATGACTGAAACATTGAGAGGATGACTGAAACATTGAGAGATGAGGAAACATTGAGAGAGATGACTGAAACATTGAGAGGGATGACCGAAACATTGAGAGGGAGATGACTGAAACATTGAGAGGGATGACTGAAACATTGAGTGTGATGACTGAAACATTGAGAAGGATGACTGAAACATTGAGTGTGATGACTGAAACATTGAGTGGGATAACTGAACATTGAGTGGGATGACTGAAACATTGGAGGGATAGTGAAACATTGAGAGGATGACTGAAACATTGAGAGGATGACTGAAACATTGAGAGAGACGGCCGAAACATTGAGAGGGATGACTGAAACATTGAGCGAGATGATTGAATTTAATCAGCGAAAATCTAATTTTGATAAAGTGATAATTTAATGTTGGCATCATGGGCGTGTATACGTTAAGGCGAGAGGGGGCAAGTGCCACCTCTGGAAAATTGTTTTTTGATAAAACAGTTTTATACGAAACTGGTCTTCTCCATTTCCACGTAGTAAACTATCAACAAGTTTTTCATATTCGTTTGCTCCTCTTGGAAAATGTAGGAGTCGCCCATGTTTGGCAGAGTGGTTCGTGTTAGGTAAGGGGATGCTTGATATCAGGTAAGGTGATGGTTGCTATCAGGTAAGGTGATGGTTGCTATCAGGTAAGGTGTTGCCCGCCTGCCCAGCGTGTTCGTAGCGCATTGGAGACGGGGACAAGCCCCTGTGAGTTCGGTTCAATTCCGCGGCTGGCTGAAAAGTCTCAGGTTCTCCAGATTTACGGTGTTCGTGGCACCGAACCGAAGGGTTACGATGTCCATGGCACCGAGCTGAAAATTCGAGTGCTTCTGGATAGGAAAACACAAATCAGGTTAGGTGATAGATGGGAAGTGTATCATAAGGTGATAAATGATTATCTTTAAGTATCGTGATAGAAGTCCCCTGTCATATAAAGTAATTGTTTGACACTGTCTCGTAAGGGGATGAATATTAACAGTGTCACGTTAAGTGAAGGATGGATAGTATCACGTAGGTTATGTAGTGTCCTTAAGAGAATTGCTGATAGTTTCACGTAAGGTGAAGGTGATAGTGTCATGTAAGGTGAAGGATGGATAGTGTCATGAAGGTGAAGGATGGATAGTGTCATGTAAGGTGATATGGGGATAGTTTCACGTAAGGTGAAAGGTGGATAGTGTCATGTAAGGTGAAGGATGGATAGTGTCATGGGTGAGATGATGGTCATGTAAGGTGAAGGATGGATAGTGAAAGTGAATATATGTAGTAAGGTGATATGGGGATAGTGTCAAGGTGATATGGATAGGTCACGTAGGGGACGGATGGATAGTGTCGTGAAAGAGGATTGCTGGATAGTGTCGCACAAAGTGATAGGATTAATAGTGTCAGGCAAAATGATAGACAGTGTCACGCAAAATGATAGATAGACAGTGTCACGCAAAGTGATAGTTCGATAGTGTCACGCAACGTGATAGTTCGGTAGTGTCACGCAAAGTGATAGTTCGATAGTGTCACGCAAAGTGATAGTTCGGTAGTGTCACGCAAGATATTTGATAACTGATCTGATAGTGTCACGTATGTTGATGGATGAACGGTGTCACGTAAAGTGCAGGATTAGACAGCGTTAGATAAAGTTAAAGGTGAACAGCGGTGGCGGCTCGTCATTAAGGACCAGTGGGGCCTGGCCCCACCAAAAATAACGTATAACGTGTATTTATTATTTTATAAATTAAATATAGCAACCAAAAACCATGATTTATCCGGAAAAATGTCTGGCCCCACCAGTAAAAATGATCACGAGCCGCCACTGGTGAACAGTGTTACCTAGAGATGCACTCTTCTGTAAACTGACACAGACACAACAAACGGGACACGTGACGTTGGTGAGGTGGGTTGGGTAGAGCTTGTTTGACCAGCTTGACCAGGTATGGTGCACTCATCATGACGGTCAGGCGTTCTGATATGGACATCTGTGGACATAAACTAGGTAACTTGTACTACTATCTATATATAACGTTGCGTAACATGGACATGGAACAGTAACTTGTACTACTAAATTTTGTAATGTTACAGAACGTGGACATAGACCAGGTAACTTGTACTCATCCTCAAGGTGTGTATCCTTTCTACGACATTGCTCTCTTTGCAGCACATCTGAAATTCACTCTGTCTCTTGCCAGTTCACCCACTTCGTCGATGGTCATGTTCATGGTTTCTTTAATATCTTGTAGCCATCTTCTTCTTGGTCTGCCTCTGCGTCTTAGGACCCTGCCTTCTAGTATTGTTCTTTCCAGGCCATCGTAACGCTTGATGTGACCAAAGTATGTAATTTTTCTGTATAGTATGTTGTTTATCAGCCAATTCTCTTTAACATTTAGTTCTTTCAGGACATCAGTGTTCTTTCTTTTTTCTGTCCATGGTATTCGTATGATCTTTCTGTAGCATTTAGTTTCGAAGGACTGGATTTTTATTAGTGTTTTTTAACATAAGATGGACATAGACCAGGTAACTTGAATTACTAAATTATATAACGTTACAGAACATGGACATATGCCAGGTGAGAAGTAGCCTACATGAGGAAAGAGCATCATTATGAGAATATCAACAACAATGTAGAGAGGAGAAAGACAGTAGGCAGAAAACAAGGCCTAGAGGTGAAGGTTTTACTTGATTGTACTGGATTTCCCAAAATAAACACTCACTGGAGTGAGGTAATTCTCTCCTGCTCTGATGTTAATACTTACTCAACTGAGGTAATTCTCACCTGCTCTGATGTTAATTCTCACCTGCTCTGATGTTAATACTCACTCGACTGAGGCAATTCTCTCCTGCTCTGATGTTAATTCTCACTCAACTTCTGCACTCGTAGGATCAGCACTCCCACCAGTGATATCATTATCTCACCGATGGCTCTGTCAACGTGGCACCAGATCATCGGGCTTACTCACACAACGAAACGGTCCACACTTCATGAGGACTGCAGGCTTTCGAGACAACGACATCGAGCATGACTATGGAGATCACAGCTGCCTCCAGGGCTCTGTCATGGGTGGCTGAGCAACAGGTTACCCATACGATCATCATATCAGACTCGATGAGTATGCTTCAACTGATTGCATCTGGAAGTATGCGGGTGGAATGGGTGAACAGCATTCGGAGATCACATCTCAAGAAAATGACTTGGCTGTACACGCCTGGACATGCTGGAGTGCGGGGTAACGAGCGTGCTGACTCTCTTGCAAACAGTGCCCTGACTCAAGTGGGCAGAAGCATGGACAGAGCCGATATCATCAATGCGGTACGCTCTCAATTGTGTGACATGGGCGGGTCTCAGACACTGGAACGAGTTCGAGAATTAGGTGTTAAGTTTGGACATGCCAGACAGTGTCGTCTTCGTGGTAGAGAGAGAAGATATAGTAATCAACTTCTCATGGGTACTGTGAGCAAATGGACTTTGGGATGGCTGCTGCAACGGAGGACAGAGCACGAATGGAATGCCCAATGTGCCATGACGTCGATCGCATAACATAACATAACATAACTCACTCAACTGATAATAATTCTTACCTGCTCTGATGTTAATTCTCACCTGCTCTGATGCTAATACTCACTCGACTGAGGTAATTTTCATCCCTGGTGTAAAATGTGATGAGCTTTAACATTGTCTGCCAATCATCTTGCATGCAGGTAAACAAAAGTAGGTCAACGCTCTGCTGTTTTCCAGGAAACAATATTCATAAATTGTTGCATTATGACAAGTGACAACATTCATATTATTTATAAATGTGTAATGTCACTTTCATTAATATATGAAAGAGGTAATCTTCATTTTTCGGACAAGTAATGAGAAGGGGCAAATTGACAATACACATTGTGACAATAGGTAAAAGCTAGTGGAGATGAGACCAAGGAAGACACAGAGAGAAAGATTTGGATAGCCTGACTTCATGGCACGGAAGAGCGTCAACATTTGAGATGATAGCGAACACCAGAGACAGAGATTTGTGGAGATCCATGATCGCCTACGCCAGCCGACACGGCACCTGATGATGCTGATGAATGTCACTTTCGGAAAGCAATGACAAACTACTGAACGTATAAGTGGTGCCTAGAAAATCTACGACTCGTTTATTGAGGTTGATAGCGACGTCCTGTAAAGGATTTTATTATCCTGAGCAGAACGTTGCCACCCCAACAGTCCTTCGGAATTTCTTTCTCTCAAAGTCCAGATGTCCTGCCTCTGCATCTGTCATGTTCAAACCATCAGCTACATCCTGAATCCATCTTCTCTGTGGTCTTCCTCTTCTTCTCTTTGCCGGTATGCCTCTTCCATGATGGTCTTCTCCAGCCCTTCATGTCTTTTTATATGTCCAAAATACATCAATTTTCTTTCTTATTTATAGCATCAGCCAGTTTTCTTTGATTTTGAGTTCTTTTTTGGATAGATCTATTTGTTCTCTTCTCTGTCCAAGATATACGAAGAACTCTTCTGTAACACTTATATTCGAAAGCACATATATGTTTTTCCACTGCTTTATTAAATGTCCATTCTTCACACCCATACGTTGCCACTGGGAATATGCATGCTCTTAGTATTCTGATCTTTGTTTTCTTATCAGTTCCGTTCCATACTGTTTTGAGTTGTTTAATTTTTTGTAAAGCCATGTTTGTTCTTCTTTTAATTTCCTTCATCCCATTTCCATCTGTTGTTAGCAGTGAACACTGTTCACATTTTCTACTTTCTCTCCGATGATAAAAATATCATTTGTCATGTTCGTTTTATCTGTAAAGGATAGGCCACGATTTTCATTTTCATTTTAAATATCACTGTATATTAAATAAGAAGGCAATGTCGCAGCATTTCAATATAATTACTGGAAATGTTAACAAATAAATCATGATACGAACTGGCAAAGCAACATCAGCTTCTAAAAGTCTAAATAAAATATGGAATTACAAGTTATATAGTTTTAAAACTAAACTAAGAATTTTAAATTTCAATATTTTATCAATTCTAACATATGCCAGTGAGAGTTGAAAAATGACTAAAGATATAGAAAGCAAGTTGAATGCATTTGAAAATAGATGTCTGCGAAAAATAATGAATATAAAATGGAACGAATTCAGGAGAAGTGATGAAATCAGAGACATGTCTGGTCAACCACTAGTGACAACTGTTATAAGAAAGAGAAGATGGAGATATATTGGGCACACCTTTAGGAGAAATGATCAACGAATATCACAGCAGGCATTGAAGTGGGATGCAAAGGGTTCAAGACAGAGAGGACGCCCTAGAGAAACCCTGAAACGAAGTTTGCTGAGAGAGACAAAAAATATTGGAACCAATTCTATGGAAAAGATTGTGCGAGTTGCACAGGATCGAGTGATATGGAGCAATTACTTGCAGGCCCTATGTAATGTATAACAGAACAAGAGGTATATATATATATATGTCAATATAATGCCACAGTCTTTCAATTATAGTTGTTCGTGATATAACAATACTTGTTCATCATACTATCCAAAGCCAACTAGAAACTTATGGGCCTGCGGACTCAGGTAAGAATTATGGGAAATCAGACCACAACTACACCACGTGACCTCGCATTCCAGTATTGGTGTATATAGACGAATTTATTTTAAAATCAACACAAAATGCTAAATCGAAGTCATATTATGCAACAAGTTAAGTTAAACAATAAGGAATATCAATATTATGAATTTTTTTTCACCAATAAATAACCAGACTCACAAAATTGAGTAAATTGCAAAATATCTTGCAGTGTTCTATCAAATTATATATTTTCCAGCCCCCATTTTAAACTAGGTCAGGGATTTTCCCGTCAGTTATCAGTCCCAGTTAGAGTTGGCTGTGTAATATCGCACTAAAAAAGTTAATTGCATATCCTTTACAGGACTTTGCGAATCAACCCCAGCTTTTAACGCTGTTTGTGATTTTTCTAGGCATTATTACATTCAGTAGTTTACCATTGCTTTCTGAACGGGTGGTGCCATCGTCCTTTGTAAAAATCCACACGAAACAATTTGCAACCAAATTGTTCGTTGCGTGATTCGAACTCAGAACGTCGTGGTTAATAGACCGAGTCACTATCCCTAGGCCATAGACGCCACCACTATTGCACTAGATCAGTCTAGTTATTTGTATTTTGTATCTCTTTATCAAGTCATACTGCGTTCTGTGTGCTATCCTATATGCAACTTTTCTTTTATTACACACTGGGTATGTTGAACACGTGTTACTTACCACACATTCTGTGGCATCAAAATACACAAAATAGATCTATTTTCAGTGTCAAGGTCATGGTAAATTTAAACTTAATAAAAGATTTCGTCTAGAGCAATGGTTCCCAAACTGGTGTCCGCAGACCCCCGGGGGTGTGCGAGTTACTCACAGAGGGTTCTCAAGCGCTTGAAGAACAAGTATGTTCTTTGACATTTTAAACAGAAAAATGAACTTTAAAACCATGTATTTGTTTTTGTGTGTGTGTTTTCGATCCAGAAGCACTTGAGCTTTTCAGCTCTTCGACGCGGTGCCATGGACATCGTAACCCTTCGGTTCGGTGCCACGAATACTGTGAATCTGGAATCTGGTTTCTGGCCAGACCGCGGAATTGAACCCGCACTCACAGAGGGTGTCACCCTGCAGTATAGCGCTACGAACACGCTGGCAGGCGTAAAACCATGTATTTTTTATTTTTATTTTGTCGATCCAGAAGCACTTGAGCTTTTCAGCTCTTCGACGCGGTGCCATGGACATCGTAACCCTTCGGTTCGGTGCCACGAATACTGTGAATCTGGGGAACCTGTGGCTTTTCTGCCAGGCCGCGGAATAGAACCCGCACTCACAGAGGGCTAGTCACCCTCCAACGCGCTACGAACACGCTGGGCAGGCGGGCTAAAACCATGTATAAAAACAGTGGTAAACTAGTTCCGCTGCGAAATCAAAGGATCCGGACCAGACCGGAGTCTAAATGTCTGACAGGACAAAATGAAAGATCATTTGAAGTTTTCCGCAGTCTGTGAAATTTGAGCCAGCTTGACTATTGGTGTGGTGTAATAATAACTCTATCACTAGAAGATTTTATATATAGAAACGTTTGATTTCCGCGTCAGCAAAATGTATTTAAAAGGGGTTCTGCGCTAATGCAAAGTTTGGGAAACGCTGCACTTGAGCATAGATAGTATCATGCGTTATAACTAAATAAAGTAAAGTAAAGGAACCTTTTTTCATACCTCGAGGTATAATTTGGTAATACGGTGTTGAACCTGTATTTTTCATTGACCGTCAGCACACGATGTGTGATGTGGTCAACATTATACCGGGCGGCTTTACTTCCCAGTGCTTTTCCTTGTATCCATTTGAGGCTGGGTCGACCTGAGAGCCGTTACGGTCGGAAAAATATTCCTCGTCCATTGTGGAATTGAATCTGCACTACTTACCTATGAAGCGAGTTCACTAACAACTGCGCCACTGCGACTCTCGTTTCAACTAAGTAACTATAGTAGTTGATTCATATTACAGGTAGGTAGATACATATTACAGGTAGGAAGATACATATTACAGGTAGGTAGATACATATTACAGGTGGATAGCCAAACTGACAGAACGAGCCGTACTACGGGTAGATAGACAGACTGACAGAAGCGTATTACAGGTAGGCATACTGATATAGCCATATTACAGGTAGATAGATAAATATATACATATTACAGGTAGATAGATAGATAGAAAGATGATAGATAGATATATAGATAGATACATAGATAGATAGATATATAGATAGATAGATAGATAGATAGAAGATAGATAGATAGATAGATAGATAGATAGATAGATAGATAGATAGATAGATAGAGATACATACATATTACAGGTAGACAGATATATAGATATATAGATTTATATTACAGGTAGATAGATAGATAGATACATATTACAGGTAGATAGACAGACTGATAGAAGCGTATTGTAGATAGATAGACAGACTGATATAGGTGTATTGTAGATAGATAGACAAAAAGTCAGACTGAAAAATAGTCAGACTGAAAAAGCCGTATTACAGGTAGATAGTCAGACTGAAAAAGCCGTATTACAGGTAGATAGCCAGACTGAAAGAGCCGTATTACAGGTAGATAGACTGAAAGAGCCGTATTACAGATAGATAGACTGAAAGAGCCGTATTACAGGTAGATAGACTGAAAGAGCCGTATTACAGATAGCCAGACTGAAAGAGCCGTATTACAGGTAGATAGACTGAAAGAGCCGTATTACAGATAGCCAGACTGAAAGAGCCGTATTACAGGTAGATAGTCAGACTGAAAGAGCCGTATTACAGGTAGATCAGGTAGATAGTCAGACTGAAAGAGCCGTATTACAGGTAGATAGTCAGACTGAAAAAGCCGTATTACAGGTAGATAGTCAGACTGAAAAAGCCGTATTACAGGTAGATAGTCAGACTGAAAAAGCCGTATTACAGGTAGATAGTCAGACTGAAAGAGCCGTATTACAGGTAGATAGTCAGACTGAAAGAGCCGTATTACAGGTAGATAGTCAGACTGAAAGAGCCGTATTACAGGTAGATAGTCAGACTGAAAGAGCCGTATTACAGGTAGATAGTCAGACTGAAAGAGCCGTATTACAGGTAGATAGTCAGACTGAAAAAGCCGTATTACAGGTAGATAGTCAGACTGAAAGAGCCGTATTACAGGTAGATAGTCAGACTGAAAAAGCCGTATTACAGGTAGATAGTCAGACTGAAAAAGCCGTATTACAGGTAGATATTTAAGTGGATTAAGGATCGAACACACTAATCTAAATATGATAATCACTTGCATAAGGATACATCAAAAACGTTGGCTCTGGCGTGAGCAGCTGTCACAAACAAAGGTCTGCCCTGGAAGTAGAAGGCCTGGTTCACATCCACACAATTCTGGATCAACAATCTGACAATCTGAAAGTCAAACATTTTTGTATCAAATGTCTTTAATGTATAGATAAGTGCAGGACCGTACGGTGAAACTTGATGCAGCTGCCTCACTGCACGGCACGGCCCTGGCTAAGTGGCTAAGTCGTTCGACTTGCGTTCCAAAAGTCTTAGGTTTAAATCTCTGTCGTGCTGTTATCACGGACATTTATTTTAGCCGTTTGTGCACATGAGGATTAAACATCATTGATGATTAAAACACAGGATCACGTTGATGATTAAACATCATTGATGATTAAACACCAGATCACGTTGCTGGTTAAACATCATTGATGATTTAAACACACGATGACGTTGCTGGTTAAACATCATTGATGATTAAACACATGATCACGTTGCTGGTTAAACATCATTGATGATTAAACACATGATGAAGTTGATGATTAAACATCATTGTGTTTTGAAAAAGAGCTATAATGGAAGAATGATTCTGGAAGACGTGGCATTGGGTATTCAAAATGATGACGTCAAGAAGACATTGAGCACAATAATGGAGGAGACATGGGAACTGGTTGAAGTTTGAGAGTCTCTCGAATAAGGTGGACTATGGCGAGACCATCTATATGCGTGAATATTTAAGTAACATAACACAGCCAACTCTAGAAAACTAGGCCAGACAACTGACTGGGTGTTCCCTGACCTAAATCAGAAAAGGGGGTAGGAAAATATAGATGTTTGATAGAACACTGCAAGCTTTTTGCAATTTTACTCAATTCTGTGAGTCTATGGTTATTTATTGGTGAAAAATATTCATAATATTGATATTCCTTATTGTTAAACTTAACTTGTTGCATAATATAACTTTGATTTAACATTTTGTGTTGATTTTAAAATGAATTCGTCTATAAACACCAACACTGGAATGCGAGGTCACGTGATGTAGTTTGGGTCTGATTTCCCACAATTCTTACCTGAGTCCGCAGGCCCATAAGTTTATAGTAGGCTCTGATCATACTCATTGCCCGTCTGCCCAGCGTGTTCGTAGCGCGTTGGACTACGGGTAACTATCCCTCTGTGTGTGCGGGTTCAATTTCGCGGGATGGCAGAAAAAGCCACAGATTCCCCAGATTTACGGTGTTCGTGGCACCGAACCGAAGGGTTACGATGTCATGGCACCAAGCCGAAGAGCTGAAGCAAGTGCTTCTGGATCGGAAAAAAATCATACTCATTAATAACATATTTGTCTTTGATTAAATTCACAGAATAAATTAAAGTTTCCGAAAACTTCAGAACATATTGATAGGAAAAATCATCATTGCACTTTGGTGAATAACCGTTGTGCTTCGATCTCTTTCTTACACAGGAAGATCTCAACGACAGTGCACGAAATCGGTAGCATCGCATCGTCTGAAAATGTTGGCTGTACAGAAAAGACATTAAGAAAATATGACTTGCATAGAGAGCTCTATGTCCGGAATTGGTGGTAGAAACAAATTGATCTTAAACAAGTCATAGAAGCTACTGATGCTGTGATCTAAAGACTAACAAGAATGTAATATGATTCCCATGTTACGCTCATCAATATCAAGGATTCATCTTACTACCCACTAGGAATAAGTCAAACAGCTCTCTGCCAGTGTCAGCAGGCGGAACAGACAACGGAGCATATCCTGCAAGACTGTCCTCTCCTGGGGAACTGAGAAGCAACATGTGGCCACACCCAGTCGACCTGAAAACTAAGTTTTGGAAACCTGACAGATCTATAGCCGACTGCCCAGTTTGTGGTCCACCTAAAATTAAGCGCATGACCAGAGATCGTTGAAGAAGAAGCAGATCTTACTAACCGTTCATTAAAATAAGTAAAAAGTAGTCAGCAGGCATTGTTACTAACAGTTTATCAGCACAATCATTACTGAATTTAAAAAACATAATGTGGACGAATTAATTTTTATTCACATTTTCCAGTTTGATAAAATATATAAATTTCATACAATTAACAAATTTACTAAACTCATGATCGAACCACGATGTAGAAGTAAACTGGAAAAATTAGATAAAATTGGAAAATTTGATCAGAATGTGTTATTGTATATTTAGTACTAATTTTACATGAAACAATACTCGGCGCAGTTTGCGACAGTTGGGCTATTCTATTAGACAATCTTGACGAACCCTGCAACAACTAGTAAGGAATGAGTTAAATTAAATATGAAACCTGGCACAGAACCATGTAACTAACCGTTTATTTAAAAAAAGTAACCAACCACTCCCACAACCATGTAACTAACCGTTCGATAAAATCAATATACTAACCTTGGTTAACCAGTAACAGCGTCGCCATTTGATGAAATACCCACCAGCCCCAAGTGCCAGCGGAAATAGAAAAACAAGTAGGCGAACAGGCAGAGCAACTGAAAATCGAATAGAGTGAATCAAAAAAAATTTGTGGATAAAAACAAACATTTTAAAAAAGTGGAGCATCTGATCGAGTGAATTAGAGCGATGGCTTCCATGCTGGGATAGCCGGGTTCAATCTCCGGTAAGGTCAAGAGTTTTTGTTTTGTCGAGGGCATAATGAAAAATCGAACCTGAACAGTTTCACGACAACTGCTCTAGAGATGCGGCAATTCAATTCCACAGGCTCATGTACCGACCCTGTCATACATTGTTCTAAAAAGTGATATTACAGGAAGTAATGACATAAAAAAAATTACTCGATACAAACAAACATTACTTAATTTTAAAAAAGCTGGTTTATAAAAACAAAGATTACTGGATGGAAGCAAACATTACTGGATGGAAGCAACATTACTGGATGGAAGCAACATTACTGGCATGGAAGCAAACATTACTGGATGGAAGCAAACATTACTGGATGGAAGCAATCATTACTGGATGGAAGCAAACATTACTGGATGGAAGCAAACATTACTGGATGGAAGCACAAAGCAATACTGGATGAAGCAATCATTACTGGATGGAAACAATCATTACTGGATGGAAGCAATCATTACTGGATGGAAGCAAACATTACTGGATGGAAGTAAACATTACTGGATGAAGCAAACATTACTGGATGGAAGCAAACATTACTAGGAATAGAACAAACATTACTGGATGGAAGCAAACATTACTGGATGGAAGTAACATTACTGGATGGAAGAACATTACTGGATGGAAGCAAACATTACTGGATGGAAAAATCATTACTGGATGGAAGCAACATTACTGGATGGAAGCAAACATTACTGGATGGAAGAAACATTAGGATAGAAACATTATGCTGGTGGAGTTGTGGATGTTAGCAAATTATGTGAGTTGAATGCAGATTAATAAGAAAAAATTGCAAGAAAACAAGTCTAGTAGATTAATAACAGTCTGTAGAGTTATAGACAGTATGTGAGATTAATAAACAGCATGAGTTAATAAGTCAAATCTGCAGGTAATAAGTCAGTCTGTAGTTAATAAAACAGTTGTAGGTTAATAAGACAGTTGTAGATAAATAAGACAGCATAGGTTAATAAGACAGTATGCAGGTTAATAAGATAGTGCATAGTAGATTAAAAAAGAACCAGTCTGCATTAATAAGACATCTGTATAATAAGAACACATGCATCTAAGCCACCTCCTATAAATAATGAACCAATCTGCATCTAATTCACCCTCCTATAAATAATGAGCCACTCTGCATTAATTCACCCTCCTATAAATAATGAACAAGCCTGCAAATAAAACACTACAGAACAGACACACAATATCCCTGAAACAAACCTGTGCCAACAACATCTGCAGCTGCGCTCTACGACGAAAAATTAAACGTTCATCTGCCCTCACTAACGTCTACAAATCTCAATCCAAATATGCATAATCCTGGTTGAAAAGTTCACTCCCAGGGTATATTGACAACATGATTTAACAAACATGCTCACAAACACCTGACACTTGTTCATTAACTTCGTTCTGTCCCAAGTGATCGATGTAAAAATATACCATCACCTTTCCACCCAAAAAGCACCTTGCTTGAACTTTTATAGCAAGTCGTTTTTCTATTCATTGGAAAGACATTACGTTTTTATACAGACATACAGACATACAGACAGAGACATATTGTTAGCTTAACTTAGACAATAAAATGCAAACGTGTTTAGAAAATACAATAACTTTATACAGACAGTAAAATAGCTTATGCAGACAATAAAATGCAAACATGTTTAGACAGACAATACAACACAATAAATTTATACATAGAATAAAATAGTTTATGCATGTCATAGCCTCCCCTCCCCAGGTGGCAGCTGAAGAATCAGATAGTTAAGTTTAGTGTAGCATATAATTAGATATTTAATAGCAGAGACTATGTGTTGCACTCTCTAAGCAGAAGTGCAACACATAACAACGAAACATTTTTTGACGTAATAAAAGTAAAATACGTAGTTAGTTAGCAACATTGGAGAAAAGGGATGTTTTTTTATTCCAGATTTTCCTTAGATACGTTGGTATTTGGTCGTCCATTTGTGTTTCATTTTAATTTGTCACTCCTGTTTGTTCGTTTGCTTGATAAAGGCCTTGTTGGTCGAAACGTTGCTGTTTATCGTCACTGTTTATGTATTTTGTAAAACTATAGTACTTTGTTTGTACATGTTTCACTAGAAAAGGGATAGGATAAGGAATGACATGAAACATTGCAGATGAATGGACGTGTTCGTCAATGATACCATCTATCACGTATCAATAAACATATGTATGAAGTTAACAAGTCGTGTTGCTTAATATATGATTGTTATGCTGTTCATCGTTATTAACGGCTACACTTCATCAGTTGAGACGCTAAGGGTAAAGAGTATCCCCACATTACTACAACCACAACAAAAATTAGTAGCTTCTAAGGGTAACAGCACAGTCTACTAGTATTAATACCATCCATCAAAATGCCCAAGGGAGCTACTACATGCAGACAATAAAATATCGAAATGTTTAGACAGACAATACAACACAAGAAATTTATACATAGAATAAAATAGTTTATGCAGACAATAAAATATAGAAATGTTTAGACAGACAATACAATACAATAAATTTAAACAGACAGTAAAATAGTTTATACAGATATTTTTCTTCTGTTTCACTCTTCGCCCCTAGGGAAGCATAGGTCAGCAACCAAGGCCTTCCAAGCCCGCCTATCCAAGGCCATCTTTTCCAGATTTCTCCACTCTCTCCCCATTTTCTTGCATTCCGTCTCCAACTCCCATCTCCAGGTGTTTCTGGGTCTTCTCCTACCTCTTTTGCCCTGGGGTTCCATCGGAGAGCTTGTCTTGTGATGCTGTTCGGGCGTTTCCTCAGTGTGTGTCCTATCCATCGCCACCTTCCGTTCCTTAACTCTTGTTCCGCCCGAGTGGTTACCGGGGCCCAAATTTGGGGTGTAAAGAATAGAACCACTGCTACCTGCCACGCATGCCGTAAGAGGCGACTAAGGAGGTTTGGCTGAAATCGGATGCACATGTCCTAAACGTATAGAAGTCTATGCGTTTAGGGGCCTACAAACCAATGTGCAACGTATACACGTTCTTGTCAAAGATCAAACATATCACAAAGAGTGATTAACATTGGTCGTAAAGAACGAAAGCAAAGAAGAAGAAGAAGATCTCTTGTTCCACCTGTCGTTGTCCTGTTCTATCTCAGAGTTCCCTGTTTGTAGTCCTGTCATACAATCGCAGATATTACCATACATATATTTTAGAAAGACTGACTACAATACGTTTAGTCCGACAACCGCCCGAGTGGTTACCGGTGCCCAAATTGGGGTGTAAAGAATAGAACCACTCTTACCTGTCATGCATGTTGTAAGAGGCGATTAAGGAGGTTGAACGTGAGGCTAGCTACTCAACACCGTAAAAAACACTAGATAGCTACAGAACGA
Organism: Arion vulgaris; assembly: GCA_020796225.1. NCBI lineage: Eukaryota > Metazoa > Mollusca > Gastropoda > Stylommatophora > Arionidae > Arion > Arion vulgaris. The sequence continues at coordinate 31,854,177 of CM036769.1, read as the reverse complement.
AGAGCGAACCGAGTAAACGCTGGCTGAAACCAGACACATCGCCGAAGGATAAGCACCAGAGCTCCAAATGGTGCTGAAGATGTGACATAAAACACACCAATGCTAAGGCTGCATGAATCAGATTTCTACATGAATAGAATTTATGGGGAAATAGGGTACATCGGTCTGGGCGGTGATCGCGAGAGAGAGAGAGTCCGACAACAAAATAAATAATAATTCCTCTCGTACCGTTATACGTTACATAGGGCCTGCAAGTAATTTCTCCATACCGCTCTATCCTGGGCAACTCGCTCAATCTCCTCCATGGAACTGAGACCGATATTTCCTGCCTCTCTCAGCAAAGTTCTTTTCAGGGTCTCCTTAGGTCGACCTCTTTTCTTGAACTTTTGCATCCCACTTCAACGCCTTCTTTGATATTCGTTAATCATTTCTCATCAACGTGTGTCCAACATATCTCCATTTTCTCTTTCTTATAACAGTTGTCACTAGTGGTTGACCAGACATGTCTCTGATTTCATCACTTCTCCTGAATTACATGATACAAAATACAGACATTTATTTACTATATATCTATCGTATCGTTTCATGTTACATATGACATGCAACGGAAGAAGAACTAACGAAATCCAACATAGATGCAATAAAACAAACCACGTTACAAACCACGTCAAAGTAAGTAAAAAGTAAAGGAACCCTTTCATACCTTGTGGTATATAGGGCAATACAGTGTTAGGCCTGTATTATTCATTGACCGTCGGCACACGATGGGTTATGTGGTCAGCATCACACCGGCCGCCTTTACTTTCCCAGAGCATGTCTGGTACCCAGTTGAGGCTGGGTCGACCTGAGAGACGTCGCGATCGGGAAAAATTCCACGCGCAGTGCGGAAGTTGAACCCAGACCACCAGCCTTGAGAAGCGAGTTCACTAACAACTACGCTACCGCGGCTCTCACGTCATAGTACAAATGACAAATATTTTTTCATGCAAACATGTCACCATGAACACTACAAGAGCATTGCTCAACATAATATTTCTCCAATATCATGCTATCAGTGTCAAACATGGACACTGACATCAAATGAAAGAAGAAAACTAGTCACGACAGAGATGAAGTGTCTACACAGAATGCTGGGAGTATCAAGAAGAAAACTAGTCACGACAGAGATGAAGTGTCTACACAGAATGCTGGGAGTATCAAGAAGAAAACTAGTCACGACAGAGATGCAGTGTCTACACAGAATGCTGGGAGTATCAAGAAGAAAACTAGTCACAAAGCACGAGAGATAGGAAGTGTCTACACAGAATGCTGGGAGTATCAAGAAGAAAACTAGTCACTACAGAGATGAAGTGTCTACACAGAATGCTGGGAGTATCAAGAAGAAAACTAGTCACGGCAGAGATGAAGTGTCTACACAGAATGCTGGGAGTATCAAGAAGAAAACTAGTCACGACAGAGATGAAGTGTCTACACAGAATGCTGGGAGTAACAAGAAGAAACCGGTTTAGAAATGAAGACATCAGTAAAAAGTTGGGTACAACATCAGGGACTGATGTAGACACCTCGTCTCTGTCGTGATTAGTTTAAAAGCATTACAGAAAAGATAAAAACAAGCTATTCAACAACACAGCTGCAGCAGGAACAACATCCTTTCAACGAAACTGCACAATAGTAACATCACTTACAAGACATATCCCTCAACTACAGCATGCAACAATAGTAACATCACTTACAAGACATATCATCAACTACAGCAGCAACAATAGTAACATCACTTACAAGACATATCATCAACTACATCACGCAACAATAGTACATATCCTGTACAAGACATATCATCAACTACAGCAGCAACAATAGGTAACATCACTTAGACGATAAACATCAACTACAGCACGCAACAATTAGTAAATTATTTAAAGACATTATCATCAACTACATCAACGAACAATAGTAACATCGCTCTAAAGACATATCATCAACTGACAGCAGTACAACAATAGTAACATCAGTCTTAGTGACATATATAACTACTCACGCAAACATCAAGTAACATCACTACAGACATATCATGGCAATCAGCAGCAAAATAGAACATCACTAAAGACATATCATCAACTACAGCAGCAACAATAGTAACATCACACAAGACATATCATCAGGCTACAGCATGCAACAATAGTAACATCACTTACAAGACATATCATCAACTGACAGCAGCAACAATAGTAACATCACTTACAAGACATACCATCAACTACAGCATGCAACAATAGTAACATCACTTACAAGACATATCATCAACTACATCACGCAACAATAGTAACATCACTTACAAGACATATCATCAACTACATCACGCAACAATAGTAACATCACTTACAAGACATATCATCAACTACATCACGCAACAATAGTAACATCACTTACAAGACATACCATCAACTACAGCACGCAACAATAGTAACATCACTTACACGACATATCATCAACTACAGCACGCAACAATAGTAACATCACTTACAAGACATATCATCAACTACAGCAGCAACAATAGTAACATCACTTACAAGACATATCATCAACTACAGCAGCAACAATAGTAACATCACTTACAGACATATCATCAGCTACAGCACGCAACAATAGTAACATCACTTACAAGACATATCATCAACTACATCACGCAACAATAGTAACATCACTTACAAGACATATCATCAACTACAGCAGCAACAATAGAGTAAGGACCGTTCCGTGTTATGATACAGAGACGCGACCGCATCAGGCGGCACCGTAAAGGAGGGGGGGGCGGCATAAGCAAACTTACAATTGAAAGTTATTTTAAGGAAAAAACATTCAAGGGGCGGCATTTCGAAGACTTGCATCATACTGGAAAAATATACCGCACGGCCCTGAATAGACCAACAGAAAGTAGCAACAGACAGCAAACAGAATTACAACAAATATTGCTACCTTTGAAGTTGGAGTCTGTATTTGTTGACACTGATAAAAGAAAAGCATACCTTCACGCAAAAATCAGTCAGAGGTGCTATAACAGACTACACCTGACTACGCCTGAATTCATAGCGGGCGAATGCAAGAAGAAGAAGGAAAGGAAAAAATATTGTAAACACAGAATTTTGAAAAAATAGCAAGATACACAAAGAAATATGGGAAGGCCTAGACAGACCTAAGAGAAAGCTGGTGGCTGATATTAAAATGATAGGTAAAACATGGAAAGAATTGGAAAGGATGGCAAGAGAGAGGAAGAGCTGGAAAACGTTTGTTGAAAACCTGTGCTCCGTTGGCAGTTAAAATGTGAAGAAGAAAAAGACACACATATTTTAGCCAGATGTCAGCTAAGGTGGGATTAGACAGCATCAGTTGTAACCTTCAAGTGAAACACATACCCGCGCATACACACATGCACACAGCATACAAACATGAAAGACTCACTTCCGCTGTCTTCATCAACATGAAGAGCAAGTATAGATATGAAGGCCGGAAGCCATAGACCACCCGCAACCAGTAGTGTAACCAATGGTTGAGCAGACAGTAGCCATGGCAGTTTGTTTGAAGAGTTCATGATACCAGATACTTTTACTACAATCTCTTGAAATTCTGGTTTCTCCATCTGTAAATTTGATCAAATAAGTGGGAAATTTAGTTGTCCTTATACAATGTACCTCTATCCGTTTACAATGTCCATTTTTCCACATACACTGTCCCTCTGTCCATTTATAATGTTCTTCTGTCCGTTTAAAATGTCCATCTCTCCGTTTATAATGTCCCTCTCTCCGTTTATAATGTCCCTCTCTCCGTTTATAATGTCCCTCTCTCCGTTTATAATGTCCCTCTCTCCGTTTATAATGTCCCTCTTCGTTTATAATGTCAATCTGTCCTTATAATGTCCTCTCTACGTTTATAATGTCCCTATGTTCGTTTACAATGTCCTTCTGTCCGATTATAATGTCCATCTGTCCGTTTACATTACCCTTCTGTCCGTTTAGAATGTCCCTCTGTCCGATTATAATGTCCCTCTGTCCGATATAATGTCCTCTGTCCGATTATAGTCCCTCTGTCCGATTATAATGTCCCTCTGTCCAATTATAATGTCCCTCTGTCCACATATAATGTCCCTCTGTCCGATTATAATGCCCCTCTGTCCGATTATAATGTCCCCCTGTCCATATAATGTCCTCTGTCGATTATAGTCCTCTGTCGATTATAATGTCCCTCTGTCCGATTATAATGTCCCTCTGTCCACATATAATGTCCCTCTGTCCGATTATAATGCCCCTCTGTCCGATTATAATGTCCCTCTGTCCACATATAATGTCCCTCTGTCCGATTATAATGTCCCTCTGTCCGATCATATGTCTCGTCCATATAATGTCCCTCTGTCCGATTATAATGTCCCTCTGTCCACATTTAAAATCTCCTCTGTTCTTATGTAATATACCCCCTGCTCACATGTAACGACTCAACTTTCCATAGCAAATGTAGCCATATGTAATGTTCATTTTGTTTTACCTATGCTCTGACCAGTGACGGCTCGTCATTAAGGGCCACTGGGCCGGGCCCCACCAAAAATAGTGTGTAACGTGTATTTATTATTTTATAAATTAACATAACAACACAAAACCATGATTTTTCCGAAAATTTGTGTCTGGCCCCACCAACAAAATGATCACGAGCCGCCACTGGCTCCGACCATTCCATGTTTTAACCTTTCACTGACCATTCAAATTGTTTTAACCATTCACTGACCATTCAGATTGTTTTACCTATCAACTGACCATTACTTTGGTGTCACCCATCAATTGACCATTACTTTGTGGTCATCCATCAACTGACCATAAACTGCCAAAACTTTTACTTTCATGTCACATATTTTCAGCGTAAATTATTTCAACCCCCACTCCCTAATTTCCACCCCCACCCCTACCATTTTGATTAATTTTTTGTGAATATACAATTCATATTAATCTATTCATTCTGGCTCTGAACTTCAGACTGATCTGTTATTGTTTTGTTATCTTCTACAAGTGAAGCTGTTTATTAGTTATTCTGTTACTCTATTGTTATACAGCGTGTGATTATGACATCTGTGGGTGAAACTCTGCAAGTCTGGAATCGATATTAGATCAATATTTTATCTGTTCTTGATCCAAGAATAACACAATATGTCCCAGATGTGTTCCAGTTGTAGCTCTCGTAGTAGAGACATAATTGAAGTCTACGAATCATTCAGGGCGTACCCATCAGTGTACGGTCCCTTTCTGCCGCATTTTGTTTAAAATTTAAGCTGTAAAGCACAAACTACACGACAGTATTTCGCGTTTTTTACAGCTCAGAAAATCTGTGTTTCCATTTTCATTTCTGTGAAGAATCAACAGCCGCGAAAGTATAGTAGCTAGTGCACATGATTTACATACATGGGGATTGATTGATTGATGATATGACCATTATCATTGCACTTCAGTGAGTAGCCATGTGTGCTACGATTTTTTTTTTTCCCGATCCAGAAGCACTTGAGCTTTTCAGCTCTTCGGCTCGGTGCCATGGACATCGTAACTCTTCGGTTCGGTGCCACGAACACCGTAAATCTGGGGAATCTGTGGCTTTTTCTGCCATCCCGCGGAATTGAACACGCACACACAGAGGGATAGTCACCGTAGTCCAACGCGCTACGAACACGCTGGGCAGACGGGCGAGTGTGTTACGATATCTTTCTTACACATGAAGATCTCAGCTGCAGTGCACGAACTACGCAGCACCGGCGAGGGTCCCCGATGTAATTTTGAAAATGGTGAAGATATTTTGTAGGAATTTTATTTTAATCTTTTCTAATGAATTTTGCATGGGCAGCGGCTTTCCAGCCTGCTCTTCTCGATTTTGAACTGCCAAGGGTTCTTTTACGTGCTCAAATTGAACACGGGACCCACGTTTTATCGTCCGTCTGCGCTAGGACTAGGAACTCGATCTCACCTACACTGAGAACAGGATCTCATGAAAAAGTATCCAGATGGCTCAATGATGGAGCGAACCTGGTACCTTTGGCACGACAGACGAGTGCCTAAGCTCTATGCCACATAGACCCTTGCATACATGTGATCCCTGGTTCGCTGTGCCCAGTTGGGTATAGATTTTTTCCCCTCCCCAACTCTTTACAACCCTTTATTGCTAAGGACGTATATATACGTTTTTCCAATCACATCTAAAGACACATTAACACGTCTATTATTCTCCTCTGTGGGCTAAAGACGTGTTAACACGTTATACATTGCTACTGTACCTGCTTATGAGGCGTACATTCACGTTCGTGACCTAGAACCAAAGAGTTGCTATTTTTAGCTCAGCCTCGAAAGTATGTAGCATTGAAGGGTTAATTAACGTATGGACGCCCATGATAACTTGCGGTTATAAATAAAGTTGGAGAGTTTCACTAAGACGTGCGGCGAACTTCTAGCACGCATTGAATATATACCACCTTCTAGCCCACATTGAATATACGCCCCCGATGCCTGTTCTACATACCCCAATACCAGGATCTGACATTGCAGAAGGAACAACCACGTCCCTCTCGTCTGCAGGAACAAGAAATGAATTCCACCCGACCTTGACATGCAGACGACACGTGGTCAAAATGGCTCCATTAGTCAAGGCTGAAATAGGAAGTAGATGCAAATAAATATATATATGATTCCCTGAGAAGTTGGTAAACAAGTTATTGAAATGTGTAGGATACAAAACACGTCTCTCATGCACGAAGTTTACATTTATGAATGAAAGCACGCGTATGATAAATAGATTAGTCAGCTTGTTCATTGCTGGGCATGCTCCATATTTGTTACCATCTTGTTTTGCAGAGATCACGTGACTTATCTGGGTAATGTAAAAGATGAAACAGATAGTAACGATAGTCTGTTGTTTGTTTGTTTGTGTGTCTGTTTGTATGTTTACGATCCATGATGGAGTATGAAATTGCAATCATGTATCCCTGCGTCTGATTCCTTGTATATATTATTTTCAATAGAGCAGATGTTTCTTAGCTACGGATTTGAGCGGAATCCGTCCTTCCTTTCTTTCTTCCTTCCTTCCTTTCGTTAGCTTGTTTTAGTTGTATCTGAAGTAATATACTAATAAGTTTAGTTCCGCCGGAGTGGTTACCGGGGCCCACATTTGGGATGTAAAGAATAGAATCACTGTTATCTGCCAGACATGTCGTAAGAGGCGGCTACTAAGGAGGTTTGGATGAAATCGGATGCACGTGTCCTAAATCTTTTTTGAAGTCAACCTGCTGCCTTCCAGGTCAGTTGGGGACAGTCAAAGACTGACGGAGGGCGAACCCAGTAAACGCTGGCTGAATCCGGAAACATCACCGAAGGATAAGCACCAGAGCTCCAAATGGCGCTGAAGATGTGACGAAACCCACCCATGATAAGGCTGCATGAATCAGATTTCTACATGAATGAATTTATGGAGAAATCTGGTGCATGGGTCTTTTAGGTGATCGCGCGAGAGAGAGAGAGAGAGATTAGTTCCAGCCATATATCAACTAACGAACCGCTGTTATTATTTCTACCATTGTGTAACATCAAGTAAACGACGTTCTATAAGTGAGGAAAGGAACTTGCACATCAAACATCCGCACAATTCATACTAAACATGTTAAGTAACAGTAATTTCTGTAAGTAATGTGTACGTCTGTAGCTCAAACGGTAGTGAACTCGATCAACGAACCCAAGTGTACCTGGTTCAAACACCACGGTGGGCAAGTTTGGAAACAAATTCGTTTCCGTGGTATTTTTACAAAAGGTTAAAATAGACCTCACCGTTCATAAAGCAATGGTAAACTACTGAACGTATAAGTGGTGCCTATAAAATCAACGACTCGTTTACAGTGGTTGATGGCTTCGTCCTTTAGGATATGCCATGATTTTCATTTTAATTTCAACAGTAATTTCTCTTCCAACTGTCTGGAGAAGAGATAGAGCAGTTATTTTTCATTTAACCTCATTTAGAAACACAATGATGTCAAGGGCATGTTCACTGAACACTCTCGAATCTCACAATACTTACACTAAGCGTTGAGACTTGCACATTTGAGATCGATCAAGAAAACTAACACAGAGAACAAATACACGGAGAATAAATACACGGAGAACAAATACACGGAGAACAAATACACGTTCCTCTCGTACCGTTATACTTTACATAGGGCTTGCATGTAAAGGAACCCTTTCATACTCGTGGTATATAGGTCAATACAGTGTTAGGCCTGTATTTTTCATTGACCGTCGGCACACGATGGGTGATGTGGTCAGCATCACACCGGCCGCCTTTACTTTCCCAGAGCATGTCTGGCACCCAGTTGAGGCTGGGTCGACCTGAGAGCCGTCGCGGTCGGGAAAAATTCCACGCGCATTGCGGAGCTGAACCCAGACCACCAGCCTTGCGAAGTGAGTTCACTAACAACTACGCTACAGCGCCTCTTAGGGCTTGCATGTAATTTCTCCATACCTCTCTGTACTGGGCAACTCGCTCAATCTCTTCCATGGAATTGAATCCGATATTTCTTGCCTCTCTCAGTAAAGTTAGTTTCACGGTTTCCCTAGAGCGTCCTCTCTTTCTTGAACCCTTGGTCACACTTCAATGCATGTTTTCGTATTTTTGATCATTTCTTTTCAATGTATGCCCAACATATCTCCATCTTATCCTTCTTCTAACAGTTGTCACTAGTGGTTGACCAGACATTTCTCTGATTTCATCACTTCTCCTGAATTCGTCCCATTTTATGTTCATTATTTTTCTCAGACATCTATTTTCAAACTCTTTCAACTTGTTTTCATTATCTTTAGTATCTATTGCGCCCGTGTGTTGCCAGGGCTCTCAAATGGAGCAAAGAATAGTAACACTGCGATCTACAAGGCATGTCGTAAGAGGCGACTGACGTAGTGGCCTAGGGAAGCTACCCTAGTAAAAAAAAAGCGGATTTGCTGGCCTACTTTAGGCGCTTCACTAGCACAACGTACAATCGCTCTTTGGCTTAGATCACATACAAATCACAAAAATGGTTTAACAAGTGGTCAATATGGAGCCTTCAAAGAAGAAGCAGTATCTACTGTCATTTTCCAATGAAAATCGTGGCATATCCTTTACATGACGCAGCCATCAACCACAGTAAACGAATCGTTGATTTTCTATTCACCACTTATACGTTCAGTAGTTTGAATTACACCATTTTCCAATACACAACACATAATCCAAATATTGAGTTACTCACGGGCAGATAACATTGTGCTTAGTGTCAGGTCGCTGTTGATGGAATCACTGTTAGACAGTAGGCGACCTGTTAATGAAGAGTTATTCAATATGGAAATTCTCATCTAAAGTAGGACATCATGAACATTGAATGAAAAACAAAAAGTATGTTGCGATATAACAAAAGAAAGCTTTTAGCAACCACTTATCTCGGTTTAAAATGTTCTAGCAAAACTTTGAAAATATGTAGATACAAAATGTATTCATATTGTATGGGAGGGATTTGCCTAATGCAGCGTTCCCCAAAGTGGGCGGTACCACCCCACAGTGGGCGCTGAAGCGTTCAAGGGGGGCGATAGTGGGTTCAAAGAGTTTGGGGGTGCTCAGGAGATTAGGGTTTGGTGGCTCCTTAAAGAAGAAATTAATAATAAATATTTTAAAATAAATTATTTTCGTGATTTTGAGATTGAATAATCATTTAAAATTTGAATTCTGCATTTTAATTCATCTTATGCCCGTCTTACACGATCCATTTTTTCATCAATTTTCTATTTCATGCATATAATCATTTGAAAATTGACCATGTATGACAGAAATATATATCAATTTTCTACGTAAAAATGAAATAGAGCATGTATATATGTGGGAGGGCGTTGGCAAACTGTTATAATGTGGAGGGCGTTACAAAGTTTATGATGTGCAAAGTGGTCGGTGGGACGAAAAAGTTTGGGAATCTATGATCTAATGTATAAGTATTCAAGGTGGGCGTCTGTAGCTTAAGCGGCACGGAGGTAGATCACAACACATGCGTAGTTGGTTCAAACTCTGCGGCAGACACGTTTGGAAGTAAATTAGTTCCCTTGGATTTTCACAAACGGTAAAAGTAGATCTCACTGACCTTTTTCATGCTCAGAGCTAGGGTACACTACTCCCGATCTTCATGCATATTGTATGAGAAATGTGGACGATGGTCTCCCCTCCTGATTGAATTTGTTCAGTTGGTATGTCATTCCATCCGATTAACCCTTGCTGAACACACTTTCTCTGAATTAGGCCGTACTGTATAAGGCAGGAATGGCTTATTACAATGACCACATACCAAATATTTTTCTCTTCTCGTTCGACTGCTATGAATTCAGGCGTAGTCACGGCGACTTTATGACATCTTTTGGCGATTTTTGCGTGAAAGCTTGGTTGTCTTATCACCACTGTTTTGCGCCCGCCTGCCCAGCGTGTTCGTAGCGCGTTGGACTGTAGGTACACGCCCTCTGTGAATGCGGGTTCAATTCCGTGGGCTGACAGAAAAAGCCCCGGGTTCCCCAGATTTACGGTGTTCGTGGCACCGAACCGAAGGGTTACGATGTCCATGGCAACGAGCCGAAAGCTGAAAGCTCAAGTGCTTCTGGATCGGGAAAAAAAAAAAAATAAATCACCACTTTTTTCAGAGGAACACATCCCAAATGATCAATTTAAGCTTTATTATTGTAGCAGAACAAACCGAATTACAAGACAATGAGTGTGTAGATTGACTTGCTGATACAGCAGTGGTCGAGGAAGTACAGTCAACGGATAGTGCAGACATCATCAATGTCAAAATAAACAGGTCTTATAGTCCTGACGCTGACATGAAATGCTGGGAAAAAAACAAAAACTAGTCACGACAGAGATGAAGTGTCTACGCAAAATGCTGGGAGTATCAACAGGAGACCGGCTTATAAATGCAGACATCAGGGGAAAAAAATAAACACAACATCAGTTTTGAACTTCGTCAAGAAGCAACAGATTAAATGGTTCTGTCACATAAGCAGATTACCAAAAGAGAGTGCGTCTCAAAGAGCAATGCTACTCTGAAACAGTAGATACAAAGCAAAAAGCTGACCACGCAATAAAGATAACAGAGGAGGCGAAAAAAATATGTTTATAATATAACCAATAGAAGGTTCTCCTTAGGTTGAAAGGGTGTGCCTCGGCTTAAAGAGGCTTTAATCCCCTACTTAACAAACAAACATCAGGAAAAAGCGTTCGACCGCGTAGATAGGCACAAGTTGTGGAAAATACTAACAACCTTTGGGGTTAATGAACACCTAATCAACCTTTGCAAGAACATTTATACTGACAGCCAATGTACGATTAGAACAAATACAGGATTATCAGAAAAGTTTTACGTAGGGTCAGGAGTAAGACAAGGTTGCGTACTATCCCCGCTGCTATTCATCACGTACATTGACCACATTTGTAAAATAGCTAACACCAGGGAAAGAAACAACCTCGGAGAACTCTTAAATGAATTTCTTTTTGCAGACGATCAGGCAATCATATCAACAACAGAAGAACAGCTACAACAACACATCAACAGACTCCAGTTAGCATGTAACGAATACAACATGAGAATTAACATCGACAAAACAGAAGTAATGACATTCGCCAGAGAGGAAAACACTACCAACATCTCCATCGATAATCACCTACTAAATCAAGTAAAAGATTTCACATACCTGGGGAGCTTTTTTTCAGCAAATGGAAGAATAACTAATGAAATTCAACACAGATGCAACAAAGCAAATCAAATGATAGGGCAAATGGCGCCAATTTTAAAATGCAAACACGTCACCATGAACACAAAAAGAGCAATGTTCAACACAATCTTTCTCCCACATTATGTTACCAGTGCCAAACCTGGACGCTGACAACAAACGATAGAAGAAAACTAGTCACAACAGAGATGAAGTGTCTACGCAGAATGCTGGGTGTAACAAGAAGAGACCGGTTGAGAAATGAAGACATCAGGAAAAAAGTGGGTACAACATCAGTACTAGACTTCATCAAGAAACAACAAATTAAATGGTTCGGTCACGTAAGCAGATTACCATCAGACAGTGCACCCCAAAGAGCAATGCTGCTCCGATACAATGGGTACAAAGCAAAAGGCCGGCCACGCAAAAGATGGACCTCAGAGATAACAGAGGCGACGAAAGAGACTATCTACGAAGCGCATACTAGGGCCCGTTTTAAAAATCTCTTCCTGACCTGACGCTGTGAGGCATACAGGATTCGAGAAAGAAAGAAAGAACAAACAAACAAACAAATGTTTATGAAGCACACACAAAAGCCCGTTCTATAAATCTCTTCTTATCCTGACGCTGTCCGGCAAAACAAGATTAGAGAATAGAAGGAATATATATGACTTTGAATACATTCATAAATCTCCATTCTTATCTTGAGTTAAGGAGATTGGGGTTGAGAATGAGAACTGCCAGACAAGAGCTGTTATTAAAGACACCAGACGTTTAATTAATCAACAAAGAACCTGCGTGATTAGTCGTTAGTCGCTAGTAAAGATATTCTGGAGGAGATCGAAGCATCTATCGATCTGTCTGGAGTACTGTGGTGATGATCCTCACTAATCACACTTTTTTTAACATAGATTCTGATAATTTATTTCTTTACTTTAACCCATTCGACCATCTGATCTGATATATTGGCTCGCACATTTTTTAAGATTTCGCAATGCCAGTATACTGGCTAAATTAATATACATTGCTATGTAGATGAATCGTCTTCTTTCCTCTTCTTTACCATTCACTTCTAAAGAGGCATATGCCCTCAATCAAGAACTTAGCAGGCATATGCCCTCAATCAAGACCTTAGCAGGCATAGGCCCTCAATCAAGACCTTAGCAGGCATAGGCCCTCAATCAAGACCTTAGCAGGCATAGACCCTCAATCAAGACCTTAGCAAGCTCTCATATGTTTGGTTGTAGTTTTTATAGCTGAGTATTTTTACAGGGCAGGGTAGTTAATCACACACCAAACCTCCGCATTCGCCGTATACGGCATGTGGTAGGTAATAGTGGTTCTTCTCTTTACCCTGAATTCGGACCCCGGTAACCGAACGGGCGTCAGATTTGTATTGTCTGTCGTCTTTTACTTTTTATCGGACAGGAGACACGTATAGACGCATTTACTGAGATTAAATGCATCTATAGGTAAAAAAATTAGTTCATTTCTCTGAAATATTTATTACAATAATTTACACATAATTACTTTGTCTTCTCTAAATGTGTTACTATTTTTGTCATTTCATTGTATTAATACAGTGGTTCTCAAAGGATGTGTCAGGCGCACCGGTGGGCCTAGGAGATTCAGATCAGGGTCGGGAGCGCGGTGCCAGTAGGCACCAGGGTAAACAATCGCCAAGACAAATCAGGCACATGCTTCTCATAAATGAAATTAAATGATGATTAAAGGTGCGTAGCATGTTCCAGTCATTCTGAATTCTTGCTTTGCATCTTATTTATCACGTTATTGTATAGGGCGGGCGCTCCGATTTTTGTGGAACTTCAAGTGTGCCCGATTCAACAATGTTTGAACCACTGTGTTAATAGAAACCAACATAGACAAAATCAAAGTAACGACATTCGCTAGATCTAATGATTGATTGATTGATTGATGGACCATCATCATTGCACTTCGGTGAGTAATCATATGTGCTCCGATCGCTTTCTTACACAGGAATATCTCAGTGGTAGTGTACGAACTCCGTATCACCGGCGAGGGTCCCCGATGTAATTTAGAAGATGGTGAAAATATTTGTGAATTTTATTTTGAAATTTTCTAATGAATTTTGTCCGGGCATCGGCTTTCCAGCCTGCACTTTTCGATTCTGAGCTGCCAGGAGTTCTTTTCCTCGCTCAACTTGAGCACGGGTTCTACGCTTTATCGTCCATCTCCGATAGAACTAGGAAAGCGATCTCACCTACACTGAGATCAGGAATCTATGGGAAAATATCCCGATGGCTCCACGAGGGAGCAAACCGAGTACGTTTGGAACGAGAGGTGAGTACCTAACCCCTACGCCACAGATACTCCCAAAGGACCTGGATGGAAACACTATCAATATCTTAATCGGTTAACGTCAATTCAAACAGGTTACAGACTTGATCTCTTTCTGGATAGATCTATTTGTTCTCTTCTCTGTCCATGATATGTGGAGGACTCTTGTGTAACACTTATATTCAAAATCTCGTTTAGTTTTCCTGCCCATGGTTCCCATCTGTATAGTAATCATCACTATCATTAAGTAGCTGTCTGGAAATTTGCCACCCCAACAGTCCTTCGGAATTTATATCTCTCTTGGCCAAGTGTTCCGCCTCTGCAACCGTCATGTTCAAACCATTAGTTACACCCTGAATCCATCTTCTCCGTAGTCTTCCTCTTCTCCTCTTTGCCGGTATGCCTCCTTGTAGCATTAGCCAATGTTCTTTGATTTTGAGTTCTTTCTGGATAGATCTATTTGTTCTATTCTCTGTTCAAGATATATGGAGAGCTCTTCTGTAACACTTATATTCAAAAGCACATATATTTTTTCCACTGCCTTGTTAAATGTCCGTGCTTCACACTCATACGTTGCCACTAGGAATATACATGCTCATAGTAGTCTTTTTTTAACCTCTTGGTTCACTGGAATATGTCTTGTTCTCTCCATAAATTCCTCATTTGTGACCCTATCATACCATCTCTCTCTCTTTCGATCGTTCTTCACGACCAATTTTATCATTCTTATTGTGATGTATAACACGTATATTCAAAAGCACATATATGTTTTCCACTGCTTTATTAAATGTTCATGCTTCAAACTCATACGTTGCCACTGGGAATATGCATGCTCTTAGTATTCTGATCTTTGTTTTTCTATCAATTCCATTCCATACTGTTTCTAGTTTGTAAGTCTATGTTTGTTCTTCTTGTAATTCCCTTCATCTCATTTGAATCTCTTGTTAGCAGTGAATCGAACTATTCAAAACTGTTAACATTATATTTTTTTTTTCTCTTTTGATAAAAATAGAATTTGTCATAATTGTTTTATCAGTTATCATTATTTTTGTTTTTGTTACTTTGAGATATCGATTTTTTTATTTCCACCTTTTTTTGAACATATAAACATGCATAATATAAAAATTATAGATAATACATACATACATACATACATACACACATACATACATACATACGTACGTACATACATACATACTTACATACATACATACATACATACATACATACATACATACATACATACATACATACATACATACATAGATACATACATACATACAAACATACATACATACATACATACATACATACATACATACATACATACATACATACATACATACATACATACATACACGCATACATACAAGAAAATACATACAAGCATACATACATACATACATACACGCATACATACAAGAACATACATACAAGCATATATACATACATACATACATACATACATACATACATACATACATACATACATACATACATACAACATACATACATACATACATACATACATACATACATACATACATACATACATACATACATACGTACGTACATACGTACATACATACATACATACGTACGTACATACATACATACGTACGTACATACGTACATACATACATACATACGTACGTACATACATACATACAACATACATACATACATACATACATACATACATACATACATACATACATACGTACTTACATACATACATACATACATACATACATACATACATACATACATACATACATACATACATACATACATACCCACCCGAAGTATTGCAAAGTGCAAACCTGCCTTCCATCATGGGTATGCTCAGCAGTAGAAGACTAAGATGGTTGGGGCATGTGAGAAGAATATAACATTGTCACATACCAAAACAAATGTTTTTCTGTAAACTTTCGGAGCGGAAGAGGCATCAGGGCAGACCACTGCTCAGATATAAAGATGTCTACGAGACCTCAATAAAGAATTTTGCTATAGGTCCCACCCAGCACATGAGAAAAACTAGCCGATGCCAGAGTTGTATGGAAAGCGATATTGCGCAAGGGTGCAATACACACACAACTATCAACTGCATTAAGATAAACATATATGCAAGCATGCTTTTCGAACATAACTAAATTATATGGATCAGTTAACTGGTTGGCTCATATAAGCCACTGGGAGCGTTGCTATTTATTTGTTTCAGAATGATCTTAACTAAAATTAATTTACCTACAAAATGGTATCTTACTCATAAAAATCTGTTAACAATTAAAAAAACTGCAGCTGAATTTGTACATACACCTGCAATAGGAAAATAGGACATAAATTTAGTTCAGCCACAACCTGTTTTTCAGTTTAGTAGCTAATTAATTCTTTGACAAATTATGCAATAAAAGTTGATTTCTAAAAACATACAAATGTATCTTACTTGCTTTTAATCGTTTCGTTAGCACTTGTAAGAAATCTTGTCCAGATGCGTCAAGAAAGTATAGTTCTTCAAGTGAGTCTGGTATCTGGCAGTCTTCCAGAACAACTCCCATGATTCTCTGATTGTGCAGGTTCATCCGTGTAAGCTTCTTGAAGATTTTCTCAAATGAGTTCCAGGTGCTATCCACGTAGGTTTTGCTGAGAACGAGTATTATTCTGTCACAGAGCATGGCATCGTAAAGAACACGTTGCTGCTGTTCGGATCCTGTGTCTACTTGGTTTTGTTGAGACGTGTAAGTGCATGTGTAGTTAAAAGGTGGAGCTTCTAACTGAGCCACTATATGCTCAACCCAATCTGTGTCCTGTGGACAGTGTGAAAAGAACACACGCTTTCGGTTCAAATCCTTATTGACCGGTTCTGATACGCTATCCTGGTGTTGGAGAAGGCGTTGCCTGTCTTGGTTAGATTCTGTGAAAACCTTCTCATTTATTAGTCTTTCCGGATTGTTGAAACTCGGCTCACTTATGTAACTGTTACAACGTTGGTCAATGCTGTCAGAGCAGCCCCGGAAACAGGTCTCTTTAACGCAGTGATTATTGTTCTGGCACTGATTAACATAGGCGTTAAGTCTACACGTTTTGTCATCACTAGCAAGTTCCAATGTTTGTCTGTCAGGTAAATATACATGTGAAGACTTTTGAGAGTTGGATTCACAGATGGGGTCTTCAGGCTGCATTAGCGTATATTTTGGGTTACCTTCGTCCAGCTTTAGACCAACTATAGGTTTTATAGAAGGTAGTGGATCGTACTTATTTGAATGTGTGGTCAGATCATGCGTTGTGGTTGTTGGACAGACCTGAGGGAATTCTGAGGTGGTATGTCGATTGTTTTCGTGTTGATCTGGGCACAAACACGTGTTCTGCGTACCATCTTGAGGTACAGAATGGAACATGTGATCTGTATGGGAATTGAGTTGAATGTTAATGGCACTGGTAGGTGAGGGTATGGGACCTGTAGGTGTGTATGTGAGGCATGTAGGTTGGGATGTAAGTTCTGTAGGTGTGGATAAAGGACATGTAGGTGTGGATGGGAGACATGTAGGTGGAGATATGTGGCCTGTAGGTGGGGATGTGGTACCTCTAGGTGTGGATGTGAGACCTCTAGGTCTGTACTTGGGATTGGTAAGTGTAGATGTGAGGACTGTAGTTCTGGATGTCAGATGTTTAGGTTTGTACTTGTGGCCGGTTGGTGTGGGTGACTCCCTGTTTCTTTGAAGTTGAGGAATGCGGTGCTTGTCCAGAAAATCCGACTTGTCAACAGATTGGGGATGTTCTTTGCTAGGCGAATGATCAGTAACGTGTACTGGGATTTCTGTAACTCTGCTTATACCAAAACATGTAGTTTCGTCATCCGTCCGAGAACATTTGTTAACTGCCGTCATATTCGACAAACCCAAGTGCTTGATCTCCATATTATTTACAGACGATACGTAATTTTGTTGCTGTTTACTGCATGGACTAGAACTTTGATCAGTAAAACTTTGGGGCAAGAGTTTGCTGTCAACCTTCCTTGCATCCAGGTCCATACTTGGACTGGTTAGAAATGCAAGACTCTACATGCGAGCCCACAATGTTTTTGTTAGCTTGAGATGTACGAAGTTCTGAGGAAAGAAACATATGAGAGGTGTGATTGATGTTTTAAAATCTTCAATCATGGTATCATCATCACCAGGTGCCGTGCAGGTTGATGTATGCGATCAAGTATTTCCACAAATCTCTGTCTGGTGTTTGCTATCATCTCAAATGTTAACCATCTTCCATACCATGAGATCAGGCTGTCCAATATTTTCTCTATGTTTTCCTGTCTCGTCTTCCCTCGATTTTACCGGTTGTCACAATGTGTTCTAAGCCTCCCCTTCTCATTATATGTCCAAAAATGATGACTGCCTCTTTCTTATATTGATGATAAGCTTATCTGTGTCTTGATCTCATTCAACACCGCAACATTAGTCATTTTAGCAGTTCATGGGATTCTCATCATTATTCTGTAAAACCACATCTTGGTGGTCAATACAAACAATTTTACACAGAAGAGAATTAGATTTGACACTTTCCAGTACTACTGATTACCTGGTACTGGACATCATGGCCGCCCATTACTACGCTTCATTAACATCATGCGGCATAGACAAAGATAATTGAAAATAGTTAGGGTAAAGACAGGCAAACGTGGCTAGCGGCAGTGAGTAGTGGCTCAAAGAAAGAAGAAAATCACCCTCACTTAGGAAGCAAAAGAGAGCAGAGTGCAGAGAGAACATCCTATGTATCATCTCCAGTCTCCAGTTTCACCTGTGGCAAGGATTACCCTCAAGAATAGGCCATTACAGCCACAAGAAACGTTGTGATTCAGCACAGAACATATTACGTGACGCAAAACCTAATATCCGCTGAGAAGAAAAAAAAACGGTGGCGTAGAAGTTAGGTGCCCACCTCTAGTTCCAAAGGTACCTGGCTTGCTCCCTCCTGGAGCCATCATGATATTTTTCTACATATCTCTAATTTCAGTGTAGGTGAGACTGTGTTTCTAGTCCTATGGGAGACGGAAAATAAAACGTAGGTCTTGTGTTCATGTAGAGCACGTAAAAGAGCCCTATGCAGTTAAAAATCGAGAAGAGCAGGCTGGAAAAGAACTTCCCAAGAAAAAATTCATTAGAAAGATTTTTAAAATAAAACTCATACAACATATTTTCACTCCCTTCTATATTTCATCGGGACCCTCTCCGGTGCTACGGAGTTCGTTCACTGCCACTGAAATTTTCCTGCGTAAGAAAGAGATCGGAGCGCACACTGTCACTCACCGAAGTGCCAGGATGATGGTCCTATCAATCAATCATTCAATCAAATAGAGCAATGATGATGATTGTCTAAAAAGTTAAGGCGGACTACAAGATGTTAACCATATCAACCATCTCGTGTTTCTGGTCAAAGAAAAATACAGACATACAGACATAACACCATATTCCTCAGTCTAGCGCAGCGTTTCCCAAAGTGGGCGTACCGCCCTCCAGTGGCGCTGAAGCGTTCAAGGGGGCAATAGTGGGTTCAGAAGAATTTGGGGGTGTTCAGGCGATTAGAGGTCGGTGGCTCCTTAAAGAAGAAATTAATAATAAATATTTTAAAATAAATTATTTTCGTGATTTTGCGATTGAATAATCATTTGAACTTTGAATTCTGCATTTTAATTCATCTTATACCCATCTTACACGAACCATTTTTCCATCAATTTTCTATTTCATGCATATAATAATTTGAAAATTGATCATGTATTACAGAAATATATATCAATTTTCTATGTCAAAGTGCAAATAGAGCATGTATATATATATATATATATGGGGGGGGGCGTTGGCACACTGTTATAATGTGGAAGGAGGCGTTACAAAGTTTATGGTGTGCAAAGTGGGCTGTGGGCCGAAAAAGTTTGGGAATCTATGGTCTTGCACAGCATATCAAGACGTGTGTTTTTTACATTACCTTTTTTCTGTAACTGTTATTAGCATTATTTTAACAACATACACAGAATTGGTGCATCAGAACTTAGAAAATTGTCAGTAATATCCACTTCTCATATAGCCAGGGACGGGCGTTGAGTAACACACAGTCTTGTTAAACTCAGAGTCATGGGCGTCTATACATTTAGGCTGGGGTAGGGGCAAGGCAAGTGGACACCCACCCCACCCACCCCCACCTATGGACATTACTTTTGATAAAACTGTTGATAAGAATGTGGTTGTCTTTATTTCCATCTAGTAAACTTACCAACTAAACTTTATTTCCATCTAGTAAACTTACCAACTAAACTTTATTTCCATCTAGTAAACTTACCAACTAAACTTTATTTCCATCTAGTAAACTTACCAACTAAACTTTATTTCCATCTAGTAAACTTACCAACTAAACTTTATTTCCATCTAGTAAACTTACCAACTAAAGTTGATTGATTTATTTTGCTCAACCTCCCCTTCCTTCTCTCCTGGACATATTTCTATGGAGTGCAGCTACCTGGGAGTGCAGCTACCTCAGAATGCAGCTACAGTAACCTATAGTCCAGCTACAGTAACCTATAGTCCAGTTACAGTAACCCAGAGCTCAGCTACAGTAACCCAGAGCTCAGCTACAGTAACCGAGAGATCAGCTACAGTAACCGAGTGTCCAGCTACAATAACCCAGTGCCCAGCTACAGCAACACAAAGCCCAGCTACAGTAACCCAGATCCCAACTACAGTAACCCAGATCCCAACTACAGTAACCCAGATCCCATCTACAGTAACCCAGATCCCATCTACAATAACCCAGATCCCAACTACAGTAACCTAGATCCCAACTACAGTAACCCAGATCCCATCTACAGTAACCAAGATCCCATCTACAGTAACCCAGATCCCATCTACAGTAACCCAGATCCCATCTACAGTAACCCAGATCCCATCTACAGTAACCCAGATCCCATCTACAGTAACCCAGATCCCATCTACAGTAACC
Organism: Arion vulgaris; assembly: GCA_020796225.1. Classification (NCBI taxonomy): domain Eukaryota; kingdom Metazoa; phylum Mollusca; class Gastropoda; order Stylommatophora; family Arionidae; genus Arion; species Arion vulgaris. The sequence goes on along the minus strand of CM036769.1, from coordinate 31,833,088 downwards.
CAGATCCCATCTACAGTAACCCAGATCCCAACTACAGTAACCCAGATCCCAACTACAGTAACCCAGATCCCATCTACAGTAACCCAGATCCCAACTACAGTAACCCAGATCCCAACTACAGTAACCAGATCCCAACTACAGTAACCCAGATCCCAACTACAGTAACCCAGATCCCAGCTATAGTAACCCAGATCCAACTACAGTAACCAAGTGTCCAGCTACAGTAACACAAAGACCAGCTACAGTAACCCAGATCCCAACTACAGTAACCCAGATCCCAACTAGAGTAACAGAGATCCCAACTACAGTAACCTAGATCCCAACTACAGTAACCCAGATCCCAACTACAGTAACCAAGTGTCCAGCTACAGTAACACAAAGACCAGCTACAGTAACCCAGATCCCAACTACAGTAACCCAGATCCCAACTAGAGTAACCAAGTGTCCAGCTACAGTAACACAAAGGCCAGCTACAGTAACCCAGATCCCAACTACAGTAACCCAGATCCCAACTAGAGTAACAGAGATCCCAACTACAGTAACCCAGATCCCAACTACAGTAACCCAGATCCCAACTACAGTAACAAGTGTCCAGCTACAGTAACACAAGACCAGCTACAGTAACCCAGATCCCAATACAGTAACCCAGATCCCAACTAGAGTAACCAAGTGTCAGCTACATAACCACAAAAACTACAGTAGCTGAGATCCCAACTACAGTACCAGATCCCAACTGAGTAACAGAGATCCAACTACAGTAATCCAGATCCCAACTACAGTAACCCAGATCCAACTACAGTAACCAAGTGTCCAGCTACAGTAACACAAAGACCAGCTACAGTAACTAGATCCAACTACATTAACCAGATCCCAACTAGAGTAACAGAGTCCAACTACAGTAACCCAGATCCCAACTACAGTAACCCAGAACCCAGATACAGTAACCCAGAACCTAGTTCAGTTAAAATAGCACACCCATTTCAAAATAAAACAAGTTGCTGATGATGTTGGCCGTTATAAATACACAAGAATAACACGTAATGATTTTAAGAACAAATACATTTGTAATTTCCACATCCAAGTCATTGATTATTCAATATTGCAGTATAACTTGACAAATATGTGAATAGAAGCTGGTACAACGTGTAACAGGTAGGGAGAGTTGGTATAAAATGTGATATGTAGGGAGAGTTGGGGCAACATGTGATATGTAGGGAGAGTTGGGGCAACATGTGATATGTAGGGAGAGTTGGGGCAACATGTGATATGTAGGGAGAGTTGGGGGCAACATGTGATATGTAGGGAGAGTTGGGGCAACATGTGATATGTAGGGAGAGTTGGGGCAACATGTGATATGTAGGGAGTTGGGCGATGTGATATGTAGAGGTGAGTTGGGATACTGTGATATGTAGGAGAGTTAGGGCAACATGTGATATGTAAGAGAGTTGGGGCAACATGTGATATGTAGGGAGTTGGCATACATGTGATATGTAGGGAGAGTTGGAGCAACATGTGATATGTAGGGAGAGTAGGGAACATGTGATATGTAGGGAGAGTGGGCAACATGTGATATGTAGGAGAGTTGAGGCAACATGTGATATGTAGGAGGTTGGGGAACATGTGATATGTAGGAGAGTTGGGGCAACATGTGATATGTAGGAGTTGGCAACATAGATATAAGTTAGGGCAACAGATATGTAGGCTGCAACATGTGATAAGTGGGTATACCTGTATATGAAGAATTAGATCCATGTGATTGTGAGAGTGTAGGTATACCATGTGATATGTAAGGAGTGTAGGTATACCATGTGATATGTAAGGAGTGTAGGTTTACCATGTGATATGTAAGGAGTGTAGGTATACCATGTGATATGTAGAGAGAGTTGGTATACCGTGTAATATGTAGGGAGTGTAGGTATACCATGTAATATGTAAGGAGTGTTGGTATACCATGTAATATGTAAGGAGTGTTGGTATACCATGTAATATGTAGGGAGAGTTAGTATACCATGTAATATGTAGGTATAAATAGTATAATTTGTAACACAAACTACTGCACGTATAAGTGGTGCCTAGAAAATCTACGACTCGCTTACTGTGGTTGATGGCTAAGTCCTGTTGATGCCAAGATGTTCATTTCCTATAACTGAGTTGGATCCTACTCTTCTAAATGTAAAATATATGATCACTGCCTGACGAAAATATTATCATAATAGTCGTCCATCGCAAGTGATGATGACAACAGCATCAGACATGTGCTGCTGCACTTTTCTGGTGTGTGTGTGGAGGTGACTGTAGAGTCCAATCCTAGAACACAATCCCCTACCACAGGTGGGGCATACATGAAAAAATGAAAATCGTGGCATATCCTTTACAGGACGTAGCCATCACCACAGTAAACGAGTCATTGATTTTCTAGGCAGCACTTATACGTTCAGTAGTTTGTCATTGCTTTCTGAACGGTGAGGTCTATTTTTACATTTCATATTGCCTTCCAAACTCTCTGTCGCGGAGTTTGAACCAGCTACGCTAGGATTATGATCGAGATCACTACCGATTAAGCTAAAGACGCTCACACTTACAGAGGCATACATACAATCGACAAAATGAATTCAAACACAAGATTTCGATGGTGTTGTCACCTAACTAGTACTTTTACATCATACTTACATCTGTAGCCATGGGGAAAAAAAACCACATTTGAATAAATATTAAATATTCAAAAAATGTTCAACATTTACCTACACTATGTACACTCTAAGAATAAACATGATCAATGCCTGGAGAAAACATATTCATAGCTAACGCTTGTAAACATCAAGAAAGACATGAAAAATAAACAGAGATTCACATTGGATAAAGTACAGATATTATCCTACATCCGTTGAGAAATCTTTAAACAAGACCTGTCTTGGTTTATCGTGAAGAATTTTCTAGGTTTTGTTATCATACCCCCGCCTCGAGCGTCTGTCTTCAAAATAAATGCGGCTCCAACATTGATTTCACAGCACTAGACTACGGCGCGTGTCGATGGCCGCGCGCTAAACAGAAGACAAGGCACGCTTATGAAAGTTTCTCTACAGTTTCCTCATTGTTCAATGTTTAATCCCAGGAGAGTGATATTTAAGTGAAAAAGTGGTCATTATTGTATGTTGTAAAATATGTTGTTTTAAAGCAGTATCTCTATGGGAAGGGGGAAGGAGTATGTGACTGACTTAATCAAGTAATCGAGTAGAGGAAGCTTGTGAATGTTTTAATTAGAGAAACAGAGGAAAAATGTGATTGACACTATCAAGAAAACAGAGGAAAAATGTGATTGACACTATCAAGAAAACAGAGGAAAAATGTGAGTGACACTATCAAGAAAACAGAGGAAAAATGTGATTGACACTATCAAGAAAACAGAGGAAAAATGTGATTGATACTATCAAGAAAACAGAGGAAAAATGTGATTGACACTATTAAGAAAACAGAGGAAAAATGTGATTGACACTATCAAGAAAACAGAGGAAACTTGTGGATGATTACTTGAGTCAAGAAACAGGGAAACTTGTGTGAATGACTTAATCAGGAAACAGAAGAACTGTGAATGTTTCAATCAGAGAAACAGAGGAAAACGTGAATGACACAATCAAGAAAACAGAGGAAACTTGTGGATGATTACTTGAGTCAAGGAAACAGGGGAAACTTGTGTGAATGACTTAATCAGGGAAACAGAAGCAACTTGTGAATGTTTCAATCAGAGAAACAGAGGGGAAAAAGTAATGACACAATCAAGAAAACAGAGGAAACTTGTGTGAATGGCTCAGTCATGGAAACAAAGGGAACACGTGAAGGACTCAGTCAAGGAAACATAAATAAAAATAACTAAGCGAATATAATACCTTCTCAATACTCAGAAATAGTTTCAAACAATACCTTCTCAATATCTCTACAACAGTACTTTCTCAATATCTCTACAACAGTACTTTCTCAATATCTCTACAACAGTACTTTCTCAATCTTTCAACAGTACTTCTTTCTCAATTCATCTCTACAACAACAGTTCTTCTCAAGTCTTCCATATCTCTACAACAGTACATTTCCATATCTCTACAACATACTTTCCATATCTCTACAACAGTACAGTCTTCCATATCTCTACACCAGTACAGTCTTCCATATCTCTACACAGTACAGTTTCATATCTCTACAACAGTACAGTCTTCCATATCTCTACACCAGTACAGTCTTCCATATCTCTACAACAGTACAGTCTTCCATATCTCTACACCAGTACAGTCTTCCATATCTCTACACCAGTACAGTCTTCCATATCTCTACACCAGTACAGTCTTCCATATCTCTACACCAGTACAGTCTTCCATATCTCTACAACAGTACAGTCTTCCATATCTCTACAACACTACAGTCTTCCATATCTCTACACCAGTACAGTCTTCCATATCTCTACACCAGTACAGTCTTCCATATCTCTACACACTACAGTCTTCCATATCTCTACACCAGTACAGTCTTCCATATCTCTACAACAGTACAGTCTTCCATATCTCTACACCAGTACAGTCTTCCATATCTCTACAACAGTACAGTCTTCCATATCTCTACAACAGTACAGTTTTCCATATCTCTACAACAGTACAGTCTTCCATATCTCTACACCAGTACAGTCTTCCATATCTCTACACCAGTACAGTCTTCCATATCTCTACACCAGTACAGTCTTCCATATCTCTACACCAGTACAGTCTTCCATATCTCTACAACACTACAGTCTTCCATATCTCATCAAGTACAGTCTTCCATATCTCTACAACAGTACAGTCTTCCATATCTCTACACCAGTACAGTCTTCCATATCTCTACACCAGTACAGTCTTCCATATCTCTACACCAGTACAGTCTTCCATATCTCTACACCAGTACAGTCTTCCATATCTCTACAACAGTACAGTCTTCCATATCTCTACAACAGTACAGTCTTCCATATCTCTACACCAGTACAGTCTTCCATATCTCTACACCAGTACAGTCTTCCATATCTCTACACCAGTACAGTCTTCCATATCTCTACAACAGTACAGTCTTCCATATCTCTACACCAGTACAGTTTTCCATATCTCTACAACAGTACAGTCTTCCATATCTCTACAACAGTACAGTCTTCCATATCTCTACACCAGTACAGTTTTCCATATCTCTACAACAGTACAGTCTTCCATATCTCTACAACAGTACAGTCTTCCATATCTCTACAACAGTACAGTTTTCCACATCTCTACAACAGTACCTTCTAAATGTCTCTACAACAGTACCGGCTCAATGTCTCTACAACAGTACCAGCGCAATATCTCTATAACAATAGCTTGATAGTGCATCTATGGACAACAGTACCGTTTTCCATATCTCTACACTAATACCGTTTTTCCATATCTCTACACTAATACCGTTTTTCCATATCTCTACACTAATACCGTTTTTCCATATCTCTACACTAATACGTCCATACAAAAAACCATGCTAAAACGACCCAATGAACAAGAAAACCAGAGCTGGCACATGTATATACAACTTGATGTTTATAACATGACTAGAAGAGCTCAAACAACGAACAAATCGTTTTGGAAACTGCCACAATATCTTGTAAGCTTCTGCGAGAGTCGAATTGTTTCTATTATGTCGTCAACAATATTTCTACGTCTGATAAACAAAACGAAATAAACATTGTTGAGATCTGATGAGTCGTGTAAATACACAGACCACCACAAGTGGAAAATACAAAGATTTTTCTCGATAGCTTTTGAAACATAGTTAACTTGTCCGGTAGTTTGCCCGCCTCCTCATCTCCTTCTCTCTCCCTCTTCCTCTGGAGTAACTAACATCGAGAAGGAAATGTCAAAGATGTGCTGCATTAAATAAGAAGTGCTCTGTCTGGTCGACGATATTTTGGAGCTCATAGTAAACGTATTAGCAACAGGTAAACAGAAAAACATGTGAACATATCAGTCAGGACATGGGCGGCTCATCAGTTCTCACAGGGCGGGCAGATCGAGTTGACGTCACAGCCGCTTGTAAACCTGTGCATGTTTTATTCAACACCAATAAATCAAAATAATTGATTACATCAACCTGTGTAGCTCCTACATAATACATTTCTTTACATCAACATGTGTAGCTCCTACATAATACATTTCCTTACATCAACATGTGTAGCTCCTACATAATACTTTTCCCATACATCAACATGTGTAGCTCCTACATAATACATTTCTTTACATCAACATGTGTAGCTCCTACATAATACATTTCCTTACATCAACATGTGTAGCTCCTACATAATACATTTCTTTACATCAACATGTGTAGCTCCTACATAATACATTTCCTTACATCAACATGTGTAGCTCCTACATAATACATTTCCTTACATCAACATGTGTAGCTCCTACATAATACATTTCTTTACATCAACATGTGTGCTCTACATAATACATTTCTTTACATCAACACGTGTGCTCTACATAATACATTTCCTTACATCAACATGTTAGCTCCTACATTATACATTTCTTACATCAACATGTGTAGCTCCTACATAATACACTTCCTTACATCAACATGTGTAGCTCCTACATAATACATTTCTTTACATCAACATGTGTAGCTCCTACATAATACATTTCCTTACATCAACATGTGTAGCTCCTACATAATACATTTCTTTACATCAACATGTGTAGCTCCTACATAATACATTTCTTTACATCAACATGTGTAGCTCCTACATAATACATTTCCTTACATCAACATGTGTAGCTCCTACATAATACATTTCTTTACATCAACCTGTGTAGCTCCTACATAATACATTTCTTTACATCAACATGTGTAGCTCCTACATAATACATTTCCTTACATCAACATGTGTAGCTCCTACATAATACATTTCCTTACATCAACATGTGTAGCTCCTACATAATACATTTCCTTACATCAACATGTGTAGCTCCTACATAATATATTTCCTTACATCAACATGTGTAGCTCCTACATAATACATTTCCTTACATCAACATGTGTAGCTCCTACATAATATATTTCCTTACATCAACATGTGTAGCTCCTACATAATACATTTCCTTACATCAACATGTGTAGCTCCTACATAATACATTTCCTTACATCAACATGTGTAGCTCCTACATAATACATTTCTTTACATCAACCTGTGTAGCTCCTACATAATACATTTCCTTACATCAACATGTGTAGCTTCTACATAATACATTTCCTTACATCAACATGTATAGCTCCTACATAATACATTTCCTTACATCAACATGTGTAGCTCCTACATAATACATTTCCTTACATCAACATGTGTAGCTCCTACATAATACAACAATTAATTCCTTCAACACACCCGTGTGATGTCGGGGCTTGCAAGGGGAGCAAAGAATAGTACCACTGCGATCTACAATTCATGTCGTAAGAGGCGACTGATATAGGACCTAGGGAGCTACACTAGTAAATAAAAAGCATCGCAGAAATCGGATGTGCTGGCCTACTTGTAGGCGCATAACTGGCACAACGTACAATCGCTCTTAGACTCAGATCACATACAGACCACACAGAGTGGTTAACAAGTGATCGATATGGAGCGTTCAAAGAAGGAGAAGAAGATTACCTCAAGATGTCTGGTAATTAGTTATTGGTTAATGAACTCACGTTATTGCACACCGGGCAGACCCATAGGTGCTCAGTCTCCCCAACAGATATCGAAGAGTATACATACTGATTGTTTCCGAGGCTTCTTGTCTTATTATCCTGTTTTGTCTCACAGCGTCAGGATAAGAAGAGATTTCTAGAACGAGCCATTGTCTGCGCTTCATAAATAGTGTCTTTCGTCGCCTCTGTTATCTCAGAGGTCCACCCTTTTCGTGGCCGGCTTTTTGCTTTGTATCCATCGTATCATAGCAACATCGCTCTTTGAGGTGCACTGTCTGTTAGTAATCTGCTTATGTGGCCGAATCATTTAATTTGTTTTTGTTTGATGTAGTCTAGTACTGATGGTGTGCACACTTTTTTTTCCTGATGTTTTCATTTCTCAACTGGTATCTTATTGTTACCCCCAGAATTTTGCGTAGACACTTCATCTCTGTCGTGACTAGTTTTCTTCTATTATTTGATGTCAGCGTACATGATTCCCGCGGCTCGCTGGTTAAACACACTCCTCACTCTACCACCCAGGAATCCAGTTATATTTGTAAAACGAGTAACTCCAAACCGTTAAATCGCTCTATCGATTCAACATCTATTTTAGTGTTTTCATTAAATAGGCAGTTGCGAAGAGAACGAAGAAAATCCTCGTTATCCATCTTCAACTCCCCAACAATCGATGCTGTTGATGCAAGCCTGTCCGATACAACAACGGCCCCAGTAAATGGGTCCCAGAGAGCCAATAGAGGGCAGCAGTAACGGCCTCAAACTCTATTCTGATACTGTAAGTAGTTGTCCTGTACACCCCACTTCGCTCTGTGAGCACTTCAACATACCTACTCCTATATATATGGCTTTTTTCGTCTTTACAGACGGTGAATTGTCAAGTGTTTTACTGTGACAACTTCTGAGTTTTCGCTTTTCTCTCTTGTCGTTCAGCTCATACATACGTCTCTTCTCAAGATTCTGCGCGTTTCGCAATTTGGCTTTCCACACAACTCTGTCATCAGCTTGTTTTTCCCATGTGCTGGGACATATAGAAAAGTTTTTCATTGAGGCTTTGCAGACATCTTTATATCTGAGCAGTGGTATACATGGTCTGCCCCGGTGCTTCTTCCCTCAAAAATTACAAACAACATTTCAAATACTACTACACACATAATACAACAGTTCATTACTTCAGCACGTCTACTACACATACATCTCCATTTTCTCCACACACACATCTCCCTTTTCTCCACACACACATCTCCCTTTTCTCCTTCTTATAACAGTTGTCACTAGTAGTTGATCAGACATATCTCTGATTTCATCACTTCTCCTGAATTCGTCCCATTTTCTGATCAATATTTTTCGTAGATATCTGATTGATTGATTGACCATCATCATTGCATTTTAGTGAGTAACAATGTATTCTCCAATCTCGTTCTTACACAGGAAGATCTCAGCAGCAGTGCAAGAACTCCGTAGTACTGGCGAGGATCACCGATGTCATTTTGAAGATGGTGAAGATATTGTTTTTGAAAATTTAATTTTAATCTTTTCTAATGAATCTTGACCGGGAAGTGACTTTCCAGCCTGTTCTTCTCGACTTTGAACTGCCAAGCGTTCTTTTACGTTCTCAAATTGAACACGGGACCTACGTTTTATCGTCCGTCTCCGATAGGACTAGGAACTCGATCTCACCTACATTGAAATCAGGGATATCTTGAAAACTGTCCTGATTGCTCCACGAGGGAGTGAACCTGGTACATTTGACACGAGAGACAAGCAAATAACATCTACGCCATAGAGACTGCCGTCGTAGATATCTATTTTCAAATTCATTTAACTTGCTTTCAATATCTTAAGTTATATTAGAACCCTGAGGTAGACACTTGGTTTGTACTATAGTTCGTTCCAAAATTCGTGATCACACTAAGGTTTAATTTGTACGAAATCTATCTGATGGATACAAGTAATTTTTGCATGCAGTCTTATATACCTCACGACGTTACGAATCCATGTTTAACTAATTGGTAGGTAGCTTAGTTGATGCAAAAACGTTTTTTGTTATATAATTTTGCATAGGCACAACAAAATGATCATCAAAGTTTAGAACTTATAGTAATATAAAAAATGGTGGCGAATGATTGCAAAGGCGTATTCCTATTACATATTATAAAAAGAAAGGTGACATAGTGAACAAATGATACCTTCCACTTCTATAAATGAAAGTAAATGTTGCGTACATACGCCAATGACAGTCGGTAGGAAACATTGTGAACTGATTAATTCCACGGATTCCCTATTTTGACGTGCACTGAATTGCATTTGGAACACGGAAATGCTAAATTATAGACAAACTTGACAATCGTACTGTAAAACTTCGACAAGTATACCAGATCAACATCGCGGTAAATTTAGTAATAACATATAATAAAATTCTTACAGAACTAAAGGTTTGGGTGGGCAAAAATACTTTTGGAACGTCGTCACTGTTACCTATATAAAAATGTAAAAATCAAGAATTTCTGTCAAGTGGATGATTTTATATCGGTCGGTAAAGATGATCACGAATTTTGGAACGAACTATAGATGTCAGATGATCGTTCTGACAGTGTCACTCACTTTAACTGTAGGTCTCTGTGGCATAGAGGCTACGTGATCGCCTCTTGTCCAAAGGTACTCGGGGTTCTCTCGGTTTAGCCCACTTGTTGAGCCATTGGGATATATTCCTAGAAATCTCTGATCTCAGTGTAGGTGATATCGAGTTCCTAGTCCTATCAGAGACGCATGTTAAAACTTAGATCCCTTGTTCAAGTTCAGCATGTAAAAGAACACTTAGTAGTAAAAAAACGACAAGAACAGGCTGGAAAGCCACTGTCGTGCTAAATTCATTAGAAAAATTGAAAAAATAAAATTCTCCCAAAATATTTTCACCGTTTTTTAAATTTCATTGGTCACCTTCGCCGGTGCTACGGAGTTCTTGTACTTTCGGTGAGATTTTCATGTGCAAGAAATAGATTGAATAACACATGGTTACTCACCGAAGTGCAGTGATGACGGTTCTATCAATCAATCATCTCGTTTAACAAACTACATTGGATGAAATCGGATGCATGTGTCCTAAACGTGTAGAATATGTGTTTAGAGGCCTACCAAACCAATATGCAACGTATACACGTTCTTGGTAAAGATAAAAAATATCACAAAGGGTGATTAAAATTGGTCGTAAAGAACGAACGCAAAGAAGAAGAACAAACTACTGACACGATCGTTTACTTTATCAAGTATTAATATGGCTGCTCACTTAGCCAATCACCACTTACAGTAATGTAACATCATCCTTATGTCATGTATGAACAACCAACTGAATTATTCTAGCATTATTTCGATCTAATTTCGAAGTAATTACCATGTATTTTATCGATCATAATATTACAGTTAGGACCTGATACAAGACTGTAGTGAAGTTCATGTCTCGATGCCAATACTTTGATTTGCGAATTCATTTAAGTGTACTTTCAGACTCATTTGTAGAAATCATATAATCGATACTGAAAATACTTTAAATTGTGTCTTGTTAGCTTAGATGGCTGCGCTGAATTGAAAAAATGGATGCGATACCAAGTTATTGATTGTTAAATCGTGTAGATTGTTGTCAAGTAAACATCATTTTGTTTTTCTTTCCATCCATTCATTGATTTTAGCATACGTTCATTCTTAATTTATACATTCGTTCACTTATCTCACTTTTGATCTCATTATCCGTTTCGCTAAGCAACAGATGATTAACATCATTTTCATACCTACTTTGTGTTACCAGAGCCAAACATGGACAATGAGCAAAGCGCAGTCACAAAAATAACTACATGTGAAATGCGTTACCTGCGAAAAGTTACCAACAACAACAGAAAAGACAGTCACCAACATCAGCATAAGAAAGAAAGTTGGCACAGAACCTTGCTTGAATTACATTGAGAAACAAAGAATGAAGTGGTTTGACCACTTAATAAGAATGCAACCAAACTCCACAGTATACACAGTCTTCTACAACAGAACATCAGGAAAGAAGGCGAAAGGAAGACCACGAAAAAGATGGTTAGATGGCATAGCAGAATCATGTAAACGATCAACAATAACAATCACCCAAACCACCAGAACAGCACAAGACAAAAAAAAATAAAACTACAACACTGGGCAACAATCCGGTAGCAGTGTGACCACAAAAGAAGAAGAAGAAGACCCCTTTTACTTCGTAAATATTTTTACCCTGGACGCTTTGTATACTGAATTAGACAGTAAACTGTCTTTGCGTCATCGTAAAATAATATAGCGAACCTCTAGATCGGCTCTGAATGTTGAAACAGTTAACATGTAAGCGGTGAGGGTCACCAGGATAGATCGACCACGAAACGAGGACATCAGAAGCAGAAAGGCATAACTTCATGCACCGAATACATTGAAAGACAACGGATGCAGTGGTTTGGACATTTAATGAGAATAGACTACCACCAACCACCAACCACCAATAACATCATACAATAAAAAAGAGGTCATGTAATAGAGCCACGGGAAGACCGAGAAAAAGATGGATAGACAGTATCAAGACTACCTTATATATACACAGATATAACACAACGTGGTGAGCTTATGGAGAGAATAAGACAGATTGCAGTGAACCAAGAGGTTAATAAGGCGGTGACGCTGGATAGGACACACATTGAGAAAATCCGAATGAAATATAACAAGAAGGGCCTTTCCTAGAACCAACATGACCAGCGGAAGAGATGGGGGGGCCTAGAAATACACGGAGACGAGATTTTTTGAGACAGAGATCAACAATATACAGAAGAGCTGGAGGAGCTACAGGAGATAGCTAGAGATAGGAAGACTTGGCGTGAGTTAGTATGATTCAATCGGGGTTTTAAAAAAGGCATAGAGAGAGAGAGAATGAGAGATAACACATCAAGGACGACTCATCTGACCCTGTAACGTAAATTAAAGGACCCACCTCTACGCTTAACTGCAAGTATGGACAACCAATTCCATCATTCACCTGGAGAAAGGCAAAAGATGACAGACAGACTAGATTCATCATGAAATAGCTTGTCCTGAGCAGAACTTTACCACCCTAACAGTCCTCCGTAGTGTTTCTCTCTCATAGGCCAGATGTCCCGCCTCTACAACTGTCATGTTCAAACCATGAGTTACATCATGAATCCATCTTCTCCGTGGTCTTCCTCTTCTTCTCTTTGCCGGGATGCGTCCTTCCATGATGGTCTTCTCCAGCTCTTCGTGTCTTCTTAAATGTCCAAAATATCTCAATTTTCTCTTTCTTATTTGTAGCATCAGCCAGTTTTCTTTGATTTTGATTTCTTCCTGGATAGATCTAATTGTTCTCTTCTCTGTCCAAGATATACGGAGGACTCTTCTATAACAGATTAGATTCAATCAATCAAGTGCCGTGCCTGCCGGCGTAGGCGATCATGTCTCTCCACAACTCTCTTTGCTTGGTGCATTTAATCAGTTCTGACGTCGATCTTTTGTCGAACCATGATGTCAGGCCATTCAACATCTTCTCCTTCTGTCTTCCACGATCTCTCCTTCCCTAAATTTTACCTGTTAGATTAGATTATCTTTTGATAAATCGATACTTTTAGTAGATCGATAAGGATTATCGTGCTTGCTACAACCAACCATACCTTTCATATTAACAACACAACACCGACAGTAACAGTATACTATTCACAACTATTAACACCATTACTGGTACCATTACTAGCAACATCAATACACAGCGCTATCAGCAACATTAATAATACCATTTCTGACATTACGAGACTTGATATCAGAATTATTAAAGCATTAATAATATAAAAACGGTATAAGCGTTTTTAATAACAGGAACGCCAGCGTGCCCGTAGCGCGTTGGACTACGGGTGACAAGTCCTCTGTGAGTGCGGGTTCAACTCCGCGGACTGGCAGAAAAGCTACAGGTTCCCCAGATTTATGGTTCTCATGGCACTGAACCGAAGGGTTACGATGTCCATGACACCGAGCAGAAGAGCTTTCAGCTCAAGTGCTTCTGGATCGAAACCCCCAAAAAAAAACAGGAACACAAATTGCTGAAAATGGATCCGTTAGAATCGAGGCATTTTTTTTCCTGACACAGAAGCACTTGAGCTTTCAGCTCTTCAGCTCGGTGCATGGACATTGTAACCCTTCGGTTCGGTGCCACGAACACCGTAAATCTGGAGAACCTGTGGCTTTTTCTGCCAGCCCGCGGAATTAAATCCGCATTCACAGAGGGCTTGTGACACCGTCGTCCAACGCGCTACGAACACGCTGGGCAGGCGGGAAATCTTCATACAAATATTATAGAGGTATAAAAAAGGGCTTTAAAAGTCGAAGGATTGACTTCATTGCACCGGGCTTTACCCCATATGGCTCGGTCCCTCTCCTCAGAAATGGCAAGCCACCTGCCGAAAGTATTGCACAAAGCACGAACTCCGTAGCTCCAGCAACAATCCTAGGGGTCTCTGGAAAAAGCTGCACTCGTGAACAGAAAGGCGCGGTCCGGATTCGAACCCACGACCTTCGACTCACAAGGCAAAGGGCTTAACCACTTAGCCACAGAGACCCCACATATTACAGAGGTATTCTATTATATACACCAAAACGTTGCAGTCATTCATCAATAGATGCCTGCGCAGGATACTCCATCTGCGATGGTATGACAGGACTACAAACAGGAAACTCTGGGATAGAACAGGACATCGACAGGTGGAATAAGAGATAAGGAGCAGAAGGTGCCGATGGATAGGACACACACTGAGAAAGCCCCCCCCCACCCTAACAGCATCACAAGACAAGCCCTCCGATGGAACCCCTAGGACAATAGAGGTAGGGAAGACCAGGAACACCTGGAGACGAGAGTTGGAGATGGAATGCAAGAAATGTGGAGAGAGTGGAAAGATCTGGAAAGGATGGTCTTTTATAGGCGGGCTTGGAAGTCCTTGGTTGCGGACCTATGCTTACCTAGGGACGAAGGATGAAGAAGAAGAATCAAATTATAAGCACACACATAATGCAAATAAGGCAAATGGAGGAAAACAGCACGTTTTGACCAAGCTACGAAGAAGATAAGAAGAGGATAGGTATAACTCAGTAGATGGGCACTATAAAGTTATCTAGAGTTGATGTGATATAACTCAGTAGATGGGGCACTATAAAGTTATCTAGAGTTGGATGTGATATAACTCAGTAGATGGGGCACTATAAAGTTATCTAGAGTTGTTTGTGATATAACTCATCAGATGGGGCACTATAAAGTTATCTAGAGTTGATGTGGTATAACTCATAGATGGGCACTATAAAGTTATCTAGAGTTGGTTGTGATATAACTCAGTAGATGGGGGCACTATAAAGTTATCTAGAGTTGGTTGTGGTATAACTCAGTAGATGGGGCACTATAAAGTTATCTAGAGTTGGATGTGGTATAACTCAGTAGATGGGGCACTATAAAGTTATCTAGAGTTGGATGTGGTATAACTCAGTAGATGGGGCACAATAAAGTTATCTAGAGTTGGATGTGGTATAATTCAGTAGATGGGGCACTATAAAGTTATCTAGAGTTGGTTGTGGTATAACTCAGTAGATGGGGCACTATAAAGTTATCTAGAGTTGGATGTGGTATAACTCAGTAGATGGGGCACTATAAAGTTATCTAGAGTTGGTTGTGGTATAACTCAGTAGATGGGGGCACTATAAAGTTATCTAGAGTTGAATGTGGTATAACTCAGTAGATGGGGCACTATAAAGTTATCTAGAGTTAGATGTGATATAACCAGTAGATGGGGCACTATAAAGTTATCTAGAGTTAGATGTGGTATAACTCAGTAGATGGGGCACTATAAAGTTGAGTTCACTGTATAATCTAATGTCATATAAGTTATTAGTTAAATGTTTGTATGTGCTTTTTAAATTCTAGAGTTGATGTGGTATAACTCAGTAGATGGGGCACTATGAAGTTGATGTTCCTGTTCAAAAATCTTTCATTAATTAATATGTACAAATGTTTGTTGTGTTTGTTAATATTCCTCTATATTAACAATATCTCCCCCAGGATATTGAAGGCTAGGTTGGTCATAACAACGCAGATTTTCTTATTTTCTTCCAACTCTCCATATCGACCATTTGTTAACCAATCTTTGTGGTTTGTATATGATCTGAGTCTAAGAGCGATTGTACGTTGTGCCAGTTATGAGCCTACAAGTAGGCCAGCACATTAGATATCTGTGACGCTTTTTATTTCTAGGGTAGAAATATAAATCTATCAGTCACTTCTTACGACATGCATTGTAGGTCGCAGTGGTACTATTCTTTGCTTCCTTGCGGGCTCAGGCAACACGCGATCTTAGCAACCCATAGATGGGTGTCAATATTGGTGCATCCCGAAAAGAACAACATACTAAATATGCAAAGAAATTGATTAATCAACATCGAACTGGCGTGTTGGGCCGCTGAACGCTGATGAATTTGCTGAGGCAGAGATCGGAGCACTTATGGACATGTCCGGAGTGCTATGATGATAGTCCTCATATAACTGATGATAACTGATAACACAGATCTATAAAAAAAATTAATTTGCGTCAGAAACTGCAATAATTACTGACATATTGTTCAAACAATTGTAACATAATATTGCTTTCGAAATTCCGAACTGAAAACTAATACAAACATTAGTGATAATGTGCAGCCCTGTGCTTCGTTGGAAACGACAAAATATTCAATCTTAATAACTTTGCAGTTACCATTTTTTCAGAACATTCTTTTTTGTTTTGTTTGTGAGCTGTGAATTTCGGTCTAGTCATGGCGCCTA
The DNA here is from genome assembly GCA_020796225.1 of Arion vulgaris. Taxonomy (NCBI): domain Eukaryota; kingdom Metazoa; phylum Mollusca; class Gastropoda; order Stylommatophora; family Arionidae; genus Arion; species Arion vulgaris. The sequence continues at coordinate 31,816,503 of CM036769.1, read as the reverse complement.
ATATGGGCACTTTGACTGATTTTTGCGTGAATGAGTGCTTTCCTTATCACCACGGTCCCTTGCCATTCAGACGAGACTTAAGGTGAATTGAGAAGTAGAATATACTGTCTTCTTGTTTTTCTTCCTCTTCTTCTTCTGCGAACGCTCCATATCGACCACTTGTGATTTATGTCTGATCCGAACATAACAGTGATTGTACGTTGTGCAAGTTATGCGTCACAAGTAGACAAGTACATCCGATTTCGGCGACGCTTTTTATTTACTAGAATAGTTTCTCTAGGCATCTACCCCAGTCGCCTTTACGACATCCCTTGGAGGTGGCAGTCTTACTATTCTTTGCTCCCCAAGAGAGCCCTGACAACACACAGGCTATTTATTTCTTCAGGGGCAGTCATCCATGAAATGTTGATAAATGATATTTGAGCATACTTACTTCCCTTGCATTGTTCACATATTTATTACATGTGATGAACGTCACTATAAAAAGTAAAGGGCAAGTTGCCGAACAGAACAGGACGTTTAAAATGTGTGATGTTGAAGTTCTGACACGTGAGTCCCTCTCAATGATAGACATGCAGTTCTGGAAGAAGTGTGTTGAACATGTGCTCCTAGAGGAAGACGAGTACTGGCACCGAGATGGATTACAATTTGTCCAGCCAGTAACAATTATCAACCTCATGGAATCGTCAGATTCGGGATGAAACAAATCATATTTTGATTACAGACTGAGAAATAGCAACGTATACATTTCCATATACAAATGCGTCTACCATCATACAATTTGTGGTGAAGTTAAGACACCCTGGGGTCTAATGGTGACCGAAGGGAGGACTAACTGTTGCATATTGTATCCAAGTTCACGATTGCACATAAAGGGCAACACACTTAATTACTTGACCTATCAAGTTAATATGGAAATACACCTATGAATAGAATTGACATGGACAAATTCTAGGGATACTGTAAAATCTAAAATTTGAGCCCCAGTATTTGCAATTGTCATAACAGATCAAAGGAATTCGCCGATGTGCAAAATCCGTAGCATCTATGGACTGCTGGTTAGCTTTATTTTAGCGTCATGGATATTCTAAGGCTGCTTGCAAAAATCACTGAGATCCAACAGGTAGTTTTCGAGAAAATCAATTTAAAACGTGCTCACGAATTAATGGACAGACTATAGACACAAGTACACGAGTCCAGTTGACACGTCCCTGAGATAAAAAAGGGCATATACCCGTCGTGTTCGTCAAATACTACACATATTTGGCACACTAGAACTAAAATAGATCTATCCAGAAAGAACTCAAAATCAAATAAAACTGGCTGATGCTACAAATAAGAAAGAGAAAAGTGAGGTATTTTGGACATATAAAGAGACACGAAGGGCTGGAAGACCATCATGGAAGGAGGCATACCGGCGAAGAAGAGAAGAGGAAGACCACGGAGAAAATGGATTCAGGATGTAACTGATGGTTTTACATGCGGCTGCAGAGGGGGACATTGAGCCTACAAGAGAGAGAAATTCCGAAGGACTGTTGGGGTGGCAAAGTTCTGCTCAGGACAAGCTATATGATGATGAGAACTCTTCTTCAAATTAGTTAACCAAAGACGCGTGGTGTAGCCTTGTTTTAAATTTATTGATCTTAAGTCTAGTAATAGCGACGGATTTGAGTAATATATCGACACTGACGCAGGAGGGTTGTAGGTTTAATCTCACACTCGACGTTTCAACGTGAGGAAAGGAATTGACCTCCTACCTCCTGCGCACAGGATAATTAAATGTGAAGTGATAGATACTTCATACCCTATGGTCTGAACAGACTACGAGACATTTTAGTTATTTAATGTATGTCTGGGACAGTTAACACCACTGTTGTCCCATAAAGAGATACCGCTAACAACTAAAGCAAATCTCATTAGAACGATTTTCTGGACAACACTATGTTACCAGTGTCAAACATGGCCAATAACAGCAGCTAATGAGCGGAAAATCACAAGATGACAGAGATGAGGTGTCTTAGAAGAGCTGCATGTGTGACAATAAGAGACAAAATTAGAAATGAAGAAATCAGAAGAAGACTGGATGTGAAATCAGTCATGCAATTCATAAAAGAACAACAGATTAAATGGTTTGGACACCTGACCAGAATGCCCTGGTATCGCCTACCACAGAGAGCCACATAGAAAAAGTATAATGAGTACAAGGCAAGAGGAAGACCACGCAAAGATGGAGCGACGACTCAAGCACACCTTACGAACATGAATAACAGCTTACAAAGTGCCTTAAAACAAGCACACACAAGTTCACTACGTTTCACCCCCAACACTTCTATAAAGAAGTCAATGTTGGAAGAGAACAAGAAGAAAGAAAGTATGTTCACCCATTCTTCAAGGAGAATGTTGGAGAGGAGAGGGTGTCTAGAGGAAGTGGGGGGTCTACGATTCTTCAGCTAGGGAGAGTGTGGGGGATAAGGTGGGTGGGGGGTCTAGAGTCTTCAGCTTTAGTATGACACATCACCATCTAGGGAGAGTGGGGGCCTAGGGGAGGGGGATATGATTCTTCAGCTAGAGTATGACACATCACCATCTAGGGATAGTGTGGGATATACGATTCTTAATCTAGGATATGACACATCGCCAGCTAAGGAGAGTGTGGTTGGGGGCTAAGGTGGGGTGGAGGGGCTAATGGTGCTAGGAGGTGGCTAGAGGGTTAAGGTGAGCTAGAGGGGTTGGTGGTGGGGCTAGTGGGAGTTGGCTTGTGACATGACAGCAGCATGAGGGCTAGAGTCCCAATGTATGACTATTATGGCTGTTAACATTAAGGTAAAAGGTTAATCTCGTATCTTTTCTCATCTTGTCAAGGAGTTTGTGTACTGTTGTTGAGATCTTCCTGTGTAAGAAAGAGATCACACATGACTATTTCTTGATCTTCTTCTCTCAACTTCCCTTGAAGCATAAGGAAATAACACATCTCTTCCAACCAGATCTGTCTTGAGCAAGCCAGATTAGTTCATTCCAGGTCATTCCAGCCTCTTCACTTATTCTATCTAAATTTCGTCTCCATGTCTCGCTTTTTTCCCCATTTTTTTGGATCCAGAAGCACTTGAGCTTTCAGCTCTTCGGCTCGGTCCATGGACATCGTAACCCTTCGGCTCGGTGCCATAGATATCGTAACCCTTCGGCTCGGTGCCATAGATATCGTAACCCTTCGGCTCGGTGCCATAGACATCGTAACCCTTCGGCTCGGTGCCATAGATATCGTAACCCTTCGGCTCGGTGCCATAGACATTGTAACCCTTCGGCTCGGTGCCATAGACATTGTAACCCTTCGGCTCGGTGCCATAGACATCGTAACCCTTCGGTTCGGTGCCATAGACATCGTAACCCTTCGGCTCAGTGCCATAGACATCGTAACCCTTCGGCTCGGTGCCATATACATTGCAACCCTCCGGCTCGGTGCCAGACATCGTAACCCTTCGGCTCGGTGCCATAGACATTGTAACCCTTCGGCTCGGTGCCATAGACATCGTAACCCTTCGGCTCGGTGCCATATACATTGCAACCCTCCGGCTCGGTGCCACGAACACCGTAAATCTGGAGAACCTGTGGCTTTTCTGCCAGCCTGCAGAATTGAGCCCGCACTCACAGAGGACTTCCCATGTCTCGCTAGGTCATTCCCTACCTCTCTTCCCTCCCGGATTCCATTTTAAATCCACATGTGGGTGTCTGAGCTTAATAAATTCTTAATAAATGCCGCAACCACTTCCATCTCCACCTTTTACTTTATGGTTGATATTGTTGATACCTGTAAGCACGGTTATCTCAATATTTGATATTCTCTGATCTCAACGAATTTGGAGAATTCTTCTGAGACATCTTCCCTCAAAGTCTCTTATGCGACTGTCTGTCTTAGTTTCCATTTACCAAAATGTAATAACTATGACTCTATCAATCAATGAATCAACCAGTGGCGGCTCGCTTTCGCTGCTACATACTTTTCGAGGGCTGAGCTAAAAATATCTACTCTTTGTTTCTAGGTCACAAAAGTGAATGTACGTCTATAGGAGTGACAGTAGCAATGTATAACGTGTTAACACGTCTGTAGCCCACAGAGGAGAGATAATAACAGACGTGTTAATGCGTCTTTAGCAGTGAATGGGCAAAACGTATATATACGTCTTAGCAGCTAAAGGGTTAAGGGCCAATGGGGCCTGGCCCTACCAAAAATAATGTATAACGTGTATATATTATTTTATATATTAAAATATAGCAACCAAAAACCATGATTTATCCGGAAAAAATGTCTGGCCCCCACCAGGAAAAATGATCACGAGCCGCCACTGGAATCAACCATCTATCTAGCTTCTTTTTTCAGGGAATTATTCTGTTAAACAGACGTTCTGTTGTTAGGCCACGTGTGTTGTGGATGCTGCTGCCAGAGAATAGAAATTAATTGGCCTGTTTGATCGTTTGGAACATCATCATTGCACTTCGGGGATTAACCATGTGTGCTCCGATCTCTTTCTTACACAGGAAGATCTCAACGACAGTGAACGAAATGGGTAGCACCGGCGAGGGTCCCCGATGTCATTTAGAAGATGGTGAAAATATTCTGTAAGAATTTTATTTATTAATTTTTCTAATGAATTTTGCACGGGCAGCGGTTTTCCAGCCTACTCTTCACGATTTTGAACTACCAAGGATTTGTTACGTGCTCAACTTGAACACGGCACCTACGTTTTATCGTCCGTCTCTGATAGGACTAGGAACTTGATCTCACCTACACTGAGATCAGAGGTCTCTGGGAAACTATCCTGTAGGCTTGACAAGGGAGTGAACCGAGTACCGTTGGAACTAATTTCGAGCACCTTAACCTCAACGTTGTGGCGTCTGTGGCCTAGGGGTTAGTGACTCGGTCTATTAACCCCTACGTTCGGAGTTCGAATCATGCTACGGACAGTTTGGTTGCAAATTGTTTGCGTGGATTTTAACAAAAGAACGAGCTCGTCTGCCCAGCGTGTTCGTAGCGCGTTGGACTACGGGTGACTATCCCTCTGTGTGTGAGGGTTCAATTCCGCGGGATGGCAGAAAAAGCCACAGATTCCCCAGATTTACGGTGTTCGTGGTACCGAACCGAAGGGTTACGATGTCCATAGCACCGAGCCGAAGAGCTGAAAAGCTCAAGTGCTTCTGGATCGAAAAAACAAAAACGATGGTACCACCCGTTCAGAAAGCAATGGCAAACTACTGAATGTAATATTGCCTAGAAAAATCACAAAACAGCGTTAAAAAGCTGGGGTTGATTCGCAAAGTCATGTAAAGGATATGCAATTAACTTTTAACCTCAACGTCATAGAGACTAGTTAAACTGGTCTATGAACCGTAAGGCCTAATGCCTTAGCACTTCTAAAGGCTTCTCGGTCACTCTTTTCTTTCTCAATATACACTAACACATGTGCACTAGTACACACTAGCTAACTTTTTTTTCTTCTCTCTCTCATTCTCTCTCTTTCAAACACACACACACTCGGGCGATTTCTTTATATCACAACTATACACACACTCTCACACACGTTCCCGTTCTTTTACACACACTCTCGGACAATTTATTTTCATCAAATGTTTACAACCACTTTCGCTCTCTCCTCTCTCTCTATCTCTCTATCTATCTCTCTCTCTCTCTCTCTCTCTCTCTCACACACACACAGACATACAAACATAAGTTTTCTTTTGTGACTTATACACTCATATACACACACTTTCTCATTTTCTGTTTCTCTCTCTCTCTCTCTCTCTTCTTCTTCTTCTTTTCCTTCTTGTTCACCCGCTGTGAATCAGGCGTAGTCAGTGCATCCAGTATAGTCCTTCTGGCTTATTTTTTTGCGTGAAGGATTTCTTTCCTATCACCAGTGTCCCTCACCATTCAGGCTAGTTTCTCCGACTTCAGAGGTTCTCTCTCTCTCTCTCTCTCTCTCTCTCATACCTCCCATACACACATACTAGGAGATTTTTTTAAAATCAAATATTCACACACCTTCTTTTCCTCTCTCTCTCTCTTTACACACACACATACGTTTTCTTTATAAGCGTAAACACTCCCATAGACATACTTTCTCTTTATCTATCTCTCATAACACACACTGCCGAGTGGTTACCGAGGCCCAAATTTGGGGTGTAAAGAATAGAACCACTGCTACCTGCCACGCATATCGAACGAGGCGACTAAGGAGGTTTGGCTGAAATCGGATGCATGTGTCCTAAACGTGTAGAAGTCTATCCGTTTAGGGGCCAACCAAACCAATGTGCAACGTATACATGTTCTTGGCAAAGATTAAACGTATCACAAAGAATGATTAAAATTGGTCGTAAAGAACGAACGCAAAGAAGAAGAAGAAATACACACACACACACACACTCAGGCCATTTCTTTATATCAAATACTCACACACACGTTTTATTTTTATGACATAAACACTCACATCCATATACTTTCCCTCTCTCTCTCACACTCACATACACACCTACACACACACTCTCTCTCTCCCTCTCACACACGCACACACACACGTTTTCTTTATATGACATTAACACTCACATATACACTCACTTTCTCTCTCTCTCTCTCACTCACTCACTCACTCACTCACTCACATACACACCTACTCTCTTTCGCTCTCACACACACACACACACACAAGTTCTCTTTATATGACGTAAAAACTCACATCTACACTCACTTTCTCACTCACTCACCGACTCATACACACACATACACACGTTTTCTTTATATGACACAAACACTCACACATCCACACACATTCTCACACACTCACTCACTGACACACAAACATCCTCAACCCAAGTGTCTGTCCTCAAATTGAAGTACCTCTCACAAACCGTGCACAACTATATAACACATATCTACTAATTAAACTGAACTATCAATTCTAGTTCTGCTTAGTTTAGATAAGTCACTTTCGCTGTCACATTCATGAACATAAGCGTCATAAGTGGACACTAGAAACGAAACCAGACGTGGGTCACACGTTCTTCATGAGGATGTGATGTGACCACCAGCATTCTAGTTATGCTCTCAGTTTCTTTCTATGACAAGCTGCCTCACTCTTCTTCTTACAGGTTTGTCACATTTATTTTTGTTAGTACAATTGTATGTTTGTATAGTTTGTGTGTTTTTATATTACAATTGTAAGTTTGTATAGTTTGTGTATTTTTTAATATTACAATTGTAAGTTTGTATAGTTTGTGTATTTTTTAATATTACAATTGTAAGTTTGTATAGTTTGTGTGTTTTTATATTACAATTGTAAGTTTGTATTATTTGTGTGTTTTATTATAATTGTAAGTTTGTATATCTTGTGTGTTTTTATTACAATTGTAAGTTTGTATTATTTGCGTGTTTTATTATAATTGTAAGCTTGTATAGCTTGTGTGTTTTTATTACAATTGTAAGTTTGTATTATTTGCGTGTTTTTATTAAAATTGTAAGTTTGTGTCAACTTTACTATACGGATCAGAATGCTGAAGAATGAGAGAACAAGATATGTCCAAACTCTCCACCATACAGCTTGTTTGCGAAAGATCTTACACTTGTCATGGCCAAATACTATCTTTAACAAAGAACGGTTTGCAAAATGTCAACAAGAGAATATGAGCACCATCATCCATAAGTAACACTGGAGATGGATCGGAAACGTGATACGCATGGAGACTAACTCTGTCACGGAATCTGCACTGAGGTAGACACCAGAGGGTAAACAAAAACAGGGAATACCCAAAACGACCTGGAGAAGAGCAGTAGAAGAAGAACTGAAAGAAATAAACCAATGCTGGAACACAATACAGAGGAATCGAATAGAGAAGATGAGTCAAGAATAGAATAGAATTGTGTGCATTGGTTGCTGCATAAGCACCAGGGGCGTCACAGGCTGGAGAGGGATACTCAACTTGAATTCTCCGAAAGGAATTACTTTTTATTTTCATGTTTGTTGACCCTCTGATACACTCTGATATATTTTGGGGAAAAAAGGCTCGTCCTCAGGCTAAAATGAGCGTGCCTTGGCCTAAAGAGACTATAATTCCTACACATAAAAACATGCCATTTCAGTTATTATTCTACTGTTCTCTTCCAGATGGTTTTTGGGTCTTCCACTTTTTCATCCTCTGCTTTTTTGTGTTTTTTTCCCGATCCAGAAGCATTGGCTTTCAGCTCTTCGGCTCGGTGCCATGGACATCGTAACCCTTCGGTTCGGTGCCACGAACACCTAAAATCTGGTGAACCTGTGGCTTTTCTGCCAGCCAGCGGAATTTAACCCGCACTCATAGAGGGCTAGTCACCCGTAGTCCAACGCTCTACGAACACGCTCGACAGACGGGCCATCCTCTGGTTCAACAATCTTGGCGCATGTGCTCTGCAGTCTGAGGTGAATGTGCTCTGCAGTCTGAGGTGAATGTGCTCTGCAGTCTGAGGTGAATGTGCTCTGCAGTCTGAGGTGAATGTGCATGTTCAAATATACACACGTCTGAACTACCAACCTTAAAATGTGTTTATTTGTGACTACAGAGTCAATTGTGTCCTGTTACGAAACTCTGAATAGCATATTGTTCTAATGTATTCACAGTTGGTACATATTTATATGAATCCGGATTTCCTTCTTAGGCTAACACAAAAACAAAAGTATAAAAATAAATGATTCTGTACCACGCAGAAAAATTTAACATTGAAATAAATGTAGCAAAAATTTAAGAGAGAGAGTGATGGAAAATAAACACTACAAATAAAATTATTCTTTTCATTTTTTTTTGCAAGTTGTACAATATTCACCAACGACAATAAACTGAACACTAAACACCAACGACAGAGATTTGTGGAGATTCATGATCGCCTACTCCAGCCGGCACGGCATCTGATGATGATGACAATATGTGACTGATTTGCGTAATGGGTAAGCGTTCGCCTATGGGTTTGGACACCAAAGGGTTGTGGATTCAATCCCACACTCGATGCTCCCAATGTGAGGAAAGGAATTGGTCCTGCTACCTCTTGCACACTGACATTTTTAAATACAAGTTTCCTCCGTAGCCATTTCAGACCTTAGGGTATCTTCTTCTTGCGATCGTTCTTAACCCTTTCGCTGCTACATACTTTCCAAAGGCTGAGCTAAAAATAGCTATTCTTTCTTTCTAGGTCACAAACATGAATGTACGCCTATAGCAGTAACAGTAGCAATGTATAACGTGTTAACACGTCTTTAGCCCACAGAGGAGAGATAACAGACGTGTTAATGCGTCTTTAGAAGTGAATGAAAAAACGTATATATACGTCCTTAGCGGCTAAAGGGTTAAGGCCGTTTTTATCATTCTATTGTGATATATAAACAGCCAAACATCAGAACGGGATGTACGTGCACAGCCTCAGTATCTATTGGAGCTCAAGTGCTTATCCTTGAGTGGTGTGTTCGATTTCAACCAGTGTTTGCGTGCGGTTCGCTCTCCGCTAGCCTTTTGCTGTCCCCAACCAAAACCCACAAGGCAGCAGGTTGCCATTTTCTTTTAGGACAGCGACCCTTAGATGGCCTGCCCTCCCGGGCTTATGAGCGCCATCTGCTCAGTGATCTTGGGGTAACATATCAATTCACTTCAAATTTATTGATCCTAGTGTGCAGGAGGTAAGAGGGCCAATTCATGTCCTCACGTCTGGAACATCTTGTGTGGGATTGAACCCACATTTCTCCTATGTCCTAGTCGATAGGCGAACGCTAATCCGTCCTACCTCCTGCACTCTAAGACTTAGAAATGTAAAGTAACATGCATTTCAAACACTGAGGTCTGAAAACTCTATGGGACATTAAAAAAAAATTATTTTCATGCCATGAGGAATATTAGCAAATATAGTGTAATACCACAGCCAACTTTAGATAATTAGGCCAGACAACTGACCGGGGATTCCCTGACCTAGATCAGACAAGGGTGTTGGACATTACAGGTGGTTGATAGAACACTGCAAGCTTTTTTGCAATTTTACTCAATTTTGTGAGTCTATGGTTATTTATTGGTGAAAAATATTCATAAAATTGATATTCCTTATTGTTAAACTTAACTTGTTGCATAATATAACTTTGATTTAGCATTTTGTGTTGATTTTAAAATGAATTCGTCTATATATACCAATACTGAAATACGAGGGCACGTGGTATAGCTAGGGTCTGATTTCCCATAATTCTTACCCGAGTCCGAAGGCCTATAAGTTTATAGTTGGCTCTAGTTATACTCTTATTTATTTATAAGCGACATACGAGATGTGATGGGTCAACATCATCACAGCCACTTTTAATTATCATCGTTGCCCGCCTGCACAGCGTGTTCTTAGCGCGTTGGACTGTGGGTGACTAGCCCTCTGTGAGTGCGGGTTCAATTCCGCGGGCTGACAGAAAAGTCACAGGTTCCCAGATTCACGGTGTTCGTTGCACCGAACCGAAGGGTTACTATGTCCATGGCACCGAACCGAAGAGCTGAAAGCTCAAGTGCTTCTGGATCGGAGGGAAAAAACAAATTATCGTCGTTTCTATAGCACCACGATGGGCAACTTAGTCAACTTAAGGGCCGTTACTGTAAGGAAAATGCTCCCACTTCGACTTATGAATGTTTGTGTGCATGTGTTTGACTCTGGCAGCAAGCGTCCACGAAACAAGTATACTTACTACACCACTATTTCTGATCTTATTCATGTACATGTGCATTGCTTTCATTTTAAAAAAAAATTAATTCTTGTTTTTTCACTTATATTGTCGTCACACTGCTACCGGGTTGTTGCCCAGTGTCGTCACACTGCTACCGGGTTGTTGCCCAGTGTCGTCCACTGCTCCGGGTTGTTGCCCAGTGTCATGGTTTTCTGTTTTGTCTCGCGCTACACTAGGGCTCGAGTAATAGTTACTTTTGCTTTTTGACAAGAATCTGCTATGCCATCTAACCATCTTTTTGTGGTCTTCCTCTCACCTTCTTTCCTGATGTTCTGTTGTAGAAGACTATACAGTGGAGTTTGGATGCATTCTTATTAAATGGCCGAACCACTTAGAACACATTAACTACCAAACAACGCAGGATGCGCTAGTTTTCTTCTGTTTAGTTGACAATGTGCCGTGAACTGTGTCATAATTTATTCCGTTGTTAATCTATTTACTCTACAACATTCTGATAGCTAGGATTTCTTAATTTATTCTTTCACTTTCTATTAGTTTAAAAAAAAATAAAAGTACATTAATTTGTCTAAAAAATTACATGTTATTATCAAATTGTATTTTTTAAACCAAGAAATTTATAGTTTAGTGTGTATGTAAGCTTGTGTCCTGCCAAGTCAGAAAGTGAATATAAACTAATGTGGCTAAAGAGTGTTTATCAATCCGGTAGTGAATGTTTTAAGGTTATTTCAAAGGATCAATGTCACGTCAAATCATTTTAAATAAATATGTGAACAGAAACATTGATAAAATTTTCTTTTAACGTGTTTCTGATGAGTGAATTATTAAATTGTAGGCTTAAATATTTTGTGAATTCACGGGGACATATATTATTCAATAGATATATCCAGAAAGAACAAATAGATCTATCCAGAAAGAACAAATAGATATATCCAGAATGAACAAATAGATATATCCAGAATGAACAAATAGATCTATCCAGAGAGAACAAATAGATATATCCAGAAAGAACAAATAGATCTATCCAGAAAGAACAAATAGATCTGATAAAAACTTTATAGGGGATCTGATAAATCTGATAAAATCCAGAAAGAATCGTCAAAGAAAACCCGCTTATGCAACAAATAAAATTGAGAAAATTGAAGTATTTTGGGCATATAAGGAAACAACGAAGGATTGGAGAAGACCATCATGGAAGGAGGCATCCCGGCAAAGAAGAGGAGAAGAACATCATGGAAGGAGGCATCCTGGCAAAGAAGAGGAGAAGACCATCATGGAAGGAGGCATCCGGCAAAGTAAGGAGAAAGAAGCCCACGGAGAAAATGGATTCAGGATGTAATTGATGATTTGAGCATACCTGTTGCAGAGACATCTGGCTTATGAGATAGAGAAATTACGTATAAATGTTAGGGTGAGAAAGTTCAGTACAGGACAGACTATATGATGATGATATACTATTTAATTTCAACTCATCTTCTCCATTTTGCTAGGTGTACCTTTAAAATTAATAATAATAATACTAGCCAGTGGCGGCTCGTGATCGTTTTTGTTGGTGGGGCCAGACACACATCATGGCTTTGGGTTAGGTTATATTTTAATTTATTAAATAATAAATACATGTTACACATTATTTTTGGTGGGCTCGGCCCTCTGGCTCATAATGACGAGCCGACACTGATACTAGCCATCCATCATGGCAACAGCCTCTGATGTGTGTTGTTGCACCTATCTAGTGTGTGGGGAGAGGACTGTAGAGTCCAATCCTGGAACACAAATCCCCACCACATGTGGAGCATACAAGATCAACGTTTGACATGTGAGTTATGCGTTCTGATTATTTTCTCTGCGACTCAGTAATACGACGATTCTCATCTATGCGAATTTATTTCTTTAAAAGTACTTTCTGAAGGACTATACTATTGTGTGGCTGGCCTGATGCAAATACTGACGCATCGTATGTTTCTGTTTGTGTTGGTAATGTTCCCCTGTGTTGTAGTGTTGTCATCTACTATTCAGGAAACAGAGAAGCTGAGCTGTGCAGTACAAAGCACTTGAGTTACATTGACTTGAGCTTAAGTTAGACATTTGGTGAGGCTAACGTCCAAGTATATGTACTCAGTATCACAAAAGTCTCTTGTTTTATACTCAAGTGTTTCATCATAACTCATTTCACTGTCAAACATACTCACTTTAGGTTTGTCAAAGTTGAAGGGACAATGCTATTTCTATACTATCGTGTGGTTTTTGTTTTGTTTTGCTAAGTGGTAGGCCCTTACTAAGTTGCAGGGTCCCAGGACGCAGAGGCAGGCAGACCAAGAAGAAGATGGCAAGATATTAAAGAAACCATGAATATGACCATCGACGAAGTGGGTGAACTGACTAGAGACGAAAGTAAATTTCAGATGCGCTGCAAAGAGAGCAACACCCTATAACGAATACGCACCTTGATGATGATGATGAAGTGGTGGACACTATGTGACCGACGCACGCCTTTTCAACCCAAGACGGATGTATTTTTTGGTTATATCAGAGCATATTAGCCTTTTTTTTTAAAAAATCAGTGTTGAGCCTTTACTCATTAGTGCCGCAGCGGGTGGTACCCAATTACAGTTATGTTTTAAACGTGTAAAAACTCAAAGTGTTGTCGTACTTACGAATGAGTGCTGCTCGGAATTTTTAAATTGTGTTTAGTTGCCCAATGACTATATGAAGGTTCTCACTCTTTGGCCGTGATCAAGTTGGACATTATACTTTGCTCTTAATCAAAATGTCGAACCCTGTTTTCTTGGTGTGATCATGTGGCATGGGACTAGTCCTAAATAGGACTTATGTTATGTTTTTTTTATGTTATGCGATCAACGTCACGGCACATTGGGCATTCCCATTCGTGCTCTGTCCTCCACTGCAGCAGTCATCCCAAAGTCCATTTGCGTAAAAAAGGATTGGTGTTGAGTATTGTGTTCTGGTATGTGTGTGAAGTCCCGAGAATGAACTTTGGTGTTGATCTGGATGTAGCTATGAAAAGGACTGTCGTGTGGTTTCGGTACATCTCTGCATTTATCGTCTGCATGTTCAGTTTTAGCGCAGCCGTCTGTCCCAGTTTATTTTCATATGACTGCCTCAAGGCAACTGTACATCAAAAATATTTTGACAATGACTATCAATTGAATAATTAATGTTGTTATTCAAGATATATCATCTTGGTGCACACTTCTTCGACACTGTTCTTCGACACTGTCCCTCGACACTGTCCTTCGACCCTGTTCTTCGACACTGTTCTTCGACACTGTTCTTAGACACTGTTCTTAGACACTGTTCTTCGACACTGTTCTTCGACACTGTTCTTCGACCCTGTTCTTCGACCCTGTTCTTCGACACTGTTCTTAGACACTGTTCTTCGACACTGTTCTTCGACACTGTTCTTCGACACTGTTCTTCGACCCTGTTCTTCGACACTGTTCTTCGACACTGTTCTTCGACACTGTTCTTCGACACTGTTCTTAGACACTGTTCTTAGACACTGTTCTTCGACACTGTTCTTCGACACTGTTCTTCGACACTGTTCTTAGACACTGTTCTTCGACACTGTTCTTCGACACTGTTCTTCGACACTGTTCTTAGACACTGTCCCTCGACACTGTTCTTCGACACTGTTCTTAGACACTGTTCTTAGACACTGTCCCTCGACACTGTTCTTCGACACTGTTCTTAGACACTGTTCTTCGACACTGTTCTTCGACACTGTCCCTCGACACTGTCCTTCGACCCTGTTCTTCGACACTGTTCTTAGACACTGTTCTTCGACACTGTTCTTCGACACTGTTCTTCGACACTGTTCTTCGACACTGTTCTTAGACACTGTTCTTCGACACTGTTCTTCGACACTGTTCTTAGACACTGTTCTTCGACACTGTTCTTCGACACTGTTCTTAGACACTGTTCTTAGACACTGTTCTTCGACACTGTTCTTCGACACTGTTCTTCGGTCTGCGAGGCAGGTAGAACTGGACGAATGGAACGTGATAAACTAGAAAGGCAGTAAAACTTCCCTACAAGCGCAAATATTCCTTTCCCACATTGCAAAAGAACATTTCAAGCCTGCACCGGCCTCACTAGTTATCTAATAGCCGTCCATCGCAAGCGATGATGACAACAATCTCAGACGTGTACTGTTGCACCTCTCTGGTGTGTGCGGAGGTGACTGTAGAGTCCAATCCTAGAACAGAATCCCGACCACAGGTGGGGCATACATGATCAAGGTTAGACATGTGCGTGTTGTGTGCTCTGTCTTTTATCGCTGCTCGTTTTCTCTGTGACTCAACAATACGATGATTCTCAGCTATTCGGGTTCCTCTTTGTTGTTACAGCGCCACATTTGGCGATCTTGCGCAAGGGATTCCCAGCACGTATTGTCTATATCGAAGCATTTCAGAGACACTTTAAGAGTGTCTTTAAAGCGTTTTTCTGTCCACCAGCTAAACGTCTGCCCCTTCAAGCTCGCCATACATCAACTGTTTTGGGATGCGTTTATCAGGCATTCGAGCAACGTGACCGACCCATCTCAGTTGGGCCTTCTGCAACAGGGTGTTGACGCTTGGGATCTTTGCTCTTGTGAGGACTTCGCTGTCTGGAATTTTGTCCTGCCAGTTTATTTTTAGTATTCTGCGTAGACAGCTTGTGTGGAAGTGGTTTAATTTTCTTGCGTGTCTGCTATACACTGTCCATGTCTCGCTTGCGTACAGCAGCGTTGTTAGCACTATGGCCTGGTAAACTTTCAGCTTTGTGACTATGCTTATCCCTTCCGTTCCCACACAGTGACACGTAACCTTCCGAACGCAGCACTGGCTTTGGATATCCTATTGTGGACCTCAGAATCTATGTTTGCCGATCTGGATAGGAGGCTGCCAAGATAAGCAATGCAACTACATTCTCTTGGATGTAAAATGGTGGTCATCATCACCCGTGATGAACGAGCATAATTATTCATTTTAAAGATATGATTATAGTCCAGTTCATGTTTTAGTACGACTTGGAAGTTGGACATTTGGCCGTGTTAAAGTTGAATATTTGTCGTGTTTAATTTGAACGTTTGGCCGTGTTTAAGTTGAAGATGTGGCCTTGTTTAAGTTGAAGATGTGGCCTTGTTTAAGTTGAAGATGTGTCCTTGTTTAAGTTGAAGATATTGCCGTGTTTAAGTTGAAGATGTGGCCTTGTTTAAGTTGAAGATGTGGCCTTGTTTAAGTTGAACATTTGTCGTGTTTAATTTGAACATTTGACCGTGTTTAAGTTGAACATTTGGCCTTGTTTAAGTTGAACATTTGGCCTAGTTTAAGTTAACATTTGTCGTGTTTAATTTGAACATTTGGTCGTGTTTACGTAGAACATTTGGCCTTGTTTAAGTTGAACATTTGACCGTGTTTAAGTTGAACATTTGACCGTGTTTAAGTTGAACATTTGACCGTGTTTAAGTTGAACATTTGGCCTTGTTTAAGTTGAACATTTGGCCTTGTTTAAGTTGAACATTTGACCGTGTTTAAGTTGAACATTTGGCCTTGTTTAATTGAACATTTGGCCTATTTAAGTTGAACATTTGACCTTGTTTAAGTTGAACATTTGACTGTGTTTAAGTTGAACATTTGACCTTGTTTAAGTTGAACATTTGACCTTGTTTAAGTTGAACATTTGACCGCGTTTAAGTTGAACATTTGACCTTGTTTAAGTTGAACATTTGACCTTATTTAAGTTGAACATTTGACCGCGTTTAAGTTGAACATTTGACCTTGTTTAAGTTGAACATTTGACCTTGTTTAGCTGAACATTTGACCTTATTTAAGTTGAACATTTGACATTGTTTAAGTTGAACATTTGACCTTGTTTAAGTTGAACATTTGACATTGTTTAAGTTGAACATTTGACCTTGTTTAAGTTGAACATTTGACCTTGTTTAAGTTGAACATTTGACCTTGTTTAAGTTGAACATTTGACCTTGTTTAAGTTGAACATTTGACCTTGTTTAAGTTGAACATTTGACCTTGTTTAAGTTGAACATTTGACCGCGTTTAAGTTGAACATTTGACCTTGTTTAAGTTGAACATTTGACCTTGTTTAAGTTGAACATTTGACCGCGTTTAAGTTGAACATTTGACCTTGTTTAAGTTGAACATTTGACCGCGTTTAAGTTGAACATTTGACATTGTTTAAGTTGAACATTTGACCATGTTTAAGTTGAACATTTGACCGCGTTTAAGTTGAACATTTGACATTGTTTAAGTTGAACATTTGACCGCGTTTAAGTTGAACATTTGACCTTGTTTAAGTTGAACATTTGACCGCGTTTAAGTTGAACATTTGACCTTGTTTAAGTTGAACATTTGACCTTGTTTAAGTTGAACATTTGACCTTGTTTAAGTTGAACATTTGACCGCGTTTAAGTTGAACATTTGACCTTGTTTAAGTTGAACATTTGACCTTGTTTAAGTTGAACATTTGACCTTATTTAAGTTGAACATTTGACCGCGTTTAAGTTGAACATTTGACCTTGTTTAAGTTGAACATTTGACCTTATTTAAGTTGAACATTTGACCGCGTTTAAGTTGAACATTTGACCGCGTTTAAGTTGAACATTTGACATTGTTTAAGTTGAACATTTGACCTTGTTTAAGTTGAACATTTGACCTTGTTTAAGTTGAACATTTGACCTTGTTTAAGTTGAACATTTGACCTTGTTTAAGTTGAACATTTGACCTTGTTTAAGTTGAACATTTGACCGCGTTTAAGTTGAACATTTGACCTTGTTTAAGTTGAACATTTGACCTTGTTTAAGTTGAACATTTGACCTTATTTAAGTTGAACATTTGACCGCGTTTAAGTTGAACATTTGACCTTGTTTAAGTTGAACATTTGACCATGTTTAAGTTGAACATTTGACCTTGTTTAAGTTGAATATTTGACCTTGTTTAAGTTGAACATTTGACCTTGTTTAAGTTGAACATTTGACCTTGTTTAAGTTGAACATTTGACCTTGTTTAAGTTGAACATTTGACCTTGTTTAAGTTGAACATTTGACCTTGTTTAAGTTGAACATTTGACCTTGTTTAAGTTGAACATTTGACCATGTTTAAGTTGAACATTTGACCTTGTTTAAGTTGAACATTTGACCTTGTTTAAGTTGAACATTTGACCTTGTTTAAGTTGAACATTTGACCATGTTTAAGTTGAACATTTGACCTTGTTTAAGTTGAACATTTGACCTTGTTTAAGTTGAACATTTGACCTTGTTTAAGTTGAACATTTGACCTTGTTTAAGTTGAACATTTGACCATGTTTAAGTTGAACATTTGACCTTGTTTAAGTTGAACATTTGACCTTGTTTAAGTTGAACATTTGACCTTGTTTAAGTTGAACATTTGACCTTGTTTAAGTTGAACATTTGACCTTGTTTAAGTTGAACATTTGGCCTTGTTTAAGTTGAACATTTGACATTGTTTAAGTTGAACATTTGACCATGTTTAAGTTGAACATTTGACATTGTTTAAGTTGAACATTTGAGCTTGTTTAAGTTGAACATTTGGCCTTGTTTAAGTTGAACATTTGACCTCGTTTAAGTTGAACATTTGACATTGTTTAAGTTGAACATTTGACCATGTTTAAGTTGAACATTTGACCTTGTTTAAGTTGAACATTTGACCATGTTTAAGTTGAACATTTGGCCTTGTTTAAGTTGAACATTTGACCTTGTTTAAGTTGAACATTTGGCCTTGTTTAAGTTGAACATTTGACCTTGTTTAAGTTGAACATTTGACCTTGTTTAAGTTGAACATTTGACCTTGTTTAAGTTGAACATTTGACCTTGTTTAAGTTGAACATTTGACCTTGTTTAAGTTGAACATTTGACCATGTTTAAGTTGAACATTTGACCTTGTTTAAGTTGAACATTTGACATTGTTTAAGTTGAACATTTGACCTTGTTTAAGTTGAACATTTGGCCTTGTTTAAGTTGAAGATGTGACCTTGTTTAAGTTGAACATTTGGCCTTGTTTAAGTTGAACATTTGACCTTGTTTAAGTTGAACATTTGGCCTTGTTTAAGTTGAACATTTGACCTTGTTTAAGTTGAACATTTGACCTTGTTTAAGTTGAACATTTGACCTTGTTTAAGTTGAACATTTGACCTTGTTTAAGTTGAACATTTGACCTTGTTTAAGTTGAACATTTGACCATGTTTAAGTTGAACATTTGACTGTGTTTAAGTTGAACATTTGACCATGTTTAAGTTGAACATTTGACCTTGTTTAAGGTGGACACTTGGCCGCGTTTAAGTTGAACATTTCACCACAGTTAAATAATTGTCCACATGTGAGTATGAACATTTGAGAATTAAATAGATAAACATTACATCATGCACGAAATAGGTTGTTAATAAGTCAATTTCAGCCATATTTATCTCTTTTGACCAGGGTTCCACCAGCGATCATCAAGTGAGTAGCTGTACCTGGAAGCAAACAGAGAAGCTGTACATGTTCCTGTATTACTAGAACAGACATCTGAGAGTAAACAACACAGATACTTCTGTTTACAGAAATCAGCTGTTATCGAGCAGCTATAACAGATGCCTATGTTTAGACAGAACAGATGTTTTTGTGTTAATCAGAGCAGATACATTTGGTTATAGCGAATTCAGAGTTTTATATATGAAAGTAACCAGTGCACACATACATAAGTGCAACTAGTGCGCATATAACTAAGTGTAATCAGTGCACATATACGTAAGTGTAACCAGTGCACATATACATGAGTGTATCCATTGCGTATATACCTGAGTGTATCCAGTGCACATATGCCTAAGTGTATCCAGTGCACACATATCTACGTTTATCCAGTGCACATATACCTAAGTGTATCCAGTGCACATATGCATGAGCGTATCTAGTGCACTCACGCCTAGGAACAATCTAGAATAAGGAAGAATAAAGACTGCCGAACGAGTCTGGCACCGATAAAAGATAGCCTGATCCAACTAACTGAACATAGACTATAGGCAAACCTGGCCTCTGACCAACAAAAACGGACGAGTCTGGCACCGACAAAAGATAGCCTGATCCAACTAACTGAACATAGACTATAGGCAAACCTGGCCTCTGACCAACAAAAACGGACGAGTCTGGCACCGACAAAAGATAGCTTGATCCCACTAACTGAGCATAGACTGTGCTTTCTGTAGGCAAACCTGGCTTCTGACCAACAAAAACGGACAAGTCTGGCACCGACAAAAGATAGCTTGATCCCACTAACTGAGCATAGACTGTGCCTTCTGTAGGCAAACCTGGCTTCTGACCAACAACAATGGGAACAAATTCATCCAAACCCAGAAAGAGCAAGTACGACATTAGTCACAAAGTGGGCGATGAAACAGTCACTACTAACGTCAACAATAACAGCAAGACAACATCAAAGAACAGCATAAAAAAGAAAACAAACAAGGGCAGTTTCAAAATCAAACCGGGGGCAAGCATGAAAAAGAAATCTTTGAATGGAAACGATCCTCGGGTCGTTAACCCTAATGAAAATATTTCTGACAATCCTGAAGGAACGCCTCTGAAGAAAATTCAGAGTAACCTAGTCTATCGCAAAAAGTCGTCATGTCCTTCTTGTGATGGTAAAGATATTATACTTGGCAAAAACCGATCAAGATCAGGTTCGGATCGATCGTTACGATTCAGCGATTTCAACAAGGTACTTCGTAAAACCAGAATCTACGAATGGGAGAAGGAACCATTGGATATTCCTCTGTATGGTGCTGAGAAGGTAGGTCAATGAATTGTTAATATTGTAGTCTATTGTTCGACTTAAGAGTCCATAGGTTCCCAAAGTGGGCGGTACCGCCCCCCAGTGGGCGCTGAAGCCTTCTAGGAGGGGGGGGGCGATTTTGGGTTCAGATGCTTTGGAGTTCGTTCAGGCGATCTAGGCGTCGGTGGCTCCTTATAGAAGAGATTAATAATATACATTTCAAAATAAATTATTTTCGTGATTTTTTGCGATTGATCACTGTATTCAAGATAAAGCACATATTGATCACTACTTTTTCAATACTTGAACGGTATAAGCAATCATGTATCATTAATGGGAGTTACAAAATGTAGGTCTCGCAAAGTGCGCCGTGACCCGAAAAAGTTTGGGAACCTATGACAAAACACTTCAAAATTTCTGTGTTGTTAGTTTGTACTGGTAATGAGAAAAAAAGTTAATTGCATATCCTTTACAGAACTTTGCGAATCAACCCCAGCTTTTAACGCTGTTTGTTATTTTTGTAGGCATTATTACGTTCAGTAGTTTGCCATTGCTTTCTGAACGGGTGGTGTCATCGTCCATTTGTTAAAATCCACGCAAACAATTTGCAAACAAACTGTCCGCAGCGTGATTCGAACTCAGAACGTCGGGGTTAATAGATCGAGTCACTAACCCTTAGGCCACAGACGCCACCAGATGAAAGCTCTATCTATCTATCTATCCATCCATCCATCCATCCATCCATCCATCCATCCATCCATCCATCCATCCATCCATCCATCCATCCATCCATCCATCCATCCATCCATCCATCCATCCATCCATCCATCCATCCATCCATCCATCCATCCATCCATCCATCCATCCATCCATCCATCCATCCATCCATCCATCCATCCATCCATCCATCCATCCATCCATCCATCCATCCATCCATCCATCCATCCATCCATCCATCCATCCATCCATCCATCCATCCATCCATCCATCCATCCATCCATCCATCCATCCATCCATCCATCCATCCATCCATCCATCCATCCATCCATCCATCCATCCATCCATCCATCCATCCATCCATCCATCCATCCATCCATCCATCCATCCATCCATCCATCCATCCATCCATCCATCCATCCATCCATCCATCCATCCATCCATCCATCCATCCATCCATCCATCCATCCATCCATCCATCCATCCATCCATCCATCCATCCATCCATCCATCCATCCATCCATCCATCCATCCATCCATCCATCCATCCATCCATCCATCCATCCATCCATCCACATCCCATCCACCACATCGATGTTGACTTTTTGTTTTCTCAGCGTATACCAGAATTCTAACTCTATCATAAAACCGCACTGAGATGGACACTAGAGGGTAAACGAAAACACCCCAAAACCCCATGGAGGCGAACAATACAACAGAAACTGAAAGAAATGAATCACGACTGGAACACAATACAGAGTACTGCCAAGAACAGCGAAAAATGATGTACAAATGTTGCTGCCCTAAGCGCAGGAATCGTCTCTGGCTAGAGAGCCATGAAGTCGTTGCCTTGTTTGGTAACGTGTGGCAGTTAATCATTGATTTGTATACACCAGACAGTTATATGTGTGCTGTTGCCTTGTTTGGTAACGTGTGGCAGTTAATCATTGATTTGTATATAACAGACAGTTATATGTGGGCGGTTGCCTTGTTTGGTAACGTATGGCAGTTAATCATTGATTTGTATATAACAGACAGTTATATGTGTGCGGTTGCCTTGTTTGGTAACGTATGGCAGTTAATCATTGATTTGTATATAACAGACAGTTATATGTGTGCGGTTGCCTTGTTTGGTAACGTATGGCAGTTAATCATTGATTTGTATATAACAGACAGTTATATGTGGGCGGTTGCCTTGTTTGGTAACGTATGGCAGTTAATCATTGATTTGTATATAACAGACAGTTATATGTGTGCGGTTGCCTTGTTTGGTAACGTATAGCAGTTAATCATTGATTTGTATATAACAGACAGTTATATGTGGGCGGTTGCCTTGTTTGGTAACGTATGGCAGTTAATCATTGATTTGTATATAACAGACAGTTATATGTGTGCGGTTGCCTTGTTTGGTAACGTATGGCAGTTAATCATTGATTTGTATATAACAGACAGTTATATGTGTGCGGTTGCCTTGTTTGGTAACGTATGGCAGTTAATCATTGATTTGTATATAACAGACAGTTATATGTGGGCGGTTGCCTTGTTTGGTAACGTATGGCAGTTAATCATTGATTTGTATATAACAGACAGTTATATGTGGGCGGTTGCCTTGTTTGGTAACGTATAGCAGTTAATCATTGATTTGTATATAACAGACAGTTATATGTGGGCGGTTGCCTTGTTTGGTAACGTATGGCAGTTAATCATTGATTTGTATATAACAGACAGTTATATGTGTGCGGTTGCCTTGTTTGGTAACGTATGGCAGTTAATCATTGATTTGTATATAACAGACAGTTATATGTGGGCGGTTGCCTTGTTTGGTAACGTATGGCAGTTAATCATTGATTTGTATATAACAGACAGTTATATGTGTGCGGTTGCCATATAACCATTGGTCTGTGTTGTCGCGACTCTCAAGGGGAGCAAAGAACTGAAACACTGTGACCTACAAGGCATGTCGTAAGAGGCGATTGAGGTTTGGGCCTAGGAAAGCTACCCTAGTAAATAAAAAGCGTTGCAGAAGTCGGATGTGCTGACCTACTTGTGGGCGCATAACTGGCACAACGTACAAGCGCTCTTAGGCTTGGATCACATACAAATTACAAAGAGTGGTTAACAAGTGGTCGATATGGAGCGTTGGAGGAAGAAGAAGAAGAAGAGCAACTGGTCTGTGTATTCCAGGGAAATGTTAATGTTAATTCTGGTTACGCTAGACCATAGATCCTCAAACTTTTGACCCACCGCCCACTTTGCACGACATAAACTTTGTAACGCCCCGCCCCCATTATAACAGTTTACCAACCCTCCCTCCTCCCTCCACACATATATATATATACATGCTCTATTTTCACTTTGACATAAAAAATTGATATATATTTCTGTCATACATGATCAGTTTTCAAATGATTATATGCATGAAATAGAAAATTGATGAAAAAATGGATCGTGTAAGATGGGCTTAAGATGAATTTAAATGCAGAATTCAAATTTTTAATGATTATTCAATCGCAAAATTACGAGAAAAAAATTCTACAAATGCTTCTGAACCCACTATCGCCCTTGGAAGGCTTCAGCGCGCACAGGGGCGGTACGCCCACTTTGGGAAAAGCTACGCTAGAGAATCGTAAGCTTGTGTATACATGGAAGTTGTTGATAACTTGTTTGTGTTTGATGTTTTGATTATTCAATGACTTTTACTTTACATAAGTCACAATTAATGTCCTTTCTCTTTTTTGTCTTCTCAAATCCTATTTGCAACGTTAGAAGAAGAGGAGATTTATAGAACAGTCTTTGTGTGTGTGGTTCATAAATAGTGTCTTTCGCTGCCTCTGTTATTTATCAATCAATCAAGTGATGTGCCTGCCGGCGTAGGCGATCATGTCTCTCCACAACTCTCTTTGCTTGGTGCATGTAATCAGTTCTGAAGTCGATATTTTGTCAAACCATGATGTCAGGCCATCCAACATCTTCTCCTCTGTCTTCCACGATCTCTCCTTCACTGAATTTTACCTGTTGTCACAAAATGTTCTAAACCTTCTCTCACATTATATGTCCGAAGAAACTTGATTGTCGGATTCTTATTCTTTTGATAAGGTTTCTTTGTGTGCAAGCCTGATTTAAAACCTCCATATCTATATCCTATATTTATACGTCCTATATTTATATATCCTATATTTAGAATATCTCCTTATTTATACGTTCCACATTTCGTGTGCAAGACTTTTGCTTTGTATCCATTGTATCGGAGTAACATTGCTCTTTGAGGTACACTGTTTGTTGGTAATCTGCTTATGTGTCCGTACTATTTAATATTTTTGTTCCTTAATGAAGTTCATTATTAGTGTATTGCCTACTTTGTTTTTACAAAAGTCTTCATTTCTAAACTGGTCTCTTCTGTATATTTCCAAAATTCTGTGTAGACACTTCATCTATGTCCTCTTCTTCACCCTTCACTCCTAGGGAGTCATAGGTTAGCAACCAAGGCATTCCAAACCCGCCTATCCAAGACCATCTTTATCAGATCCAGTGGCGGTTCAGCATTAAGGGCCAGTGGGGCCGGGACCCACCAAACATAATTTGTAACGTGTATTTATTATTTTTATAAATTAAAATTTAACAACCCAAAAAGATGTTTGCGAAAATTTTTGTCTGGCACCACCAACAAAAATGATCCCGATCCGCCACTGATCAGATCTCTTCCTGCCTCCCATTTTCTTGCATTCCGTCTCCAGGTGTTCCTGTGTTTTCTCTTACCTCTATTACCTTGTGGTTCCATCCTAGAGCCTGTCTCGTGATGATGTCAGGGGATTTCCTTCAGTGTGTGTTCTATCCATCGCCACCTTCTGCCACTTATTTCTGCTGTGACTAATGTTATTCTATCGTTTGATGTGAGCGCCTAGATTTGGCTCTGATAGCATAATTTCGGAAGAAAGATTGTTTTAGAATGTTTTTTTAGTGTTCATGGTTACACGTTTGTATTTTTAAATTTGTGTTGCCCTAGTGGTAACCAGGGCCCAAATTTGAGGTATAAAGAATAGAACCACCGTTGCCTGCCACGCATGTCGTAAAAAACGAGTAAGGAGGTTTGGCTGTAATCGGATGCACGTATCCTAAATGTGTAGAAGTCAACCTGCTGCCTTGCTAACGGAGAGCGAACTCAGTAAACGCTGGCTGAATCCGGACACATCGCCGAAGGATAAGCACCAGAGCTCCAAATGGTGCTGAAGATGTAACGAAACCAACCCATGCTAAGGCAGCATGAACCAGATTTCCAGATGAATGAAATTATGGAGATATTTGGTACATCGATCTTTTAGGTGATCGAGAGAGAGAGAGAGAGAGAGAGAGAGAGAGAGAGAAAAAAGAGAGAAGAAAGAGAGAGAAATTGATGTCATTTGTTCTATGATTTGATGTTAACGTAATTATGACCAAAACAAAAATGATGTTCTTAACTTTCAGCCAAAGGTGGACGACATCTGTTTCATATGCGAAGTTTACACTGGCAGCCACATCAGAGCTTGTCGTGTGTGTTGTCGAGCCTACCATGACAGCTGTCTAACAAAGATTGGTCATCCACTGCTTGAGAATTCTCGCCGTCTGATTGCTGCAAACAAGTGGAGTTGTCACCAATGTGTATGTTAATTTTCATTATCTCAACCTTGCCTCGACAAATAGCAAAGCCATTTGCCCGCCTGCCCAGCGTGTTCGTAGCGCGTTGGACTACGGGTGACAACCTCCCTGTGAGTGCGGGTTCTATTCCGCGGGGTGGTAGAAAAGCCACAGGTTCACCAGATTCACGGTGTTCGTGGCACCGAACCGAAGGGTTGCGATGTCCATGGCACCGAGCAGAAGATCTGAAAGGTCAAGTGCTTCTGGATCGGAAAAAAAAGAAAATCAAAACCCTTTGCAATGTAGTCAATACGTTTCCTCGAACCCCTTTTATATTGGCAGACATATTTACAGGATTTATACAACACATTAACATACTTTGGTTAACATGCAATGAATACAATATGAGAATAAACATTGACAAAACCGAAGTAATGCCATTCGCTAAAGAGATAACACCACCGATAACTCCATCGACAAACATCCATTATAAGTAAGTCAAAGATTTTACAAACCTATGAAGTACCTTTTTAAGCAATGGAAGAAATCTTCTTCTTTTGTCAGCACACTGTTACCGGGTTGTTGCCCAGTGTTGTCACACTGTTACAGGGTTGTTGCCCAGTGTTGTCACACTGCTACCGGGTTGTTGCCCAGTGTTGTCACACTGTTACCGGGTTGTTGCCCAGTGTTGTCACACTGTTACCGGGTTGTTGCCCAGTGTTGTCACACTGCTACCGGGTTGTTGCCCAGTGTTGTCACACTGCTACCGGGTTGTTGCCCAGTGTTGTCACACTGCTACCGGGTTGTTGCCAGTGTTGTCACACTGCTACCGGGTTGTTGCCCAGTGTTGTCACACTGCTACGTTGTGACCAGTGTGTCACACGCGCGGGTTGTTGACCAGTGTTGTCACACTGCTACCGGGTTGTTGCCCAGTGTTGTCACACTGCTACCGGGTTGTTAACCCAGTGTCGTGAATAACTAATGAAATCCAACATAAATGCAATAAAGCAATTCAAATCTTAGGAAAAATGTCAAACATGTCAACATGAACACTAAAAGAGCGTTGCTCAACACAATCTTTCTTCCAACATTATGCTATCAGTGCCAGACCTGGACTCTGACATCAAACGATAGAAAAAAAACTAGTCACGACTGAGATGAAGTGTCTACGCAGAATGTTTAGAGCATCAAGAAGAGACCGGTTTAGAAATAAAGACTTCGGTAAAAAAAAGTGGTACGACATCAGTGCTGAACTTTATCAAGAAACAACAAATTAAATGGTTCAGCTACATAAGCAGATTATCAACAGGCAGTACGTCTTAACGAGTAATGCTACTCCGATACAGCAGAAACAAGGCAAAAAAAAGCCGTCCTCGCAAAAAGTGAACCTCAGAAATAACAGAGACAGTCACCCGAATGGTTACCGAGGTTCAAATTTGGGGTGTATAAAGAATAGAAATATTGTTACCTGCCACGCATGTCGTAAGAGGCGACTAAGGAGGTTTGGCTAAAATCGGATGCATGTGTCCTAAACGTATAGAAGTCTATGCGTTTAGGGGCCTACCAAACCAATGTGCAACGTATACACGTTCTTGGCAAAGATTAAACATATCACAAAGAGTGATTAAAATTGGTCGTAAAGAACAACGCAAAGAACAAGAAGACAGAGACGGTGAAAAACACTATTTATAAAGCGTCCCCATTTCCCCCTTTCTAAAAATTTCTTCTTGTCCAGACGCTGTGAGGCAAGACAGGATTATAAAGAAGAAATAATATGATTAGGGACGTCTACTATATCTACATATTGTTATTTCTGTACACATATGACTACACTAATTGTTCTTATATGGACATATTGTTATCCCTGTACACATATGATCACCCTATTTGTTCTTGATATTGACATATTGTTATTCCTGTACACATATGATCACACTATTTGTTCTTATATGGACATATTGTTATCCATGTACACATATGATCACACTATTTCAATATAAGAGACAGTCATCATTTTTCGGGCATGGGATGAGGAGGGGAGGTTTAAAACACATTGTGACAACCAGTAAAATCGAGGGTAGACGAGACAGGGAAGACAGAGAGAGAAAATTTTGGATAGTCTGACTTCATGGCACGGTAGAACGTCAACATCTGAGTTGATAGCAAACGCCAACGACAGAGATTTGTGGAGATCCATGATCGCCTACGCCAGCCGGCACGGCGCCTGATGATGATTTGTTCTTATATCTATATGTTATCCGATAAATGCAACCCCATATAATTCATTGCAATATATATGTATCATATGTTGGTTCTCACATTAGGTAGCCTTGAACCATCTACTGACACAGGAAGAAGTTCGAAACGCTCATGAAGATCTGGAAAATTTATGTATATCAGAAGGTGAGTTTCGGAACGACTGAATCAAAACTGAAACATAATTTGACTACTTTGATACAATTTCACCGGATACTCGAGTATTGACTTGACCTAGGTCACGGACAGTTACTGGATCAGGATAGGCCAGGGTCGGCAACCTTTGAGACGGAAGAGCCAAAAGTTATAATTTACAAAATTTCTCAGTTTTTAAAGAGCCACTAAAATTGTTGTTTCAATATTATGGTATTTGATTAGGATTAGATATATAAATTTGATTTTTGATTTCAAATAAATGGCTTTAAATACGAAATAATATTTATTTATATAAAAAATTTAAACCTTAAATAAATGATTTTAATAGATCGCTACAATAGTTACATCAATGGGAGCATTGGCCTTGCATGCTTTTTGAAAGTTCGGTTAAATCTGACTCATATTTCTTTGAGTTTTGAAAATAAAATAATATAATAATAATTTTTTTGCGAATGGAACTAGAAGGCCGCAATTTGACATCGAAAGAGACACAACTTGACATCGAAAGAGCCGCATGCGGCTCGCAAGCCGTAGGTTGCCGACCCCTGGGATAGGCGACCGGAGTTCAAATGTCACCCCTTGCGTGTAATAATAAGATTTGGGTTTCAATTAGAAGTGTAACGTTTGATTTCGTTGTGTAGCCATAAAAAGACTGTGGGTAGACAGGCAACGGGACTGTGAGTGGTTTAACCCTTTAGCTGCTAAAGACGTATATATACGTTTTTCCAGTCAGGTCTAAAGACGCATTAACACGTCTGTTATTATTTCTCCTCTGTGAGCTAAAGACGTGTTAACACGTTATACATTGCTACTGTCACTGCTATAGTCATACATTCACGTTTGTGATCTAGAAACAAAGAGTAGCTATTTTAGCTCAGCCTTCAGAAAGTATTTAGCAGCGAAAGGATAAAGGTAAACTCTGGGGGCCAAAAGCTTACAAGGTCTGCCATAAATTGCTTCAAATGGGTCCAAACCTCTGAATGTTAGTTCAACGGCGTACATAAACAACGACCTTCTCTATAAATATAGTTGGCCGTGCATAAACTCTCTCATGTACGAATGCAAAAGATGTCGATATGTTTCATTTTGTTTCTTGCTTCGTTCCTTCGCCGTTTTCCAGAGGTGCTCTATGTTATGTGTATGTGCGTCCGTGTTTGGGTTCACAAATTGTACAGAGGGGTTGACGGTTTGGTGATCCAAGCCCGGAATGAGGTGCACGGAAGTAGTAATGTTGACCTAGTAACGTTCTGTGACCTAGGTCAAATCGAATACTCGAATATCCGGTGAAATTGTATCAAAGTTCGCCCGAGTGGTTACCGGGGCCCAAATTTGGGGTGTAAAGAATAGAACCACTGTTACCTGCCATACATGTCGTAAGAGGCGACTAAGGAGGTTTGGCTGAAATCGGATGCACATGTCCTAAACGTGTAGAAGTCTATGCGTTTAGGGGCCTACCAAACCAATGTGCAACATATACACGTTCTTGGCAAAGATCAAACATATCACAAAGAGTGATTAAAATTGGTCGTAAAGAACGAACGCAAGAAGAAGAAGAAGAAGTATCACAGTACCCATAATTTAAATTATGAGAATATTTTTATTGTTCCATAATTATGAGATGTCCTTTCAAATTGCTATGAGATTGATTGCCTGATTGATTCGATAATCATCAGTACACTTCGGTGAGTAACCATGTATGCTCCGATCTCTTTCTTGCACAGAAAGATCTCAGCTGCAGTGCACGAACTCCGTAGCACTGACGAGGGTCCCCAATGTAATTTTGATGATGGTGAAGATATTTTGCAGGAATTTTTTTTTTTAGCTCTTTTAAAAATGAATTTTGCCCGGCAGCAGCTTTCAAGCCTGCTCTTCTTGATTGTGAACTGCCAATGATTCTTTTACGTGCTCAAATTGAACATGGGACCTACTTTTTTATCGTCCGTCCCCGATAGGACTAGAACTCGATCCACCTAGCACTGATGACAAATATCTCATGACTGTGAGTTGCACTCTGGTGTTGCGGAGGGACTGTAGAGTCAATCCTAGAACAGAACCCTCGCTAGGAGGTGGGTCGACTCAGCTGAAAATCAAAATGGTTAACATTGTGCGTGTTGTCTGTATCTCTCATCCCCTTTCGCCACCTTTTCCATTGATCAACAATACATGATCTCTCCTTCTTCCTCTTTTTGATTACAAGTCGCAAAGGATCTTCTGAAGTTTCCCAGCTAAACCTGGGAATGTCTAATAATGAAGCATTTCAGAGACACTTTTCAGTTATTTTTAAAGGTTATTTTTACTGAATCCATTTAGACGTAACTGCCCCTTCAAGCTCGCCATACACTAACTGTTTTGGAGATGCTTACAGCATCGAGCAACTCACCCCCTCTCATTGGGCCTTCTGCACAGGAGTGTTGGCTGAGATCTTTCTGCTTGTGAAGGACTTCGCAGTGACTGGAATTTTGTCCTGCCAGTTTAATCTTGTATTCTGCAGACAGTTGAAGTGAAAATGGTTTAATTTTCTGGTCTCAACTACACTGTCCATGTCTGGCCTTGTCTGAATATATTGATTTTATGGCCTGGTAACTTTCAGCCTTTGTGAGCTATGCTATTCCTTCCGTTCGCACATGTGACGAACCTTCCGAACGCAGCACGGCCTTTGGATAGTCTATTTGAGACCCTAGAATCTATGTGTTGCAACGTCGATCTGGAGAGGAGGGCCAGATAGCAAAGCTTGTCCATGGTGACTTGGAAACCTATCATTTGTTATATTAAATGTTGATGACTGGATAGTTCTCTTTTCTCCTAGGGGCAGGCTGAACAACTTAAGCCCTCTGTTTTTTTATATTCATCGTGCCACTTTTCTGCATTCCTGAACTTGTCCATGTCAAGTTTTGCATTTCTTACCTCTATCTGAAGCTTTAGGGACTGATCAGTCATGCAAACAACTTCAGGTTGAATAGTTGATTCTATTCTTGTACCTTGGTGATTTTAAGCTCCTGAAGATTGAATAGGTTACCGTCTGTCCTGTATTTTAATCTTTACCCCATGATTGTCGCCCTTTTTAAAAGAATCCTTGGCATGGAAAAATCATGCTGAAAAGTGTTGTGGCCAGTACATGTAGCCTGTTTGACCTCGTTGGATGGCATGGAAGCTTCACAGCTCCCTTGTCTTTACAGTGCCATCATGTCCCGTGAAGCTGTTGGACGATCCTGCAGTGAATTTCCTGGGCATCAAATTTTTCCGATGATCTCCACTAGACCTCTCCCTTAGTTACTCGTAAAGGCTCAAAAGCCTTTGTCAGTGCGTAAGACCATATAGAGTTAGATACTCTTATAGTCTTTCTTCTGTAAGAAATCAGAGAGCAATCATCATCTGCTGTTGCGACTCTGCCGTCAGAACAGATTTCCAGGGAGAATCCCGATCAGGGGATCGATTTCGATTGAGGAGACTCTGGAATATTTTACACAGTATTAAATGGAGAGATCCTCCTAGTGGTTTTGCAGGCCTGGCGGTAAATTTCCTCACGTGTGTAAGGTGGAACTAGTGGATCCTTTAGATCCTGTGGCAAGTTCGTTGCACCAAATGGATGTAAATAACTCTGTCAGATTTTGAGCATCAACGTGGTGTCTCGGTTTAAACTCTGTAGATGAGGACTGATCTCCCTCACTGAGGTCAGGATCCTGGAAATCCTATGGTAATGGAGGAGAGAACTCTGGTAACTGTGCAGAGAGACTCAGCTGCTAGATCTAGCAGAGAACCTCTCTAGAGGTAGATGGTCGTGAACCTCAGTGTAGATCGAAATATGCTCAGGTAGATAGGTTAATTCTCATGGTATGTGTTCAGCATTTTCATCTGATATCCTCCATCGCCACCTATTACATTAAGATGAAGCAATAATCCAATGACCCATCTTTTACTCTCCTTTCTCTCCCCTTCACCTAATTAAAGTGTAGTTTTAGAGCAAAGAGAAAAAGTCTTCCTTCGAGCGTTATAACACCATTGTTCTTAAACACAATAACATTGGCAGTAGAAAGAAATGTAACAATTAAAAAACTAATTTAGGGCCAAAATTTGAGAAAATGTCAGTTGAGACAAAATCAATGATGTTCTTTATTTGTTTATTTATTTTTTTTTGGTAAATGTTAATGAGAAATCGTATTTTAACTTGAAAAAGCTGCAGTTAGTATAAAAACTCCACAATATCCACTAAGTTTTTGTAACGTTCCACGCACCCTCTGATATATTCCTCCCCCCTCCCCACTTCTTTCGCCTAGTGAAACGCGTCTCCCATGCTGAGAACCACAGTTCTAGCCAGATTAGGTAATGGCCTCCCACCAGACATCGTGACAGTGAAGATTACATCAATCACTGCCTCGCTAGCCAGATTAATCTGTATCCGGGTCGCACCACAAGGAAGTGCAACAAGCTCTTTACCGGCATGTGTTCTGGTCTTCAACTACTCGTTAAAGCACAATGCCTGGTCTTTTATTGTTGAATATAATTTCGAATATTTTTAATATGTTCCGGATTTCGCTTTCACTTCCTCCTTCATTTGTTAGGGGTCTATGTGGCTAAGTGGTTAAGCCCTTTGCCTTGTGAGTCGAAGGTCGTGGGTTCGAATTCAGACCGCGCCATTCTGTTTACGAGTGCAGTTTTTTTCTGAGACCCATAGGATTGTTGCTGGAGCTACGGAGTTCGTGCTTTGTGCAATACTCTCGGCAGGTGGCGTACCATTTCTGCGGAGAGGGGCCGAGCCATATGGGGTAAAACCCTGTGCAATGAAGTCAATCCTTCGGCTTTTAAACCTTTTAATCCTTCATTTGTTATATAATTCAAAATGTTTGTAATTGTTTTTTATAACTCAGCTGCGTAGTCTTCTTCTTCATCCTTCGCCCCTAGGAGGCATACGTCCGCGCAACCAAGGCCTTCAAAGCCCTCCTATCATGTTCATCTTTTCCATATCTCTCCATTCTTTCCACATTTTCTTGCATTCCGTCTCTAGTCTCTAACTACCGCCTCCAGATCTTCGTGGGTCATCCCTTAACTTTATTACCCTGAAGCTTCCATAGGTGGACCTGTCTCGTGATGCTGCCAGAATGTCTTCTCACTGTGTAGCATATCCATTGCTACCTTCTGCACTATATATTTTGTCCCACCTGTCGTTGCCCTACTTTATCTCACAGTCCCCTGATTGTTATATCATCACAAATGTACCTTCTGCACCTTATATTTTGTCCCACCTATCGTTGTCCTGCTCTATCTCACAGTCCCTGATTGTTATACCATCACAGATGTACCTTCTGCACCTTATATTTTGTCCCACCTATCGTTGTCCTGCTCTATCTCACAGTCCCCTGATTGTTATACCATCACAGATGTACCTTCTGCACCTTATATTTTGTCCCACCTGTCGTTGTCCTGCTTTATCTCACAGTCCCCTGATTGTTATACCATCACAAATGTACCTTCTGCACCTTATATTTTGTCCCACCTGTCGTTGCCCTGCTTTATCTCACAGTCCCCTGATTGTTATACCATCACAAATGTAGTATCCTGCGCTTGCAGTTTTGAACTCTTAGTAGACCCAGGACAAAGGCCATTTTTTTACAAGCTGTTTGTTTAGAATTTAAATGCCCTTTAGTGTAAGGTAAAAAAGTAAAGGAACCCTTTCATACCTCGTGGTATATAGGTCAATACAGTGTTAGGCCTGTATTTTCATTGACCATCGGCGCAAGATGGGTGATGTGGTCAGCATCACGCCGGCCGTCTTTACTTTTCCAGAGCATGTCTGGTACCCAGTTGAGGCTGGGTCGACCTGAGAGCCGTCACGGTCGGGAAAAATTCCACGCGCATTGCGAAAGCTGAACCCAGACCACCAGCCTTGCGAAGCGAGTTCACTAACAACTACTCTACAGCGGCTCTCCCCTTTAGTGTGACTCCTGGTAAAAAGGCGTCCAACACAAAGCCACATAGTGTGGCGTTTGGTTCACAAGGAGTTAATATAACTTATATATTCTTTCCTTTTTTGTGTACAGACAAAATCACGGGAAACAGACTACATCAAGTGTTGCAGACTTGCATGTCAACGTCAGAACAAGATATTCAATGCAGAGAGAAAAAAACAGCATCCAGAAATTTCGATCTGAAGCTACAGAAAACTCTGGAACTATTACCTTCACACAGTATTTAAATATTGAGAGCATCCGAGTTCTCAGTGGTAGATGCAAGGTATGAGAATCCTCAGTGGTAGATGTAAGGTATGAGAATCCTCAGTGGTAGATGTTAGGTATGAGAATCCTCATTGGTAGATGTAAGGTATGAGAATCCTCAGTGGTAGATGTAAGGTATGAGAACATTAGAATCCTCCAGTGGTAGATGTAAGGTATGAAAGCATTAGATCCTCAGTGGTAGATGTAAGGTATGAGAATCCTCAGTGGTAGATGTAAGGTATGAGAATCCTCAGTGGTAGATGTAAGGTATGAGAATCCTCAGTGGTAGATGTAAGGTATGAAAGCATTAGAATCATCAGTGGTAGATGCAAGGTATGAGAACATTAGAATCCTCCAATGGTAGATACAAGGTATGAGAACATTAGAATCATCAGTGGTAGATGCAAGGTATGAGAACATTAGAATCATCAGTGGTAGATGCAAGGTATGAGAACATTAGAATCCTCCAATGGTAGATACAAGGTATGAGAACATTAGAATCATCAGTGGTAGATACAAGGTATGAGAATCCTAAGTGGTAGATGTAAGGTATGAAAGCATTAGTATCCTCCAGTGGCGGCTACTGATCATTTGTGTTGGTAGGGGTCAGACAAATATTTTCGGAAAAATCATGGTTTTGTGTTAGGTTGTATTTTAGTATTTACAATTATTTGTCTATTCCGGGAAGTAATCCCGTCTTTACTAAAACGTACAGTGTCATACATTATAGACATTAAACTTTATATTTGATTTTAATGTTATATATTTAACTTTTAAAGCTAGTTAGTATCAAGTTTACAGAAATAATTAGGAACAAATAATTTATAAAATAATAAATACACGTTACATATTATTTTTGGTGGGGCCCGTCCACTGGTTAAACCATTACTTAGCTTTAAGTTAACATCGACTGGTTAAACCAGTACCGAAAAAGGGTGGAGACTGCAGTAAAACTTGGAAAAATAGCTAAACACGTAAAAACAAAGTACTATTTATCGTTGCTGTTTATCGTTGCTGTTTATCGTCACTGTTTCTGTTTATCGTCACTGTTTCTGTATTTTGTAAAACTATAGTACTTTGTTTTTACATGTTTAGCTATTAAACCAGTACTGAATTTTAAGTTAACATCGTCTGGCTTAACCAGTACTAAGCTTTAAATTAACATCGACTGGTTAAACCAGTGCTGAATTTTAAGTTAACATCGATCGGTTAAACCAGTATTGTGTTCTAAGTCAACAATATCTATAGCAAGAAAAAGCTGCTCCTCGGGTGCCCAGCTCCATTCGGTACAACTTTTGATTGATAATTATTTCTAATACCGTTAACTCGTTCAATAAATTTTCGCTTGTTAACTGCAGTTATGTCCCATTTATTCAACTATCACACTTCTGTTGTATTGTGGTTATTTTAATATTATTCTTCAATGATTCAGATATGCTCGAGCTCTTGCTCTTCGGTCCAATGCTATGTCATGGTATCTGCATGTGTTTGTAAGTTTGTTCTTTTGTTCTGTATAATGTGTTCCATTTGTCTGGCCTTGGAGGAAGGAAGATCTTAATGACGTCATCTAGTGCTTGACACTTGAAGAGGTGGTGGTGAACGGTTTCGTGATGACGTGCACACATCTGGCACTCTGGAGTGTGTTGTGGTTGAATTCTGGTCATGTGAATGTTAAGTGTTATGTGTTAGGTTCGAAGTCTAAAAATGGTGCTCTGATCTCTTCTTGTAAGGTGGTTGATGTTGTCATTAAGGTATTTTAATATTCGAGTATGGCTGAACAAGGGCGACTCATCTGGACCTAGAACGCAAATTAAAGCTCCCATCCCTACGCTGAACCGCAAGAGTGGACAGCCAACTATATCATCTTCCACCTGGGAATAGACATTAGTCTGGCTGCACTGCGTTCTCTAATATCATATGTCTGCAAAGTATAATATGATCTCTGCGTACATATGAGATCTGACTGCAAGTGCTAACATCACAACGGTTAATTATACAGGCGTTAATTTCAGGCATCTTTTGAAGTACATGATACAGTCGACTTTAGTGCAATCGTTGTTAAATACACAGGGTGTTCAACTTAAAAGCAGCCCCAGTCATAAATAGAAATTTGCCAGGTACGCATTGCATCTCGTTTATTTACTATTTAAACCGGTTCTGAATAGCTCGTCCTACGTCACATTTGTTCATCGCCCCTTCCCGCACTACAATTACACACCATCACACAACCTTGACCTATACTATGTCATAACTGAACCTTCTCATTTCCATACATATATGCCAGATTAGCTACATTCACAGGTTGCTTTTAAGTTGAACACCCTGTATTATTGTGTAAGTACTCTAGTGTTGTGGTCTGGGTTCAATTCAACTATAATTTTCGACCGTAACGACTCTCAAGTCGACACTGACTCAATTGGGTGACAGGAAAGGCACTGGGAAGTAAAGACAGTCGGCGTGATGTTGGCCACATCACCCATCGTGTGTCGACGCTCAATAAAAAATTCTTACCTAACAGCGTATTTCCCTACATACACTTATTATGAAAACGGTTCTTGAACATTTTAAGGAGAAATCGTAGATTAAACATTTGTGTATGTTTCAGGATTCCTTAGTGCATTTGTTGACCAAGGCAGAAATTGAAGAAGCTAGGAACATATTTCAGAAAATGGACAACACTAAAGCAGACTTTGTCACACGATCTCATGATTTTGTTTGAGATTCAACAGGTCTGCAGGTCTGAAAGTGGCTCGTCATTAGGACAGTGGCGGACCAAATATGTATATATTATTATTTATAAATTAATATGCAACAACCATGTTATCGGAAAATGTTGTCCTACAAATGATCACGAGCGCCAGCTGTGGAGGTCTCTATGCCAAGTAACAGGTTGCTCTCTGACCATCTGAATATTTCGAGATCTATCATGTAGGTGAATTGGTTCCTGTTTGGCGAACGTCAGTGTAGGTCCGTGCTCAATTTGAGCAGATAAGACTAAAGTTCAAACGAGAGGAGACTGGAAAGCCGCTGCTTGAAAATTCATGAAAGATATACAAAAAAATATTTCTCAAAAATGTTTCACCCCTTCCAAAATGATCAGACTCGCCAGTGGCGTAGGTTCATGCCAAGCTAACCAGTGCTATGAAACCATGAAATAGGATCTATCTCATGGTTACTTACCATGAGTGCAACTACGATGACAGCCTGAGGTCCGTGCTCAAATTTGAGCAGATAAAAGAACCTAACAGTTCAAATCGAGAGAGCAGACGGAAAGCCTTCCTGCCTGGAAAAATTCACCGAACGATTAAGAGCCCAAATTCTACAAAAATATCTTCACCACCTTCAAAATGAGGCGATGAGGAGGGGCTGAGGAAGTAACCTAGTACAATACAATCATCCAGAAATAGGATGCTGGCTGGTCTACTTGTAGGCGCATAGCTGGACAACGTACAATGTCATGTATACTCACTTTGATCTGCACGAAGAAGAATTAGTTGTCATGTATACTCACTTCGATCTGCCGAAGAAGAAGAATTAGTTGTCATGTATACTCCACTTCGATCTGCACGAAGAAGTATTAGTTGTCATGTATACTCCACTTCGATCTGCACGAAGAAGAAGAATTAGTTGTCATATCGCTCTTAGCTCAGATCTACAAAAATCATGAGTTGTACAGTTCTCGAAATGGAACTTCGAGAAGAAGAATTAGTTGTCATGTACACTCCACTTCGATCTGCAACTACCAAACTATGCGCGCTGGCAATTAAAACCCTTGTTTAATCTACTGGAGGACCAGTCAACAGTGCACGAAATCTGTAGCAACGGCTGGTGCTCATTAGAGATATTACTCTGTCTCAGTTCACTGAGTTTGAAGCCTCAATTCTTCTAATATTTGTTGTTTATATTGGTTTATATTCTTGTACAGATCTAATCTTTTTTCATATAATTACTTTGCACAATCAGCGGTCTTGCTGAAATTGAAAATGATAAAAATAACAAATCGGTTTATCTACTTGGGTAGCAATTTTGATTGTATTTTAAATACTAACAAAGAAATTATGCTACGAATTGTCAAAGTAACACCTGCTTTCAAAAGTCTAAATGGAATATTCAACTCCAAATTGTTTATTTTTAAAAACTAAATTACGAATTTTCAATTTCATCCCTACGCTTAACAGCAAGAGTGGACAACCAATTCCATCTTTCACCTGGGAATAGACAATAGAGAATCAATTCTAACATATGCTAGCGAGAGTTGAAAAATGACTAAAGATATAGAAAGTAAGTTGAAAGCATTTGAAAATAGATGTCTGCGAAAAATAATGAAATTAAAATGGAACGAATTCGGGATTGGTTATTGGTTATTGGTTACTAAACTGACGTCATTGCACTCCGGGCAGACCCATAGGTGCTCAGTCTTCCCAACAGATATCGAAGCGTATGCATACTGATGGTTCCTGTGGCTCGCTCATTAAACACACCTCTCACTCTGCCTCTCAGGCATCCAGTTCGACTTGAACAATGGGTAACTTCAAACTGCCTAAATCGCTTAATTGATTCAACATCGATTTTAGTGTCCTCATCCAACAGACAGTCGTGAAGAGACCGAAGAATATCCCCCTATCCATCTTCAACTCCCCAACAAT
Source organism: Arion vulgaris (assembly GCA_020796225.1). Classification (NCBI taxonomy): domain Eukaryota; kingdom Metazoa; phylum Mollusca; class Gastropoda; order Stylommatophora; family Arionidae; genus Arion; species Arion vulgaris. Next base: position 31,777,408 of record CM036769.1, on the reverse strand, counting down.
CGATGCTGTTGATGCAAGCCTGTCCGCTCTCTCATTACCGTAAACAACCGCATGCCCAGGACAGTATATCCTCGTAAGCCGCTGGAGGTAAGAAACTTCTATAGACGACATCCACTCATACCAAAACCTGCCCTTCTGGATCTTGTGAAGCATCGACTGAGAGTTAGATACAACAACTGCCCCAGTAAATGAAGTCCCAGAGATCCAATGGAGGGCAGCAGTAACACCTCAACCTCCATCCTCATACTAGAAGAAGAATTCAGGAGAAGTGACGAAATCAGATAAATGTCTGGTCAACCACTAGTAACAACTGTTATAAGAAAGAGAATATGTTAGGCCTAATCTGAGAAGAAATGTCTGGTCAACCACTAGTAACAACTGTTATAGAAGAGAAGATGTTAGGCCTAATCTGAGAAGAAATGATCAAAGGATCACTAAGCGGGCAGTAAAGTGTGAGACAAAAGGTTGAAGAAATAAGGACTCCTACAGAAACCCTGAAACAACTTTACTGAGAGAGGAGAGACATATTGGACTCTTCCATAAAAAAAACTGAACGAGTTGTCTAGTATAAATCGGTACGGATAAATTGCTTGCAGGTCCTATGTAATGTATAACGGTACAAGCGGAATATACAGGGTGTTCAACTTAAAAGCAGCCTGTGAATGTAGCTAATCTGGCATATATGTATGAAAATGAGAAGGTTCAGTTATGACATAGTATAGGTCAAGGTTGTGTGATGGTGTGCAATTGTAGTGCGGGAAGGGGCGATGAACAAATGTGACGTAGGACGAGCTAGTCAGAACCGGTTTAACTAGTAAATAAATACAACTCAATGTGTACCTGGCAACTTTCGAATTGTCAATGGGGCTGCAATTATCTTGAACACCCTGTATAATAATAATAATAATTGCGTTGTTACATTGTCATTATTATTTAAATATGATTAATTATTTCATTAATATTTACCATTCAACAGATCACGTTCTAACACCAATTATTCAGACGATAGTATCATGTACATGGACGAGAATGTGGACAGGTATGTTTGAGTTTAAACTCACATTTATCATATTTCAATCGCATCATCAAATAGTTTGTCATGAACAGAACGTTGCCTCCCCAACAGTCCTTCTGAATTTCTCTCTCTCTATTTATCTTCTCTCTATCTCTCTATCTTTCTCTATCTCTATCTTCTCTCTCTCTATCTTCTCTCTATCTTCTCTCTATCTCTCTCCATCTTCTCTCTCTATATCTTCTCTCTCTCTACTCTCTCTTCTTCTCTCTCTTCTTCTCTCTCTCTCTATCTTCTCTTCTCTTCTCTATCTTCTCTCTTCTCTCTCTATCTATCTCTCTCTATATCTTCTCTCTCTCTATCTATATCTTCTCTCTCTTTCTCTCTCTCTCTTCTATTCTTCTCTCTCTATTCTTCTCTCTCACTATCTCTCTCTATCTTCTCTCTCTTTCTCCTCTCTCTCTCTCTATCTATCTATCTTCTCTCTCTCTATCTTCTCTCTCTCTATCTATCTTCTCTCTCTATCTTCTCTCTCTATCTTCTCTCTCTATCTTCTCTCTCTCTATCTTCTCTCTATCTTCTCTCTCTATCTTCTCTCTATCTTCTCTCTATCTTCTCTCTATCTTCTCTATATATATCTTCTCTCTATCTCTCTATCTCTATCTTCTCTCTATCTCTCTCTCTTCTCTCTCTCTTCTCTTTCCCTATCTTCGCTCTCTCTCTTCTCTTTATCTCTCTCTCTCTCTATCTTCTCTCTATCTTCTCTCTATCTTCCCTCTCGTTCATCTCTCTTTATCTCTCTCATATGACAGATGTCCCGCCCCTGTAGTCGGTATGCTCAAACCATGACTCATATCCTTGATTAATCTTTGATGCGATCTTCCCTTCCACTCTTTTCTGGAATGCCTCATTTAATACTGGTCTTCTCCAGCCTTTCGCGTCTTTTTATACGTCTAAAATACCGTAATTTTCTCATTTTTATTTGTAGAATCAGTTCGTTTTCTTGGATTTTAAGTTCCTTTTGAATAAATCGATTTGTTCTCTTCTCTGTACATCATATGTGGATGGCTCTTCTGTAACACGTATATTCAAAAGCACATACGCCCGTGCGTTTTACGGGCTCTCTAGGAAGCAAAGAATAGCAACAATGTGACCTGCAAGGCATGTCGTAAGAGGCAACTAAGTTGAGGACCTTCTCTGTAGCGTAGAGGTTAGGTGCTCGCCTCTCATGCCAAGAGTAATCGGATCGCTCCCTCGTGAAGACATCGGGATATTTTTCAAGAGATCCCTGATCTCAGTGTAGGTGAGATCGAGTTCCTAGTCCTATCGGAGATGGACGATAAAAGGTAGGTCCTGTGTTCAATTTGATTACGTAAAATAACCCTTGTCAGTTCAAAATCTAGAAAATCAGGCTGGAAAGCCGCTGCCCGGGCAAAATTCATTAGAAAGAGATTAAAAATAAAATGTCTACAAAACATTTTCACCATCTTAAAAATTACCCATGGGACACTCATCGGTGCTACGGAGTTCGTTCACTGCAGCTGAGAACTTCCTGTGTAAGAAAGAGATCGGAGCACACATGGTTACTCGCCGTAGTGCAATGATGATGGTCCAATCAATCAATCAATCAATCAAATCCTAGTAAATAAAACGCGTCGCAGAAATCGGATGTTCAGGCGTACTTGTAGGCGCATAAGGCACAACGTGCAATCGCTCTTAGGCTCAGATTATATAGAGTGGTTAAACAAGGGGTCAATATGGTGCGTTCAAAGAAGAAGCAGAAGGTGATCTCTCTGACCGAGTTTCACAACATTACGTGCGTATTTAATTATCTAACTGAGATGTGATGTGTTTCATCAGATAAATGTCGCTATTGTTCACATAGAATTACTTATATGTGTCTATGTTTGCATTGTCTATACATCGTGTGTTTCCACGTGTCTATGATAGCAATGCCTGCATCATGTATTTTCTCGTGTCTATCCTAGCAATGCCTGCATCATGTGTTTCCTCGTGTCTATCCTAGCAATGACTACATCATGTATTTTCTCTGTGTCTATGCTAGCATGCTTACTCATGTTTTCTGTGTCTATCTAACATTACTTACATCATGTTTTCCTGTGTCTATGCTAGAATTGCTTACATCATGTATTTCTCTCGTGTCTATCTAACAATACCTGCATCATGTATTTCTCTGTGTCTATCTAGCATTGCTACATCATGTTTTCTCTCGTGTCTATCTACATTGCTACATCATGTATTTTCTCTGTGTCTATGCTAGCATGCTACATCATGTATTTTCTCTGTGTCTATGCTAACATTGCTTACATCATGTATTTTCTCTGTGTCTATGCTAACATTACTTACATCATGTATTTTCTCTGTGTCTATGCTAACATTGCTTACATCATGTATTTTCTCTGTGTCTATGCTAACATTACTTACATCATGTATTTTCTCTGTGTCTATGCTAACATTACTTACGTCATGTTTTCTCTGTGTCTATGCTAACATTGCTTACGTCATGTTTTCTCTGTGTCTATGCTAGCATTGCTTACGTCATGTTTTCTCTGTGTCTATGCTAACATTACTTACATCATGTATTTTCTCTGTGTCTATGCTAACATTACTTACATCATGTATTTTCTCTGTGTCTATGCTAACATTGCTTACGTCATGTTTTCTCTGTGTCTATGCTAACATTGCTTACGTCATGTTTTCTCTGTGTCTATGCTAACATTCTTACTCATGTATTTTCTCTGTGTCTATGCTAGCATTGCTTACTCATGTATTTCTCTGTGTCTATGCTAACATTGCTTACGTCATGTATTTCTCTGTGTCTATGCTAACATTGCTTACGTCATGTTTTCTCTGTGTCTATGCTGACATTACTTACGTCATGTTTTCTCTGTGTCTATGCTAACATTGCTTACGTCATGTTTTCTCTGTGTCTATGCTGACATTACTTACGTCATGTTTTCTCTGTGTCTATGCTAGCATTGCTTACGTCATGTTTTCTCTGTGTCTATGCTAGCATTGCTTACATCATGTTTTCTCTGTGTCTATGCTAAGCATTGACTTACATCATGTATTTTCTCTGTGTCTATGCTAGCATTGCTTATGTCATGTTTTCTCTGTGTCTATACTACATTGCTTACTCATGTTTTCTCTGTGTCTATGCTAACATTACTTGATCATGTATTTCTCTGTGTCTATGCTAACATTACTTACATCATGTATTTTCTCTGTGTCTATGCTAGCATTGCTTACGTCATGTTTTCTCTGTGTCTATTCTATCATTGCTTACGTCATGTTTTCCTGTGTCTATGCAAACATTGCTTACGTCATGTTTTCTCTGTGTCTATATACCAAGTTAGTATGTCGTTTGTTTTCTATTTGTCTTCCAGCCATGTCACCTGGGCAGATTTTCTGAGAGACACCGCCATTTTCTTTCTGAGTCAGAGACCAAATATTGATGACGTACAATGTCCAGCAAGAAATGACGTTACTGATGATGGAACCCTGACCTTTTCTTCATGCGACTCATTAGACGTTGATGATGAAAATACATCACTTGCAACTCTAAGCTAGATGCAGAAAGTTCAGTTAGGAAGCGTGGTATGTCGAATACAGCTACTAACCTTCCAACTTCAACAGAAGACACAGTGTCAATATCAGACCGTAGCACGACTATGTTGGATGAGATAGACTCGGCGATAGACAGAGAACGATGTAAGCATGAAATAGAAGATAGACAAACAACTTCAGGCATTAGATTTAGTCAACAGATTTCACAAGAAAAATGTGCAGAAGAATGTACCACTACTTTTTCTCAGACACCCGCAGAGTTGAACATTTCTCAAAGAGACAGCATCAACTTGTCACCAAAGTCTGCAAGTAGTCTCACAGGGGGTCACTGGGCTGCTAGAAGCTGCAAACTGCCGTCAGAACGAGCTCGATCATCCCCGTACAATGACAGTCGTCATGCTCCGATTCCATGGGAGGATGTTGAGACTAGTCCTGGTCGTAAAGTGAGCAATGATGGAAAAACGAAGCCAGGTTACAGAAGGTCTGAGGTGATACTCCGACAAGCTACGACCACATCCGATAACACCCGAGCTGTGTCACATTTAGAGTGCAAACGTGGTCAGAATATGGTGACTCCAAGACACGAGAACCTGGTTGGAAGAAGCAGTAACGCAGACTGAAAGTGTTAAGCCATAATTTAATAGTCAGTTTGATTGCCCTTGTTGCTCTTAGTTTATAGTAAACAGTAGCGGCTCGTGTTTATTTTTGTTGGTGGGGCCAGACACAAATTTTTGAAATAAACATGGTTTTTGGGTTATGTTAAATTTTAATTTATTAAATAATAAATACCCGTTACACATTATTTTTGTGGAGCCGGCCCCACTGGCCCTTAATAACTAGCCGACACTGATAGTAAAATTGATTACTGTTCTAAGTACTAATTTGGTAGTAATAGTAATTATAATTGCTGTCTAAATAAAGTATGGAACTACAACATAACAGCATACAATAAAAAGAGATCAGGTACTAGAGCCAAGGGAAGACCAAGGAAAAGATGGATAGATAGTATCAAGACCCCCACTAAATAAGCAACGGATATACCACAACAAGGGCGACTCATCTGGCTCTGGGACGCAAATTAAAGCTCCCACCCCTACGCTTAACGGCACCAGAGTGGACAATGAATTCCATCGTCCATCTGGGGAAAGACAATAGACTGCAATTTAAACAGTATTCAAACGAAATTAGAAATTTTCAATTGAAATGTTGAATCAATCCTAACATATGCCAGCGAGAGTTGGAAAATGACTAAAGATATAGAAAGCAAGTTGAATGTTTTGAAAATAGATGTCTGCGAAAAATAATGAATATAAAAGGAACGAATTCAGGAGAAGTGATGAAATCAGAGACATGTCTGGTCAACCACTAGTGACAACTTTTATATGAAGGAAAAGATGGAGATATATTGGACATACCTTGAGAAGAAATTACCAAAGAATACCAAAGAAGGCAGTAAAGGGGTGGGGGTAGGGTGGGGGTAGGGGGTAGGGGAAGGCAGAGGGTTCAAGAAAAATAGAACGCCCTAGGGAAACCCTGAAATGAACTTTGCTGAGAGAGGCAAGAAATATTGGATTCAATTCTATGGAAGAGATTGAGCGAATGCTCAGGACAGAGCGGTATGGAGAAATTATTTTCAGGCTCTATGTAACGTATAACGATACGAAAGGATTTATTATATTATTATTGCTGTCATTGATTTTCAACAGTTTACAATCTCTGGACGCTGGCATCAAATGATAGAAGAAAATTATCAGTGCCAAACCTGGACGTTGACAACAAACGATAGAAGAAAACTAGTCACGACAGAGATGAATTGTCTACGCAGAATACTGGGAGTAACAAGAAGAAAACTAGTCACGACAGAGATGAATTGTCTACGCAGAATACTGGGAGTAACAAGAAGAAAACTAGTCACGACAGAGATGAATTGTCTACGCAGAATACTGGGAATAACAAGAAGAAAATTAGTCACGACAGAGATGAATTGTCTACGCAGAATACTGGGAGTAACAAGAAGAAAATTAGTCACGACAGAGATGAATTGTCTACGCAGAATACTGGGAGTAACAAGAAGAAAATTAGTCACGACAGAGATGAATTGTCTACGCAGAATACTGGGAATAACAAGAAGAAAATTAGTCACGACAGAGATGAATTGTCTACGCAGAATACTGGGAATAACAAGAAGAAAATTAGTCACGACAGAGATGAATTGTCTACGCAGAATACTGGGAATAACAAGAAGAAAATTAGTCACGACAGAGATGAATTGTCTACGCAGAATACTGGGAGTAACAAGAAGAGACCGGTTTAGAAATGAAGACATCAGGAAAAAGTAGGTACAACATCAGTAATGAGCTTCATCAAGAAACAACAAATTAAATAGTTCAGTCACATAAGCAGATTACCAACAGACGGTACGCCTCAAAGATTAATATTATTCAGACACAGTGAAATTAATATTATTCAGACACAGTGAATCAAAAGGTGGTCCACGCAAAAGGTGGACCTCAGAGATAACAGAGGCGATGAAATACACTATTTATGAAGCGCACACAAAACCCGTTCTAGAAATCTCTTCTTATCCTGACGATGTGAGGCAAATACAAATTGAAGAAAAGAAACAAAAACAATCTCTAGACTTGACTACCAACTTGAGCTTGTCATTTGGTATAGATAGTTCTACGTACTTGAGTTTTCAGTTACATTTGCTTGTTTGAAATTTATTTTATTATGTTTTACTTATATGCACATCTTTTTTTGTTGTTGTTGTTGCTATCTTCTTACCAGTGACGGCTCGTCATTAAGGGCCACTGGGGCCGGGCCCCACCAAAAATAATGTATAACGTGTATTTATTAGTTGATAAATTAAAACATAACAACCCAAAACCATGATTTTTCCAAAAATATATGTCTGGCCCCACCAACAAAATTGATCACGAGCCGCCACTGCTTCTTATTATATCAGCTCTCATTTCTAACATGTGAGCGTCTGTAGCTCAAGCGGTAGTGAGCTCGATCACACACTCAAGCGTACCTGGTTCAAACCCCACGGTGGGCAAGTTTGAAAGCAAATTCGTTTCCGTGGGATTTTTACAAAAGCTAAAAATAGACCTCACCGTTCAGAAAGCAATGGTGCACTACTGAAAGTATAAGTGGTGCCTAGAAAATCAACGACTCGTTTACTGTGGTTGATGGCTACGTCCTTTAGGATATGCCACGATTGTTATTTCATTTAATTTCTAACATCAAATACTATTGTACTGCCTGCTTTTGCTGTTGCTACCGAGATATTTCATAATATTATGTATACTTGACGCAATTATTATATAACAACGCTTATATTCTGTATTTAACTAAGCTGTAATATATTGATAATAAATTTGATTCAAATAATCGCTTGAGTAATTAAAGATGGAAATTACTATTAAATGTTTAAACACGTTACAACAAAGTTGCTGTATTTTGTCATTGTTTTTGTAATTTGTAAAACTACAGTACTTTGTAATTACGTGTTTTGCCAATCAAATAGTTTTACTGCAGTTCCATATATATATATACTGAATATTTAGACATTTCTCTGCAACTCTTCGTTGTGACGTATTAGGTGTCACTCCTGTTTGTTCGTTTGCTTGATAAAGGCCTTGTTGGTCGAAACGTTGCTGTATTTTGTCATTGTTTTTGTAATTTGTAAAACTACAGTACTTTGTAATTACGTGTTTTGCCAATCAAATAGTTTTACTGCAGTTCCATATATATATATACTGAATATTACAACAAAGTAATGTAGTTGTACAAAATACACAAACAATAACAATACACACCAAGGTTTCGAACAAAAAGCCGTTATCAAGCAAACGATAGAACACAAGTGAAGAAATTCACGGTATAGAATCTGACAATAAATTCCAAACCGAAACTAAAATGTTGGAACCGTTAGGAATTTTGACAGTTAAATTGTTACAAATTTTAGTGTCGTTAGGAATATGTCTGATTCTACTTGTTCTGTGCGGTGTAAGAAGTGAATTTATTCACTTCTGTTGTATCTTTTGCTTGATAAAGACCTTTTGGTCGAAACATTGCTGTGTCTTGTTATTGTTTTTGTATTTTGTAAAACTACAGTACTTTGTTTGTAAGTGTTTCGCCATTGCCACATAGTTTTCCTGCAGTCTTCTCTTATATCCATAATATTAAATGTTTATGCAATTACATTATATCTAAAATTACAATACAGATTTACTTATATATATATATATTTATGTTGTTGCTAGTTCTTTGATATTCTAAGAAGTGATTGCATCTTTAATTTCTTGTTCATGCCCGCGTGCCCAGCGTGTTCGTAGCGCGTTGGACTACGGGTGACTAGTCCTCTGTAAGTGCGGGTTCAACTCCGCGGACTGGCAAAAAAACTACAGGTTCCCCAGATTTACGGTGTTTGTGGCACCGAACCGAAGGGTTACGATGTCCATGACACCGGGCCGAATAGCTTTCAGCTCAAGTGCTTCTGGATCAGGGAAAAAAAAAAAATTTCTTGTTCAAATTTTTTTTTTTAAACGGTCTGAAGCCGAAGGTCTTCATTGCACGGGATTTTACACCATATGGTTTGGTTCCTCTCTGCAGAAATGGCACGTCGCTTGCCGAGAGTATGGAACAAAGTACGAATTCCTTAGCTCCAGCAACAATCCTAAGGGTCTTTGGAAAAAATGAACTTGTGAATAAAACGACGCGTTCCTGATTCGGAACCCACGAGCTTCGGAATTCAAGGCAACGGCTTAACCACAACGCAAATTCAGACAGAAGTGCCAAATTAAGCGCCATGTCTATGTCTGAATTCAAAACTAACAAACAAAAAACATGAAGTTCTTTTGTGTTATTTTTGGTTGCTCGTTAATCACAAGGGATGATGAAGATCCTTCTGTGCATGAAATTTTTAAACAGTTCTCGAAGGGAAAGTTATTATTGTTAATCTGTACGGAGATGACTGATAAGCCCGATTTGGGGCATGAAAAAGCCGTGGACATTTTGTGCAGAAAATGTGTGCTCAGAATAATGAAGACAATGTAAAAAATCAAATTCAGATTAGTTTATCAGCGGAATAAATTAACATATTAGATGTAATTACTAGAATATTGTCAACGTAAAAAAAACCGTACTTTGACAAAACGTAAAATATATAGAAGTAATGTACTGGGAGTACTATTATACAGTAATGAATGCTGGAAGAAGTAATGTACTGGGAGTGCTATTATACAGTAGTGAATGCTGGAAGAAGTAATGTACTGGGAGTGCTATTATACAGTAGTGAATGCTGGAAGAAGTAATGTACTGGGAGTGCTATTATACAGTAGTGAATGCTGGAAGAAGTAATGTACTGGGAGTGCTATTATACAGTAGTGAATGCTGGAAGAAGTAATGTACTGGGAGTGCTATTATGCAGTAGTGAATGCTGAGAAGAAATGTAATCATGAGATTGCTATTATCACAGATGAATGCTGAAGAAGTAATATACTGAGTGCTATTTACAGAGTAAAATGCTGAAGAAGTAATGTACTGGGAGTGCTATTATACAGTAGTGAATGCTGGAAGAAGTAATGTACTGGGAGTGCTATTATACAGTAGTGAATGCTGGAAGAAGTAATGTACTGGGAGTGCTATTATACAGTAGTGAATGCTGGAAGAAGTAATGTACTGGGAGTGCTATTATACAGTAATGAATGCTGGAAAATGACCCATCACATAATACACAAGTTGGAGACATTTCAGAATAAATGTTTAAGAAGAGTCCTGCAAATTTTCTTATCAAATACTATAACAAATTAAGAGCTTTTGAAACGAACGGACTGGTGCATTGTTGGAGACCATCATTAAGAGAGGAAGATGGAGGTGGTTTGGACATGTATGTCGTATGCCAGTGGTGGCATTGGCTAAGACAGCTCTCAGATGGACAGCGGATGGGAAGAAAAGGCCTGGAAGTACAAGGGAAATATAGAGAAGAACTGTGGGGAGAGAGTTGAAGGAGTGGGACCTGACGTGGGAGACGGTTGGTAGAAAGGCAGCAGAACGGCAACAGTGGAAAGGTCTCTTGTGGAAGTCTTATGTGTCAGTCGGGACACGGAAGAGAATATAGACATAAAAGAACCGGATTTTCTTGCCAAAATAAGCAAATGTTGCATTTTCGTTGTCAATTTGAAGTACAACGTACATATAATAAGTTGCTCAAATAACAAAGCGAGTTTTTAAAGTGGTTATTCTAGAGCGGCGTGGAGCGGCTGTCCGAATGGATTAGCGTTCTTACTCTGTGTTCTTAACCTTAATTTCTCATCACATGTCCGAAAAGTGATGATTACCTCTTTCTTATATTGATAACAAACTTTCTCTACATCTTGACCTCATTCAACACCTCCACATTAGTCATTTTAGCAGTCGATGGGATTCTCATCATTCTTCTGTAAAACCACATCTATGTGGCCATCAGAGATTTTTCTGTTTGTTTATTGTCCATGCCTCTCATCCGTGTGTCAGTATCAGTTCTATGTAGCACTGTATAACTCTCATTCTGATCTCAACTGACAATGACTTGTTGCATATAATGCTTCTCATTTTCTTGAACGCTGCTTTGGCCTGCTCTATTCTGCTCTTTATTTGTGATCTGCCATCTGGTGTTAACAGGACTCCGAGGTATTTAAATTGCTGTACTTGTCTTAGCCCCGTCCCATTTACTGTGATGGTGCATTTTGTGGGAGTCTGCTTTTTCAATATGATCGTAACTTCTGTCTTCTAAATATAACGATCTTTGCTCCCTGTGGTTTGGCGAGTATTACAACAGAGTATATCCTACAGAACTGCCCCAGTATGCAGACCTGAGAATAAAGAGGTGGCCCACTTACACAAGAGAGCGGCTGTAGCGCAGTTGTTAGTGAACTCGCTTCTCAAGGCTGGTGGTCTGGGTTCAGCTCCTGCAATGCGCGTGAATTTTCGCGACCGCGACGGCTCTCAGGTCGACCTCGCCTCAAATGGGTACCAGACATGCTCTGGGAAAGTAAAGGCGGCCGGCGCGATGCTGACCACATCACCCATCGTGTGCCGACGGTCAATGAAACATACAGGCCTAACACTGTATTGACCTATATACCACGAGGTATGAAAGGGTTCCTTTACTTTTTACTTTTACCACTTACACAAGACAAAACTGTTGAGAAGAAAGCGATGAGCCACTTACACCAGCGTCCAAGACAAACTGTATGGCATGGCTGATAATCTGAGGCAGACGGCGGTCTTTATTAGAGAATCTGAAATCCCAATCTAGTGCGAACGCAGAAGAAGAAGTCTTAATTTTTAAACTGAGTCTTTTGTTGTTACTTTCTTTCACAACATTATCAACTAGTTTCTGGATCTGCATAATGTACGAAAACAGTACAATTAATGTCAATGTAATGTTCTTGAAGGTGAAAACAAAGACAAGCTGTCAAAGAAATCATTCATGTAGTTACATTGTTTTTAATAATGAAAAAATCTCTGCCAAACAAAATTATTCATGTTATTGTAAGAGTCCAAAAAATGAAAAGGCAGACTGACAATGAACTGGCAAATAAATCATTAATGTAATTGTAATGTTTATGCAAATGAAAAGGCGGACAAATTGGCACAACTTAAAATCCATGTCAGTGCAGTTCTACAGGACAATATGTTATTCATTATTGAGAATATCCTTTCAAAATGTGCAGTTGTACCTGGCATGCTGTCAATACATTTTATAATTTGAATAAGATTGGGTAATGAAATGTACTTTTCTTTGAAATTACTAAATATTTGAAATAGCATTAAGCTTTAAAGCAGCATTCAACTTGAAAACAACATTTAGCTGGAGAGTAGCATTCAATTTGAAAACAGCATTAAATTGAAAGCAGCATTAAACTTGGTAACAGCATTAAACTTGGAAACAGCATTCAATTTAAAAACAGAATTCAACTTGGAAACATATTTCAACATTCTAAACAGATTGCTTTCCGTTTACATACTTCAAAACAATCGTGTATATTCCAGTCCTACATTCAGTTAACAGAGAACAAACAGTACTGTTCAGTCACATTCAGTTTTAAAGAACAAACATGACATGTCCCAGTCAACACTTCAGTTAATGAGTCAAACCAACAGTACATGTCCAGTCCACATTCAGTTAACAGAGAACAAACAAACAGTACATGTCCCAGTCCCACATTCAGTTAACAGAGGAAACACAACAGTACATGTCCCAGTCCTACATTCAGTTAATAGAGAACAAACAGTACATGTCCCAGTCCCACATTCAGTTAATAGAGAACAAGCCAAACAGTACATGTCCCAGTCCTACATTTAGTTAACAGAGAAAAAAAACAGTACATGTCCCAGTCCACATTTAGTTAACAGAGAACAAACCAAACAGTACATGTTCCAGTCCCACATTCAGTTAACAGAGAACAAACAGTACATGTTCCAGTCCCACATTCAGTTAACAGAGAACAAACACAACAGTACATGTCCCAGTCCCACATTCAGTTAATAGAGAACAAGCCAAACAGTACATGTCCCAGTCCCACATTCAGTTAACATAGCATATATCTTACAATCATATATGTCCCAGTACCCCCACTTAGTTAACAGGATTGTTCGATTGATTGATTGATTGATTGATAGGACCATCATCATTGCACTTCGATGAGTTACGAGATGCGTGGCAGGTAACAGTGGTTCTATTCTTTACATCCCAAATTTGGGCCCCGGTAACCACTCGGGCGAACAGTATTCTAAAAACGTTACATTCCCACAATCAACTAACAGTATACACCAGTGGCGGCTCGTCATTAAGGGCCTCTGGGGTCGGGCCCCACCAAAATTAATGTGTAACGCGTATTTATTATTTTATAAATTAAAATATAACCTAATCCAAAACCATGATTTCCCCGAAAATTTGTGTCTGGCCCCACCAACAAAAATTATCAAGAGCCGCCACTGGTATACACCATACAAGGGTGTACTAACTACATCCCATTCACATTCAACTAAACACATATCAGGTAGACGTATACCACATAATCCCCATATTTACTAAATAGACGTGTGTCAGACAGGCCTGAAATTGCTGGCTAAAGGCAAGTCCAATATTGGAAGTGGCAGCAACGGTTTGTGAAAGTTTTACATCATATTACAGCATTTCTTGCCATATTTTTTATCACTGTCATGTAAATCTGCAGTAAGAAAGATACGATCAGCATCTCCAGTAGTCCCTGACTGGCCTAGTGCTGATTGATTATCATCATCCGGAACGGAAATTAAAACAACGTCTGGTGAAGTACCATTGTCCCCAATCTTGCCGTTTTCTTGTGGCTGGGGTTGGTTAATGTTACCACCATTAGTGGAAGAATTTGAAGCAACTGCTAAGAGAGGGCTTTGTGATGCATGTACCTGTGTAGACTCCTCAGTAATCTCATTGCTTCCAGGTTGGGAAAGAGAATAACCACGTGTGCTGCTAGAGTGAACATGATCCCAAGGTTTCTCGTGAGTGCTACCATGTTTAACTCCTGACATCTGTTGCTGATGTTGTAACTGTTGTTGCTGATCTCGTAACGCTTGTTTCTCATTCTCATTTAGAAAAAAGTTGTCCCTGACGATTGTAGCTCGAGAAAGAAGATCTTCTGTTTCACGAGATAATTCTCCTCCAGGTAGGAATGGGTTGTCTCGGCTCTCCAGACTAAAAGATAAAAGAAAATTATGAGTTAGACAGCAGGAAAACTTGGTACAAAATATGAACGATTCACACACGACATAATCTTTTTTCAAAAATAAAGTAAAGTAAAATTATAAGTAACATACAAGTAAAGTAAAAGTGAAGTTAACGTAAAGTTAAAGTAAAGTAAAAGTGAAGTTAACGTAAAGTTAAAGTAAAGTAAAAGTTAAGTTTACGTAAAGTTAAATAAAAGTAAAAGTAAAAGTTAAAGTTAAAGTAAAAGTAAAAGTTAAAGTAAAAGTTAAAGTAAAAGTAAAAGTAAAGTAAAGTAAAAGTTACGTAAAGTTAAAGAAGTAAAGTAAAAGTTAAAGTAAAGTAAAGAAGTTAAAGTAAAGTAAAAGTTAAGTTTACGTAAAGTTAAAGAAAAGTAAAAGTAAAAGTAAAAGTTAAAGTAAAGTAAAGTTAAGTAAGTTAAAGTAAGTGAAGTTAAAGTAAGTAAAAGTAAAGTAAGTTAAAGTAAAGTTAAAGTTAAAGTAAAAGTTAAGTTTACGTAAAGTTAAAGAAAAGTAAAAGTAAAAGAAGTTAAGAAAGTTAAAGTAAAAGTTAAAGTAGAAAGTTAAAGAAAAGTTAAAGTAAAAGTAAAAGTGAAGTTAACGTACAGTTAAAGTAAAGTTAAAGTAAGTTAACAGTAAAAGTAAAGTAAAAGTAAAAGTAAGTTAACGTACAGTTAAAGTAAGGTAAAAGTTTAGTTAACGTAGAACAGAAGTAAATGAAAAATTCAGTTATAGTAAAATAAAAGTTATGTTAAAGTAAAAGTTAAATAAAAGTTGTAGTTTAGTCGCCGGATCACCACTGCACGTCAAACCAATTAGTTCATAAGTACTCAATCTCCACTCAGTATATTCTCAGCATGTAGCGACTAACGACCCCGGTTCTGTGTTGGTTTACTATTCTTATTTGGCTACCAGCATATAGTGTTCTCGTCTAGCTACACCACACTTTACTTGAAATTCTAGCAGTCTGTGTTGTTAAAAGTTAAAGCTAAAGTAAAAGTAAAAGTAAAAATAAAAGTTAAGAAAGTTAAGTAAAAGTAAAAGTAAAAGTTACAGTAAAAGATAAAGTTAAAGTAAAAGATTTAAAATTAAAAATTTAAAATAAAAGTTAAATTAAAAGTAAAAGTAAATAAAGTAAAGTTAAAGTAAAAGTTAAAGTAAATTAAAAGTTAAAGTAAAGTTAAAGTTAAAGTAAAAGTTAGTAAAAGTTAAAGTTAAGTAAAAGTTAAATAAAAGTTACAATAAAGTAAACTAGAAGTAAAAAGAAGTAAAAGTTAAAATAAAAGTAAAATTAAAAGTTAAAGTAAAAGTAAAAGTTAAAGTAAAAGTTAAAGTAAAAGTTAAATAAAAGTTACAATAAAGTAAACTAAAGTAAAAAAGTAAAATTAAAATAAAAGTAAAATTAAAAGTTAAAGTAAAAGTTAAAGTAAAAGTTAAAGTAAAGGTTAAAGTAAAAGTAAAAGTTAAAGTTAAAATAAAAGTTAAAGTTAAAGTAAAAGTAAAAGTTAAAGTAAAAGTAAAAGTAAAAGTTAAAGTAAAAGTTAAAATAAAAAATAAAGTTAAAGTAAAAGTTAAAAAAAAAGTTAAAATAAAAGTTAAATAAAAGTTAAAGTAAAAGTAAAAGTTAAAGTAAAAGTTAAAGTAAAAGTTAAAGTAAAGTTAAATAAAGTTAAAGTAAAAGTTAAAGTAAAAGTTAAAGTTAAAGTAAAAGTTAAATAAAAGTTACAATAAAGTAAACTAGAAATAAAAGAAGTAAAGTTAAAATAAAAGTTTAAAAATTAAAAGTTAAAGTCAAAGTAAAAGTTAAAGTCAAAGTAAAAGTTAAAGTAAAAGTTAATAAAAGTAAAATAAAAGTAAAAGTTAAAGTAAAAGTAAAAGTTAAAATAAAAGTTAAAGTAAAAGTTAAAGTTAAAGTTAAAGTTAAAGTAAAAGTAAAATAAAAGTTACAATAAAGTAAACTAGAAGTAAAAAAGAAGTAAAGTTAAGTACAAGTAGAAGTAAATTGAAGTAAAAGTAGATGTTAAGTAAAATAAAAGTAAAGAATTCCTTTTCATACCATGTATTACATTGTGGAATACAAGGTTACGCTCTTAATTTTCTTTTAACCAACGGCACATGATGATTGATATCAACATCGTTCAACTTGATTTCTAACTGTTTCTTTCATATCCGTCTGGGTCGACCAGAAACCGCTGGTGTCGACCACAAATTCCACTACCACTGTTTTTATTCTTGAAACCTCTCGTCTACGAAGCAATTTCCCCTAAACAACTACGCTGTTGTATGTCTCAGTTTTACGAACTGAAATTACAACACACAAAACCTGACTTTTCGCCAAGGTAACAAATACAGTTACAAAACCTGCTACATACTAAATGAAACTTGTCTGAGAACACGACAGCATGATTTTACATGAAGACAGAGAATATAATCAAAACGTCTGGTTTATAAGTTGTTATAGTTGACACACACAAAAACGCAATCACATATGGAGACAAAAGAGAGTGCAGAGCGTAGAGAGACCATCCTATATATCAGCTCCAATTTCACCTGCAACAACTATGGCAAGGATTACCACTCCAGAATAGGCCATTACAGCCACATATTTGATTCAGCACAGAATAGACTAACGCAAAATCTATTTTCTCTGGAGACAAAGAGGCAAATGATGGTGAAGGAAACGCAAAGAAGAAGAAGAAGAACTAGACATGAGAATTAGAATTTTAACAAATGTGTTAACAAAGTTAAGTTAGAGGACAATGCGATCAATGTTATGAAAATTGATTAATTGATTGATTGCAGTGGCGGCTCGTGATCATTTTTGTTGGTGGGGCCAGATATTTTGTCCTCGGACAAATCATGGTTTTTGGTTGCTATATTTTAATTTATAAAATAATAAATACACGTTATACATTATTTTTGGTGGGGCCCGGCCAAACTGGCCCTTAATGACGAGCCGCCACTGATTGATTGATTGATAATTGCACTTTCGTGAGTAAATATGTGTGCTCAGATCTCTTTCTTAAAAGGAAGATCTTAGTTACAGTGTACGAACTCCTGCTACGGCAACTGTCCCCGTATTATTACGGAAATATTTGTGTTACGATCACCCGTGTGTTGTCGAGGTTCGCAAGAAGAGCAAAGAATATTAACACTGCAACCTACACGGCACGTCGTTTTAGACGACTGAGGTAGGGGTCTCAGGAAGAATATCAACACTGTGACCTACACGGCACGTCGTTTTAGACGACTGAGGTAGGGGTCTCAGGAAGAATATCAACACTGTGACCTACACGGCACGTCGTTTTAGACGACTGAGGTAGGGGTCTCAGGAAGAATATTAACACTGCAACCTACAAGACATGTCGTTTTAGACGACTGAGGTAGGGGTCTCAGGAAGAATATTAACACTGTGACCTACACGGCACGTCGTTTTAGACGACTGAGGTAGGGGTCTCAGGAAGAATATTAACACTGCAATCAACAAGACATGTCGTATTAGACGACTGAGGTAGGGGTCTCAGGAAGAATATTAACACTGCAACCAACAAGACATGTCGTCTTAGACGACTGAGGTAGGGGTCTCAGGAAGAATATTAACACTGCAATCAACAAGACATGTCGTATTAGACGACTCAGGTAGGGGTCTCAGGAAGAATATTAACACTGCAATCAACAAGACATGTCGTATTAGACGACTGAGGTAGGGGTCTCAGGAAGAATATTAACACTGCAATCAACAAGACATGTCGTATTAGACGACTGAGGTAGGGGTCTCAGGAAGAATATTAACACTGCAATCAACAAGACATGTCGTATTAGGCGACTGAGGTAGGGGTCTCAGGAAGAATATTAACACTGCAATCAACAAGACATGTCGTATTAGACGACTGAGGTAGGGGTCTCAGGAAGAATATTAACACTGCAATCAACAAGACATGTCGTATTAGACGACTGAGGTAGGGGTCTCAGGAAGAATATTAACACTGCAATCAACAAGACATGTCGTATTAGACGACTGAGGTAGGGGTCTCAGGAAAAATATTAACACTGCGACCAACAAGACATGTCGTATTATACGACTGAGGTATAGGTCTCAGGAAACTACCAAGTAAATTTTCTTCTTTTTCGAACGTCCATATCGACCCCTTGTTAAACTACTCTTTGTGATGTGTATGCTATCTGAGCCTTAGAGCGATTGTACATTTTGCTAGTTTTGCGACTACATGTAAGCCAGCACATCTGATTTCTGCGATGCTTTTTATTTACTAGGGTTAATACCTTGCTTGAATTACATTGAGAAACAAAGAATAAAATGGTTTGGCCACTTAATAAGAATGCATCCAAACTCCACAGTATACAGAGTCTTTAAACAACAGAACATCAGGAAAGAGGGCAAGAGGTAGACCACGAAAAAGATGGTTAGATGGCGTAGCAGAATCCTGTCAAAGAGCAAAAATAACAATCACCCAATCCACCAGAACAGCACAAGACAAAAACAGCAAACCACGACACTGTGCAACAACCCGGTAGCATTGTGACGACACAAGAATAAGAAGAATAAACACCGAGTTATTAATCTGTTGGATAAGAAAAAAACCGCAAAAAATACAATTGAATAAATGTCAATTTAATCTAATGATATCGCAATCGTCTGTGCCTTGTTTTACCTTGCAAGTAATGGATTGAGATTCTGGCACAATCACCGTTCTGTTAAGTGTGATCAAAGAAACCCAGCTCAAAGCTTTAGTGGCAACCTGGATATCGATCCTTTACGATAGAAGAGTAAATTAAAAACGGGTAGCAACACAAATTAATGTGTTTCTAGATCAATAACAAAATACGGACCTAACATAGTTTTGTCTGCGCAGCATAAATAGTCTTCTTCTTCTTCTTCTATACGTTCATTCTTTACAACCTATTTTACTTTTTGTGATATGTTTGATCTTTGCCAAGAAAGAACGATATGCCTGGCAGGTAACAGTGGCTCTATTCTTTACACCTCAAATATGGGCCCCGGTAACCACTCGGGCGATAAATGGTCTGAGATGGTATGATTGTGTCAAAATGAGGAACTTATTGAGTGAATGAGATTTTTTTCGATCAGAAGTACTTGAACTTTCAGCTCTTCGGTTCGGTGTCATGGACATTGTAATCTTTCGGTTCGGTGCCACGAACACCGTAAATCTGGAGAACATGTGGCTTTTCTGTCAGCCCACGGAATTGAATCGCACTCACAGGGCTTAAAATCGAGTTTAAAAGGCACAAGAAAAAGAGAAAGATTCTTCTCCAGGATACCCCGTGAAATTAAAACAGTGTCCTTACTTTCTTTACTAGACTTAAAGGAGCAAAGAATAAAAAGAAAGAAAGAAAGGAAAGTGTATGATCGAAAAGATAAACGTACCGACATCTCGACAATGAGAACACGGGTTCGAATCCCATATGAAGTATATGATTTTTATGCTGACATTTTTTTTAAAAATCACTGTCTGTAAACTAAGTGTCAAAGCTTTGGCGTGCAGCCCTTAAAATCTATATTCTATATATTTTTTAAAGAACATTACTGGGATCACGAGAAGATAAAAAAAAGAACATTAGCTACCTCATCCTTTCTAACCGAGGCTGTAAGCTATTCCACAGTTTTAACTAAGCTAAACTCATTGTGGAACAAGCACCGCACTAAGGGCGTTTTTAAACTCTAAAAACCAATTTGCTCTGATTCACTAAGATTTAATTAATGATTGAAATTTTCACAGAAGTTTTGCGATAAATTGTGGGCACCTAGTTTGTAAAATGAAATATAAAAGAGTGTAGCATACCTGCAAGTGTCTGATCCTGTCTCTCTCAGGTCGGACTCCATGTTACCTCAAGAACTTCTCGTACGATTAGGGAATCTTATAATACAGCAGATTCCGTCTCGCCATGAACGTAAAAGCTGATGACGTTTATCGCATGTTGCTATGGCTACAGGGACAGCTTATGCTAATAGCTGACCAAAGCGAGTTTGAATATGTCTTTCAAATACAATAATGTCTGATCCGTCACGAGTTGTGAACATACGTTAAACATATTTTAAGTACAATAAAATATCATATTATTGTTTGTTAATCGAAATATATCTGATGACTGCATCTTTTGTTTTGGTATAAGTTGTATGAAATATTACACTTCACATAGAATAGAAGGTGAATGTGCCCTCGCTTACACGCTCAATGAAATGGCGGCTGAGTAGATAACATTCGCGAGTTCCAGTACGTTTATTTTTTTCCCCCATCCTCGTATCTCAGAGTTATCGATTTCTGGCCACGATGAGATCGGAACCAAACGTGTGGTTGTTATATATATATATATATATCCAAGGAGCGAGGCAGGAAAGCCGTTAGTTATTCGTGCGTCTTTTCTAAAGTTTGTACAATATGGACTAACTGATATGTTCTTGGCTATAGTTATGACCTTTGACCTACTAATACAAAAGATATATTTGACGTTTTATGGGGAAAGATTATGTGAGTGTTATGGACTGGAGGAAAGAATCAGAATGCGGGGGAGAAGAGTGGGAAGCGGGTGGTGGTGTGGTAACTGAGCTTTGAAAATTGACATTAAAGCAACGTTTCCTAAACTGGTGTCCGGGACTCCCGGGAGGTTCGTGAGGTACTCCAGGGGTTCTCAAGCGATTGAAGAAATATTATGATCTTTGACATGTCAGAACAGAAAAATGAATTTTAAAAACATGTAAAAAAAATAGTGGTAAACTAGTTCTGCTGCGAAATCAAAGGACCCGGACCAGACCGGAGACCAGACAGGAAAAAATGAAAGATCATTTGAAATTTCCTCGCAGTCTGAGAAATTGGAGCCAGCTTGACTGTTGGTGTGGTGTAATAATAGCTCCATCGCTATAAGATTTTCATATATATAAATTTGGGGGTTCGCGGTAGCAAATCTATTTAAAAGGTGGTCTACGGTAATGCAAAGTTTGGGAACAGCTTGTTTAAACGATTACACAAATACAGCTGGAATTGTAATTTGTTGTTCCCCAATTACTGGCTAGGAATTCAGACGCAGTAAGTGCACATAATATGGCACCTCTAACTGATTTTTGCGTGAAGGATAGTTTTTCTTATCATCAGTGTTCCTTTCCATTCAGTCTAGTCTTACGTATCCACTTTCTCCAAGACAAGAAAATGAAAGATTCCACTTTATTCAAGACAAGAAAATAAAAGATTCCACTTTATTCAAGACAAGAAAATAAAAGATTCCACTTTCTTCAAGACAAGAAAATAAAAGATTCCACTTTCTTCAAGACAAGAAAATAAAAGATTCCACTTTCTTCAAGACAAGAAAATGAAAGATTCCACTTTCTTCAAGACAAGAAAATAAAAGATTCCACTTTCTCCAAGACAAGAAAATGAAAGATTCCACTTTCTTCAAGACAAGAAAATAAAAGATTCCACTTTATTCAAGACAAGAAAATAAAAGATTCCACTTTCTTCAAGACAAGAAAATAAAAGATTCCACTTTCTCCAAGACAAGAAAATGAAAGATTCCACTTTCTTCAAGACAAGAAAATGAAAGATTCCACTTTCTTCAAAACCTGAAAATAAAAGATTCCACTTTCTCCAAGACAAGACAATGAAAGATTCTTCTCTGTGAATTGTTATGCGTAATTTGAATACCCATATCCTAGACCATATATTTGACAATCTACGACCAGTGGGCAAGAATTAGCCTAACAAATAATTTTTGACCGTACCTCAATGTGTATTGAATATTACTATATATTCCGGTCGCTGGGCTAAACAAAATTAATTTAGGACAAGCGCGCGCTAACACACACCCACATGTACATAAATCCTAATATTATATAAATCAAAGCAATTGGGGAGGAATAATATAATAATGATTTATTAACCTTTGCCCTTTGAAAGAGATTTATTCAAATCTATGATCGTGCAAGTAAAACACGAATTCATTCAAATTACGTGATGTGTAAGAGGTTGGGAGGGAGTTCAGATGCTGCGGAGACAACGTCGCTCAGAGCCCTCTGATGACAAGAAACCAAAGTAACGTTGTAACAGTGGTATTTTCTACGGTCGGCATTTCTTGGAGATCAAAAGAGTAATATTGCTTTGCCGGCAATCGATAAATTGTAAGGAAATGAATTGGTGGTGGGGGTGGATGTTATGTACATAAGGAAGGCGTTGAAAATGTGCTCATAGTATGTCACAAGTTACACTGGAGAACAAGGAGTTTTAAGAAATACAAGGGGGGATGGTCATAGTATGTCACAAGTTACACTGGAGAACAAGGAGTTTTAAGAAATACAAGGGGGGATGGTCATAGTATGTTATGTTATGTTATGTTATACGATCGACGTCATGGCACATTCCCATTCGTGCTCTGTCCTCCGTTGCAGCAGCCATTCCAAAGTCCATTTGCTCACAGTACCCATGAGAAGTTGATTACTATATCTTCTCTCTCTACCACGAAGACGACACTGTCTGGCATGTCCAAGCTTAACGCCTAATTCAATATAAGGGAAATGGTCATAGTATGTCACATGTTACACTGGAGAACAAGGATATTTAAGAAATACAAAGAAAATGGTTATACAGGGTGTTCAACTTAAAAGCAGCCCGTCATAAATAGAAATTTGCTAGTTACGCATTGCATCTCGTCTATTTACTATTTAAACCGGTTCTGACTAGCTTGTCCTACGTCACATTTGTTCATCGCCCCTTCCCGCACTACAATAACACACCATCACACAACCTTGACCTATTCTACGTCATAACTGAACCTTCTCATTTCCATACATACATATGCCAGATTAGCTCCATTCACAGGCTGCTTTTAAGTTGAACACCCTGTAGTATGTCACATGTTACACTGGAGAACAAGGATATTTAAGAAATACAAGGGAAACACCGGAGCTTCATGATAAATAAATAGACAGCGAATAAGTATTAGGGGCTTCCAGAAAAAATAAATTACCAAACACCGAATTCGAACCATGAATCTTTATTTATTATGGCACCCATTGCCTAGCTCTACATTCTAGCGTTTTGAAGAAGACATCCATCTAACTCGACAAGTTACAGAAGACAAAGTCAAGCAAGCAAGGAAATGTGTACTATAAGAATGTCGTAGCTTTCCATGACAGATGGACTGCCGGTTGTTTCTTAATTCTGTATCGTGATAACCGTGTGCTAGTTTTGATAGGAGATTACAGTGAGTCAAATACTACCAGGTTTGGACAGACGTGTACGGGAAGTTCAAGCACAGTCTTCTCATAAAATATGTAAGTTACACGTTTCTAATTTAGTGTTTATTTCTCTCTCTCTCTCTCTCTCTCTTCATCATCGACTGTCTTACTATCATCGACTTTCTATCTCTCTCCATTCTCGACTCTCTCTACATCCTCAACTCTCTCGCCATCCTCGACAATCTCTCTCCATCATCGACTATCTCTCTCCATCTTTGGCTCTGTCTCTCCATACTCGACACACACACTCTCTCTCTCCATTCTCGAATCTTTCTCTCCATCTTCGACTTTCACCATTCTCGACTCTCTCTATCATCAACTCTCTCTCTCCATCATCGACTCTCTCTCTCCATCCTCTACACTCTCTCTCCAGTCTCGACTCTTTCTCACCATCCTCGAATCTCTCTCCATCCTCGATTCTCTCTCTCTCGTCGTCCTCGACTCTCTCTCCATCCTTAACTCATTCACCATCATCGACTCTCTCTCTCTCTCTACATCATCGACTCTCTCTCCATCCTCAACTCTCTCACAATCCTCGACTCTCTCTCTCCATCCTCGACACTCTCTCTCCATCCTCGAATCTCTCTCCATCCTCGACTCTCTCGCCGTCCTCGACTCTCCATCATCGTCTCTCTGTCTCTCTCCATCCTCACTCTCTTCATCCGAGACTCTCAGTGATCATGTGACTTACGCGTCCTCATTGACCTACCTGTCAGTACGTGTTAATGGCCAGCCTGTACAGTTGTCCACCAGGTACCCAGCATCCGGATGGTCTGGAGACCCCTGCTCATGCGACTCACGATAATCTAGACCATGCATTAAGGGAACAGCTTCCAACCTGGCCTGGCTGTAGATATCACAAGAATTAACATACATAATATAACCACTCTAACGAACTGCCACAATATTTGTATTATCAATAAACAGGGTGTTCAAGATAATTGCAACCCCATTGACAATTCGAAAGTTGCCAGGTACAAATTGAGTTGTGTCAATTTACTATTTAAACCGGTTCTGACTAGCTCGTCCTACGTCACATTTGTTCATCGCCCCTTCCCGCACTACAATTACACACCGTCATACAACCTTGACCTATACTACGTCATAACCGAACCTTCTGATTTCCATACATATATGCCAGATTAGCTCCATTCACGGGCTGCAATTATCTTGAACACCCTGTAGATGGAGACTGTAGTAAAACTATGTAGAATGTTTCGTCAATATTTGCATTCACTTCTTCTTCTTTCTTGTTCTTGTTTTGTCATCACATTGTTACCAGGTTGTTGTTGTTGTTGACCAGTGTCGTAGTTGAAAAATGAATTTTCTTGGGTTGCGGTTTTCCAAAATTCACTTTTTATTTTAAACTGCCTATGGTTCTTATTTGTGCTCAATGGTTCAACAGAGGACCTACGTTGTAACATCCGTCTCCGATAGTACTAGTAATTTGATCTCACCTACAAATTTGTCATTTCATCTGTAGATATGTATAAAATACTATCTGTAGATAAAGTGTAACCTACAGTGAGATCAGGGGTCTCAGGAAAAATAGCAAGATGGCTTCCCGAGGCAGTGAACCGAGTAATCTTTGGGACGACAGGTAGGCAGTGAACCGAGTAACCTTTGGGACGACAGGTAGGCAGTGAACCGAGTAATCTTTGGGACGACAGGTAGGCAGTGAACCGAGTAACCTTTGGGACGACAGGTAGGCAGTGAACCGAGTAACCTTTGGGACGACAGGTAGGCAGTGAACCGAGTAACCTTTGGGACGACAGGTAGGCAGTGAACCGAGTAACCTTTGGGAAGACAGGTAGGCAGTGAACCGAGTAACCTTTGGGACGACAGGTAGGCAGTGAACCGAGTAACCTTTGGGAAGACAGGTAGGCAGTGAACCGAGTAACCTTTGGGAAGACAGGTAGGCAGTGAACCGAGTAACCTTTGGGAAGACAGGTAGGCAGTGAACCGAGTAACCTTTGGGAAGACAGGTAGGCAGTGAACCGAGTAACCTTTGGGAAGACAGGTAGGCAGTGAACCGAGTAACTTTTGGGACGACAGGTAGGCAGTGAACCGAGTAACCTTTGGGAAGACAGGTAGGCAGTGAACCGAGTAACTTTTGGGAAGACAGGTAGGCAGTGAACCGAGTAACCTTTGGGAAGACAGGTAGGCAGTGAACCGAGTAACCTTTGGGAAGACAGGTAGGCAGTGAACCGAGTAACCTTTGGGACGACAGGTAGGCAGTGAACCGAGTAACCTTTGGGAAGACAGGTAGGCAGTGAACCGAGTAACCTTTGGGAAGACAGGTAGGCAGTGAACCGAGTAACCTTTGGGAAGACAGGTAGGCAGTGAACCGAGTAACCTTTGGGACGACAGGTAGGCAGTGAACCGAGTAACCTTTGGGACGACAGGTAGGCAGTGAACCGAGTAACCTTTGGGAAGACAGGTAGGCAGTGAACCGAGTAACCTTTGGGAAGACAGGTAGGCAGTGAACCGAGTAACCTTTGGGACGACAGGTAGGCAGTGAACCGAGTACTGTTGGAAAAAGAGGTGAGCCCCTACCTAACATCTAGACCACAGATAAACTGGCGCATGTTGTGACAGTTGGTAGTTACTGTGTTAACCTACACTTGCTAATGTTCAAGATCTCTTGATGGAGATTGAATGATGAACAATGTACAACAATAATAAATTGAGTTGTCTTCCAACAAAAAGATGCAGTTTGTGGAATCTCTGTGGCGAAGTAGTTGAATAGTTTCCATGCTTTCTGAACATCTTAGGTTCGAATCCAGACAGCGTTGTTTTGTTCTTGTTTTGTTGTTTTCCAGAGATCCCCATGACTGTTGCTGGAGCTACGGAGTTTGCACTTTATTCAATACTTTCGACAGGTGGCGTGCCATTTCTGCAGAGAGGAACATTGTCATATAAACTCGGTGCAATGACGTTGACCCTTGACCTTTAATTAAACTTTCTTAAAACGATCCAGACAAACGTAGGCAAGCTCGTCTTCTCAACGTATCAAACAGTTTAAGCATAACTGTCCCACCCAGAGAGAGAGAGAGAGAGAGAGAGAGTTAATGTAAATTTTGGTCTGGTCTTAGAACAGTTCACATCAGTTATATGAGGACTATCATCATAGCACTCTGGACATATCCATATGTGCTCAGATCTCCACTTTAACAAATCCAGCAGCGTCCACTGGCCCAACACGCCAGTTCGATGTTGATTAATCAATCTCTTTGCATATTTGGTATGTCGCTCTTTTCGGGCTGCACCAATATCGACACTCATCTCTCTCAATCTGGTCAGCGAGTGGGATTGACAACCCTGAAGCTCCTCTGTTCGGAAAGACTCTCTCAACGCGTTAAGAATGTTCTTTCAGTCCATTGCAGCTTCCTCTGGTATCGTAGCCAGCCAACCTATCAGCTCGTTCATTACCATTAACTCCTGCGTGCCCACGGACAATCCTCCCCATGAGGCCATTACCTTGTAGTGGTGGGGAGGCTTGCGTGCTCAAATGATACAGTGAGCTAGGACGGCGGGAACTTATGTTCCCGGAAGGGTTACCAAAGCCGGAAAGGTCACTGAAGAGGGGACAGACGAAGCATGGTCTCCTGGTCCTCCAGGTTGGGGGTTGGGCTTGGGACTAACGATCCCATCCTTTAAAAAAATTAAAGTTACGGAAACAACAACAAACATACAACCTATCTACAGGCATGAAGGGCTACCAGAGTCATTGACTCACATGACTGGAAGTGGTGAAAGCCGAAAGGAAGCTACTTTCATGAGGACGGAAGTCCTGAATGCCAAAACCAAGACCAGAATTGGATGCTGGAATGTAAGAACAATGTACGAAACCGGAAAACTGTCACAAATAACAGCAGAAATGAGAAGGCAAGAGCTGAAGGAAATGAATCATAGCTGGAACACAATACAGAGGAAGGCCATGAACAGGGAAGAATGGTGTACGTTTGTTGCTGCCCTAAACGCCAAGGGCGTAACAGGCTAAAGAGAGAGAAGAGAGCCCACGGACAAAAATGAAGGTGGTTTCTCTGATCCCTGTCTGTACTAGTACCTCCACCCAGTTTCGTCTCATCATTCATGCGTCGACTTTACAAATCATGCTCATGGAATCATTGAGTATGAGAACACAAGAATAGTTATGAGATGTCAACCATTTCATCGGCTCTGTAACAGCCCGCACATCTATTGTCAAAATACATGTAGTTGTCGCGTAGGCCCCACTGGCCTCTCTTATTATTTTCACATGTTTTTTAAAAACAGTTCACTTGTTTTAAAAAAAAATAAAACTTATTGCTACGGATATATAAATCTTATTCGTACAGATATATATATATATATATTTCCAATCCAGAAGCACTTGAGCTTTCAGCTCTCCGGCTCGGTGCCATGGACGTCGTAACCCTTCGGTTCGGTGCTACGAACACCGTAAATCTGAAGAACCTGTTGCTTTTCTGCCAGCCCGCGGAATTGTACCGCTATCACAGGGGGCTTATCACCCGTCGTCCAACGCTTTACGAACACGCTGGACAGGCGGCTACGTACAGATATTAAAATCTTATTGATACAGATATATAAATCTTATTGGTATCGACGTCTAAATTTCTCTGGAGTGGGACGTCTGACAGAATCGGTTAGAGCGCGGCTCTCATGCAAGAGACCCGGGTTCCATCCACGGCAAGGTCAAGGAATTTGTTTCTGTTGGGGCATAAAAACATCCTAACCTGAACAGTTTCGCGACGACTACACTAGCCATGCGGCCATTAAATTCCACAAGCTCACGTCCCTCCTGTCCTACACCGCCCTAAAAGCGGTATTACTGGCAGGGACGAGATTTTAAAAAATCTTCTTGGTAAGGTTAGATTTTTTTTTTTTTTCGATCCAGAAGCACTTGAGCTTTTCAGCTATTCGGCTCGGTTCCATGGACATCGTAACCCTCCGGTTCGGTGCCACGAACACCGTAAATCTGGGGAATATGTGACTTTTTCTGCCATCCCGCGGAATTGAGCCCGCACACAGAGAGGGATAGTCACCCGTAATCCAACGCGCTACGAACACGCTGGGCAGACGGGCAGATAAGGTTAGATAAAACTCACAGGGTCTGATGCGCCTGTGTGTTGCCGAAGCTCGCAAAGGGGATCACAGAATATTATCACTGCGACCTACAAGGCATGTCGTAAGAGGCGACTGGTGAAATGGCTCAGGGAAGATACTCTAATAAATAAAAAGCGTCGCAGAAATCGGATATGCTGGCCGACTTGTAGGCGCATAACTGGCACAACGTACATTCTAATATCAATATCGACTAGAAGTAAAACATGGAGAGCTAGCTACATGGACAGGCTTCTCTGCTTGAAATAACAATTTTAGTCTCCCAATCGATATAAAGACGACCGAAGTCCTAATAACAGGCTACTGGGATGAATTCTGGCAAACTTCTCAAAGCGAGGAACCACTTCACCGACAAGGTTAATAACCCTCTCAAGGGAAGTAAACATTGATTCTGATGTCATTAGTGTGAATCTAAATTCTAACGATTCTATCGACAGGCGCCAAACTGTTTGAATGTTTAAGAATGTACAAGATCAGTGGCGGCTCGTCATTAAGGGTCAGTGGGGCCAGGCCCCACCAAAAATAAGGTATAATGTGTGTGTTATTATTTTATACATTAAAATATTTCCTAACCGAAACCATTTTTCCGAAAATGTCTGTCTGACCCCACCAACAAAACTGATCATGAGCCGCCACTGTACAAGATTATAAATACACCATCTATGCTTCTCAAAGAACAATGCATATAAATGAAGCCGCATGTAAAGGGGTTTTTAGTTAAAGTGTTCACCCCCTTTACGTGTCAGTGTGTGCGGTTTATTATTATATCAGTATTTAGTAGACAGTGGCGTCTCGTGATCATTTTTGTTGGTGGGGCCAGACAGTATTTTCGGAAAAATCATGTTTTCGGTTAGGATATATTTTAATGTATAAAATAATAAATACACTTTAGACCTTATTTTTGGTGGGCCTTGCCCACTGGCCCTAATGACGAGCCGCCACTGGTAGTAGATACCCTCCAAGAAAACGGAAAAGAGGACGTCCTTGGCTAAGATCAAAGTGTAGTAGTGTCCATTTGTTCGCGGTCAAAGGATGGAAGCCTTTATTGAGCCAATAGACAACTAAATACATTTGAAGAAATCCAAGCAGCTCCTATTCGAAAGAATGACCACGCTGTAAGGGCTCGGGAAAAAACCCCTTTGCAATTTGCAGTTTGTAGTCTGTATTTACATTTAGAAGGATGGAAACAATAGACGGAGGCTGAACACAGTTGACAACTGTTCTGTTCTGTTACGTCTGAGAACATTTAGCTAGATCCAGATGTTACTAGTCTCTCTCTCTCGATCCCCGTCTAGACTGATGAACCATCTTTTATCATGAATTTTACTGTTGCTTCGAGGGACTCCGTCCCTCCGTTTAGCTTCTCACGAAGCTCTGTGTTAACCGGCCAAGTTTCTTTTCTCGGAGTTGCTAACCGCTGGCAGTCTTGTAGTATGTGCTCTGCTGTCATTTCCGCCTTTTCACAGTGACACAGTGACACACTGACACAGTGACACACAGTTACTAATCTAAAGTAAGTAACATAACTTATTTTGTTATTTTTATAAACACATTCGTGGTAACTGAATATGAAGACAATTTTGCAATGTTTCGCAAATGTAATATTATACGAGTACATTGATTGAGGCTGACAGTGAGGTCTCTGTGATTAAGTGATTAAACCCTTGCCTTGCGTTTAGAAAAAAGGGTTTAAAAGCCGAAGGATTGACTTCATTGCACCGGGTTTTACCCCATACGGCTCAGCCCCTCTCCGCAGAAATGGCACGCCACCTGCTGAGAGTATTGCACAAGACACGAACTCCGTAGCTCCAGTAACAATATCAGGGTCTCTGGAAAAAACTGCACTCGTGAACAGAATGGCGCGGTCGGACTCGAACCCACGACCTTCGACTCACAAGGCAAAGGGCTTAACCACTTAGTCACAGAGACCCCCTTTGCGTTTAGAAGGTTGGGGGTTCGAATCCGGACCACGCCGTTCTGTTCACGAGTGCATTTTTTCCAGACCCCTAGGGTTT
Organism: Arion vulgaris; assembly: GCA_020796225.1. Classification (NCBI taxonomy): domain Eukaryota; kingdom Metazoa; phylum Mollusca; class Gastropoda; order Stylommatophora; family Arionidae; genus Arion; species Arion vulgaris. The sequence continues at coordinate 31,746,648 of CM036769.1, read as the reverse complement.
TGTCGGGGCTACAGGTTGGCAGTCTGTACAATAATCTCAGAAGTTGGCGTGCCATTTCTTCAGAGAGGGACTGAGCCATTTGGGGTAGAACCCGGTGCAATGAAGTCAATCCTTCTCTTTAGACCCTCTGACGACCGAGTGGTTACCGGGGCCCAAATTGGGGTGTAAAGAATAGAATCACTGTTACCTGCCACACAGAGCTCCAAATGGTGCTGAAAATGTGACGTAAAACACATCAATGCTAAGGCTGCATGATTCAGATTTCCACATGAATAGGATTTATGGGGAGATCTGGTACATCGATCTGGGCGGTGATCCGCGCGCGAGAGAAGAGAGAGAGAGAGAGAGAGAGAGCCCTTTGAGAATGACAGAAAAGAAAATAGTAGGAACAAAAAGGTCAATTAAGTAGATAGGCTCACCTTTGAACTGTTATTCTTGAATACGGAACGATGAGGTCATCAGGGGGGATCATTACAATAGATGTCTGGGATTCATTAATGGTTACAGTTTTCCTTCTACGACCACTATTTCCGCTACAAGGTGGCGTTGCTGTTCTAGAAGATAACCCAGACTCTGGAGTCTTCAATGGTGTGCAAACTGCTGCCCCGGAGAAACCAGAATCCGGTGTGTTTAGTTGAGATGTCAACTGATATGGTGTTGTTATGACATCTTTGACCACGTCTGGACTGTTGATACGTAGAATTATTCTTGGTGGGCTTGCATCTGATGAAGGGAATCCTGTGGGTGGAGGTTTAGTACGTGTGTGACTAGGAAAACTCGCCCCTGAGCCGGGACTCAATACTCTCGCTGTCATTTTCTCAAGTTCTTTCTTTTTATTTCTTTGTTATGTAGCGGATTAAAGAATCTTTCAGCCGAGGCACGCCCTTTCAACCTAAGGACGAGCCTTTTATTGGTTATATCAGAGCGTGTAGGCCAACAAACATGTCAAATGAGAACGAACTTCTTTCCGAAACTCCAATAGTTATTTGTTGTTTTGTTTATTATGTAGGAGATTACAGCTTCTTTTAGACGAGGCCCGCTTCCTTCAACCTAAGGCGAACCTTGTATTGGTTATATCAGAGCGTGTTGGCCAACAAACATGAAAAATAAGAATTAACTAGATCACGCATGCGGGCGTCCAAGAAGGGTGGTAATGGGTGCACATGCTGTCTAGTAGTTCCAGTTGCGAGTTTTTCATACACAATGTTCTTTTGGATTCTGAAATCGCTCATGTGGCTGCCGTGTTTCAGGTAACCTAGATCCTTAGAATTAACAAGCTATATAAACAAGATATATGGAGATGTACATGGACTCATGTTGACCACTAACTACTTGTAAAGTATACAAATCGATGTCAGTCCAAGACAAACTATATGCTGATGTACATGGACTCCGGTTGACCACTAACTACTTTTAAAGTATACAAATCTATGTCTGTCCAAGACAAACTATATGCTGATGTACATGGACTCCGGTTGACCACTAACTACTTTTAAAGTATACAAATCGATGTCTGTCCAAGAGAAATTATATGCTGATGTACATGGATTCCGGTTGACCACTAACTACTTTTAAAGTATACAAATCGATGTCTGTCCAAGACAAACTATATGCTGATGTACATAGACTCCGGTTGACTACTAACTACTTTTAAAGTATACAAATCTATGTCAGTCCAAGACAAACTATATGCTGATGTACATGGACTCCGGTTGACTACTAACTACTTTTAAAGTATACAAATCGATGTCAGTCCAAGACAAACTATATGCTGATGTACATGGACTCCGGTTGACTACTAACTACTTTTAAAGTATACAAATCGATGTCTGTCCAAGACAAACTATATGCTGATGTACATGGACTCCGGTTGACCACTAACTACTTTTAAAGTATACAAATCGATGTCAGTCCAAGACAAACTATATGCTGATGTACATGGACTCCGGTTGACTACTAACTACTTTTAAAGTATACAAATCGATGTCAGTCCAAGACAAACTATATGCTGATGTACATGGACTCCGGTTGACTACTAACTACTTTTAAAGGTATACAAATCGATGTCAGTCCAAGACAAACTATACAGAGATGTACATAGACTCCAGTTGATTACTAACTACTTTTAAAGGTATACAAATCGATGTCAGTCCAAGACAAACTATACAGAGATGTACATAGACTCCAGTTGACCACTAACTACTTGGAAGAAGAAGAAGTAAAACTAATTTTGGAGAATCCAAATTATAAGTTCCTTTAAAAATAAAAATAAAAATTATATGCCAGGCACACATTAGTTATCTAACCTAGTCTTACCATACGAGTCTATGCCACCTTAGCACCGGCGTATCGATTCTAAATGCATCCATTTATATGTATGTGGCGACAAAAAGTTATGTAACATTTACCAATTACAATTTTCTATAGTATGTATCAGTAATTTGTCTGTAGCATTTACCAGTAATAACATGTTGAATGTAAAGTTAATATCTGTCTGTAGCATTTACCAGTAATAACATGTTGAATGTAAAGTTAATATCTGTCTGTAGCATTTACCAGTAATAACATGTTGAATGTAAAGTTAATATCTGTCTGTAGCATTTACCAGTAATAACATGTTGAATGTAAATATCTGTCTGTAGTATTTACCAGTAATAACATGTTGAATGTAAAGTTAATATCTGTCTGTAGTATTTACCAGTAATAACATGTTGAATGTAAATATATGTCTGTAGTATTTACCAGTAATAACATGTTGCATGTAAAGTTAATATCTGTCAGTAGCATTTACCAGTAATAATATGTAGAATGTGATAGTAATATTCATTTGTAGCATGAAATTGTTGCTGGAGCTACGGAGTTCGTGCTTTGTGGAATACTCTCGTCAGGTGGCGTGCCATTTCTGCGGAGAGGACGGAGCCGTATGGGTGCAAACCCGGTGCAATGAAGTCAATCCTTCGGCTTTTAAACCCTTTTTGTAGCAATGTACTAGCAACATGTAACCAACTGCCCTATTCTCTGTGACTGTCACTGTGCTACTCCGTTATTTCAAATAAGTTCTCGCCCGTGTCTTGCCGGAGCTCGCAAGGGGAGCAAAGAATAGTATATTGCAACCTACAAGGCATGTCATAAGAGGTGGCTGAGGTAAGGGTCTAAGGAAACTACACTAGTAAATAAAAAGCGTCTCAGAAACGTGATGTGCTGGCCTACCTGTAGGCGCACAACTGACAGGGTTTTAAAGCCGAAGGATTGACTTAACTGCACCCGGTTTTACCTCATATGGCTCGGTCCCTCTCCGCAGAAATGGCACGCCACCTGCTGAGAGTATTGCGCAAATCACGAACTCCGTAACTCCCGCAACAATCCTAAGGGTCTCTGGAAAAAACTGAAACAACGTACACTCGCTCTTAGGCTCAAGTCACATATAAATCCCAAAGAGTGGTTTAACAGGTGGTCGATATGAAGCGTCCGAATAAGAGAAAATTTCTTGGCACATGAGATGACATAAATGCGGTCACAGAGTGCATGATGGTGCAACCTGAACGAATAAGAAAGGAACTATGTCACAGTGAAATCGTTGTTACATTCTTGTTTGCTTGTGTTCTACCTTCGCCTACCGTCTCACACTTAGTCCTGTGTTCGTGTACACCAAGGCAACGATTGGATAAGAAGAAAAAAATGATAACACATCATTCCTGGCATTCCATGCAGGTAGGGAATAGCATAAGGGAACTACACGGATACAGTACACACTGCATTCCACTTGACTAAACAAACGGATTCCAACATTACTCTGCCATTCTGGTGTTCTTAAAGAACACAATTGTCAGAATCTAACGAAACAACTTTCTCTGGTAACAGTGGCGGCTCGTGATAATTTTTGTTGGTGGGGCCAGACATAAATTTTCGGAAAAATCATGGTTTCGGTTAGGATATATTTTAATGTACAAAATAATAAATACACGTTACACCTTATTTTTGGTGGGGCCCGGCCCCACTGGCCCTTAATGACGAGCCGCCACTGTCTGGTAAAAACTTTCTCTAGTAACAACTTTCTCTGGTAATAACTTTCTCTGGTAATAACTTTCTCTAGTAATAACTTTCTCTGGTAATAACTTTCTCTAGTAATAACTTTCTCTGGTAATAACTTTCTCTGGTAATAACTTTCTCTGGTAATAACTTTCTCTAGTAATAACTTTCTCTGGTACCATGTTTCTCTGGTAATAACTTTCTCTGGTACCATGTTTCTCTGGTAATAACTTTCTCTGGTAATAACTTTCTCTGGTAATAACTTTCTCTAGTAATAACTTTCTCTGGTACCATGTTTCTCTGGTAATAACCTTCTCTGGTACCATGTTTCTCTGGTAATAACTTTCTCTGGTAATAACTTTCTCTAGTAATAACTTTCTCTAGTAATAACTTTCTCTAGTAATAACTTTATCTGGTACCATGTTTCTCTGGTAATAACTTTCTCTAGTAATAACTTTCTCTGGTACCATGTTTCTCTGGTAATAACCTTCTCTGGTACCATGTTTCTCTGGTAATAACTTTCTCTGGTAATAACTTTCTCTAGTAATAACTTTCTCTAGTAATAACTTTCTCTAGTAATAACTTTCTCTAGTAATAACTTTCTCTAGTAATAACTTTCTCTAGTAATAACTTTATCTGGTACCATGTTTCTCTGGTAATAACTTTCTCTAGTAATAACTTTCTCTGGTACCATGTTTCTCTGGTAATAACCTTCTCTGGTACCATGTTTCTCTGGTAATAACTTTCTCTAGTAATAACTTTCTCTAGTAATAACTTTCTCTGGTAATAACTTTCTCTAGTAATAACTTTCTCTAGTAATAACTTTCTCTAGTAATAACTTTCTCTAGTAATAACTTTATCTGGTACCATGTTTCTCTGGTAATAACTTTCTCTAGTAATAACTTTCTCTGGTACCATGTTTCTCTGGTAATAACCTTCTCTGGTACCATGTTTCTCTGGTAATAACTTTCTCTAGTAATAACTTTCTCTAGTAATAACTTTCTCTGGTAATAACTTTCTCTAGTAATAACTTTCTCTGGTAATAACTTTCTCTAGTAATAACTTTCTCTAGTAATAACTTTCTCTAGTAATAACTTTCTCTAGTAATAACTTTCTCTAGTAATAACTTTCTCTAGTAATAACTTTCTCTAGTAATAACTTTCTCTAGTAATAACTTTCTCTAGTAATAACTTTCTCTAGTAATAACTTTCTCTAGTAATAACTTTCTCTGGTAATAACTTTCTCTGGTAATAACTTTCTCTAGTAATAACTTTCTCTAGTAATAACTTTCTCTGGTACCATGTTTCTCTAGTAATAACTTTCTCTAGTAATAACTTTCTCTAGTAATAACTTTCTCTAGTAATAACTTTCTCTAGTAATAACTTTCTCTAGTAATAACTTTCTCTAGTAATAACTTTCTCTGGTAATAACTTTCTCTGGTAATAACTTTCTCTGGTAATAACTTTCTCTAGTAATAACTTTCTCTAGTAATAACTTTCTCTAGTAATAACTTTCTCTAGTAATAACTTTCTCTGGTACCATACTTTCTCTAGTAATAACTTTCTCTAGTAATAACTTTCTCTAGTAATAACTTTCTCTAGTAATAACTTTTCTAATAACTCAGTAATAACTTTCTCTGGTAATAACTTTCTCTAGTAATAACTTTCTCTAGTAATAACTTTCTCTAGTAATAACTTTCTCTAGTAATAACTTTCTCTAGTAATAACTTTCTCTAGTAATAACTTTCTCTAGTAATAACTTTCTCTAGTAATAACTTTCTCTAGTAATAACTTTCTCTAGTAATAACTTTCTCTAGTAATAACTTTCTCTAGTAATAACTTTCTCTAGTAATAACTTTCTCTAGTAATAACTTTCTCTGGTAATAACTTTCTCTAGTAATAACTTTCTCTAGTAATAACTCTTCTGTACCATTCTTAGTAATAACTTTCAGTATAACTTCTGGTACCATGTTTCTCTAGTAATAACTTTCTCATAGTAATAACTTCTCTCTGGTAATAACTTTCTCTAGTAATAACTTTCTCTAGTAATAACTTTCTCTAGTAATAACTTTCTCTAGTAATAACTTTCTCTAGTAATAACTTTCTCTAGTAATAACTTTCTCTAGTAATAACTTTCTCTAGTAATAACTTTCTCTGCTAATAACTTTCTCTAGTAATAACTTTCTCTAGTAATAACTTTCTCTAGTAATAACTTTCTCTAGTAATAACTTTCTCTAGTAATAACTTTCTCTAGTAATAACTTTCTCTGCTAATAACTTTCTCTAGTAATAACTTTCTCTGGTAATAACTTTCTCTAGTAATAACTTTCTCTAGTAATAACTTTCTCTGGTACCATGTTTCTCTAGTAATAACTTTCTCTAGTAATATTACTGTTTCTCTAGTAATAACTTTCTTCTTCTAGTAATAACTTTCTCTAGTAATAACTTTCTCTAGTAATAACTTTCTCTAGTAATAACTTTCTCTAGTAATAACTTTCTCTTGTAATAACTTTCTCTGTAATACTTTCTCTAGTAATAACTTTCTAATAACTCTAGTAATAACTTTCTAGTAATAACTTTCTCTAGTAATAACTTTCTCTAGTAATAACTTTCTCTGCTAATAACTTTCTCTAGTAATAACTTTCTCTTGTAATAACTTTCTCTGCTAATAACTTTCTCTAGTAATAACTTTCTCTGGTACCATGTTTCTCTGTAGTCTGCATGCGAGGGTCTCTGAAGTGTAGAGTTTAGGTGTTCGTCTCTAGTTCCAATGGTACACGGTTCGCTCCCTCGTCAAGCGATCAGGATATTTTTCCACAGATCCTTGATCTCAGTGTAGGTGAGATCGAGTTCCTAGTCCTATCGGAGATGGACGTTAAAGCGTAAGTCCTGTGTTCAAGTTCTGCGTGTAAAAGAAATCTTAACAGTTCAAAATCCAGAAGAGCAGGCTGGAAAGCCGCTGCCCGGGAATAGTTCATTAGAAAGGTTAAAAAATATATATAATTCCTCCAAAATATTTTCGGGAACTTTATTGCATTGAGTAAGATATGGAAGGCAAGGGGATCAAAACAAACACAAAATTGAGAATTTTCCAGTCAAATGTGAAGTCAGTGCTGTTCTATGGCTCGGAAACATGGAAGACCACAAAGGAAACTATCAGAAAACTGCAGACCTTCGTAAATGGATGTTTACGTAGGATAGAGGGATTGAGATGGTATGATAAGATTACAAACGAGGAACTCAGGGAGAGAACAAAGCAGATACCAGTGGAGAGAGAGCTCAGGAAGAGACGCTGGCGATGGATAGGACATACATTGAGAAGACCGACAGGAAGCATCGCAAGACAGGCATTGTTTTGGAACCCGCAGGGAAAGAGGAGTAGGGGAAGGCCTAGGCAGACCTGGAGAAGAGAGCTGGAGGCAGATATAAAGAGGATAGGCAAAACATGGAAAGAATTGGAAGGGATGGCAAGAGAGAGGAAGAGATGGAAGAAGTTTGTTGAAGACCTGTGCTCCGATGGGAGTTGAAAAGTGATGATGAAGAAGAAAATATTTTCACCTTTTTTTAAAAATTTAAATCGGGATCCTAGCCGGTGCTGAGGGTTTGCGCACTGCTGCTGAGATCTTCTGGTGTAAGAAAGAGTCTGTAAGGAGAGGTGTAAAGAAAGTAAGCACACATGACTATTCACCGAAGTGCAATAATGATGTTCCTATCAATTAATCAATCTGACGTCTTCACCATTTGAACTCCCAACGGAGCACATGTCTTCAACAAACTTCTTCCAGCTCTTTCTTTCTCCTGCCATCCTTTCCAATTCTTGCCATGTTTTACATATCCTTTTTAATACTCAGCCTCTATCTCTCTTCTCCAGGTCTGTCTAGGCCTTCCCTTACTCCTCTTTCCCTGCGGGTTCCAATACAGTGCATGTCTTGCAATGCTTCCTGTCAGTCTTCTCAATGTATGTTGTATCCATCACCAGCGTCTCTTCCTGAGCTCTTTCTCCACTGGGACCTGCTTAGTTCTTTCTCTGAGTTCATCTCTTCCTGAGCTCGTTCTCCACTGGGACCTGCTTAGTTCTTTCTCTGAGTTCATCTCTTCCTGAGCTCGTTCTCCACTGGTATCTGCTTAGTTCTTTCTCTGAGTTCATCTCTTCCTGAGCTCGTTCTCCACTGGTATCTGCTTAGTTCTTTCTCTGAGTTCATCTCTTCCTGAGCTCGTTCTCCACTGGTACCTGCTTAGTTCTTTCTCTGAGTTCATCTCTTCCTGAGCTCGTTCTCCACTGGTATCTGCTTAGTTCTTTCTCTGAGTTCATCTCTTCCTGAGCTCGTTCTCCACTGGTACCTGCTTAGTTCTTTCTCTGAGTTCATCTCTTCCTGAGCTCGTTCTCCACTGGGACCTGCTTAGTTCTTTCTCTGAGTTCATCTCTTCCTGAGCTCGTTCTCCACTGGTATCTGCTTAGTTCTTTCTCTGAGTTCATCTCTTCCTGAGCTCGTTCTCCACTGGGACCTGCTTAGTTCTTTCTCTGAGTTCATCTCTTCCTGAGCTCGTTCTCCACTGGTACCTGCTTAGTTCTTTCTCTGAGTTCATCTCTTCCTGAGCTCGTTCTCCACTGGTACCTACTTAGTTCTTTCTCTGAGTTCATCTCTTCCTGAGCTCGTTCTCCACTGGGACCTGCTTAGTTCTTTCTCTGAGTTCATCTCTTCCTGAGCTCGTTCTCCACTGGGACCTGCTTAGTTCTTTCTCTGAGTTCATCTCTTCCTGAGCTCGTTCTCCACTGGGACCTGCTTAGTTCTTTCTCTGAGTTCATCTCTTCCTGAGCTCGTTCTCCACTGGGACCTGCTTAGTTCTTTCTCTGAGTTCATCTCTTCCTGAGCTCGTTCTCCACTGGGACCTGCTTAGTTCTTTCTCTGGGTTCATCTCTTCCTGAGCTCGTTCTCCACTGGGACCTGCTTAGTTTTTTCTCTGAGTTCATCTCTTCCTGAGCTCGTTCTCCACTGGGACCTGCTTAGTTCTTTCTCTGAGTTCATCTCTTCCTGAGCTCGTTCTCCACTGGGACCTGCTTAGTTCTTTCTCTGAGTTCATCTCTTCCTGAGCTCGTTCTCCACCGGTATCTGCTTAGTTCTTTCTCTGAGTTCATCTCTTCCTGAGCTCGTTCTCCACTGGTATCTGCTTAGTTCTTTCTCTGAGTTCATCTCTTCCTGAGCTCGTTCTCCACTGGGACCTGCTTAGTTCTTTCTCTGAGTTCATCTCTTCCTGAGCTCGTTCTCCACTGGGACCTGCTTAGTTCTTTCTCTGAGTTCTTCTCTTCCTGAGCTCGTTCTCCACTGGGACCTGCTTAGTTCTTTCTCTGAGTTCATCTCTTCCTGAGCTCGTTCTCCACTGGGACCTGCTTAGTTCTTTCTCTGAGTTCATCTCTTCCTGAGCTCGTTCTCCACTGGGACCTGCTTAGTTCTTTCTCTGAGTTCTTCTCTTCCTGAGCTCGTTCTCCACTGGGACCTGCTTAGTTCTTTCTCTGAGTTCATCTCTTCCTGAGCTCGTTCTCCACTGGGACCTGCTTAGTTCTTTCTCTAAATTCATCTCTTCCTTAGCTCGTTCTCCACTGGTATCTGCTTAGTTCTTTCTCTGAGTTCTTCGTTTGTAACATCAATCTGTATTCTTGTATTATTTGTTGATGAAATAACAATACTGGCGTAATAATACGCTTACTGATCGGTATTTTGTATCTTTTCTTCTTCTTCTTCTTCTTCTTCTTGGAATGCTCCATATCGACTACTTGTTAACCACTCTGTGTCATCTGAGCCTAAGAGCGATTGTACGCTGTTTCAGTTATGCACCTACATGTATGTTAGCCTCAGTTGCTTCTCACGACATGTCTTGTAGGTAGCAGTGTTACTATTCTTTGCTTCCCTTGCGGGCTCGGCACCACAGGGTCGGTATCTACGTGGTGAACAGTGCCTTGTTTATGGTGTTAAACATATCTACGTGGTGAACAATGCCTTGTTGACAGTGTTAAACATATCTACGTGGTGAACAATGCCTAGTTGACAGTGTTAAACATATCTACGTGGTGAACAGTGCCTTGTTGACAGTGTTAAACATATCTACGTGGTGAACAGTGCCTAGTTTACAGTGTTAAACATATCTACGTGGTGAACAATGCCTTGTTGACAGTGTTAAACATATCTACGTGGTGAACAGTGCCTAGTTTACAGTGTTAAACATATCTACGTGGTGAACAATGCCTTGTTTATGGTACTCAACTTACCTACGTCGTGCGCGGAACAATAACAATCTCAAACAATGTACCTTTGTAATTGAAACACACTATATACAGCGAGCAATAAGAAAGTAAACAAAACACTAATACAAATCCACACGATGTTTTATGAGAATCTGCGACTCGTTCTAAAAATATATCTATTTTTACTATCCGCCATTCCAATGTTATGATGATTTCCACAATAAACTGGTAGCATCAAATCTCCTCTTTGATTCCCACTTTCCGTGTGGAATATTCTTCTACTGTGTATTCACGCACACGTTTGGAACTTCGATTTAGTGACGTTTTAAACGTTGCCAGACCAGAATCCGCACGGGAATACAAGCTACTGGAATTGGTTAGATCGATCGGGGACGGCGCAGCTCGTGTACTTTGTAGATATGTGTAAACATAGTACATGTTCTAAATATTCATTGTGATGTTTACGGAGCATAGGCGTTGCATCCGTGGGTGTTAAGAAGATAATGAGAATTGAAGTACATTAATATTGACTTCTTGACAAAACAAACATTTCATACAAGCTAAGTTACCTTGAGGTAACCCGAGGGAAATATAACAATAATGGCCATAATCTGGAACCCACAAATATATGTTCAGTCTTCTCCAGCAGATGTAGAAGGTACATCTACTGATAGTTCCTGTGACTCTCTTGTTAAACACATTCTTCTCTCTCACTCTCTCTCTCTCTCTCTCTGCCCCCTAAGTATCCAGTTCTTCTTGTACAAGGTGGAATCCCAAATTCCTTTAATCGCTCATTTATTCAACGTCAATTTTTAATGCCCTCATCCAAAAGTAGTTCGCCAAGAAACCCAAGCACTTCCCCCTTATCTATCCCAACCTCTACAACAATTGATACTTTCGATGCAAGCCTGACCGCTTGCTATTTGCCGACACATACAACTACAACAAATATACAACCACACAACTACATACACTAGCAAGTGAATAACGATTTCTAAGAATCGAAGAGAAAGTATCGAGACCAATGTACTTTGTAAGTAGGTATACATTAAACAAGTATTTAAAGGGAAAGTATCGAGACTAATGTACTTTGTAAGTATGGAGACATTAAACAAGTGTTTAAAGTTCCCGAGGGAAAACCCCAAATGTCAAACACTGACAAAAACCACTACGGTGATATATAAGGCAGTTAAGAAGAGTTGGGGATGAGTCTGGTGACCCCCACACTATCAATAACTTCTTTTTGTTCCAACGTTTTCAGACATCGATTTGTATACTTTAAAAGTAGTTAGCGGTCAACCAGAGTCCATGTACATCTCCATATAACTTGTCTTGTACTGACATCGATTTGTATACTTTTAAAGTAGTTAGTGGTCAACATGAGTTCATGTACATCTCCATATAGCTTGTCTTGGGGATTGGCCATGTGTTTTCTCTCTGTTCACTGTATGTTGGACATCCTTGCAGTATGTGAGCAAAGCGCAGTCGCAAAAAATAACTACATGTGAAATGCGGTGCATGCGTAAAGTTACCAACAACACCAGAAAAGACAGAGTCACCAACATCAACATGAGAAAGAAAGTTGGCACAGAACCGTGCTTGAATTACATTGAGAAACAAAGAATGAAGTGGTTTGGCCACTTAAGAATGCATCCAAACTCCACAGTTATACAGTCTTCTACAACGTGACGTCAGGAAAGAAGGCAAGAGGAAGACCACGAAAAAGATGGTTAGATGGCATAGCAGAATCATGTAAACGATCAACAATAACAATCACCCAAACCACCAGAACAGCACAAGACAAAAAAAAATAAAACTACGACACTGGGCAACAACCCGGTAACAGCGTGAAGACAACAGAAGAAGAAAGAAGAATTAGGCCAATAAACAAAAAATTCAAAATGGATTCCTTGCACAGAATTCAATTGACTAATTATTTGTATTATATCAGGCAGTATGTGTGTGCCATATTGGCATGAAACAAAAATTAAATCCTTGTGGAGAGTTCAGGCATATATCATTTGATCTACACTTCGTACGTGCATTTATTTATAAGAGACATAATGAGGAGGAGATCGGAGCACTTATAGACTAATTGCGTCGACGTACAATGATGATGATGAGCCGACTACTACACTAAAAAAAAAAACTAATATATTTATACTCAGACACCGCACACAATTATTTAATTGTGCTATTATTGCGTCATCATTTATAGTGTTCTCATCCAACATAGCAACTCCTGTGTATTTCCCACTTATTCATCTCGTCTCCAACAGACAGTCGCTAAGCAGTTGCAGTATGCATTCCCCCGCCCTTTTTCAACCGCCATTATTCATATAAAACAGACAGTTGCTAAGCAACTGTTGCATATTTCACTCCTATGCATCTTCAAATAACCCGACTAAATATGCTTACGTAGCGAAAGTGTAAGAACATTCATTACCGGCAACTCTAGCATGGCCATGTCTATACATATATCTACGTAAGACTTTGTGTGTTGGAGACGTCAATGCAGGTGGCGTCTGTAACCTAGGGGATAGTATTAACCCCGACGTTCTGAGTTCGAATCACGCTGCGGATAGTTTGGTTGCAAATTGTTTCGAGTGGATTCTTACAAAAGGACGATGACACCACCCGTTCAGAAAGAAATGGCAAACTACTTAACGTAATAATGCCTAGAAAAATCACAAACAGCGTTAAAAGCTGGGGTTGATTCGCAAAGTCCTGTAAAGGATATGCAATGAACTTTAGACGTCAATGCAACTCGAACCTCTCGCTTTCAACGTGTTCAAGATTGGAGTGATCTAACACATGTTCTGCCATAATGTATGAAAATGAAAATCGTGGCATATCCCAAAGGACGTAGCCATCAACCACAGTAAACGAGTCGTTGATTTTCTAGGCACCACTTATACGTTCAGTAGTTTGTCATTGCTTTCTGAACCATAATGTATAGTGTCACAGAAAGAGAAGAATATGAAGATTAAAGTTATGTGCTTTTGAATAGGTAATGTCGACCATGTGTTGCCTGGGCTCGTAAGGGGAGCAAAGAATAGTAACACTGCGAACTATAAAACATGTCGTAAGAGGCGAATGAGGAAGCTACCCTAGTAAATAAAAAACGTCACAGAAATCGGATGTGCTGGTATACTTGTAGGCGCATAACTGGCACAACGTACAATCGCTCTTAGGCTCAGATCACATACAAATCACAAAGAGTGGTTAAGAAGTGGTCGATATGGAACGTTCGAAGAAGAAGATGAAGAAGAAGAAAGAACAAATATTGAAAACCCGTAGAAAGAGGGATCAGAGAACTCGGAGCCCACACAAGAGCGGATTGAAAAAGACAGCATAGAGCAGAGTTGTGTGGAGATCGATAGTTGCGTTTCTGTTTCATTGGTCACAATAAGGTTTAGTAGTAGAATCATATATGTGCTTTTGAATATAAGTGTTACAGGAGATTCCTCTGTATATCATGGACAGAGGAGAAGAGAACAAATAGATCTATCCAGAAAGAAATCAAAATCAAAGAAAACTGGATAATGCTGCAAATAAGAAAGAGAAAATTGAGATATTTTGGACATATAAAAAGACACGAAGGGCTGAAGAAGACTATCATGGAGGGAGGCATACCGGAAAAGAGGAGAAGAGGAAGACCACGGAGGAGATGGATTCAGGATGTAACTGATAGTTTGAACATGACGGCTGCAGAGGCGAGACATCTGGACTTTGAGAGAGATAAATTCCGGAGGACTGTTGGGGTGGCAAAGTTCTGCTCAGGACAAGCTATTTGATGATGTTGAGTAGAACCATAATATGTAGTTGTTTTGTATGCGACATTCTTCCTGTGTTCGAACAGCTCAAACCTTTCATTCCACTGTTGCTAGACAGCACAAACCTTTCATTCCACTGTTGCTAGACAGCTCAAACCTTTCATTCCACTGTTGCTAGACAGCACAAACCTTTCATACCACTGTTGCTAGACAGCTCAAACCTTTCATACCACTGTTGCTAGACAGCTCAAACCTTTCATACCATTGCTGCTAGACAGCTCAAACCTTTCATTCCACTGTTGCTAGACAGCACAAACCTTTCATTCCACTGTTGCTAGACAGCTCAAACCTTTCATACCACTGTTGCTAGACAGCTCAAACCTTTCATTCCACTGTTGCTAGACAGCTCAAACCTTTCATTCCACTGTTCCTAGACAGCTCAAACCTTTCATTCCGCTGTTGCTAGACAGCTCAAACCTTTCATTCCACTGTTGCTAGACAGCTCAAATCTTTCATTCCACTGTTGCTAGACAGCTCAAACCTTTCATTCCGCTGTTGCTAGACAGCTTAAACCTTTCATACCACTGCTGCTAGACAGCTCAAACCTTTCATACCACTGCTGCTAGACAGCTCAAACCTTTCATTCCACTGTTGCTAGACAGCTCAAACCTTTCATACCACTGTTGCTAGACAGCTCAAACCTTTCATACCACTGTTGCTAGACAGCTCAAACCTTTCATACCACTGTTGCTAGACAGCTCAAACCTTTCATTCCATTGTTGCTAGACAGCTCAAACCTTTCATACCACTGTTGCTAGACAGCTCAAACCTTTCATTCCATTGTTGCTAGACAGCTCAAACCTTTCATTCCACTGTTGCTAGACAGCTCAAACCTTTCATTCCACTGTTGCTAGACAGCTCAAACCTTTTATACCACTGTTGCTAGACAGCTCAAACCTTTCATTCCACTGTTGCTAGACAGCTCAAACCTTTCATTCCACTGTTGCTAGACAGCTCAAACCTTTCATACCACTGTTGCTAGACAGCTCAAACCTTTCATTCCATTGTTGCTAGACAGCTCAAACCTTTCATACCACTGTTGCTAGACAGCACAAACCTTTCATTCCACTGTTGCTAGACAGCACAAACCTTTCATTCCACTGTTGCTAGACAGCTCAAACCTTTCATTCCACTGCTGCTAGACAGCTCAAACCTTTCATACCACTGTTGCTAGACAGCTCAAACCTTTCATTCCACTGTTGCTAGACAGCTCAAACCTTTCATACCACTGTTGCTAGACAGCTCAAACCTTTCATTCCACTGTTGCTAGACAGCTCAAACCTTTCATTCCACTGCTGCTAGACAGCTCAAACGTTTCATTCCACTGTTGCTAGACAGCTCAAACCTTTCATACCACTGTTGCGAGACAGCTCAAACCTTTCATTCCACTGTTGCTAGACAGCTCAAACCTTTCATTCCACTGTTGCTAGACAGCTCAAACCTTTCATTCCACTGTTGCTAGACAGCTCAAACCTTTCATACCACTGTTGCTAGACAGCTCAAACCTTTCATACCACTGTTGCTAGACAGCTCAAACCTTTCATTCCACTGTTGCTAGACAGCTCAAACCTTTCATTCCACTGTTGCTAGACAGCTCAAACCTTTCATTCCACTGTTGCTAGACAGCTCAAACCTTTCATTCCACTGTTGCTAGACAGCTCAAACCTTTCATACCACTGCTGCTAGACAGCTCAAACCTTTCATTCCACTGTTGCTAGACAGCTCAAACCTTTCATTCCACTGTTGCTAGACAGCTCAAACCTTTCATTCCACTGTTGCTAGACAGCTCAAACCTTTCATACCACTGTTGCTAGACAGCTCAAACCTTTCATACCACTGTTGCTAGACAGCTCAAACCTTTCATTCCACTGTTGCTAGACAGCTCAAACCTTTCATACCACTGTTGCTAGACAGCTCAAACCTTTCATACCACTGTTGCTAGATAGCTCAAACCTTTCATACCACTGTTGCTAGACAGCTCAAACCTTTCATTCCACTGTTGCTAGACAGCTCAAACCTTTCATTCCACTGTTGCTAGACAGCTCAAACCTTTCATTCCACTGTTGCTAGACAGCTCAAACCTTTCATTCCACTGTTGCTAGACAGCTCAAACCTTTCATTCCATTGTTGCTAGACAGCTCAAACCTTTCATTCCACTGTTGCTAGACAGCTCAAACCTTTCATACCACTGTTGCTAGACAGCTCAAACCTTTCATTCCACTGTTGCTAGATAGCTCAAACCTTTCATTCCACTGTTGCTAGACAGCTCAAACCTTTCATACCATTGTTGCTAGACAGCTCAAACCTTTCATACCACTGTTGCTAGACAGCTCAAACCTTTCATTCCACTGTTGCTAGACAGCTCAAACCTTTCATTCCACTGTTGCTAGACAGCTCAAACCTTTCATACCACTGCTGCTAGACAGCTCAAACCTTTCATTCCACTGTTGCTAGACAGCTCAAACCTTTCATACCACTGTTGCTAGACAGCTCAAATCTTTCATTCCACTGTTGCTAGACAGCTCAAACCTTTCATACCACTGCTGCTAGACAGCTCAAACCTTTCATACCACTGTTGCTAGACAGCTCAAACCTTTCATACCACTGTTGCTAGACAGCTCAAACCTTTCATACCACTGTTGCTAGACAGCTCAAACCTTTCATTCCACTGTTGCTAGACAGCTCAAACCTTTCATTCCACTGTTGCTAGACAGCTCAAACCTTTCATTCCACTGTTGCTAGACAGCTCAAACCTTTCATTCCACTGTTGCTAGACAGCTCAAACCTTTCATTCCACTGTTGCTAGACAGCTCAAACCTTTCATTCCACTGTTGCTAGACAGCTCAAACCTTTCATACCACTGTTGCTAGACAGCTCAAACCTTTCATACCACTGTTGCTAGACAGCTCAAACCTTTCATTCCACTGTTGCTAGACAGCTCAAACCTTTCATTCCACTGTTGCTAGACAGCTCAAACCTTTCATTCCACTGTTGCTAGACAGCTCAAACCTTTCATTCCACTGTTGCTAGACAGCTCAAACCTTTCATTCCATTGTTGCTAGACAGCTCAAGCCTTTCATACCACTGTTGCTAGACAGCTCAAACCTTTCATTCCACTGTTGCTAGACAGCTCAAACCTTTCATACCACTGTTGCTAGACAGCTCAAACCTTTCATACCACTGTTGCTAGACAGCTCAAACCTTTCATTCCACTGTTGCTAGACAGCTCAAATCTTTCATTCCACTGTTGCTATATTCTATATCCTCTTCCTGTCCAAATTGACACAAGGCTTTCACAAGAGACTTCCACTGTTGCCGTTCTGCTGCCTTTCTACCAGCCGTCTCCCACGTCAAGTCACACTCCTTCAACTCTCTCTCCACCGTTCTTCTTCTCGTTTCCTTTGGACGTTCAGGCCTTCTCTTCCCATCCGTTGTCCATCTGAGAGCTGTCCTAGCCAATACCCCTACTGGCATACGACATACATGTCCAAAACCACCTCCATCTTCTTCTCGATGATCTCCAAGGATGCACAATCTGTTAGTTTCAAAAACTCCTCATTTGTTATGGTATTTGGCCAGGAAAAAAATTGCTACTGTAATATACTAATTTATAAACAAGTTTTTCGAAGTCGTCCAGTACAGAAAACATTGTCCAGTATTCCTCTAAATATATATATAGATGCATGTACTCACCTTTTTTCTGTAGCTTCTACACAAAGACTGTTGTAATAGCCACGGGGATCACGTACAGTCGTAGATCCTGTCTTTTTGGAGCTTAATCGTTGTGAATGAAGTTCATGCACTTGGATGTTACAATGTGCACTATTGTCAGTGTGGACTTGGGATGTGTTGGTCTTAGGTACAGCAACAATGTCGTGCTGGTAAATATTATTACGTTTGTTGTACGTTGCTTCCTGTGTGTTACCTGGCGTTTCTGAGACAACTGTAGATTCTCCAATGGTCACGTGTCTGTTAGTAGACTTGTAATTGGCTGGAATTTGTTTTGTTATCAGTGAATCACGTGATGATGGCGTTGCGTCATCCCAGAATGTGTCTATAATCTCTCTAACGTCACCGTCGTCTGGTCTCTTTACTGGCCCACGGTCATCCCACCACGTCTCCATCACAACATTCTCGCTACCAAAGGAGACTCTGAAACATACAGAACAAAGAATTAAAATAAATTCAGTCCGGCATTAATATCTACATTTGTTGCTTATTTAGTCAGAACCATCAATACAATTTGGGGGTCGCTATGGTTAAGTGGTTAATACGAGCCTTGCGTTACCGAAAGGTCGTGTGTTCAAATCCAAACCACGTCGTTCTATTCACTGGTGCATTTTTTTTCTTAGTGATCCATATAATCGTTGCTGGAGCTACGAAGTTTGTGCTTTGTACACTACTTTCAGCAGGTGGCGTATCATTTCTGCGGATAGAACTGAGCCATAAAGCTCGGTGCAATGAAGTCAATCCTTCGGCGTTAGACCCTTGTAATCAATTATATGATATCTATGTACGGTATAATGATGTACAGTGGCGGCTCGTCATTAAGGGCCACTGTGGCCGATCCCACCAAAAATAATGTGTAACGTATATTTATTATTTTATAAATTAAAACATAACAACCCCAAACCATGATTTTTCCGAAAATTTGTGTCTGGCCCCATAAAAAAAATGATCACGAGCCGCCACTGATGCTGTTTATATGGTGTTACGTCCGCATTCGGGATACTAACTTTACTCCACAGATACTGCTCGCTATCGGGTACCCACCTAAGACTGCGTGGAACTGAGATCCGATTGTGACCACAGGCATCTTAACCAAGATTCCAACTACGAACGCTCGGACTGGACGTTAGTGCTCTAACCACTATCATGTCTCTCCAGAGATCCCTGATCTCAGTGTAGGTGAGATCGAGTTGATAGTCCTGTATGAAACGGACGATAACACGTAGGTCCCGTATTCAATTTGAGCATGTAAACAGTAAAAGAACCCTTGGCAGTTCAAAATCGAGAAGAGCAGGCTGGAAAGCCTCTGCCTGGGCAAAATTCATTAGAAAAGATTAAATATAAAATATGTACAAAAATATCTTCACCATCTTTAAAATTACATCGGCGACACTCGCCGGTGCTACAGAGTACGTGCACTGAAGCTGAGATCTTCCTGTGTAAGAAAAAGATCGGAGCACACATGAGGAGTACACATCAAAGTGCAGTGATGATGGTCGTATCAATCAATTAATCAATCAATCAATCAATTAATCAATCAATCAATCAATTAATCAATCAATCAATCAATTAAAATTAAATGATGGATCAAAGGTTCGGTTTATCCACTCAGGTGTCCTATATATTTTCTCAGTCTCTTTGAAAGTGTTGACGACAGAGCACTTACACATTAGCTTCGGTGACTATTCATAATTTTTCTCAACGCAAAGTCAGCTATTAACTCAGTTACTAGAGATATGGTTTTACAGAAGAATGTTGAGAATCCCATCAACTGCTAAATGACTAATGTGGAGGTGCTGAATGAGATCAAGACACAGAGAAAGCTTATCATCAATATAAGAATGATTCAGTCATCATTTTTCCGGCATGTGATGAGAAGGGGAGGTTTAAGAACACATTGTAACATTTAGTAAAATCGAGGGGAGAGAAGACAGGGGAAGACAGAGAGATAAAACTGTGGATAGCATTACGTCATGGCACGGAAGAGGGTCAACAACTGAGATGATAACAAACACCAGAGACAGAAATTTGTGGAGATCCATGATCGCTTACGCCAGCCGGCATGGTACCTGATGATGATGATGACTAGTGAATTTAATTTGCTTGAAGTATGCACTTTATCTACAATGTAAAACAATTAAGAACAATATGGAACGGAACTGATAGGAAAACAAAGATCAGAATACTAAGAGCATACATATTCCCAGTGGCAACGTATGGGTGTAAAGCAATGACATTTAATAAGGCAGTGGAAAAACATATATGGGCTTTTGAATATAAGTGTTGCAGAAGAGTTCTTCGTATATCTTGGACAGAGAAGAGAACAAATAGATCTATCCAGAAAGAACTCAAAATCAAAGAAAACTGGCTGATGCTGCGATAAAAGAAAGAGACAATTGAACAATTTTGGACATATAAAAAGACATGAAGAGCTGGAAAAAACCATCATGGAAGGAGGCATACAGTCAAAGAGAAGAGGAAGATCACGGAGAAGATAGATTCAAGATGTAACTGATGGTTTGAACATCAACATCAACATGGCGGCTGCAGAGATGGAACGGACTTTATATTACAAAATAACTTTATATTTTCTGTTCTATTAAATAAATTAGAAAAATTACTTCAAATACAACTAAAATCTAGCTTGCTGTGACGGTGACATAATCAATCACATTATGAATAACCTTAAATGTCTATGTCACGCATGTATTAGGGGCTGTAGCTCACTTGGTAGAGCGCTCGCTTTGCATGTGAGAGGTACCGGGTTCGATCCCCGGCAGCTCCATTAATATTTTTATTTAATTCAATTTTTTTTATTTTTTATAAAGACAGGTTGAGATTGTCGTCTGGGAACCACATGAAAATTACGAGCTGGTATGTTAAAATAATGGTAAATAAATGGCGCTGCAACACTTGTGCTTATGTAATACAGACCCGCACGGTGTCTTTTCCAAAAGCCACGTTCGTTGTTGAAGACAGTTTCACGTGCGAGTCCGTAATATTATCTATGCCATTATCTGCAAGCGGTGCAACAAGGCCTATATTGGGGAAACCGGCAGGAGACTCAGTGACCGATTCGCCCAACACTTGCGCGATATACGCCAATGCTCTGTGACCCCTGTAGCTACCCATTTCAATGATACTGGCCATTCAGGAGCTTGCGATGTCCAAGTCACAGCCATCCGATCATGTTCCTCTGATGATCGTAGTCGATTTGCTCTGGAGAATCGGTTGATTTCTTTGTATGGTACCTTGCGACCACGCGGGCTCAACGTATTACATTCTTATGCTTCTTAGTACTTTCTCTTCCCATGCTTTGTAATCTCTATGGGTATATGTTGCATGTATTACATTCTTATGCTTCTTAGTACTTTCTCTTCCCATGCTTTATAATCTATATGGGTATATGTTGCTTGTATTCAAGTTATATATTTACTAGATGTTTCATTGTTTCTTTTCTATTTCTAGTTTTTATGTGTGTTTTTGTGTTACATTTATTTCGTTATTCGTTTTTATTCCAGATTTTCCTTAGATACGTTGGTATTTGGTCGTCCATTTGTGTTTCATTTTAATTTGTCACTCCTGTTTGTCCGTTTGCTTGATAAAGGCCTTGTTGGTCGAAACGTTGCTGTTTATCGTCACTGTTTATGTATTTTGTAAACTATAGTACTTTGTTTGTACGTGTTTCACTAAAATAATGGTAGACGATTTGGTAGGAGCACGAATGTGTAAGAAACAATAAACCATATTTACCACCCTAAAGAACACCACAGCGAGCACTAATATCCTAAAGGTCACCCATGCAAACGAGGAACTTCATAAATAACAGAGTTTGTATGAAACATCTTATACGAGACACACTCGAGGGCACTTACTGGCAAAATTCATTAGAAAGATTAAACAATAACATTACTACAAAATAGTTTTGCCATTTTCTAAACTACATTGTGTACCCTCGCCTGTGCTACGAAGTTGGTGCACTTCCGCTGAAATCTTTCTGTGTTAGAAAGCGATCGAAGCAGACATAGTTACTCACCGAAGTGTAATGATGATTGGTCCTATTAATCTTCTTCTTCAAACGCTCCATTTCGACAACTTGTTAAACCACTCTTTGTGATCTCTATGTGATCCGAGCCTAAGATTGATTGTACGTTACACCAGTAATGCGCCATCTGATTTCTGCGATGCTTTTTATTTGTTTGGGTAACTTCCCTACGCCCCTACCTCATGTGCCTCTTACGACATGCCTTGTAGGTCGTAGTTGTACTATTCTTTGCTCCCCTTGCGAGCTCCGGCAGCATACAGCATCAATCAATCTGTCACAGACATAACATATTGTGGTAGTTAATACTTCAAATTGAGCATACCTTTTATGTCCACTCATGTCTACAGGAACCCTCAGCAGCATTCACGATATGAACTCAGTTAGAGAAAGTCAGATACAATGACAGCAGATCTTGACAATCAGCCGATATTTGACACCCGGCAGCAGTCCTGAGGGTTGACAACCACCCTGCATAGACGTAACAGCATTGAACACATCTCAAAACATAACTCCTGCATATCTGGAAATACGTAATAAAGTATGTAGTATGTCCAGTGGCGGCTCGTGATCAGTTTTGTTGGTGGGGCCAGACATTTTTTCCCGAATAAATCATGGTTTTTGTTGCTATATTTTAATTTATAAAATAATAAATACACGTTATACATTATTTTGGTGGGGCCCGGCCTCACTGGCCCTTAATGACGAGCCGCCACTGAGTATGTCTATATGTAGTGTGCTGTGAAATTCGTCACTCAAGCTGTATCGTTTGCTTGATAAAAGCCTTTTGGTCGAAACGTTGCTGCATATTATTATTGTTTTTTGTATTTTGTAAAACTATAGTACTTTGTCTAGCAAGAAATGAAATTGAGCTACAGAAATTAGTTGATAAGGTTTTGACAGAAAGTAACAACAAAGGACTCAGTTTGAATATTAAGAAGACAGAAGTTATGATAATATCAAAAGAGCAGATTTTGCCAAAATGCACCATCACAGTAAATGGGATTGATCTAAGACAAGTGCAGCAATTAAAATACCTCGGAGTCCTGGTAACATCAGATGGCAGATGCCGATCAGAAATAAAGAGCAGAATAGGACAAGCGAAAACACCATTCCTGAAAATGAGAAGCATTATCTGCAACAAGTCCTTGTCAATCCCGATCAGAATGCGAGTTCAGAATTCAGTGCTACATAGAACCAATACTGACATACGGATGCGAGTCATGGACAATGAACACGCAGATCGAAAAATCTCTGAGGGCCACAGAAATGTGGTTTAATAGAAGAATAATGAGAATCCTATGGACTGCTAAAATGACTAATGTTGAGGTGCTGAATAAGATCAAGACACAGAAAAAGCTTATCATCAATATAAGAAAGAGGCAGTCATCAGTTTTCGGGCATGTGATGAGGAGGGAGGTTTAGAACACATTGTGACAACCGGTAAAATCGAGGGTAGACGAGACAGGGGAAGACAGAGAAAGAAAATGTTGGATGGCCTGACTTCATGGCGCGGTAGAGCGTCAACATCTGAGTTGATAGCAAACACCAACGACAGAGATTTGTGGAGATCCATGATCGCCTACGCCTGCCGACACGGCACCTGATGATGATGATGATGATGACAGTACTTTGTATTTACGTGTTTCGCCATTGCTACATAGTTTTCTTGCAGTCTTCCCCTAAATCGATCATATCTGGAAATATATTTTCTTAAGAAGAGAAAGGAGTAATGTAGTTGTATTAACCATTTCACGCATGGTGTCCACTGTAGAGGACATCTACTCTTCGTTCGTTTCATAACAAAATAAGCGTGTGTCGTGACCTCTGACGCATTCAGTGTAGTGCTAGGAACTAGCTGTGTCTATTCATGAATTAATGGTTGGTTGTTCACAGAAATGCAATGATAGCGGTCTTATTAATCAATCAATCAAATAATCAATCAATCAAACAATCAATCAATCAAACAAACAATCAAACAATCAATCAAACAATCAAACAATCAAACAATCAATCAATCAAACAATCAAACAATCAATCAATCAAACAAACAATCAAAAAATCAAACAATCAAACAAACAATCAGACAAACAATCAACAATCAATCAATCAACAAAGCAATCAAACAATCAGACAATCAGATCAGTCAGACAGACAGTCAAGCAGTCAGACAATCAGTCAGACATCAATGAATCAATCATCAGACATCGATCAGATCAGACAGACAGTCAGACATCATCATCAGTCAGACAGTCAACATCGATCAGTCAGACGACATCAGACAGTCAGATCAGTCAGATCAGAGCATCATCAGTCAACAGACATCAGAACAGATCATCAGGCAATCAACAGTCAGACAGTCAGTCAGTCAGAACAGTCAACATCATCATCATCAGAACAGACAGTCAGACAGATCAGACAGATCAGACAGACAGTCAGACAGACAGTCAGACAGATCATCAGTCAGACAGCAGTCAGACAGTCAGACAGTCAGACATCATCATCAGACGAGCAGTCAACATCATCATCAGACAGTCAGGACATCGATCAGACAGTCAGACAGTCAGACATCAGTCATCAGGACAACAGTCGAACATCATCAACATCAGTCAGACAGTCAAACAGAACAATCAACAATCAAACAGATCAATCAATTAATCAAACAATCAAACAAACAATCAAACAATCAAATAATCAATCAATCAAACAATCAAACAATCAAACAAACAATCAAACAAACAATCAAACAATTAGAGATGGAGATATTGTTATTCACTTCTCTTTAGTTCTACAAACATTTGGGTGTCTCGTTGGCTAAATGATTAAGACCTTGCCATGCGAGTCGAAGGTCGTGGGTTCGAATCCGGACAGCGCCATTCTTTTCACAAATGCATTATTATTCCACATACCACTAGAATTGTTGCCGGAGCTACGAAGTTCGTGCAATACTCTTGGAAGGTGGCGTGCCATTTCTGCGGAGAGGGACCGAACCATATGGGGTAAAACCCGGGGCAATGAAGTCAATCCTTCGGCTTTTTTTCCGATCCAGAAGCACTTGAGCTTTTCAGCTCTTCTGACATCGTAACCCTTCGGTTCGGTGCCACGAACACCGTAAATCTGGGGAATCTGTGGCTTTTCTGCCATCCAGCGGAATTGAACCCGCACACACAGAGGGATAGTCACGCGTAGTCCAACGCGCTACGAACACGCTGGGCATACGGGCAATCCTTCGGCTTAAAAACCCCTTTAAAGAATCATTTGAACAATTCTACAGGTGCCTAGTTCAACCTTCTTCTTCTTCAACTTTCAACTCCCAGCGGAGTACAGGTCTACAACAAACTGAATCCAGCTCTAGTTCGACCTAGCTCATGAATTTCTCGGAAAAATCAATGTTATTACTTAATAGCGCACACTAAAAGTGATAGCGTAGAATATAATCGATATCAGTCAGACTGATACGTCATAGTTATATTTAGTGACTCGCGCGAGCCAATGTTGTTTTAATAGATTTATTTCTCGGTGCGCGAGTCCCACCCACATTAAATAGTCAGAGGTTCAGGCAGGTCAAGGCGAGCAAGATGTATTTTACTTTCTTTTCCTTGTCTCTAATCCTGTTTTGTCCCACAGCGTCAAGAAGAGTTTTCTAGAACGGGGTTTTGTGTGCGCTTCATAAACAGTATTTTTCGTTGCCTCTGTTATCTCTGGGGTACACCTTTTGCGTGGACTGCCTTTTGCTTTGTATCCACTTAGAGTAGCATTGCTCTTTGAGGCGCACTGTCTGTTGGTAATCTATTTATGTGGCCGAACCACTCTTCTTTTTCTGTGTTCGTTCTGTACGACCAATTTTAATCACTCTTTGTGATATGTTTGATCTTTAACAAGAACGTGTATACGTTGCACATTGGCTTGGTAGGCCCCTAAACGCATAGACTTCTACATGTTTAGGACACATGCATAGGATTTCAGCCAAACCTTCTTAGTCGCCTCTTACGACATGTATGGCAGGTAACAGCGGTTCTATTCTTTACACCCCAAATTTGGGCCCCGGTAACCACTCGGGTGGTCGAACCATTTAATTTGCTGCTTCTTGATGAAGTTAAGTACTGATGTTGTACCCACTTTTTTCCTGATGTCTTCACTTCTCAACCGGTCTCTTCCTGTTATTCCCAGCATTCTACGTTGACACACCATCTCTGTCGTGACTAGTTTTATAACTGTATGACAGGTTGTTATGGAATCTATTACTTGAACGACTATTAGTTGGTCGAGTAGGTTGAAATGAAGCTCTGCTTTAAAAACTCTTTGACTCTTACAGTGGCGTAACTATGGTTTCTGTCATCAAATGGCGTTGACTGTGGTTTTTGTCCTATACAGTCGCATAAAGAGATGAAATGTCTACGCAGAATGCTGGGCGTATCAAGAAGAGACCGGTTTAGAAATGAAGACATCAGGAAAAAATGGGTGAAACATCGGTACAGACCTTCATCAAGAAAAAGAATATGAAATTGTTCGACCATATAAGCAGATTACTAACATACAGTGAATAATGTCAAAATACAACAGACTCCAGAATTCAAATATCTCCGGAGTATATTCACAGCAGATGGAAAGATGGACAGAGAAATCGAGACTAGATGCCAGAAGGCAAATGCAGTGACATACCAACTGTCACCACTATTAAAACATTCAAGCATTAACATGGCAGTCAAACGACAACTGATAAACTGCATATTTATTCCAACTCTCTGCTATCAGTGCCAAACATGACCCTGACTAAGACACAAGAAAGAAAGATTACAACATGTGAAATGAGATGTCTACGAAAGGCTGTCAACGTTACAAGGCGAGATATAGTGAGAAACGAGAATATCAGAAGCATCGTTGGTACTATACCATGCATACAGTACATCGAGAAGCAAAGAATAAAGTGGTTCGGCCATCTAATGAGAATGGAACCACATTTACTACCATCACGTGCCTATAATAATCGACACTCAGGGCGCAGAGCACGAGGCAGGCCAAGAACACGATGGATAGATAACATCTCAGAATCCCTGCGAAAGCATGGACTGACAACGTCAAGCGCAACACACCTGGCACAAAATAGAAAACTAACTCTCCCACGACGCTTCGACAAATGTGGTTAAGATAAGATAAGATAAGACCAACAGACAGTGCGCCTCAAAGAACAATGTTGCTCCGGTACAGTGGATACAAAGCAAAAGACGGTCCACGTCAAAGGTGTACCTCACAGATAACAGAGGCGATAAAAGACAAGGTCTTAAAGAGAAATGTTACGCTGATACAGTGTGTACAAAACAAAAGGTCGTCTTTGCACAAGGTGGACCTTAGAAATAACAGACAGTGAGAAACACTATTTATGCGTGAAGCGCAAACAATAGCATGTTCTGGAAACCTCCTTTTATTTTGACGCTGTGAGACAAAACAGGATTAGAGATGGGAAAACAAGATGGCAGTGGCGTAACTATGGTTTCTGTCACCAGGTAGCCTAACAATGTTGTCACCTTCCCCAGGACATGAAACTCTCAATGTTGTCATCTTCCCCAGGCCATGAAACTCTCAATGTTGTCACCTTCCACAGGACATGAAACTCTCAATGTTATCACCTTCCCCAGGACATTAAACTCTCAATGTTGTCACCGTCCCCAGGACATGAAACTCTCAATGTTATCACCTTCCCCAGGATATGAAACTCTCAATGTTGTCACCTTTCCCGGGATATGAAACTCTCAATGTTGTCACCTTCCCCAGGACATGAAACTCTCAATGTTGTCACCTTCCCCAGGATATGAAACTCTCAATGTTGTCACCTTCCCCAGGACATGAAACTCTCAAGTCCATAGAGAATCATTCTTAAACAAGGATTGAAGCACGTAGAGACAGCTCGTTGTTTGCACAAAAAGTCATGACAATGAAAATAAAACATTGGGTTGTCAATGGACGGTCTTCAATGCCTTGTACCAGGGCCGTGCGGTATATTTTCTCAGTATGATGCAAGTCTTCGAAATGCCGCCCCTCAAATGGTTTTTCTTAAAATAACCTTCAATTACATAGAGAAACAGAGAGTCGCTGTAGCGTAGTTGTTAGTGAACTCGCTTCTCAAGGCTGGTGGTCTGGGTTCAGCTCCGCAATGCGCGTGGAATTTTTCCAGACCGCGACGGCTTTCAGGTCGACCCAGCCTCAACTGGGTACCAGACATGCTCTGGGAAAGTAAAGGCGGCCGGCGTGATGCTGACCACATCACCCATCGTGTGCCGACGGTCAATGAAAATACAGACCTAACACTGTATTGACCTATATACCACGAGGTATGAAAGGGTTCCTTTACTTTTTACTTACATAGAGAAACAAAGAATGAAGTGGTTTGGCCACTTAATAAGAATGCATCCAAACTCCACAGTATACAGTCTTCTACAACTGAACATCGGGAAAGAAGGCAAGAGGAAGACCATGGAAAAGATGGTTAGATGGCGTAGCAGAATCCTGTGAAAGAGCAAAGGTAACAATCACACAAGCCACCAGAACAGCGCAAGACAAAAACAGAAAACCACGACACTGGGCAACAACCCGGTAGCAGTGTGACAACAAAAGAAAGAAAGAAAGAATAACCTTCAATTGTAATTGTGTTTTGATTGCTTATGCCGCCCCTCTTACGCTGCCGCCTGATGCGGCCGCCTCTCTGCATCATAGCTCGGCACGGCCCTGCCTTGTACTACGCCCCAGAAATAGATTTGTCTGGCTAAAGAAGCAATAGCTGACATAATTTCCGATGTGATCCAATCTACTATAGACGTGGAGACATTTCTGCTAGAAGGGAATCCTCTATTTCATCTTCAATACAACATGACGTTGTAGAAGAGCTCTAACAAATTACCCGCTGTAGTAGAAGACTACACAGCTTCATAGCAGTTGTCCTTACCTCTAGTGCTATCTTTCTCACCCTTCCATGTGGTTTCCGATGTAGCGAAAAATAGAACTACTTTCTATTCTTGTATGTTGTTAAAGTCGACTAAAAGAGGAAGGTGGAAGAGCCGGCGACTCCACACTGTGAAGAAGGAAACAGCTACCGAAACAACTGTGCATGAAGATCCTGATACCATGACACAATTTCATAATTGTAGCGCGATGTCTTAGTTGTGATTCCGTGGTCGAGATACCTTGGTCGCGATAAATTGGTCGCGATACCTCGGTGCCGATACCTTTGTGGCGATACCTTGGTCGCGATACCTTGGTGCCGATACCTTGGTCGCGATACATTGGTCGCAATACTTTGGTCACGATACCTTGGTTGCGATACCTTAGTCGCGATACCTTGGTGCAGACACCTTTGTGGCGATACCTTGGTCGCGATACCTTGGTGCCGATACCTTGGTCGCGATACATTGGTCGCGATACTTTGGTCCCGATACCTTGGTTGCGATACCTTGGTCGCGATACTTCGGTGACGATACCTAGGTGGCGATACCTTGGTCGCGATACCTTGGTGCCGATACCTTGGTCGCGATACATTGGTCGCGATACTTTGGTCGCGATACCTTGGTTGCGATACCTTGGTCGCGATACCCTGGTGCCGATACCTAGGTGGTGATACCTTGGCGCCGATACCTTGTGGCGATACCTTGGTCGCGATACCTCAGTTGCGATTAAGACTGATCTTCTGGTAGTGTGCCATAAGCTAACAAACGCAACATTTACATAAAGTCGGACACGTGACATAAATAGATATTATAATATTTTCTTCTCAAACCGTGACATTTTTGAGAGTTTACTGCCGATTTTAAAAAGAGTGAAGTATGTTTAGCTAAGTACTTATGAAGAAAAAATGCCAAGTAATGGAGCTGTTCATAAAAAAACTACAATTATGTCGTAATCATGTTGACGTTACTCTTAACAGAACATACTTAATTATTTCTTTTTCGAACGCTCCATAGCGACCACTTGTTAACCACTCTGTGTCATCTGAGCCTAAGAGCGAATGTACGTGTGGCCAGTTATGCGTCTACAAGTAGGCCAGCACATCCGATTTCTGTTATGCTTTTTATTTACTAGGGTAGCTTCCCTAGACCCCTATCTCAGTCGGCTCTTATGACATAGCTTGTAGGTCACAGTGGTACTATTCTTTGATACCCTTGCGGGCCCCAGCACCGATCGAGAGACTTATTATTTTAAAAGTTATTAATGTTTATCCCAAGCATGAACTTTCTTTAAAAATTCTTTGTTTATTTTAATGGCGTCAAAAAAATTCAAAACAATTTAGTTTATAATCAACTTTGCTGTGCAATAACGCTTTCACGGTCGATTCAGTCATTCTACCCTCCTTCTTCAGATCATATGTTATTCATTATTGAGGAATATTCTTTCAACATATACATATGTGTCTTGCACGTTCAAAATGTATTCTAGAATTTGAATAAAATTTGGAAATGAAAATTTTTTTTTTTAATCGACTGAAAAGTTTATTAATTTTTCTTTGCAGCTTGTATTTTTCCAAATATTATAACTTATAGTCCAAAAATGACGCTTTTCGGCCCTTTTCATATTTTATTATTAAATAATTGGTGCAAAATGACAAACTGGTTAGGACAGCGGAAGCATAGTTTGAAACCGGGAAGGGCCGGGAAGTATTGTAAGCCTACTAATATAAATACTGACATATGACATTAATAGAAATACTGACATATGACATTAATAGAAATACTGACATTTGACATTAATATAAATACTAACATATGCCATTCAATAAATACTGACATATGACATTGAAAAACTGACGTAGAACATTAATAGAAATACTGACATATGACATTAATAGAAATACTGACGTAGTACATTAATAGAAATACTGACGTAGGACACTAATTGAAAAAAACTGACGTAGGACATTAATAGAAATACTGACGTAGGACACTAATTGAAAAAACTGACGTAGGACATTAATAGAAATACTGACGTAGTACATTAATGGAAATACTGACGTAGGACACTAATTGAAAAAACTGACGTAGTACATTAATAGAAATACTGACGTAGGACATTAACTGAAAAAACTGACGTAGGACATTAATAGAAATACTGACGTAGGACATTAATAGAAATACTGACGTAGGACATTAATAGAAAAACTGACGTAGGACATTACTATAAATACTGACGTAGGACATTACTACAAATACTGACGTAGGACATTACTATAAATACTGACGTAGGACATTAATAGAAATACTGACGTAGGACATTAATAGAAATACTGACATATGGCATGAATAGAAATACTGACATGTGACATGTAATTTTTGTGATTTGTATGTGATCTAAGCCTAGGAGCGATTGTATGCTGTGCCAGTTATGCGTCTACAAGTAGGCCAACACACCCGATTTATACGACGCTTTTTATTTATTTAATATGGTAGCTTCCCTATGCCCCTACCTCAGTCGCCTCTTACTACATGCCTTGTATGTCGCAGTGCTACTATTCTTTGCTCCCCTTGTAAGCCCCGAAAACAAAAGAGGCGTAATAACAAAAATAGGCACACACTATATCAAAATAAATACTACTAAACTGAACATTAATAGGTAAAAAAAACACAACAAAACTATTTAGCAGACTGCGTCTATGGAAATCAATAGAATACGTACCTTGTTACACATATGATATCCTTCTTGATTGCACCATACAGCAATATAGATTGCTTCTACCACAGAAATGTTTAATATTCGTACATATATTTAGCAATGAAACAATTCTGACAAATTAATACACTTCTGTCAATCACAAGCGGTCTAAGACCACTGGTCAGACAAAATACAGGAAACGGGCTCTAATATTAACGTCTCTGACCGGGGTAGCCCAGACAGAAAGACTGGTCAGATTGCCACGTTCTTCTGGAGGTCAGCTCCAACCGACGAGGGGAGGCAACTCGAAGTGTCTGGGAACAAATCGATGGCTTCCCATTGTAAATGATTCTTTCAGCGATTGTGTTTTTATTTTGAACAACGGGCTTAGATCCGATATATTTTCACCAAGATGTGCTCGGTTCCTTTCAGCTAGCTAAAAGTGTCAGCTTACAGGGTAGATCCAGTGACGACTGCTAGTGAATCGATTGTATCGGGAAATGAATAATTTACGTGGGTGCAAAATTCTGAAACACTTACGGTGCGATACCGGTGCTTCCCTACGATACGATGTGCGATACTGTATCCATATTGGAATATGAAGACATCATGTGCTATACTGAATTCATATTGCAATATGAAGACATCATGTGCGATACCGAATCTTCATTGTGATATGAAGACTTTATGTGCGATACCGAATCTTCATTGCGATATGAAGACATCATGTGCGATACCGAATCTTCATTGCGATATGAAGGCCTCAGTGCGATACCGAATCCACATTGCAATCTGAAGATCTCCGTGCAATACCACATCTACATTGCGATATAAAGAACTTATGTGCGATACGGAACCCACATTGCGATATGAAGATCTCATGTACGATACCGAATCCACATTGCAATCTGAAGACCTCATCTGCGATACTAACAACGCCTTACGATATGAAAATCTTGTGTGCGATACCGAATCCACAATGCGATGGGATGCGTTGGATATCAAATCCGTTTCGCTTGATTGATTGATTGATTGATTGATTGATTTATAGGACCGCCCTCACAACACTTCGAGCAGTAACCATGTGTACTCCGATCTCTTTCTTACACAGGAAGATCTCAATGGCAGTGCACGAACCCCGTAGCACC
Organism: Arion vulgaris; assembly: GCA_020796225.1. Classification (NCBI taxonomy): domain Eukaryota; kingdom Metazoa; phylum Mollusca; class Gastropoda; order Stylommatophora; family Arionidae; genus Arion; species Arion vulgaris. The sequence goes on along the minus strand of CM036769.1, from coordinate 31,713,992 downwards.
GGCGAGGGTCCGCAATGTAATTTTAAAGATGGTAAAAATTTTGTAGGAATTTTATTTTTAATCTTTCTAATGAATTTATACACGGGCAGCGGGTTTCCAGCCTGCTCTTCTCGATCTTGAACTGTCAAGGGTTCTTTTACGTGCTCAACTTGAACACAGGACCTACGTTTTATCGTCCGTCTTCAATAGGACTGGGAACTGGATCTCACCTACACTGAGATCAGGAATCTCTGGAAAAATATACATATGGTCCACAAGTACCGTTGGAGCGAGAGGCGAGCATCTAACTTCTAAGTCACAGAGATCCCAACACTAACTTTTTAAAAACTCTTTTTCATTATGCGGATCTACTGCGATATACATAATCCACATAACCAGTGACGGCTCGTGATAATTTTTGTTGGTGGGGCCAGACATTTTCTTCCGGAAAATTATGGTTTTTGGCTGCTATGTTTTAATTTATAAAATAATAAATACACGTTAAACTTTATTTTGGTGGCCCGGCCCCACTGGCCCTTAATGACGAGCCGCCACTGCACATAAAAATATGAAGACATCTGGTACAGTACCCAATCCTCCTGTGATAAAATAACATATTTTCCGGAATATATGATTCATCAGTTATATAGTATTAAAACTAAATTACGAATTTTCAATTCAAATGTTGTATCAATCCTAACCCAGATTCACGGTGTTCGTCGCACCGAGCCGAAGAGCTGAAAGCTCAAGTGCTTCTGGATCGGGGAAAAAATCAATCCTAACATCTGCTAGCGAGAGTTGGAAAATGACTAAAGATATAGAAAGCAAGTTGAATGCATTTGAAAATAGATGTCTGCGAAAAATAATGAATATAAAATGAAGCAATTCATGAGAAGTTATGAAATCAGTGAAATGTCTGGTCAATCACTAGTGACAACTGTTATAAGAAAGAGAAGATGAAGATATGTTGGACACACCTTGAGAAGAAATGATCAAAGATTATCGAAGCAGGCATTGAAGTGGAATGCAAAGGGTTCAAGAAAGAGAGGATGACCTAGGAGACCCTGAAACGAGCTTTGCTGAGAGAGGCAAGAAATATCGGTCTCAATTCCATGGAGAAGATTGAGCAAGTTGTCCAGGATAGAGCGGTATGGAGAAAATGCTTGCAGGCCCTATATAAGGTATAATGGTACGAGAGAAATTGTTATTATACGATTCATCTTGGGAAGAAAAGTTAGAGTAAACGATAAGCATAGTTACAGTTTTTTTCAAACTAAGGTGAAAAAGTAAACGATAAGCATACTATAATTTACGATATAGCTAAGGTGCAAAAGTAAACGATTAGTAGTTTTCAAAGCTGACAACCGAACAGTTTAATCTTTTACCTGAGTTTATTTTCCTTTCTGCTTCTTATTCTTCTTTGCCCACCTTTTTTAATGGCGTTTGTTACATTGTTTGCTACATTATATAGCACTACGCTACATATATAGCACTATGCTACTTTCGGCTAGACGTATCGGTTTTCAGAACATTATTTTTGACACCGAGATTGTCTCTCTCTTTCGATCTCTACTCGCATACTGCAGTGACGCAGCCTGTTACATGGGTAAAGACATGGATATGACTTATTGACTTGATCAGTACTTGACTAGAGCTAGTCCTACAATGTATCAACTAGAGTCAGTTATTGTCTTGATCAGTACTTGACTAGAGCTAGTCCTATAATGTCTCAACTAGAGTCAGTTATTGACTTGATCAGTACTTGACTAGAACTAGTCCTACAATGTATCAACTAGAGTCAGTTATTGACTTGATCAGTACTTGACTAGAACTAGTCCTACAATGTATCAACTAGAGTCAGTCATGTTTGTCTAGAGGGTCTTTTTTTCTTTTTTTCGGTTCAGAAGTACTTGAGCTTACAGCTCTTCGGCTTGGTGCAATGGACATCGTACACCCTTCGGTTCTGTGCCACGAACACCGTAAATCTGGAGAACCTGTGGCTTTTTGCCAGCCCGCGGAATTGAACCGCACTCACAGATGGCTCGTCACCCGTCGTCCAACAAGCTGCGAACACCCTGGGAAGGCGGTGTGGGGGTGGCTATTAAAACCTATTACTCACGTTTTATAAATATACTTGAAGCTACTATGTATACTTGTGTGTATGTTTGTTATATGTGTATACTTGTGTGTATGTTTGTTATATGTGTATACTTGTGTGTATGTTTGTTATATGTGTATACTTGTGTGTATGTATGTTATATGTGTATACTTGTGTGTATGTATGTTATAGGTGTATACTTGTGTGTATGTATGTTATAGGTGTATACGTGTGTGTATGTATGTTATATGTGTATACTTGTGTGTATGTTTGTTATATGTGTATACTTGTGTGTATGTATGTTATATGTGTATACTTGTGTGTATGTATGTTATATGTGTATATGTATGTGTATGTATGTTATATGTGTATACTTGTGTGTATGTATGTTATAGGTGTATACTTGTGTGTATGTATGTTATAGGTGTATACGTGTGTGTATGTATGTTATATGTGTATACGTGTGTGTATGTATGTTATAGGTGTATACGTGTGTGTATGTGTGTTATAGGTGTATACGTGTGTGTATGTATGTTATATGTGTATACGTATGTGTATGTATGTTATATGTGTATACGTGTGTGTATGTATGTTATAGGTGTATACTTGTGTGTATGTATGTTATATGTGTATACTTGTGTGTATGTTTGTTATATGTGTATACTTGTGTGTATGTATGTTATATGTGTATACTTGTGTGTATGTATGTTATATGTGTATACGTATGTGTATGTATGTTATATGTGTATACTTGTGTGTATGTATGTTATAGGTGTATACTTGTGTGTATGTATGTTATAGGTGTATACGTGTGTGTATATATACTGTTGTTTTGTCTCAGGTATACACAAAAAGCTTATCGTATGTGTTTATGCAAGCACTGTTCGATTGAATGCGACCTGATTACTCTGTGTTCTGAGTCGACGCTGTTTAAAAAGACACGACTAAGTAATACTATTTTGGGGGAGAACTAGCTAGCTGGTTGTGCTTTGAAAGACGCTCGTGTGCACTGTTATGCAATGGGTGACGTACGAAGTAATGGTTTGTGATTCGAATTATGTGTTTGGTAAATTGATTTTTTACGGAGACCCTTAATACTTGTCTAGTTGCTTGATAAAGACTTTTCCATTCAAAATTCGATTTGGTTTGTTACTACACTTTGTGGGCTTTTGTTTTTATTCAAAGAAGTCTCTTCTTCTCCTTCTTCTTTGCGTTCGTTCTTTACGACCAATTTTAATCACTCTTTGTGTTTGATCTTTGCCAAGAACGTGTATACGTTGCACATTGGTTTGTGGGCCCCTAAACGCATAGACTTCTACACGTTTAGGACACATGCATCCGATTTCAGCCAAACCTCCTTAGTCGCCTCTTACGACATCCATGGCAGGTAACAGTGGTTCTATTCTTTACACCCCAAATTTGGGCCCCAGTAACCACTCGGGCGAATCAAAGAAGTAATGTAAGTTTGTACTTTTATTCCTGTGCCAAGCCGTGGTCCCCACAACATAAGACCGACTAGCCAGAGCCAACTATAAACTTATGGGCCTTCGGACTCAGGTAAAAATTATGGGAAATCAGACCACAACTACACCACGTGACCTCGCATTCTAGTAATTGGTGTATATAAACGTATCCATTTTATAATCAACACAAAATGCTAAATCAAAGTTATATTATGTAACAAGTTAAGTTTAACAATAAGGAATATCAATATTATGAATAGTTTTCACCAATAAATAACCATAGACTCACAGAATTGAGTAAAATTGCAAAAATAAGCTTGCATTGTTCTATCAAACATCTGTAATTTCCAGCCCCCTTTTCTGATCTAGGTCAGGGATTCCCCGGTCAGTTGTCTGGTCTAGTTATCTAGTTATCTAGTTGTCTAATTATACGGACATTTATGTTTAATGGGGGCTGGTTTTTGTATATGTTTGATAGAACGCTGTACGCTTTTTTGCAATTTTACTCAATTCTATGCGTTTCTGGTTAGTTATTGATGAAAAATGTTATTAATACTGATATTCCTTATGTTTAAACTGAATTTGTAACATAATATAACCTTGATTTAGCATGTTGTGTTGTTTTTAATATGCATTAGTCTATATACAATAATGCTGGAATGCGAGGATCACGTGACAGTTGTGGTCTTACTTCTTAAAATTTGTTATTTGAGCCCGCCAGCCGTATATTATCGGAGGCTACGACCAGGCAGTTTCTTCTTCTACGTTCGTTTTACATCCACCTTTTGTAAAACCCTCATTTGTGGTCTGCATCTGATTTGAGCATTAGCGCGTTTGCTGTGCCAGTTAGCCGCCTACAGTCCCGTATAACAGTACATCCGGTTTCTGCATGTTTTTTATTCGGGCTCGCCTTCCTGGGTCGCAAACAAAGAGAACTGCCATTGGAGAGTCCAGGCGAAATAGCGTCCAGAACTCTAGACGACCATGATCACCATTAGACTTTGACATCGCAGTCAACGTTTTCTAGTCTACACCCCTTGGAGGTGGGGTTGGCTTATGTATTCTGTGGGTCATCAGCAGCCTACTAAGTTTCACTTTTCGCCCTTCCTTGCGAGACTAGCCGACCCAACTTCTGCTGGATGCATAGCTAGACGTAGAGCATACAGTGTAGACCGGACATAACGTTTAGACTTTCGACTTCAGACTGGTGAATCTTCTAGAGAATATTTATGATATTGGATCATCATCGTGTGCCGTGCCGTCTGACGGTCATGGATCGCCACAAATCTATGTCCCTGGTATTTGCTATCATCTTAGATGTTGATGCTCTTCCGTGCCATGAAGTCTGGCTATCCAACATTTTCTCTCTCTCTCATTTACCCTCGATTTTACCAGTTGTTACAATGTGTTCTAAACCTCCCTTTCTCACCATATGCCGGAAAAATGATGACTTCCTCTTTCTTATATTTTTTTTTACAGATATCCGAAATTTTATTTCAAATCCCAGAAGTCCGCGTGACACATAACAACGATGGATGCCACTCTACGAGATTAGCAATCTTCTGTTCCGAAGATAGCGTAACCACGTCTCTCTTGCAATATCCAGGCGTGCTGAAGATGAAAGGGCTGCTACTCTCCTGGTATATATGTCGTCATGTCTACAGTAAGCCACACCACACAGAGAATAATATCGACCCCCCGCTTCGTTAGCCAGACGAATATGTTTATATGAGTCGCACTACGAGAAAGTGATACAAGGTTTTGTTCAATGAAACTGTTACATGTTCGTGTCGTGCCAAGCACGTCTCGTCCGCCTCTTCCCCCACGTTACACTTTGTAAAAAAGTTAGCCAGACGAATATGTATATATGAGTCGCGTTTTGAGAAAGAAGTACAAGGTTTTGTTCAATGCATTTCTATTACAAGTTAGTTACATGCCAAGCACGACTCGTCTCTGCCTCCCTCAACCTCCCCACCCCTGCCTCCCTCACCCTCCCCATCCCGTTACACTTTGTAAAACAGTCTTAATGTTTTTGTTTTTGGATGTATTTCATCAATATCTTATTCCTAAAAACGTTTGTACTTGTTGTTAAGTAGTTAAAAGACCATTTGTTATACTATGTGGCAGTGGCGGCTCGTCATTAAGGGCCAGTGGGGCCAGGCCCCACCAAAAATAAGGTGTAACGTGTATTTATTATTTTATACATTAAATTATAACCTCACCGAAACCATGATATTTTCGAAAATTTCTGTCTGGTCCCACCAACAAAAATGACCACGAGCCGCCACTGCTATGTGGTATTTAGGGTAATACGGTGTTAGGCCCATATTTGTTGTTGACCGTCGGTACACAATGGGTGATGTGGTCAACATCACGCCTGCCGCCTTTACTTCCCAGTGCTTTTCCTGGTACCCATTTGAGGCTGGGTCGATCTGAGAGCCGTAATGGTCGAAAACAAATTGAACGCCCATTGTGAAACTGAACCCGGACCATTAGCATAAGAAGCAACTTCACTAACAACTACGCTACAGCAGCTCTCGTACTTTGTGAAGAGTCACAACATTTTTATGTAATCTTAGTAGCTTTCGCCGGGATACCAGATCGTAGATTAACATGATACATTAACCCTTTCACTCCGTCATTTTTTTTATTACCTCTGTGGGCATTTATATTGCAATGTATACTTAGAGAAGATCGCCTGCCCAGCGTGTTCGTAGCGCGTTGGATGACGGGTGGCAAGCCCCTGTGAGTGCGGTTTAACTCCGCAGGCTGGCAGAAAAATAACAGGTTCTCCATATTTACGGTGTTCATCTGCACCGAACTGAAGGGTCTCGATGTCCATGGCACCGAGCTGAAGAGTGAAAAGTTCAAGTGCTTCTGGATCGGAAATAAAAAAAATTGTAAAATACTTATACAAAATATATGGCCAAAATGCATAACAAATGAGGAGCTTTTGAAACGAACGGACTGTGCATCCTTGGAGACCATCATTAAGAGACGAAGATGGAGGTGGTTTGGACATGTATGTTGTATGCCAGTAGAGGCATTGGCTAGGACAGCTCTCAGATGAACAGCGGATGGCAAGAGAAGACATGGGTATCCAAAGGAAACATGTAGAAGAACTGCGGAGAGAGAGTTGAAGGAGTGTGGCCTGACGTGGGAAACGGTTGGTAATAAGACAGCAGAACGTCAACAGTGGAAGTCTCTTGTGGAAGCCGTATGTGTCAATCGGGACAGGAAGAGGATATAGAATAAATAGTATCCTTATACTGTATCATGAGAAGAAATGGTCAAATAATATCAAAGCCAGTGGCGGCTCGTCATTAAGGGCCTGTGGGGCCGGGCCCTACCAAAAGTAATGTGAACGTGTATTTATTATTTTATAAATTAAAATATAACCTAACCCAGAACCATGATTTTTCAAAAAATGTTTGTCTGGCCCCACCAACAAAAATTATCACGAGCCGCCACTGATCAAAGCAGACATTGAAGTTGGATGTAAAGGGTTCAAGAAAGAGAGGACGATATTTGGAGACCCTGAAACGAACTTTCCTGAGAGAGGCAAGAAAAATTGGTCTCAGTTCCATGGAGAAGATTGAGCGAGTTCCCCAGGATAGAGCAGTATGGAGAAATTGCTTGCGTGCCCCCTTCTTCTTCTTCCTCTTCTTTTGTCGTCACACTGCTGTCGGGTTGTTGCCCAGTGTCGTGGTTTTCTATTCTTGTCTTCCGCTGTACTAGTGGCTTGGGTGCTTATTATTTTATCTCTTTAACAGGATTCTGCTATGCCATCTAACCCTCTTTTTCGTGGTCTACCTCTTGCCTTCTTTCCTGATGTTCTGTTGTAGAAGACTGTGTATACTGTGGAGTTTGGATGCATTCTTATTAAGTGATCAAACCACTTCATTCTTTGTTTCTCAATGTAATTCAAGCAAGGTTCTGTGCCAACTTTCTTTCTTGGCAGGCCCCTATGTAACGTATACCGGATACGAGAGGCAGGGCCGCGCCGTGCTATGTTACAGAGAGGTGGTCGCATCAGGCGGTGCCATAAGGAGGGCGGCATGGGCAGTTAAATCAAAATTACAATTGAAGGTTATTTTAAGGAAAAAACATATAAGGGGTGGCATTTCGAAGACTTGCATCATACTGAGAAAATATACCGCACGACCCTGACGAGAGGAATTATTATTATACTTATACTGTATTCGCCAATATACTGTCTTTGCGTAATCTTAAAAAATAATACTAGTCAGTATAAAGGCTTAAAGTAGCGAAAATGTTAAAAGAAGCAATCCTCGATAAACAAACCGAGTGTACTTGCACCAAACAGCATCTCTCCGGTTGAGCGAGAGTCAGATCAATACTGAACACGTCATATAATGGAAAGCAAGTACTTGCTGCTCCTTGATGGCAAGAACACATAGCCGCGTGGCATTGTGACCCGGATGTGATGGTAGATATGCCTTCAACTATCGATCACATGCCTAGTCTAGAAGAATGTTATCAAACCATCAGGTAGTTGCTGGTGCAGAATGATTATTATATTCGGCGTTTATTTCCATATTTAATCATTAATTTTTCATTATATATGTAATACTGTATATACCCGGCTTTGTTCAATCACCCTATTATACTGAACGCAAATTTAGCAAAGTATTTTAATACAATGCAATCATTTCTTTATTAGTCTAGCGGTGAACCAGACTTTTTTTTAAAACCTCTACCAGTGGTTAATAGGGAATACAAAGATCCTCATTATCATCAGGTGTCGTGCCTGCTGGAGTAGGCGATCATGGATCTCCACAAATCTCTATCTTTGGTGTTTGCTATCAACTCAGATGTTGACGATCTACTGTGCCATGAAGTCAGGCTATCCAAAATTTCCCCTCTCTCTGTCTTCCTCTGTCTCGTCTACCTTCGATTTTACCGGTTGTCGCAATATGTTCTAAACCTCCCTTTCTCATCACATTCCCAAAAAATGATGACTGTCTCTTTCTTATATACAGGGCCATGCCTTGCTATGATGCAGAGAAGCGGCCGCATCAGGCGACACCGTAAGGGTGCGGCATAAGCAGCGAAATCATAATCACAATTGAAGTTTATTTTAAAGAAAAAACATTCAAGGGGCGGCATTTCGAAGACTTGCATCATACTAAGAAAATATACCCCACGGCCCTGCTTATATTGATAATAAGCTTTCTCTGTGTCTTGATCTCATTCAACACCTCAACATTAGTTATTTTAGCAGTACTGGAATTCTAATCATTCTTCTGTAAAACCACATCTCTGTGGCCCTCAGAGATTTTTCGATCTGGTGTGTTCATTGTCCATGACTCGCATACGTATGTCAGTATTGGTTCTATGTAGCACTGAATAACTCGTATAACACAAATACAAAGATACAATAGACAAAAATGGTTGCTTGTGAAGGTTCTTCTTTCTTTTCTTCTTGTGTCGTCACACTGCTACCGGGTTGTTACCCAGTGTCGTCACACTGCTACCGGGTTGTTACCCAGTGTCGTCACACTGCTACCGGGTTGTTACCCAGTGTCGTCACACTGCTACCGGGTTGTTGCCCAGTGTCGTCACACTGCTACCGGGTTGTTGCCCAGTGTCGTCACACTGCTACCGGGTTGTTACCCAGTGTCGTCACACTGCTACCGGGTTGTTACCCAGTGTCGTCACACTGCTACCGGGTTGTTGCCCAGTGTCGTCACACTGATACCGGGTTGTTGCCCAGTGTCGTCACACTGCTACCGGGTTGTTGCCCAGTGTCGTCACAATGCTACCAGGTTGTTGCCCTGTGTCGTCACACTGCTACCGGGTTGTTGCCCTGTGTCGTCACACTGCTACCGGGTTGTTACCCAGTGTCGTCACACTGCTACCGGGTTGTTGCCCAGTGTCGTCACACTGCTACCGGGTTGTTGCCCAGTGTCGTCACACTGCTACCGGGTTGTTATCCAGTGTCGTCACACTGCTACCGGGTTGTTACCCAGTGTCGTCACACTGCTACCGGGTTGTTACCCAGTGTCGTCACACTGCTACCGGGTTGTTGCCCAGTGTCGTAGTTTTCTGTTTTTGTCATTGCGTTACTCTAGTAGTTTGGGTGATAGTTATTTTTGCTCTTTGACAGGATTCTGCTATGCTATCTAACCATCTTTTTCGTGGTCTTCCTCTCGCTTTCTTTCCGGCTGTTCTGTTGTAGAAGACTCTGTATACTGTGGAGTTTGGATGCATTCTTATTAAGTGGCCAAACCACTTCATTCTTTGTCTCTCAATGTAATTCAAGCAATGTTCTGTCCCAACTTTCTTTCTCATGATGATGTTGGGGACTCATTCTTTTATGGCGCTTTTGGTAACTTTTCTTAGTTATGGCATTTCACATGTAGTTATTATGGTTATTTTTCATCGACTGTGCTTTGATCATTGTCCATGCTTGGCTCTGGTAACACAGAGTAGGAATGAATCTGCTGTTGATCATCTGTTGTTTAGCTGTCAATGAGATGTTTGTGTGTCTTAACAATGGGTCTAGCTCAGGGGTCGGCAACCTGCGGCTCGCGAGCCGCATGCGGCTCTTTCGATGTCAAGTTGTGTCTCTTTCGATGTCAAATTGCGGCCTTCCAGTTCCATGCGCAAAAAATAATTATATTATTTTATTTTCAAAACTCGTAGCAATCTATTAAAATCATTTATTTCAGGTTTAAATTTTTGATATAAATAAATATTATTTCGTATTTAAAGCCATTTATTTGAAATCAAAAATCAAATTTATATACCTAATCCTAATCAAATACCATAATATTGAAACAACAATTTTAGTGGCTCTTTAAAAACTGAGAAATTTTGTAAAGAGGCTTTAATCCCCTACTAAACAAACAACAAACAAACAAATTATAACTTTTGGCTCTTCCGTCTCAAAAGGTTGCCGATCCCTGGTCTAGCTGGCAGGTTACAGCATTTGCTTTTTTTCCTCAATCTCTCTGTCTAGTCTTCCTTAGTTAATACTAGCGAAACACGTACAAACAAAGTACTTCGCTATTTACCAAGTTTTACTGCAGTCTTCCCCCTATTTCGATAGTTCAATACTACTTTGGTGGAAAGAGAACAAAACGAATACTTATTGTTATAATGTTTCGAAATAATTGATTTCATATTTCCTATCAATTGTATCTACTTGTAAAGTCATCTGACACATATTTTTTGTTTTACCGCTAATAAATGTGAACATTTTGAATAATGGGAACATAGCACAGAGACTTTGTTTACTGTGGTCAATATTGTGTCCGATTTTCGGCCAAGTCAGTGCATCGCAATGTCGTGGGACGGATTAGCGTAATGCATAAATGTTAATATATTGACTCGGACACAACAGCGTTGTTGGTTCAATCCTACATTCGACGACCCACACGTGAGGAATGGAATTGGCCATCCTACAGCCTGCACACTATGGTCTAGAAATGTGAAGTAACTAAGGTCTGAGAAGGCTACGGATATTGATTTTTATATGAGTGAATCTGATCTATCATGGCTCTCACAAATACAGATTGCGTACAGTATGAGTGAATCTTATCTATCATTGCTCTCACAAATACAGATTGCGTACAGTATGAGTGAATGTCGTCTATCATGGCTCTCACAAATACAAATTGCATACAGTATGAGTGAATGTCGTCTATCATGGCTCTCACAAATACAAATTGCATACAGTATGAGTGAATCTCATCTATCATAACTCTCACAAATGCAAATTGCCTACACTATGAGTGAATGTCGTCCATCATTGCTCTCACAAATGCAAATTGCGTACAGTATGAGTGAATACTCCATGAGCATGTTTCGTAAAGTCGAATCAGGTATGGTGAGACGCAACTGGGTGGGAGGTACTGGTACAGACAATGATCAGAGAAATCACCTTTATTTTTGTCCCTGGGCACGCAGGAGTTAGGGGTAATGAACGAGCTGATAGATTGGCTGGCTTATCTACAATATCAGAGGGAGCTGCAATGGATCGAAGTGACATTCTTCACGCATTGAGAGAGTCTTTCCGAACAGAGGAGTTTCAGGGCTGTGAGTCCCACGCGCTGACCAGATTGAAAGAAATGGGTGTCAATATTGGTGCAGCCCGAAAAGAACGACATACTAAATATGCAAAGAGATTGATAAATCAACATCGAACTGGCGTGTTGGGTCGCTGGAAGCTGCTGTATTTGCTGAGGCGGAGATCGGAGCACCTATGGACATGTCCGGGGTGCTATGATGATAGTCTCAGATAACTGATAACTGTTGAGTGAATCTCATCTATCATTGCTCTCACAAATGCAGATTGCGTACAGTATGACTGTCGTCTATTGAGTCTTCCAATCTCCGATATGCTACTTTGATATACTGTTTTGGACATATCAACGTTCCCAATTGTGCAATAGCAGACAAACTTGCATCCACAGCACCAATCGTCGTGGAATTTAAGATGGATAGTGGCGACTACCATCTGTTACTAAGCAACCGATTGTTGTGTCAGGTTGGTTACTCAAATTGATGCTTGCAAGAAATGAGTACTACAACAGCAGCTTCTTCTTCTTCTCTTCCATCATCTACTTATTTATAGAAGTTTGGGGGTGTAGTGATCTTGTGTGAGCTTATATTAAGGCACTTTGTCGTTTGCTGTTATTCATTATCTTAAGGTTCTTCGTGATGCCATCGCTCCATCTTTTTTCGTGTTTTCTTCTTCTTCTTCGTTCTCACTAGATTGGGATTTCGGATTCTCTAATAAAGGCAGCCGTCTGCCTCAGATTATCAAGCCACGCCATACAGTTTGTCTTGGACGCTAGTGTAAGTGGGCCACCTCTTTCTTCTCAAGTCTGCACACTGAGGGCAGTTCTGTAGGATATAATTCCTATGATTTCTGCTTCCCCGTTTGTGTCGACCTCTTCCCGCAGTAAGTTTTGGCCACCCTCATGATGGTAGATCTGACATTCTTACTGCGTGGCTAAATCTCCGAGGCAGATTGGCGACCGTAGAATCCGTTATCCCATTCCTCATTGTGAGGGTCGTTGCACCATGTTATGCGCCTTACGGCCTGGTGCATCCGTTTTCTGCAAGCATTTTTCGGGTTAGCATTCCCTAGCGGACACATGCATCCGATTTCAACCAAACCTCCTTAGTCGCCTCTTACGACATGCGTGGCAGGTAACAGTGGTTCTATTCTTTACACCCCAAATTTGGGCCCCGGTAACCACTCGGGCGTTTTCGTGTTTTAACTCTTGCTCTGTACGTTTTCAGTGTGGCTCTCTGTGGTAGACGATACCAGGGCATTCTAGTTAAGTGTGCAAACTATTTAATCTGTTGTTCTTTTATGAATTGCATGATTGGTTTCACATCCAGTCTTCTTCTGATTTCGTCATTTCTAATTTTGTCTCTTTTTGTTACACCTGCAGCTCTTCTAAGACGCCTCATCTCCGTCGTTATAATTTTCCGCTCATTAGCTGTTTTAAAAAAAAAAAAAAACAACGGATAAGTCATTTCGGCACTTTAACCTGGTTATTTTTTTTTTGGTGGAGCTGAGAGCCCTACGTAGTTTTGTTTGTTTGTTCTGTTTATGTTTGATGATGTTTTTAGTATAAACAGTGACAGTACATCACAATAAACAGTGACAGTACATCACAATAAACAGTGACAGTACATCACAATGTAATGCGAAGCACGATATTTCTACCAAAATTATTATATCAGTGTCATACCTGAACTTTGCAAAGGGTTCAAGAAAGAGAGGTCGACCTAAGGAGACCCTGAAACGAACTTTGCTGAGAGAGGCAGGAAATATCGGTCTCAGTTCCATGGAGGAGATTGAGCGAGTTGCTCAGGATAGAGCGGTATGGAGAAATTACTTGCAGGCACTATGTAACTTATAACGGTACGAGAGGAATTATTATTATTATTATATCTGAACTTTGTTATCAAACGGCATTAAAAAATAGTCACGACAGAGGTGAAGTGTCAGCGCAAAGTGCTGTGGGTATCAAGAAAAGAGTGGTACAAAATCATAACTTAACTTCACCAAGAAACATTAAATTTAAATGGTTTGATCACATAACTAGACTACATAAAGACTCAAGTGGGCAGAAGTATGGACAGAGCCGATATCATCAATGCGGTACGCTCTCAATTGTGTGACAGGGGCGAGTCTCAGACACTGGAACGAGTTCGAGAATTAGGCATTAAGTTTGGACATGCCAGCAGTGTCGTCTTCGTGGTAGAGAGAGAAGATATAGTAATCAACGTCTCATTGGTACTGTGAGCAAATGGGCTTTGGGATGTCTGCTGCAACGGAGGACTGAGCACGAATGGGAATGCCCAATGTGCCATGACGTTCATAACATAACATAAAGACATTCTATAATGACAGTGCTATTCAAATACAGAGAATTCAAGGTAAAGGTCTATTGAAAAGATGGGTTAAAGAAATAACAAAGGCAGTGAAAAGGCACCAAGTACGAAGCGCATACAAGAGCCCATTCTTTAATTGTCTTCTTATCCTGACACTGTGAAGCAAACCATGATTGCGGAAAAAAAGAAAAGAAAAATAACCGTCCATCGCAATTACCACTAAAAGAGCATTCTACAACATTGTATTTCTACCGACATTACGCAATCAGTGTCAGACCAGTGTCAAACCTGCACGCTGACATCAAAGTACATTTTTTTTAAAACTAGTCGCTGTAGGCAACCCAAAATTAGATAGAGAAACGAAACGAAGGAATAAAAGAAGTAGCAGTAAGATGTTACACATAATATGTCATGGCATCAAATACTTTGTTCTACTATAATACTGAAACGCATTCTATAGTAGGCTATATCTTAATCAGTTATTTTTGTCTTATTACGCAAATTTAAACAGGATATTTACTACAATTTGGTTGCTTTATAGTTATTAGTTGTTGGTTCCTGAACCAAAGTGCCTTCTGGCAGATATATGGGTTATTAATCTTCTTTAATAGGTGTCGAATGGTATGCAGGCTATAAATGGTTCATATGGTGTCAGAAGAGCTGCAGGTGTGAGAATAAGAGACAAAATTAGAAATGAAGAAATCAGAAGAAGACTGGATGTGAAACCAGTCTAGAAATTCATAAAAGAACAAGAGATTAAATGGTTTGGACACTTGACAAGAATGCTCTGGTATCGCCTACCACAGAGCCACACAAAAAAAGTATAACGAGTACAAAGCAAGAGGAAAACCACGCAAAAAATGGAGCGACGGCATCAAGAACAGCCTTAAGAAAATGAATATCAGCTTACAAAGTGCCTTAAAACAAGCACACACAAGATGCTTCCCCCTTCCCAACACTTCTATAAAGAAGTAAATGGTGGAAAAGAAGAAGTATTCTAAAGATACTTTAAATAAATACAAGGGGCAGTAACTGCTAAAGACGTTTTCGCTTATTTGTTGCTATGCGACACGTAAAGCAGACTAAACTTGTGTTTAACCAATGTGTAATATGTTACCATTAAATGATTGCTAAAAGTGTACACAATATTGAATAGAAAGTAATTTAGATTGGTTATTATAGCAGTTCTTGTAATTGCTTGATGAAATTTATAGGAACTTGAGCTTCAGTTAATATGGCTAACAAAGTGTATACTGGTGCACCCTTCGGAATTCAAACAATGAGGTTAACTGTGAGACTGTTTTTTTTGTGTATGTGTTTATTTTTCAAAGGTTGATAGATTTACATGGACAGTACTTTTTTGTAGATGTCAAGGTTTTCCCTAATAAGTCAGTGGGATAACAGTCGCCATATTTACCAAATTTCTATTAATGGGGTAGTTGGCAGACACTAAAATGAAATTAAAATGGTGAATCATGTATGCCCAGTTGAGTAATAGTATAGTAGCGAAAGTGCATTGACTTGTATCATATCATATACTGATATTCTGAAGACATTATTAAGAGTGATTGAAACAAACAAACAAACAATAAATAGTACTGGAATTAGAATTAATTGCAGACCATGCAATGTTTATAACATCTGTGAGTATCACAAATTACAGACTCACAAACTTGGACAAGTAATACTATGAATCATATGTGAAATTTACAATGTCTTCCTAGTATTACTCTGTATCAGCCATCAGTCTGTCTATCCAGCAGCATTTCTAACAGTGTGCTTATTCATTTCAACCCACTCACCTGTCCAGGAAATCATCTAGCCTGTGATTTATTTTATGTGTCAAGTTTATTTCAAATCAACTAGCATAGATCTTCTATCATATTTAATTGCCAATTCATTTATTATTTATTTCGTTTACATTTACAGATTTGATATCAATGGAGTTCATCCGAAACGAAGAGCTCCAGGCAGCTGTAGCAACATTGTTTCTGATAACAAATTCATGTTGGATGAGGTGCATTTTTCAGTTCAATAATTCATGTTTGCTATGCTTGGTAAAAAAAAAAAATGTCTACCTGAGCAATATTATTTACTTGTATCTCTTTCCTGCTAATTCTATGAGTTTTCCAATGGATACACAATTCTGTCTTTGAATCTCTCTCTCTCTTGTGATCACCTCTTAGTCTGATGTACCAGATTTCCCCATAAATTCTGCTGTTGTTTTTAGGGACTCTGTCCCTCCGTTCTGCTTCTCATTTAGCTCTGTATTTTCTGGCCAGGTTTCATTTCTCAGGCCTGCTAGCAGTGGGCAGTCTTGCAATAGGTGCTCTGCCGTCACGTCCACCTTTTTGCAGTGGCACAGGCTAGTTGTGCCAATTTTAAATTTGTTGTAAAGGTGGGAGTGGAGTCTGTTATGGCCGGTATGGAGGCGGAATATGACAACTTGTTTGCTATGGGACAGACCATAGTACCCATCTTTGGCGCTGTGTTGAGGGTGGTCGTGCAACCACTTCTCTCTATATCATCTCTAAACATCACCATCGGATGGTTGTTTTAGCATCTTTGAATCTGATTTCTGAGCCAACTTAATCTACAATGTTATTTTTGTGTCATGTATAAATATGAGAATACACTACCAAATGTTGTGTAAGGAACAAACCATTTCCATTAGACACTGAACAGGACATGATGTCAGAAACTGTCAACTATCCAACTATCTGGCAAGTTTAGATAGATTATATAACAATCAGTTTTTTCTTCTTAAAAAAACAGGATACTGAGATATCTTACACAATGATGTGCAGACTACATTACTTCAATATTTATCATCATGAAATTCAGTACTAAGTATTTTAGCCAATTATTTCAGGATTCAGAGACTCAAATGGTTTGGCCACTTTGTGAAAATTAACCCAAGTACACCAGTTGCAAGAGAGTACAACCTGGAAATGAAATCATCAAGAGGAAGGAGCACACCAAGAAAAAGGTGGATTGATGGAGTTAAAGACATTTTAAAACTTCACAATACCACAGCATATCAAGCGACTGATCATGCACTATCTTGGAAACCGATCATCAGTTTAACCTGCTATGCCTAACGGTAAAAAGTTAGAGAAGGACAAAAGAAAGAAAGAAAGCTTTAAAGATTCAGTGTTGCACAGTGTTATTGAGGTGGATTTGCATACCAATAGAAAGTGTCCAATTTCCAGTACAGTTTATTCCCCAATCACCACACATAAAATTCTGTACCAAGATTATTTTAGTTAAGAAAATATTTAAAAAATTTGCAGGAGCTACAGTGCAAATGTTTTATTGCTGACACTTTCAGAAAAGTGTGCCTTTTGTGCAGGGAAGTCAATTTTATACGATTTTCTGATTCTTATACGATTTTCTGATTCTATTTGTTCCAGGCAGTTAATAATGATAAGTTAAATTATTTTAGTAGTCTAGAAATTAATTTACTTCAACAGTCCAGGAATTAAAATTTGGCACCAAAAAAAATAGAATTGAATGTTATTAGTTTATAGCTGTTTAATATTTTTTTCTGTCCATCCATGTCAGCGCGGATCTAACAATAATAAAGTTGGGGGTGGATTCAGCGGCAGACGTGGGAAAATGAAGGTGCCGGGAATAGATTGGGCACGTCAACTTGAGACGGAGAGATTAGCTGCACAGCCGATCCTTCTGTACCAAGAAAAGTGGGAGCAAAATAAAATACTGGTATGTTTTAATGCATAACCTATTAAAATGTTTTATTTTTCTTTATTTTTCATTATGTCTACTCTGTGACAAAATGCATCAAGGTAAATGAGATACAAAATAGTTGCAGTTGTATACAATGGTTGCTTGCTTGTTGTAAGTACAAGACATTGAATATGAAAAACAATTTCTTCGTGTTCATTATTCATCATCATCATCATCAGGTGCTGTCTCCACATCGAAGGTTGGCTGCAATGAATCTCCAGCATCCTCTGTCTTTCGCCTTGGTGTTGCACACTGCCAGACTGTAACCTGTCCATTTCTTAAAGTTTCCCTCCCACTTATCTCTCGGTCTTCCTCTTGCTCTTTTCCCCTCAACTTTCCCCTCTAGTAAATGTTTTATCATGGTGTCATGCCTTTTTATGTGCCCAAAATACTTTACTTGTCTGAATTTTATTTCTCTTAATAATTGTTTCTTCATGCCTAGTTTTCCTAAAACTTGTTTATTTGTCTGTTTTTCTGTCCATGAAACTCTGCTTATTCTTCTATATATCCACATCTCAAATGCATCAATTCTGTCTTCTAACTGCTTGTTCATTGTCCATGTTTCGAGCCATACATTAATATAGGATATATATAGCATTTGATCATTCTAATTTTTAGCCTGTTTGTGATTTGTTTGGATGTCAGTAACTTTCTCATACTATTGAAATTATCCTTGGCCATTCCTATTCTCTTTTTAATTTCAGTTATACATCTGCCATCATCTGTTATCATCTGACCGAGATAGGAGTAGCTTTTACTTGATGTAGTAATTCTCCATGTATTTTTATATTCATTTTAGGTTTTTTCCATTTCCTTGTTGATTACCATAGTTTTTGTTTTCTGTATGTTAATGTCTAATCCATATTCCTTGCTAGTTCTGTCCAATTGGTCCACTAATTCTTGTAGATCTTGTTCATTTTCTGCTACCAATACTGTGTCATCTGCATATCTTAAGTTATTTATTATTTTTCCATTGATCTTGAGTCCTGGCATTCCCTCTAGTTGTTTGAAGATTTTCTCTGTGTAGATGTTAAATAGGCTTGGTGACAGTATGCATCCTTGTCTCACTCCTCTCTTTATGTCTATGTATGGAGAGTAGCTATTTTCATATTTTATTATTGCTGTCTGTTCCCAGTATATGTTACTTATTAGTCTGATATCATCCCCATCTAGGCCTATTTCTTGTAGACATATGATTAGCTTTTCATGTTGGACTCTGTCAAAAGCTTTGCTATAATCGATGAAACACAAGTAGATACTTTTTGCACTTCTATATACTTGTCAGCGAGTAGTCTTATACAAAGTATTGCCTCTCTTGTTCCTCTGTTCTTTCTAAAGCCAAACTGTTCTTCTCCTACTTCTATGTCTATCTTGTTTTAATTCTTTCATGTATGATCTTGAGTAGTATTTTTGTTATGTGGCTCATCAGGCTAATTGTCCTATAGTCTGTGCACTCCTGTGCTTTGGGCTTTTGGGTAGTGGTATGAATACTGATGTCTTCAAGTCTCTTGGTATATATCCTGTGTTATATATATCATTGCACAAATCTGTAATGGTTGAAATACCAAAATCTTCTAAGGAGGTTAACATTTCCACAGTAATATTATCCAATCCTGCAGCCTTTCCTCGCTTCATTGTTTCGATTGCTCTTACAACTTCAGATTTTAATATTCTTGGGCTGTCATTGCACTTTATACTGTGTTTACTGCTTCTTTGATCATCAAATAGAGCCGTTACATATTCTGTCCATCTTGTCAATATTTCTGTTTTATCAAACAAAAGTTGGTTGTTGTTGTTTTTGATACATCCTCCACTTTTTTACAGTATTTTTCTTACTTGTCATTTGTCTTATTTCTCTGTGCATATCTCTAGTCCTGTGTTTTTCTGCCATATCTTCTATTTCCTTGCATTTTGTTTCTAACCAGTTTACTTTTGTGGTTCTGCACATGTTGCGTATTTCGTTGTCTAAAATTGTATACTTTGGGGTGTTCTTGGCTTTCTTTCGTTCTGTCATTTTTTCTAAGATTTCATCAGTCATCCACATTTGATTTTCATGGATTCTTTTACAGGCAGGTTTTTGTTTGCAGTTTGTATACTCTGTTTTAAGCAATCCCATTTATTGGCTACTTTCTCTTCAGGATTTTCTCTTCTGTATTGTTCTGAGCACTCTGTCATTAGGCATTCATATTTGTTCTTTACTTCCACACAATATTTCTGTTGTATCTCTGATTGTTTAAGTGCTGATATATCTATATGTGGTTCTTTTCTTGTTGGTTGGTCTATCTTTTTAGTTTTATATTTAGTTTGATCATCACTGGGTTATGATCAGAATTTATATCTGCTCCTGGATATGTTTTGGTGTTCATTACATTATTTTTAAATCTGTTCCTAATCATGATGAAATCTATCTGGTTCCTTTTTCTATCTCCTGGGCTTTTCCATGTGTATAATCTCCTAGATTCTTGTTGGTAAAATGTGTTGCATATAACCATGTTATTTTCTTCACAGAACTGGATAAGCCTATCTCCTCGTTCATTCCTTGTTCCTAGTCCGTATTGTCCTACAATGTTCTTGTATTTGCCTTTGCCAATTTTTGAATTCATATCGCCAATTATAATTAGTATGTCAGTTGTCTTTACTTGTTTGAGAATTTGTTGTAAATCTTCATAATATTTTTCGATTTCTTCATCTGTATGGTCTGATATGGTTCTGATATGGTTCATTATGGTTCTGATATGGTTCATTATTACCAACCCATTAAGCCCTCTTTGTGATCTGTGTGGTTTACGGTGAAAATGAGAGTTTGTTTCGCCCTTGTTAGATTCCTATGTCATGTAGGATAAGCACATCTAAATTCAATCAAAGTCTATACATGTTATTCAACAGAACACAAATTTGTACAGATGGATAACTGTAAGATTTGGCATCCAACAGAAAAACCCTACTTTAAAGTAGCATATCTGGAGTTATACTGTAGCATCAAATCTTATCGGTCATAAGAAAACAGTCAGAACTGACTCATGCCATCATACTTTGACATTTTTTAAACATCTATTGGACAAACAATGACAGACAAAGATACGTTGTGATATTGAATCACACGTTGTGAAACCCTACAGTCAGCATTATCAGGAAATCACTGTTATTAATTAAGGAACAAGATAAGCGGATAGACCAAAGAACATGTTGAGAAGAGATCTATAGATTGATACTGGAAGAACATGGAACAGGTTAAGAAAACTACATTGGATAGGGCTACTTGAAGATTGATGGATGATGGCATATGCACTCCTCTGTGATAATAGCAAAAGAGGAAGAAACAAGAGACATGATGCTGTGCTGCTAATGGTACTTGCGAGAAGGGTTGCAAACAAGGGGGCAGGAGAAAGACAACAATAGGTCTGTTAAAAATATTACGAGATGGACAAAGGACATGATCGGGTATTGACGGGAGTCACAAGAGTGCAAATAACAGTGACACTGCGACCAACAAGGCATGTTGTAAAAGACAGCAAAAGTCAGATTCAGCTTTGGACTTCTACCCCATTCAGTCGAAAACATAAGCTATAAAATCCAACCAACCATGAACAATAAATACTGGCACTATATAGGACACACTTTGAGGAAATGAGAAGTAAATAAACAGAAGGGTTCTTTCCTAGAACCAACAAAGCAAATGAAAGGGAGGGAGACCAAAATATAAATGGAGAAGAGAGTTGGAACCATAGATTTAAAATATATTGAAATCATAGAAGCTACAAGAGATTGCGAAACAAAAGATGGAAAAACCTGGCATGAGCTGGTTGAGAGTCTATACCCCAACCAGGGTTACAAAGGTACAAAAGCAAGAAACAGAGAGGTCAAAGAACAGATTGGCAGAATTCACCACTCTGCGAGAAATATAAATTTTGGAGATCCTTACAGTCGACCTTCTATGTGAATTTATACTAGAATTTATACTATATTAACTCCTTGTGGACCAGGAGCCACACTAAGTGGCGTTTTAACTCTATAATGGTTTTTACCTTGGTCCACTAAGAGTTAATTTCTATAATCAATGAAATTATTTGGTTTATTTTTTGTTGCTTATGCTATATAGAAAGACATTTAAAATGATCTAACTGCTGACATGCTCTCATTTTTCTGTGCTTTAATTTGTCAGGAAATATAAAATGTTTGATAATTTGCTGCTGTATTATTTGTCTTATTAGGAAAGGAAGCTAGGACCAGGCTCATATGAAATCAAAGATTTTGTTCAGTTGGTCAATGAGAAACCAAGTAGTCAAAGAGGCGTTTGTGATAGCCTGGCAACTCGGTTTAAGAATGGTAAAGAGGTTAGTACTTCAGTGAGTTTAGAAGTTTAACCTTTTCGCCCTTTTAAGTTAATCTACTGGCTCACAGTATTTTTTAATAGGATGCACACACACAAAAACTCCCACTACTGCCTGTAATACAGCTTTTTTAGAATGATGTAGAACAGAGTGGACATAAGCCTGTGGAATTTAATGGTCGCATGGCTAGTGCAGCCACATGGCTAGTGTAGTCGCCGTGAAATTGATCAGGTTAGGATTTTTTCTTGATGCCCTTGACAGAAAAATCTCCTTGGCCGTACTGAGGATTGAACCTGGATCTCCCAAATAGGAGCCTACACTCGAATCCATCCTGCCAGATACTCCACCTCTTAATAGGATGCAAGCTAGTATAATGACTAATTCAGTATACATTGCAGGGCCATAGATGTAATAAAATAAAATGACAAAGCTGCACCAGGGTCAGCGAGTTGGTACTGACCAACACCCTACTCCACATCAACGTTGTGACCCTGGAAATAGACTGCTAGCAGCACTATAGTCTGGCAAAGTGGGTAACGATCAAAGAAGAGCTACTGTACGGTTAGGTAGTAATGGAATCGCAGCTGCCAATGGTATGAGATCTGTTTGCACCACAGACAAGTAGAATCTCATAGTGGATGCATCAACACGAGTCTCCTGGCTGACTTCTAGAGATGGATTTCTAGAATGAAAGCTGCACATGTGACCAAGAAATTGGATACGGAACCCATACCAATGAATTGTCTGCAAGTGTAAAAATCATGTCACACCAAGTCAAGCTTGTTGGCCGTGCCATAAATACTCAGTCTTGACACGACTGTGTAAATAACTGATGTCACATGTCCATCCTGTGTTGGGTAAAGGAAAGACTGCTGTAAACCCTGTAACAGAGATGAAATATGTGAGAGTGGAGTTGTCAGGATTTGCAGAGTGCAGGATCAAAAGGTATGTTCTTGTAACTGGCAAGACTGCATTCCTTGGTTTCTCATATTCTGTCTTAGTCCGGTGATTTTGCTTTCTTTTAAGGGAAAATACAAAATAAAAAACTCCAAATAGTCTGGTAGCAAGAAAACAATACACATCCTAAAATGATTGAAAACAATACACATCCTAAAATAATTGAAAATGTTACTAATCTGGAACTATCTCAACTTGTCAGAAAAAGTGACAAAGCATGAACATGCTCTTTGACGTAGATTATACACACAAGTGACCCATAGAGAGCATTGAACATTCAATGCAAAAATGAACGAAACTGTAAGAGAAAATTTAGATATTTTGGACATATAAAAAGACATGAAGGGCTGAAGAAGACCATCATGGAAGGAGGCATACCGACAAAGAGGAAGACCGGAGAAGATGGATTCAGGATGTAACTGATGGTTTGAACATGACGGCTGCATAGGTGGGACATCTGGTCTATAAGAGAGAGAAATTCCGAAGGACTGTTGGGGTGATAAAGTTCTCAGGACAAGCTAATTTATGATGATAAGGGTGATACAACTGCTAATGTTATATATTAAATGCTTCTTTTAAGGTAATCACACCCGGGCCAGGATCTTATGGAGTTGGTGGTATTCCACAAAAAGGATTAGATGATATTGTGAAAAGATCTTTCAGCACAAGAGGTCTCCTTGATCTTGGTGGACGTGAGAGAAATATAACTACTGTGGTAAGTTAACATTCCAGATCTTTGTGTGCATGTTTCCTGAACACTTTTAAAGACTGTAATGAACTGCACTAATTCACCTATAACTAGAAGATAGATACAAATTTCCACTTAATAAACAAGATGGATGACATTTACAGCTTCTACTCAAGAAGATGGCATCCTTCTTCCATCCCATATCTGACATTCTGTTTATGCTTCATTATGTTTATTTCAGGAATATGCTTCACAAAATAGACAAAAGACACTTTTTTCGATAATCTTTCTTTAGTTCACCATGTATGAGTTCAGGTGTTGTCAGGGCTCCTCTGTTTTTTTGCATGAAGTCTTGTTTTCCTCATCAGCAGTGTCCTTCATCACTCAGGCAAGCCTTACTCTGACTTCAGAGGTACTTGTAATTTAGATGCCCAAGTAAAGGATAAAGGTCTCTTGTAGTCGAACTGCGTACCTTATGCACACCCATAATTTTTTTTTAAAAGCTAGTCTGGAATCCCAACATTTCCACAGCCTAGTGCAGAGTGTTATCAACGGTGAACCCAACCATTATTGATTATTGAGCCAACAACATAGCAGACCTATTGGTGCTCAGTCTTCTCCAGTAGGTGTCAAGAAGCCAGCAGTCTGATGGTTCTCATTGCTTGCTGATTAAACCTACACTTTATTCTGCCCCTCAGGTATCTAGAAATATTTTGCAATACACATGCTTGGCAGAAGATGACAAATAAATCATCTCCTCAGCGCCTCCCCTCCCCAACATCCATGTTATGCCTTTCATCCTTCTGAGTGAATACACTGGCCCGCAGTATTGAAGATTACGTAGTTTGTTTACTAGCTATTTCAGAATTCATTGCAATAAAATGTGTCAGAAAGTAAAAATCAAATTAACAGACTGAAAGTGTTACGGAAAAAAGAAGAAGAATTTGGTAGTCATCAGATACTAGTACCATTGATACCACTGAAGTCGGAGAAGTACCATTGTGCTTCAATGAACTGTATGATTTAGTGGCTAAATGTTTTGGAATACAAAGAACTGACATGATGTGTACAGCTTAATAACAGCTATAACACATATCAACCTCCTTCCATGATGGTCTTCTCCAGCCCTTCATGTCTTTTTATATGTTCAAAATACCTCAATTTTCTCTTTCTTATCTGTAGCATCAGCCAGTTTTCTTTGATTTTAAGTTCTTTCTGTATAGATCTATTTGTTCTCTTCTCTGTCCAAGATATACGAAGGACTCTTCTGTAACACTTATATTCAAAAGCACATGTATGTTTTTCCACTGCTTTATTAAATGTTCATGCTTCACACCCATACGTTGCCACAGGGAATATGCATACTCTTAGTATTCTGATCTTTGTTTTCTTATCAGTTCCATTCCATACTGTTTTGAGTTGTTTAATTTTTTGTAAATCAATGTTTGTTCTTTTTTAATTTCCTTCATCCCATTTCCATCTGTTGTTAGCAATGAACCAAGATATGTGAAACTGTTCACATTTTCTACTTTCTCTCATTGATAAAAATAAATGTGACTTTACTGTTGATTATTCTAGGGCTCACAACTAGGACCTGGCACCTACAACTTTCAATCAGGTACAGAACAGATATTGAATAAAGTTACCAGCTTAAAGGGTCCATATAAACTGTACTCAGGTGATAGAAACAAACCAATTTCTGAAGGATATTTTGCTGCTCCTGTAAGCATCTCTTAGTGTGTATATTTTAATTAGTGTTAGCTTTACATAATTCTATAATGGACCGAAATGACATTTTTAAGGAATTGATAGAGTCTTTTTGAACAGAGAAGTTTCAGGGTTGTGAATGCTAGTTGCTGACTAGATTGAGAGAGATCATTGTAGATATTGGTACAGCCCAAAAAGAATGACATACCAAATATGCAAAAAGATTGATTAATCAATATTGAACTGGCATGTTGGGCGACTGGAGACTGCTGGATTCATTGAGGTGGTGATCAGAGCACTTATGGACATGTCTGGAGTGCTATGATGATAGTCCTCATATAACTGATATACTGGTGAGCTGACAAAGCAAAGTAAAGAAACCAGTTTTCATACTACGAGTTACATTGGTATAATATGGTGTTAGATCCATATTTTTCTCGAACCATCAGTGCACGATAGGTGATGAAGTCTTCTTCTTCTTCTACAAACACTCTATATCAACCAAGCGATTGTACGTTGCGCCAGTTATGCGCCTATAAGTAGGCCAGCACATCCAATTTCAGTGCTGCTTTTTATTTACTAGGGCAGAATCCCTAGGGCCTACATCAGTCACTTCTTATGACATGCATTGTAGGCCGCAGTG
Source organism: Arion vulgaris (assembly GCA_020796225.1). Lineage (NCBI taxonomy): Eukaryota > Metazoa > Mollusca > Gastropoda > Stylommatophora > Arionidae > Arion > Arion vulgaris. The sequence goes on along the minus strand of CM036769.1, from coordinate 31,687,999 downwards.
GTACTATTCTTTGCTTCCCTTGCAGGCCCCAGCACCACACGGGCGGGTGATGCGTCAACATCTAGCAGATAGTATGTTACACAAAGAGCTTAGTATATATCACTATATAGCTTAGTATTTTGACATGAGGCAGCTCTTTGACTGCCTTCCTATGACCAGTCAGATCTGGTACCATGCCACATTATAACACCAGATTTGGTACTTTAACATGGGGTTTTTTGTTTGTATAATCTTACAGTTATCTATATATATAGATATGTGTCCTACTGAATAATATGCATACACTTTTGCTGAAATCTGGATGAGCCTGTCCAATATGTCATAGAGGCCTAATGGTGGCGCAACCTATTCACATTCTCTGTTCAAGTCACGCAGATCACAAAGAGTAATTAACTTGGTTGATAAGAACAAGATGCTTTTGTAAGAATCACAGTGGAAGCAACGAAAACAATGAATATGATCAATAAATAGACAGTGTACAAGTATTAGGAGCATCCGAAAAAACAAATTACCAAACACTGAATTAACTTGGTTGATTTTTTTTTTCTTTTTTCCCGATCCAGAAGCACTTGAGCTGAAAGCTCTTCGGCTCGTGTCATGGACATCGTAACCCTTCGGCTCAGTGTAATGGACATCGTAACCCTTCGGCTCGGTGTCACGAACACCGTAAATCTGGGGAACCTGTAGCTTTTCTACCAGTCCGCGGAGTTGAACCCGCACTTACAGAGGACTAGTCACCCGTAGTCCAATGCGCTACGAACACGCTGGGCAACTTGGTTGATAAGAACTTGGTTGATAAGATTGTTTTAGCAAACAATCAAACTTAGCATTTTAACATCTTATTTCACTATTATTTTATCGATGATGTATCACAGAAATTGTTTCATCTTATTTGAATATGCTTGTATTGGTGCGTTGCAACATTCATTTAAAATTGTTTTAATGTATGATTAGTTGTCTGGTACAAGCGAATGATAAGGCAAAATGGTTTGTCAGGAGAAGATACAAAAGAAAGATGGAAACAAAATATCCAGGCTACTAGAAAGAGTATGCACATTACCTGTTTCACCCTTCTGAGCCGATCTACTGGCTATTGGTATCTTTAATGAAGAGCGAGCCAGGTAACTGGCAAATTCAGTAAAATTTGCTAAATAAATTCATCCGGAGGCAGACAACAAAATTGCGGAGTGAAAGGGTTAAACTGAAAAGAACAAGTCAACATCTTCAGACTTCACACCGGCCACAACAGACTGAGGTAACATCTATCGAACAATCCAAGTGTAGAATGTTTCTGATGAATGTGACTGTAGCGTAGACAAAATTCCTACAGAACATTTGTTGTGGGGTTGCCAATAGCGAAGCTGATTACACACTTTGATAGTGACCACATGCAGTAGGAATTCCAGGGTTCAAGACCAGCTTGGACAAAAAAAATGTTGGTGTGCAGACAATACATGGTTCAGTTACAGACCTTAATCATTACTTGGGGATCTAATTAATAAATTTCTCTAAGTTGGAGTACACCTCACCTGACTGGCGAGGGACACTCCTGAGATAATGAAAGCAAGTCTTTACGCAAAACTTAGTCAGAGATGCCATATTTAGCACCATGACTATGCCTGAATTTATAGCGGGTGAACAGTTAAATAAATGTTGTTGTAAAAGTGTCTCAGACATGAAAAATATAGATCACCTGTGTAGCCATCACCAACAACATTCTGGGGACAATTTCTTTGGCATCACAGGCTAGAGAGAGAGAGAGAGGGGGGATATAATAATAACAACTTTAAAATCAGATTTAACTAAATAACAACATAAAAAAAACAGTAACACTCAGAATTTTAATGAACTATTTTACACATTCACGCTATTAAAAACTTGTTCTAATTTACGTTTTGAACAGAAAACTACTAACCTTGGACCAGGTCAATATGAAATCAGATCATTTGTGGATAACCTTAATGCACCAAGCTGCAAATTTCAAGGCCGCTTTGGGAAACTTGCTCAGTACCCAGATGTTCCCACTGACAGGATATTCCTCTTTTCAAAAACTCACCATCCAGCATTGAAGGTTACTTTTAAAACAGTTTTATTTATGTTAAATATCTTACATTGTTACTAGTTTAAACCTATACAGGCTGCAAAGTAACAGCGAGATTACAAGAGCTTGGACATGTGTCCCAGATGTTGCTGAATCAACAAGGTGTATGTGCTTGGAATACCAGCACTGTCTAGGACTTCTATATTAGAGATGTGGTCTTGCCATTGGATGTTGTACTTTCGCCTGAGTCAGCGCATGTAAAAGGTGTTGAGATGATGTTCTTGTCTGGCAGGTCCAGCAGTCTTAGGTGGCATTGACGGATAAGGAATCCCAGCATATTCTATGCTAGGAAACACAGCTAGGAATACCAGCATATTTTATGTTAGGAATCCCAGTATATTATTCTCTATTGGGAATCCCAGCATATTCTATATTATGGATCACAGTATATTCCAACACCTAATTATTTATTTCTATGTTAATCCAAGAGATTAAACACCTCAAGCATCGCCTGTGGAAGGCAGTAATTCTTTTTGCAAAGGGTCCAAGATTTGCTGACACAGACAGTGTGTTCAGCACACAGCCTGTGTACACATCAATCTTGGGGCTGATGTTCAGTTTTGTTTGATACATTTTCTCACATTATCAATCAGGATTCTCTTGGTCCAGGAACATATGATGTTAAAGAGTTCTCAAGACCAAGGACACTCAATAATCAAGGTTTTTTGTCAACTGCAAGACGGGATGATAAATCTGCTCAGAAGTTTTTCACTAGAAATTTTGTAAGTATTTTACGTTTATTAAGTGGCCGAACGTTTTTTGCATTTATACCGTTATTTCTTTTTAGTCAGACTTTCATTTTAGGGCTGTTAGGAACATATTGTCTGATTCTATATGTAGTGTGCCCTGGAAGAAGGGAATTTTGTTACTGAATTTCAAAAGAAGGTCTTTTGGTTGAAACTGTGCTGTATATTATTATTATTTTGTAAAACTACAGTACTTTCCTTTTACGTGTTTCTCCGTTGCTACATAGTTTTACTGCAGTATTCCATTATATCGATAAGTATTTTGCTTGTACATCAATTTCAGATTTGCTCCACATATACAAATATTTACCAGGTAGCGCCATTATTCAGGCTCCCAAATATCTCAATGACAGCTAAGCAACAGATGATCAGTGGGATTTTCATGCTTACTTTGTGTTACCAGAGTCAAACATGGACAATAAGCAAAGCACAGTCGCACAAAATAACTACATGTGAAATGCAATGCCTACGAAAGTTAGGAGTGCAGGAGGGCTAATTCCTTTCCTCATGTGTGGAATGTTGAGTGCGAGATTGAACCTATAACTCTTTTGTTCCAGCGTCGATAAGCAAACACTTCTGCATTACTCTAATTCATCCCACACATAATATACAAAATACCAATAAAACACATGTACTGTATTGTAAATCCAGGACAGCTTCAGATAATTTTTTAAGACCTGTATCTTCATCTAAAAGAACTAACTTTCTTTCAATAACTCAGAATCCGGTTGGTCCTGGCCGCTATGACATTCAGAAGTTTGAAGAAGCACAAGACATAAATGGTCATACAAGTGTCTTCAAGTCTAAAACAGGAAAGCCAAGCCTACAAGTATCAAAAGTTTTACAGTAAGTAACATGATTTTTGTGCCATTGTTGCAGATGTTTGCTTGCTCAAATTTCTAAATGAAAAACAGAAGTATATGGCCTTTTTTTGTCTTTACTGATGGTTTATTGGCAAGCGTTTTACTGTGACAACTTCCGAGTTTGTGAAAACTTCTCTATCGCCTTTAAACTCTTCCCTAAATCACTCATGATTGTTGCTTTCTGGGTTTTGTCCGAGCCAAAAGCAAAGATGAAGTGTCCTCCGCATTTATGCCTAGTCTGGTAGCCTATATGGGGAATGTGCCGTGCCTATTTTGGACAAACTCCCTCTCTACCCTACTGTTTTATCCAAAGAAAAGACAAAGTCCATATGTTTGGAATCAAGCAGGGTTTGCAGGGGATGTCAGAAGATGGAATAGAATACAAACATAACCATCAACTGCCTCAGGGTCCCTCCCTCCGGATTAGTGGTCAAGGTTTATTCCTCTAGCCTTCTGCGTAACTGTTCTGACCCACAAGGCGGGGTAGGGAGGATTTTCTATCAGGGTTTACTCCCATAGCCTTTAGCTCTCCCAAGCCCCCTTCCACAAGGCAATGGGTTTAACAGTTGCAGATGATATCGTCTACCGTCCTACGGTAGCAGATGAAACATCTAATCTGACATTAGAAATGTGCAGTGTATACATACGTTCATGTTTATATTTTCTTTGGAAGACAGAAGGGATGGAGAGATACTGATAATGTGTTGGAAGAACATTCAAATACATGTAGTTGTAAATGTTTATTTTTTAAACTATTTTTGGAATTTTGTCTCCTTCTTTAGTTACCCCATTACAGTTGAACCATTTGTACTACACATATTCTTGTAGTTTTTGCAGCTATTTATTCTCTATAATTGCTAACCCATTCACAGCTATTTTGAATTGATTTTTGTGATGTCTTAAAAATGTATGGGGTTCGAGACTGCTTGGGTTAAACAAATTTGGGTTTGCACAAAGTAGGCGGTTGGATTATGGAAAACCATGATCCTTTACTTCAAGATGGGACTCAAGGAAAGCAAGACTTTCAACAAAAATCAGTCAGAGGCTACAAATTAGGCATCATGACTATGCCTGTATCTATAATAAGTAAATGCAAGAAAAAATAAATAAGTGACTATTGATTAAAAATATCTGTACATAATTTTTTAAACTATGTTTGTATTCCCACTTTCTTTCTGCTGCTTAAAATATTGTCTATATATTCAATGTTGTCTCTTGTCAAAACTTTAACTGTCTTTGTAGCTCACACTGAAGTTCGTGCTGTTTCCTTTCCATCCATTGATCAATTGAGTTTGCCTCAATTTATCATATTCAGGGTTAGTCTTGAAGTGTGGGCTCTGCAGTCTCAGATGCCTGTCCGCCCAAGGGGTTACTGGGGCCCAAATTTGGGTGTAAAGAATAGAACCACTGTTACCTGTCACGAATGTCGTAAGAGGCGACTAAGGAGGTTTAGAGTGGGGCTAGCTACCCCACACCATAAAAACACTAGATGGCTACAGAACAGAGAGCGAACCGAGTAAACGCTGGCTGAAACCGGCCGGACACATCGCCGAAGGATAAGCACCAGAGCTCCAAATGGTGAAGATATGACGTAAAACACACCAATGCTAAGACTGCATGAATCAGATTTCCACATGAATAGAATTTATGGGGAGATCTGGTACATCGGTCTGGGCGGTGATCGCGAGAGCGATGCCTGTCCACATGGCTGAATTGCCAATCCTTAATTTTGTATACATTCAGTTTCAGTTTGGAATATCTTCATTGCACTCCAGACATGACTATAGGTGCTCCAATCTCCTTCACAATATCGCCAGCGTCCAACTGTACCTGTTCGATGTTGATTAATGAGTCTACTCATATACCTGTTATGATGTTCTGTTTTGGCCACTCCAACCTTCAATCCAAACTCTTGCATCTAGCAGTTGATGTGGATTGGTTTAAATGTAAATCCTCTTTGTGGCCACACTTTATGAGGTCGCTCAGAATGTCTGTTCTATTCATTTGCTAACCCCCTGGTTTCGTGGCAGTTTGTATACATGTTAAAGGCAAATGGAGAAAAAACCATCCTCAGTACAACAACAGCGACGGGTACTATGGTCTGTCTTGTAGTGAACAAGTTGCCATACTCCGCCTCCGTACCGGCCACAACAAGCTTCGCGCCCACATGTTTAACAATTTTAAAATTGGCACAACTAGCCTGTGCCCCTGCAAAAGGCGGACATGACGACAGAGCATGTACTGCAAGATTGTCAACTGATAGCAGGTATAAGAAAAGAAACCTGGCCTCAAAACACAGAGCTTTGCGAGAAGCTGTACGGAGGAACGGAGTCCCTTAAAACACGGTAAAATTCATGATAAAAGTTGGTTCATCAGTCTAGGCCGGGATCACGAGAGAGAGAGAGCGAGTATACATGTGGCTGTAGCGTCAATTTTGTCCTGTTCTGAGGTTGCATCCCTCTTTAATCCCTACTTGCTTATCCATACTCAAGTGATACAACCTGCTACCAGTAATATAAAAGGTGTGGCTTGGTCACTCTTGTTTGGTGACCGACTTTCATTTCCCTATCTCTTGGATCCCACAAAGCTTATATAAAGTTGTCTCCACCATTCTAAAGTTGTCTCCACCATTCTAAAGTTGTCTCCACCATTCTAAAGACTTTTCTATTATGTTTCTGAGAGAAATGGTATGGGCTCAAAGAATCTATTCCTTCAGAGTTCCCCAGTTTTAGATCTATTGCTCATCCTGTTTAATATTTTAATTGAAATTGAGGGAAGAATAGTTTGCTCTAGTTATTATTGTCTGAGTGGGCATCTGTGGCGTAGAGGTAGTAAGCATGATCACAGCCTAAAAGTGCCTGGTTCAAACTCTGCGGCGGGCAGTTTGGAAGCAAATGTGTTCCAGTGTATTTTTACAAATGGTAAAAATAGGCTTCACCATTCAGAAAGCAATGGCAAACTGCTGAATGTATAAGTGGTGCCTAGAAAATCAACAACTCATTTACTGTGATTGATGGTGAGGTCCTGTAAAGGATATGCCATGATATTTTTTTTTTTTTTTTCATGATAGTCTTGTAGTTTAACTCTCATTTTGTTAATTTGACAACAATTTCTTCCTTACATTTGTTTTTCAGAGAGAGGATACAGGGCAAAGATATCAATACTGAGCATAACATTTTCCCATCCATGCAGAAAAGTACATCTCGTTCTATTACTGTAATTTAAAAATTGTTATCCTTATTGTAGTACAAGTTTTGTTATAAAAACTGCAATATGAGAATTGTGAAGGTCATAGTAATGTGAAATCTATGATAATTAATGTTATGTGTTGGTGGTACAATTCTGTGACAATAGCCATCTTGTTATCTGTAACATATTTTGTAACATGATCTTTATATGATAAATATTAAATAGTTTGACTTTTATTATCACTGATAACCAGTTTTGAAATACATCATATCAGAACATTGCCATAACTAGTTTTGAAATACATCATATTGGAACATGGCCATCTCCATAAATAGTTTTGAAATACATCATATCGGAACATGGCCATCTCCATAACTAGTTTTAAAATACATCATATCGGAACATGGCCGTCTCCATAAATAGTTTTAAAATATATCATATCAGAACATGGCCATCTCCATAAATAGTTTTTAAAATACATCGTATTGGAACATGGCCATCTCCATAAATGGTTTTTAAAATACATCATATCAAAACATGGACATCTCCAAAACTGGAAAAATATCCAGATGGCTCTACGAGGGAGCGAACCTGGTACCTTTGGCACGAGAGATGAGCAACTAACCTCTATGCTACAGAGACCCTTATCTCTCTCTAGCCTGTTATGCCCCGGGAACTTAAGACAGCAATAAGTGCACACCATTCTTTTCTATTCCTGGCTTTTCTCAGTATTGTGTTCCAACTATGATTTATTTACTTCAGTTCTCTCTCTCTCCCGCGATCACCGCCCAGACCGATGTACCAAATTTCCCCATAAATTCTATTCATGTGAAAACCTGATTCATGCAGCCTTAGCATTGATGTGTTTACATCGCATCTTTAGTGCCATTAGGAGCTCTGGTGCTTATTCTGTGGCGATGTGTCCAGTTTTAGCCAGCATTTACTGGGTTCGCTCTCCGTCAGCCTTTGACTGTCCCCAGCCAACTTGCAAGGAAGCAGGTTGATTTTCTGTTTGGGTTTACTCCCATAGCCTTTGCCTCTCCCAAGGCTCCCACAAGCCAGTGGGGCTTTTTGCCTATATCTGAGGGTCTGGATATCAGGGTAAATCCACTCATATCACAAGTCTGGGGGCAGATCTCCACCAAGATTTTTTTGTCAGGTTAATCCCCAAGAACATTTAAAAAAAAAAAATCTTGTCCTTCTTTCTAGGTGAGCTTCAGTTCTTGTTCTACTGTTCTCCTCCAGGTCATTTTTGGTCTTCCACATTTTTGTTTACCTACTAGTGTCAATCTCAGTGCAGTTTTTGTGACAGAGTAAGTCTCCATGCATATCACATGTCCGGTCCATATCCAGTATCTCTTTTGGATGATGGCACTCATATTCTCTTGTTGGTATTGTGCAAGCAGCTCTTGGTTAGAGATAGTATTAGGCCAGAACACATGTACGATCTTTAGAAGATGAGTTCCTGGTCATCCAGGTTGGGGGTGTGGCTTGGAACTAACAATCCAATCTCGTAAAAAAAAACTTTACGTTATGGAAACAGCTACGAAGACACTAACTATTCAACCTTCCTATCTCACTGAGTTATCAGTTATATGAGGACTATCATCATAGCACTCGGACATGTCCATAGGTGCTCCGATCTCCGTCTCAGCAAATCCAGCAGCGTCCAGCGACCCAACACGCCAGTTCGATGTTGATTAATCAATCTCTTTGCATATTTAGTATGTCGTTCTTTTCGGGCTGCACCAATATTGACACCCATCTCTTTCAATCTGGTCAGCGAGTGGGATAATCTCACTGAGTATATATATGTAAAATATTATTCTCTAAGTTAAATTATAACAGTGTATGTGTGTGTGTAAATATTTTGTTCAGTTAAATTATAGAAGTGTATATTTATGTAGATATTGTGAAGTTTTAATTATAGCATTGCATGTATACATAATTCTTGTTTGTTTCAATAAAACATATGGCTCTACATGTACATTAATCTTTACTGCCTGTGTAATACCGCTTTTTAGGGCAGTGTAGGACAGGGAAGGGGGAGAATAAACCTGAGCAATTTAATGGTCACATTGCTAGTGCAGTCACCCCAAAACTGTTCAGGTAAGGATTTTTTTTTCCGACAGAAAAAAACAAAACTCCTTGACCTGACGGGTTGAACCCGGGTCTCCCAAATGGAAGCCAGTGTTTTAATCCATTCGACCAGACGCACCTCAATTTATATTAGTAACTATTATACAAAATAAAACATGAATGTTGGTATGTATTATGTCACAAACACAAGGTCAATAGCATGTAACCTATTTAATGACTTTCCTCCTATTATTGCGGGTCTCTTTCGCTAAGCCTTTGCTGTGCCCTCCAAAGGCCGTTTGTTCAAATCCAGATCATGCAATTATGTTCACAATTGCATTTTTTAAAGAAATCTCTATGATTATTGTTGGTGCTACAAACTTTATAATTTTATGAACTGTTTTAGCATTTCTGGGCGTATATGAATATTCAGAGAGGGGGACTGCCTAGAGTAGTTGATAGTAGCTCGGCCTGCTAGCTGTGAGACGCCTATAGCTCGGGTTCGAACCTACTGTCCGGCATTTGTTCGAGTCCCCTGGTCTTACTCAGGACGATAACGTGAGTACCTCTGAAGTCGGAGAAAATCTGCCTTTATGGCGAGGGAATACTAATTACGAGTACATTGAGCACACGGCTGCCAGTGTAAAGTAATTTACAATGTGCACTGCTGCCATTGTAAGAAATTGGAAAACAGATTTTCACGCAAAAATCAGTTTCAGAGATGAAACTTCGTCTGAGTTGAAAGCGGACGAAAGAAAAAGAGAAAAAAAAAAAAAAATATTCAGAGATCTGTTGCATAGTTATTCTGATACCATGAAAGCTGGTCAATCTCTAGGGTACGGTAGGACAATTCAGATTTGCAATATCCAACATCATCTAACACAGTGCTCGCTGGCGCCTCATGGCCTACGATGGCTTTAGCGAAAATGTATTTTTTAAAATGGCATATTCTTCTTCTTCGAACGCTCCATATCGACCACTTGTTAACCACTCTGTGTGATTTGTATGTGATCTGAGCCTAAAAGCGATTGTAGATTGTGTAGTTATGCGCCTACAAGTAGGCTAGCACATCCGATTTCTGCTATGCTTTTTATTTACTAGGGTAGCTTCCTAGGTCCTACATCAGTCGCATCTTTTAACATGCCTTGAAGGTTGCAGTGGTACTATTCTTTGCTTCCTTGCGGCCCCAGCACCACACAGGCGAATAATAGCATATAAAATGTAAGTACAATATTTTTTAATTAAATGTCGGGATTATTAATTAGGATTAAGTTTTCATGTTATAAATATTTTTAAATATTACTAGTAATATCCCTCTAAAACTATTATTATTGTTCATATTACTATTGAATAGCCGCCCATGCATCCCTAACTATGAGTCTGATGCGCCACATTATACAAAAACGTTGGACAGATCTAGAGCTTGAAGAACAGACACTGAATAATTAGTGATAAGTTGCAGGCTTTAAATCCATTGAGAACAGAAAGGAATAAGAGCAGAAAAAGAACGATTCCTTACAGACTAACACGAAACTATTACATAGGATTACAAAAACAAATGGGGTCTCAATGGCAAAGTGGTTAATTCATTTGCCTGTAGTACCAAAAGTTGTGGGTTTGAATCCAGACAGAGACATGTCCAATTTTTTCATGAGATCCCTAGGATTGTTGCAGGCGCTACAGAGTTTATGCTTTGTGCAATGCTCTTGGCAGAAGTCATGCCATCCATGCAGACAGGACAGAGCCATATTGGGAAACCTGGTGCAATGAAGTCAATCCTTCGCCCTTGGACCCTTTTTTTGGACAATAATAAATTGCAACATGTTACATAAATAACAACAAATAAATTGCAACATGTTACATAAATAACAACAAATAAATTGCAACATGTTACATAAATAACAACAAATAAATTGCAACATGTTACATAAATAACAACAAATAAATTGCAACATGTTACATAAATAACAACATGTTACATAAATAACAACAAATAAATTGCAACATGTTACATAAATAACAACAAATAAATTGCAACATGTTACATAAATAACAACAAATAAATTGCAACATGTTACATAAATAACAACAAATAAATGCAACATGTTACATAAATAACAACAAATAAATGCAACATGTTACATAAATAACAACAAATAAATTGCAACATGTTACATAAATAACAACAAATAAATTGCAACATGTTACATAAATAACAACAAATAAATTGCAACATGTTACATAAATAACAACAAATAAATTGCAACATGTTACATAAATAACAACAAATAAATGCAACATGTTACATAAATAACAACAAATAAATGCAACATGTTACATAAATAACAACAAATAAATGCAACATGTTACATAAATAACAACAAATAAATGCAACATGTTACATAAATAACAACAAATAAATGCAACATGTTACATAAATAACAACAAATAAATTGCAACATGTTACATAAATAACAACAAATAAATTGCAACATGTTACATAAATAACAACAAATAAATTGCAACATGTTACATAAATAACAACAAATAAATTGCAACATGTTACATAAATAGCAACAAATAAATGCAACATGTTACATAAATAACAACAAATAAATGCAACATGTTACATAAATAACAACAAATAAATGCAACATGTTACATAAATAACAAATAAATTGCAACATGTTACATAAATAACAACAAATAAATTGCAACATGTTACATAAATAACAACAAATAAATTGCAACATGTTACATAAATAACAACAAATAAATTGCAACATGTTACATAAATAACAACAAATAAATTGCAACATGTTACATAAATAACAACAAATAAATTGCAACATGTTACATAAATAACAACAAATAAATTGCAACATGTTACATAAATAACAACAAATAAATTGCAACATGTTACATAAATAACAACAAATAAATTGCAACATGTTACATAAATAACAACAAATAAATGCAACAGAATATGACATTGTTTGAAATATATATAGATTATTATTTATATACAATAACAAAGTTGTAAAAAAGTATTCTCAAAAGGCATAGAATATTCAAGTGTGTTTATTCCCATAGAGCTCTGCAATGTCTGTCTGGGCACTTCTTCTCAGTCCGATTGTCAAACAGTGTCTGGGCACATTTCTTGTGAATCTTAATGCCACATTTTGGACAAATTTCACCCTGAAATAGATTACAAAGAAAATGTGAATACAGCATGAAAAATATATCCAAGTTAAGTCTCATCCTTTCTCTAATCATGTTTTGCCTCACAGCGTCAGGATAAGAAGAGATTTCTAGAACTGGATTTTGTGCGCACTTCATAAATAGTGTTTTTCAACCACCTAAGGTTCACCCTTTGTGCAGACTGCCGTTTGCTCAGCATCCACTCTATTGGAGGAGCATTACTTCCAGAGTCACACCGAAATAACTGTTGGTAATCTTTGTCTGTAGCTCAAGCGGTAGTGAGCTCGATCCAAGCGTACCTTGTTCAAACTCCACGGTGGGCAAGTTTGGAAGCAAATCCGTTCCGTGGGATTTTTACAAAAGGTAAAAATAGACCTCACCGTTCAGAAACAATGGCAAACTAGTGAACGTATAAGTGGTGCCTAGAAAATCAACGACTCGTTTACTGTGGTTGATGGCTACGTCCTTTGGGATATGCCACGATTTTCATTCAATCTGCTTATGCGGCCGAATCATTTAATTTGATGTCTATGAAGTTCAGTACTGACAACGCAATGTGTATTATTAAAAGTCTAAAACCTGGATATCTCAGTCATGCCAGTTTGGCCTGACTGAAGGGAATAACAGACCTCAACCAAGCAAGACCATAGGTGGCGGATCATAGGACAACCTTCAGAAATGGAGTGTCAGCTGCGATATAAGCCAGCTTAATGTGAATGAATAATCAGTCGCAGACCAAACGGTGGTGTCCTCCTGTGCAGGATGAGGGGGTAACAGGTGGCACCTATAACCCGAATGAAATACCCCATATATCCTCAGTTGGCTTACTTTCCTTTTCACTGGTTCCCCTTGTCATCCTCAGTTGGCTTACTTTCCTTTTCACTGGTTCCCCTTGTCATCCAGGCCAGCCTTACTCCGATTGCAGAGGTACATATAATTCAGATCTCTAAGTAAAAGATCAGGGTCTCCTGTACTTCAACCTCAATTTTTGAACAAAAGTCTCCTGTCGACAGAGCCTATATGAATATGTTAAAACACAATCTGTCTTATCATATTGAGATTGTCTGTGTGTTGCCAGGGCCTGCAAGGGAAGCAAAGCATGGTAACACTGTGACCTACAAGGTGTGTCGTAAGAGGCGACCAAGGTAGGAGCCTAGAGAAGCTACCCTAGTAAATAAAAAGCATAACAGAAATCAGATGTGCTGGCCTACTTATAGGTGCATAACATACAATCCCTCTTAAGTTCACATACAAATCACAAAGAGTGGTTTAACAACCAGTAGATACGGAGCGTTCGGAGAAGATGTCGAGATGATGTACACAGGAAGAATCCAGATACTTACCAACAAACATATTTTGGTACAAATATAGCACATTTTGATGACTTCTTGATACATATCCTTTAAATACTGATCCAGCTCAACAATGCTCCGAACAGACAGAGATATCTTGCCATCTGATTCCTGTAGAAGAAATAGGTCATCAATAACTGCCTATCAAATTTAACACCAGTATTCAAATCATTGTCAATTGAGATCAGAATGAGAGCTATACAGTGCTACATAGAACCAATACTGACATACAGATGCGAGTCATGAACAACAAACAAAGAGATAAAAATATCTCTGACGGCCACAGAGATGTGGTTTTATAGAAGAATGATGAAAATCTTGTGGACTGCTAAAATGACTAATATGGAGGTGTTGAATGAGGTCAAGACACTGAGAAAACTTATTCGTATATATAAAAAAGAGGCAGTTATAATTTTTCGGACATGTGATGAGAAAGGGAAGTTTAGAACACATTGTCACAACTGGTAAAATATAGGGGAGATGAGACAGAGAGAGAACATTTTGGATAGCTTGACTTCATGGCACGGTAGAGCGTCAACATCAGAGATGATAGCAAACACCAGAGACTTGTTGAGATCGTTGATCACCTACACCAACCTGCTCGTGATGATGATACTAATCTATTTTCTATTGATCTTGATGCTAATGTGTCTATAAATAGATATTGGTGATACAAAAAGTAGCCCTAACCAATCTGAGCAATGGCGCATGATGAATGATGCAGTCAACATTATACTGGCCACCTTTACTTCCCAGTCTTCTTCTTCTTCGCTCACTATGAATTCAGGCATAGTGCCTAATATGGCGCTTCTGACTGATTTTTGTGTGAAGGCTTGCGTTCCTCCAACTTCAGAGATACTTATAATTTAGATCCCCAAGTAAGGATTACTTTCCAGTGTTTCTCTGATACCCAATTAAGACTGGGTCAACCTGATCTAAATGTCCCACTACGAGTGAGAATTGAACCAAGACCAGACATCTAATAAATAAAGTGCACTAACCACTGCTCTCTTTTTAAAACTATTTACAATCTGTTAATCTTCTAGACAACAACAAAAATGGTGTGCTTCTATTTTGACTGTGCATGGTTTTATTGATAGTGCGACAAGTTTGTATTTCAAGATATTAATCATCATCAAACAGTTTGTTCTGAGCAGAACATTTCCACCGTAACAGTACTTCAGAATTTCTCTCTCATTGGCCAGATAGGCCTCTGCATCTGTAATGCTCAAATCATCAGTTACAACCAGAATCCATCTTCTCCGTGGTCTTCTTCTTCTCCTCTTTGCCAGGATGTCTCCTTCCATGATGGTCTCAAACCCTATGTGTATCTTTATATGTCCATAATACTTCAATTCTCTCATTATTTTTTGTAGCATCAGCCAGTTTTCTTTGACTTTCAACTCTTTCTGGATAGATCAAACTCTTTCTAGATAGATCTATTTGTTCTCTTCTCTGTCCATGAATTCTTTTTCTCTGAACGCTCCATATCGACCTCCTCTCTCTCTTTAGACTGTTACGCCCTTGGCGTTTAGGGCAGCAACAAACGTACACCATTCTTCCCTGTTCATGGCCTTCCTCTGTATTGTGTTCCAGCTATGATTCATTTCCTTCAGCTCTTGCTCTATCGTTCTCCTCCAGGTCGTCTTGGGTCTTCCACGCTCTCGCCTACCCTCTGGAGTCCATCTCAGTGCAGTTTTCGTGTCGGAGCCAGTCTCCATGCGCATCACATGTCCAATCCATCTCCAGCGTCATCTTCGGATGATAGTGCCCATATTCTCTTGTTGGCATCGTGCAAGCAATTCTTGATTCGAGATAGTAGTCGGCCAGTACACGCGTAAGATTTTTCCAGACAAGTTGTATGAAAGGCGGAGAGTCTGGACATATCCTGTGCTGTCATTCTCCAGCATTCCGATCCGTACAGCAATGTTGACAGCACACAGCTGTTATAGATACTAGTCTTGGTTCTGATGCTGTATTGGGCAGATTTCAAGGCGGTCTGAAGGGTCATGAATGCACTTCGTGCCTTACTCAGTCTGTTTTTAATGTCAGATCCAGCGCCTCCTTCATTGCTAATAACACTTCCAAGGTATGTGAAAGAGGTTGTATCTCGGAGGGTTTTACCTTCTAGTTTGACTGGTGCTGGGGTTGCTATGTTCAGAGTCATTACTTCAGTTTTCTTCTGATTTATTTTCAGCCCAACCATCTCACTATATTGGTTAAGGCGGCAGGTCTTTTCCTGGATATCTCTATGTGTATGAGATAGGAGTGCGATGTCATCTGCAAAATCTAGGTCTTCCAGAGTGGATGTGAGCGTCCATCTAATACCTCTTGCCTTATCTTCCGTTGTTTTACGCATCATCCAATCTATGACAGTGTTGAATAATAGGGCTGACATAACACATCCTTGTGCACGCCTGTTTTTACTTCAAACTTTAGCTCTGAGGTTTCAACACTGCATGCAAATTTGCTGTAGCAGCTTTTATAATATTTATAAAACACAGTGGGATTCCATACCATCTTAAGATACGCCATAGACTTTCGCGGTGTATGCTATCAAAAGCTTTTTCAAAATCTACAAAGTTGATATAGAGTTTGCTTTGCCATTCTGTGCACTGCTCTATGATATTTCTAAGAGCAGATATCTGGCCTATACAGCTCCGTCCTCTGCGAAATCCTGCTTGTTCCTTTCTCAGTTTCTTATCCACAGCATCAGTAATACGTTGTACGATGATTTTGCTTAAGATTTTACTTGGGACAGAAAGCAGTGTTATTCCACGCCAATTATTACAATCGGCAAGGAGCCCTTTTTGGGGATCTTGATGATGACTCCTCTGTTCCATGCATCAGGTATTATTTGGGTATTCCATATAGTAGTAAACAAGGGTTGCAATATATTAGCTGCAAGTTCTGGGTCTATTTTGAATAGTTCTGCATTTAAGTTATCATTCCCTGGTGCCTTGCTATTCTGAAGAGATTTAATTGCTGTAATGATCTCATCCCGGCTGGGTGTTTCA
This sequence comes from Arion vulgaris, assembly GCA_020796225.1. NCBI lineage: Eukaryota > Metazoa > Mollusca > Gastropoda > Stylommatophora > Arionidae > Arion > Arion vulgaris. The sequence goes on along the minus strand of CM036769.1, from coordinate 31,671,451 downwards.
ATGCCAATTTCTAATTCCTCTGTTGGTTCTGGTATGTCTGCTACTACCGTTGCGGTGGTCTATTTAGCAATTCTTTAAAATGCTCTGTCCATCGTATTTCTTGTTCCTTTTCCGTTGTCAATAGTATTCCATTCTTATCCTTTATGAGAGTATTTGATCTCCTGTAATGTTTCCCGCTTATTAGCTTTGTAATTTTGTACACTGTTCCTTGATCACACTTTTTTGCTGCTTCTTCTGCCTGCACTGCCAGGTCTTCAACATACATTCTTTTGTCAGCTCTCACAGCCCGTTTGATTTCTTTACTTGCGCTTTTGTACTGTTCTTGGTATCTTGCTTTCAGTCTTTCGGACTTTGCTTCTAACAATTTATTTGTTAATATTCTTCGGCTGTCTATTATTTTCCATGTTGTTGGTGTTATCCATTCTTTTCTTTTCTTTGTGCGGTACCCTAGACATGTTTCGCTGCTCTTGCTATATATAGATGCTATGTTGTCCCATGTTCTATCTATGTTGTCAGTTTCATCCGTAGTTTCATTACTTTCTAGGGCTTGGAATCTGTTCTTTATCTGCATTATAAACTTATCCCTTACTTCCGTGTCTTTTAGTCTATCCACATCGAACCTCTTTTGGAAGTTTTTCTGTTGTCCTGTTTTTCTTAGTTTAAGTTTGACATAAGCTGTGACTAGGTGGTGGTCGCTACCAACATCTGCACCTCTCTTGACTACAACATCTAGCAGCGAGCGTCTCAAGGGTCCATTGATCATTACATGGTCTATTTGGTTTTTATCTCTGCCATTAGGGGAATACCATGTTAATTTGTGGATATCTAAATGTTGAAATAGGGTTCCTCCTATAACGAGATTGTTCATGCTGCAGAAGTTTACTAAACGTTCCCCATTTTCGTTCATCATACCACATCCATATTTTCCCATAGTTCTATAACTATGCGTGTTGTCTTGTCCGACCTTCGCATTTAGATCTCCCATAACAATGATAACATCATGGGATGGTGACTTGTCTAATTCTGCTTGTAGGTTTTCGTAGTAAGAGTCTTTCTTTGTATCTTCGCTATCATTAGTTGGCACATAGCATTGTAGGATTGTGATGTTTGTATGCTTCCCCTTTAGTCTGATCTTAATCAAGCGGCTGCTGATAGGTTTCCATTCTAATAGACACTTTTCTACGCCTTTTCTTAGGATTACTGCTACTCCTTCATGGTGTAGGTCATCGTCTCGTCCAGAAAAAGGACTGTTTCACCTGTTGCAGTGGTACTTCTTCCATTTCCTGTCCATCTGCTCTCGCTAACCCCTAGGATATGTAGATTATATCTTCTCATTTCTGCTGTTATTTGTGACAGTTTTCCGGTTTCGTACATTGTTCTTACATTCCAGCATCCAATTCTGGTCTTGGTTTTGGCATTCAGGACTTCCGTCCTCATGAAAGTAGCTTCCTTTGGCTTTCACCACTTCCAGTCATGTGAGTCAATGACTCTGGTAGCCCTTCATGCCCGTAGATAGGTTGTATGTTTGTTGTTGTTTCCGTAACTTTAATTTTTTTAAAAGGATGGGATCGTTAATCCCAAGCCCAATCCCCAACCTGGAGGACCAGGAGACCATGCTTCGTCTGTCCCTCTTCAGTGACCTTTCCGGCTTGGGTAACCCTTCCGGGAACATAAGTTCCGCCATCCTAGCTCACTGTATCATTGGAGCACGCAAGCCTCCCCACCACTACAAGGTAACGGCCTCATGGGGAGGTCCATATCGACCAGTTGTTAACAACTCTTTGTGATTTGTATGTGATCCAAGCTTAAGTACGATTGTACGTTGTGCCAATCATAGGCCTACAAGTAGGCCAACACATCCGATTTCTGCAATGCTTTTTATTTACTAGGATAGCTTCCTTAGGTCCCTACCTCAGTCACCTTGTAGGTCGTAGTGTTACTATTCTTTGCTCCCCTCGTGGGTCCTGGCAACACACAGGCATGTCCCTGAATAAGGAGGACTGTAACACTTATCATCAAAAGCACATATTTTTTTTTCCACTGCCTTGTTAAATGTGGGTATTAATAGGCAGGACATATGATCAAAAAGTGTTTGCTATACATGCGACTCACAACACTATAATGTAAAATAAACCTCTGAGCTCAGAACTATCTAAGTTCTTTAACTACAGTGGGTGTTATTCACTTTTAAGGACACCAAAAAAGGACAGGATTATGATGACAATGAAATTATTAATCGCCTGTGCGCTGCCGGGTCCGTAAAGGAGGAAAGAATATGCAGGAATGTCTACCTGCCAGGCATGTTGTAAGAGGCGACTAAGGAGGGTCAATGGTGGGGCTGGCTACCTCCCACCATAGAAAAATTAAGCCAACAAATCTTCAACAAACATGGATAGCACAACAATACGAAATAACCTACAACCACATGGAAAGAATTGGAAGGGATGACAAGAGAGAGGAAGAACTGGAAGAGGTTTGTTGAAGACCTGTGCTCCGCTGGGAGTTGAAAGGTGAAGTAGAAGAAATTATTAATGACTTTTGCTTATTATAACCACAACCTTTTTAATCCATTTGTCTTTTTCTAATCTCTCCAAGAAATTCTGTGCTTCTTCTTTTCCCATCCGTTTATCCAGTTTCTCCGTCAAACTTAAGGCAGCCAGTGAACCAATTTTTCCATCTTCTGTTTCCACAATTTGTTCAATCTAAAAGTATGTACAAAAACTAACAGTAAATTCATGAAACAATAATCAACTGTTTTATCTAAAGGCTCTAAGGGTGAAGAATTGACTTTATTGCACCGGGTTTCCCAATATGACTCTGTTCTCTGCAGAAATGGCAAGCCATCTGATGATAGTGTTGCACAAAGCATGAACTCTGTAGCTCCAGCAACAATCTTAACCCTTTCGCTGCTATATACTTTCCGAAGACAGAGCTAAAAATAGCTACTATTTGTTTCTAGGTCACAAACGTGAATGTATGCCTATAGCAGTGAGAGTAGCAATGTATAATGTGTTAACACGTCTTTAGCCCACAGGGAAGAGATAATAACAGATGTGTTAATGCGTCTTTAGCAGTTAATGGGAAAAACATCTATACAGGTCCTTAGCAGCTAAAGAGCTAGGGATCTCCATAAAAAATTTGAACCTACAACCAGGCAAATGTCTTTACTTCGCCATAGAGACCCTGTTCCTCTACTCATGAGAAAAACAAAAACTGTGCATACCAAATGTTTATGAATGCATGGATAATTATTATTGAGTTTTTATTCAGTCACAAAAGGAAATCATTTGAACGCATTTGAAAATAGATGTCTGTGAAAAATAACAAACATAAAATAGGACACGTTTAGGAGCAGTGAAAAAAAAGAAATTAAGAGACAACCAAATTTACTAGAGAACCAATATCTATACTATATTTCCCAAAGTTTGTGTATGTCCACCATACACTGCCTCAGTTCATATAGAAAATTCACCATATTTGGTGCAAATATTTTTCAGGCCAAATCTTGATCAACTAAGAAACAGTTTCGAAATCGGATCAATATTCGTTTAAAAAATAAATAAAACCCAAATTGACATGTCTTATCCGCCTTTTTTCTTGTAATATGGTATTACGCGCTCGATCTGAAGAAAAGTCATATTTAAGTCAAAGGGATATAATCGGTAAAATGACCAGGTGGTCACTGCCAAATTGATTGTATGTCCCCCCTCAAGTATTAGACATTTACTTGTTTGTGATTGCCTGCTGCAAATTCAGGCGTTAACCATGATGCCTGTGTTGATTTGCGCAAGCTGTATAATTTTCATGTCGTTATAAGTTTACCTTTCTGTTTCAAACTATGCTATAGAGGTTTTTAAAATAATTATTCTGTTAAATGTAAAAATAATTATTCTGTTCTGTCAAAATTCCACAGGTCGGTTTATTATTAGTAAAATATGCAATGTCGTCTAAGAGAAGAAATATTCTATCTCTCTCTTGATCCCTGTCTAGACGGATGAACCAAATTTTCTCATGAATTTTGCTGTTGTTTTTAGGGACTTTGTCCCTCCGTACCTCGCAAGCTCCGTTTTATCGGGCCAGGTTTTAAAACAAAATATTCAATCAGACTAGAAGTGACTATACGGCCCGCGTGCCCAGCGTGTTCGTAGCGCGTTGGACTGTGGGTGACTAGCCCTCTGTGTGACGGGTTCAATTCCGTGGGCAGGCAGAAAAGCCACAGATTCCCCAGATTCACGGTGTTCGTGGCACCGAACCGAAGGGTTACGATGTCCATGGCACCGAGCCGAAGAGCTGAAAGCTCAAGTGCTTCTGGATCAAAAAAAAAAAAAAAAGTGACTATACGAAACAGAAAATGTGGAAATATCAGAATACCTAAACGTAGCTAATAGTTCGAGAATGGCCAATTTTAGAGCTAAAGAAAACTAAGATTATGTCTTGAACAGACATGAAGCCGATAAATCACAATGAGTCTACACAAGAGCTGAAGAAAACAAAGATGCTGCCTTGAATCGACATGAAACGAAAGGATCATGAATGGCACTTACCAGAGCAGAAGAAAGTGATGACTCTACTTTGATTAGACGGGAAGCATTACAAGAACCACCCGGATCATTAACATCTTTATGGAAGGCATTGCCGATTCAAACAACTTCTTAAAAAATATCCGAAACATAATTCATGTTTTTAGATGACATCTCTTAGAATGGCTTACCCAATTCCTCAACTAGGATTAATAACAACTTTCACCCGTGCGAAGCCGGGTTAATTAGCTAGTGGCTATATAAAAGTAAAATGAAAGTCTTTTTCCTACCATGGTATATGGAATAATGTGTTAGGCCTGTTTTTTTCATTGACCGTCAACACATGATGGGTGATGTAAAAAAAAAAAAAAGTAAAGGGACCTTTTCATACCTCGTGGTATATAGGTCAATACAGTGTTAGGCCTGTATTTTCATTGACCATCGGCACACGATGGGTGATGTGGTCAGCATCACGCCGGCCGCCTTTACTTTCCCAGAGCATGTCTGGTACCCAGTTGAGGCTGGGTCGACCTGAGAGCCGTCGGGTCAGGAAAAATTCCACGCGCACTGCGGAGCTGAACCCAGACCACCAGCCTTGAGAGCGAGTTCACTAACAACTACGCTACCGCGGCTCTCAGATGGGTGATGTGGTCAACATCATGTCGACCGCCTTTACTTCCCAGTGCTTTTCCTAGTACCAAATTGAGGCTGGGTCGACATGAGAGTCGTTACAGTCTGAAAAATATTCCATACCTACTGTGGAATTGAACCCGGACCATGCGTCTAAGAAGCAAGTTCACTAACAACAACGCTACTGCGGTTCTCAATATGGCTATATAACAGTAAGTAAAGATGGACAGTAAACAGAATCATTCCATATAATAGAAGACTACATATCAAACATGACCCACACTGGAGCCCACAAGGGGGAGAAAATAATAGTAACACTGTGACCTATGAGGCATGCTGTAAGAGGAGACTGAGGTAGAACCCTAGGGAAGCTACCCTAGTAAATAAAAAGTGTAACAGAAATCAGATGTGCTGGCCTACCTGTAGGCGCATAACTGGCACAATGTACAATCGCTGTTAGACTAGGATCACATACAAATCACAAAGAGTGGTTAACAAGTGGTCGATATGGAGCGTTCAAAGCAGAAGAAACATGACCCAGACTTACCAATTTTTTGAAAAGTTCCAATTCATTCGGAGAATATGTAGATAACATTCGAGAGATGGATGTCTCCACAGTATTAACCTAAATAATCACAAACAAAATAACAAAATGTTAAATGATGGTAGTAATTATTGAGTTAATAATGTCTACATAAATTAAAGAAAATATGTTGATAGTAATTAAGTAACGATAAGCTGTTACATCTAAAATGGCAGCAAAAGTAATAGTGCTAAATAATTCAAATGTTGCCCGAGTGGTTACCGGGGCCCAAAGAATAGAACCACTGTTACCTGCCAGGCATGTCGTAAGAGGTGACTAAGGAGGTTTGGCTGAAATTGGATGCATGTGTCCTAAACGTGTAGAAGTCTATGCGTTTAGGGGCCCACAAACCAATGTGCAGCGTATACATGTTCTCGCAAAGATCAAACATATCATAAAGAGTGATTAAAATTGGTCGTAAAGAACAAACTTGAAGAAGAAGATTAAAATGTTACATTCTAACCGGTACACTAGATTGTAAATCCAGACTTTTCATTTTCTAAAGTCAGTCAAAAATAAATCCTGACATTTGGTATTCAAAAAATGTATGCTCAACTGATTAGCAACTGAATTGAAAAACAGGTTGTGGCTGAATATAATGTAAGTTTCATTTCCCCATTGCAGGTTTAGGTATAAATTCAGCTGCAGTTTTATTAAGGGGGCTCTCTGGTCTGGAATTTGTTTCCATTGTTTTCATATTAATGTAGAATTTGTATAACAATTTTGAGATATTATGACATAGTTTTGTAACATTTCCCCCAAAAAAATTAGGTCATAAAAAACCTGGGGTATGTTTACCCAAAATGTATTTAAAATGTAATATTTAATATATCCTAAAAGCTTGTGTAATATTTTAGATATTACAATTGCTCACCTTAGAGTGGGAACAGAATTCATTTATATTCATTAGATTCAGAACCTTAGGAATTTGAAATTTTGTGTTTGGTGGCCATTTTGTATTGTTTCCATGGCAACGTGTTGACATATTTTGGTAAACTAACCTTTTTCTACTCTTGTAAGTCATAATATCTCAAAATTGTTATTCAAATTTTACATTAATATGAAAGCACCCAAAATAAATTATTGACCTGTATACCCCCGAAAAAATATCAACATAACACAAGCTGGGTTTAGACAGAACAGAGGTACATGTGACCATATATTTAACATGAGAACAATCATAGAAAAATCTAGAGAGTATAATGTAGATCTATACTCATGCTTTATTGACTACTCCAAAGGCATTTGATTGTGTAGAGCATCAGGAATTGTGGAAGATTATGGGAGAAATGGGATTCCCATTACATTTGATACAGATCATAAGAGAACTTTATAGTGATCAAATGGCGGCTGTAAGAACATGTGATGATACATTAGACTGGTTTGACATAGGGCAGGGAGTCAGACAAGGCTGCATTCTGTTGCCTTGTCTGTTTAACATATATGCAGAAAACATCATGAGGAATGTTACAGAAGGTAGCGGAAAAAGAACAATACAATTCTTTTATAATCGGAGGAAGAGAAATACCTGAACTAAGATACGCTGATGATACAGTGCTACTGTCAACATCACAAAAAGGGATTGAGAAATTATTAGGAGAAGTGAAAGATAAAAGCGAAAAACAAAATCTATATCTCAATGTGGCAAAAGCAAAAATAATGACAACAAATAAAACGAACATGACAAATGATATTTTTATCAATGGAGAGAAAGTAGAAAATGTTGAACAGTTTTGAATATCTTGGTTCACAGCTAACAACAGATGGAAATGGGCTGAAGGAAATTAAAAGAAGAACAAACATGGCTTTACAAAAATTAAACAACTCAAAACAGTATGGAATAGAACTGATAAGAAAACAAAGATCAGAATACTAAGAGCATGCATATTCCCAGTGGCAACGTATGGGTGTGAAGCATGGACATTTAATAAAGCAGTGGAAAAACATATAAGTGCTTTTGAATATAAGTGTTACAGAAGAGTCCTTCGTATATCTTGGACAGAGAAGAGAACAAATAAATCTATCCAGAAAGAACTCACAAACTCAAAATCAAAGAAAACTGGCTGATGCTACAAATAAGAAAGAGAAAATTGAGATATTTTGGACATATAAAAAGACATGAAGGGCTGGGGAAGACCATCATGGAAGGAGGCATACTGGCAAAGAGAAGAAGAGGAAGACCACGGAGAAGATGGATTCAGGATGTAACTGATGGTTTGAACATGACAGCTGCAGAGGCAGAACATCTGGCCTATGAGAGAGAAATTCCGGAGGACTGTTGGGGTGGCAAAGTTCTGCCCAGGACAAGCCATTTGATGATGATGATACCCCTGAATCCCCCTTAATTATTAACAGATTTTTATGTGTAATATACCATTTTGTAGGTAAATGAATTTTCTTTAACTTCGATCGAAAACAATTGTTTGTTAATTTTTAATAGGAAATTTGTAAATGTAAAACTATTATTTACAACATAAAAAAATTTACAAAATTAAAAATTAATTTACAAAACATTTAATACCTTTCACTTAGTGGCTACCAAATAGTTTATCCAATAATAAGAAAAAAACACAGAAATTGAACAATATTTATTAAATAATTTACACTTCTTATCATCTATGACCGTATCGCTTGTTGCCATGGTAAACAATTTTGTACAGTTCAGTAACTGGCTTGATAACACAAGTAAGACAAAATACAATTTTTTTACCTTCAACCCATAACATGTGGTTTGTGAAAAAGTTTCCTCTCGGTAAATGTCAGCTCACCGCCATGGGTAAATATCGGCTTGGCGCTCCCAGCAGCTTCTAGGAGCCAATCAGTTAATCTTTACAGTGACATTTAAATTAATCTTTAGTTTCTCTGAGCTGTAATATTATTAACACATACATACCAAACAATAAAAGCTAGCTCCATCTTCCTCCTGTATACCTTTCTTGATTTCCAAATTGACAAAAGCTATGGATGCATTTGCATTCTGAACATACTTGGCCATTTCTTCTTTTGAGTCTACTTGTACGTCACATTCTGTAAAGACAAAATTTAACAGACTTTTTAAGGTAGCTGATAACACCTAGTTAGGGTTTTTCAGTTACGCCTAGAAGTCCCAGGAATATCTAAAAAAAAATACAGAGACAGAGCAAAGAGACAGGTCGCTCCTAATGCTACAAGAGCAGTATCCCACCAGCATATGGACATGCATGTTGACACAGATAGCTCAGCTACAGATGCTATCATGAAGGGACGCAGCGGAATCTACATCACACACACCCAAGGAAACACACTCTCTGACAGCAGCAGAAACATGCATCAACTTTAGAGCAGAGGCAGAAACCCTCCTTGCAGTCATACAGATTCTTATCAACCAGCATGTGTCAGCCAAAAATATTGCAGTCTTTAGCGACTCAAGATTCGCTCTCCAGGCCATCTCATGTCCCAAACAAGACAAGCTCATTCAGGATATACAGCAAAAAATCAGCTTACTGTCAAAAACATCTGAGCTAGTCTTACAGTGGATACCAGCATACTGTGGCATACCAGGAAATGAAAAGGCTGACAAAGTCACAAGGGCTGGAGGGAGCCTAACACAACGATTTACAGAAGCAAAGACTCCTGAAACAATCCAGAAAAATGAGAAAAACAAATGGATGATACAACCCATAACATGACAGTATTAATACACTAAACAGAAAAGCACAGTCTTCAGACTTAGAACGGAACACTGCAGTCTCAGAGCACACCTCCATAGAATGGGTCTCAGCTGCCTGTACCTGAGGAGCACCAAAGCAGTCCCCAGAGCATATCCTGCAAGATTACCCCAGTCTGAGAATGGAGATCTGGCCAATAGAAACAACCCTACAAAATGAACTATGGGGGACCGATGAAGACCCAAGCGCATGACATCATTATCATCATCAAGGTGCGTATCCTTTATAGGACGTCGCTCTCTTTGCAGCGCATCTGAAATTCACTCTATCTCTAGCCAGTCCACCCACTTCGTCGATGGTCATATTCATGGTTTCTTTAATATCTTGTAGCCATCTTCTTCTTGGTCTGCCTCTGTCTCCTGGGACCATGCCCTCTAATATTGTTCTTTCCAGGCCATCGTGATGCTTGATGTGACCAAAGTATCTAATTTTTCTGTTTAGTATGTTGTTTATCAGCCCATTCTCTTTAACATTTAGTTCTTTCAGTACACCAGTGCTCTTTCTTTTTTCTGTCCATGGTATTTGTAGGATCTTTCTGTAGCATTTAGTTTTGAAGGACTGGATTTTGTTCTTGTTTTTGTGTAATGGTCCATGATTCACAACCATAAGTACATGACACGCGCATGACACATACCTGTTTATGACACATACCAGAGTAGTCAAATAGCAGTTGTTGATCACAGAAGAAGAAGGGTTTTTCAGTTTCATCATTATGGCAGATGATGTAGAATGTTACCTACCTTTGTGACAAGTGTTCACGACAGAGCCATTAGTGAAAACCTATACACAAACTTCATCATGATATTGCTTTTGAAGCATAGAGAGAAATATACTTTTCTGTTCTCCCTCGCTTTGTTATTGAACTGATCATCTGATGTCACAGCACTTCGGAAAGACACATAGGACTAGGTGCTCAGTCTCCAACTACAAATAACGAAGGGTATGCATAATGATGGTTGTTGTGGTTCGCTGATTAAACCGATTAAATACACTCCTCTCTTAGCCCCTCAAGCATCCAGCTCTACTTGTACAATGAGTAATTTCCCCAACTCCTTAGTTAAATCTCTAGACTGCATCAATGTCATTTTGAGCATTCTAAAGTAGGTAGGTGAGTAGGTACTATAGTCTGTCCATTAATTCGTGAGCACGTTTGAAATTGATTTTCTGAAAACTACCTGTTGGATCTCAGTGATTTTTGCAAGCAGCCTTAGAATATCCATGACGCTAGAGAAATATTTTTTTCCAAGAAAATTTGATGTAGTTTGAAATATTTCTTCTTCAGGTTATATTAAAATCAACCTCACCGGATTGTACACAATAGTAACAGATCTATGGTACACAGACCCGTTGTTCTAAAAATACATTATGGTAACATAGAAATATCGTGAGTATACAACAATTTCACGAAATCCGTGCACCAAACCCAGTCGACTTTGAAAGCGGAAAGCATATGACGTTATAATAGGGATACCGTTGTATAGTTATAGGCGTATCTCGCTATTTGTATGAAGCTATTGTATCATATTTGTTGGCTTATCAAAACTGACATTGATATCACATTCATAATGAGTCTGAAGTGCACATTTATAACAATCCAGAAGGTTACAGTTTTACTATACCAACACTTCCGTAGGGAATCTAAGAGAGATCATCTATATTGCGATATTCATAACCCTGAGAAACAAGCGCAACTGGCGCTTGGTCTGAATAGAGAATCCTTTTCCCGATGGATTAAACAAGACACAAAGTGCACTAATGTCAAGCAAGGACGGAAAAGAACAATTGACGACTTTGATATAGATGTCATAAGACGGAGCTCTTGAAAATGTTTGCGACAAATCAACTTGTTACTCTCAGGAAACTGAAATTAAAACTGCAATCAGATTGCAGCATAGACATTTCTAAAAGTACTCTATGAAAAATTGTAAGAGCCCCCGGCTTCACCTTCAGAAAAACTATAGGCGGCAGGAATATTATTTGTGAAAAGCCACATTTAATTGCTGCCCGAAGTAAATACCTGAGGCAGATCCGTGAGCGGTGGAGGCAAGGCTATGATATTGTATATTTGGACGAATCCTGGGTCAATGCTCACCACACCAATGCTAAAGAATGGCAATCAGTAGACGGTGAACAGAAAAGAAAATACCAAGCAGCAAAGGCCAGCGTATTATACTAACACATGCAGGAAGTAGTGAAGAAGGTCTTGTCCATGACGCTGGACTTATTTTCCAATCAAAAAGTACCGACGGTAGGGACTACCACACATAAATGAATGGACATATTTTCAGGCACTGGATGGAGAAAGATCTACTTCCAATTCTAAACAGACCATCATGCTTGGTAATGGATAATGCATCCTATCACAACGCAGTATCAGCGGAAGACAAAGTACCAACTGCATCAAATACAAAAGATCAAATTAGGACTTGGCTTGCTAAGGAAAATGTCAGCTTCGATGATACATATTTGAAACCCGAGTTGTTGCACCTGGTGAGGATGACAAATAAGACAAAGGTGTTTCATATTGACAAAATCATTGCGGAATACGGCCACACGTCTTTGCGACTACCTCCATATCCGATAGAGCTTGTCTGGGCTAAAGTAAAAGGGCAAGTTGCCGAACAGAACAGGACGTTTAAAATGTGTGATGTTGAAGTTCTGACACGTGAGTCCTTCTCAATGATAGACATGCAGTTCTGGAAGAAGTGTGTTGAACATGTGCTCCGAGAGGAAGACGAGTACTGGCACCGAGATGGATTACAATTTGTCCAGCCAGTAACAATTATCAACCTCATGGAATCGTCAGATTCGGAGATACAAATCATATTTTGATTACAGACTGAGAAATAGCAACGTATACATTTCCATATCCAAATGCGTCTACCATCATACAATTTGTGGTGAAGTTAAGACACCCTGGGGTCTAATGGTGACCGAAGGGAGGACTAACTGTTGCATATTGTATCCAAGTTCACGATTGCACATAAAGGGCAACACACTTAATTACTTGACCTATCAAGTTAATATGGAGATACACCTATGAATAGAATTGACATAGACAAATTCTAGGGATACTGTAAAATCTAAAATTTGAGCACTAACTGTGTGCACTCACGCCGACTACTGGATGTGTGTGAGTGATGACTTAGAGTGTATAGTCTAATAATTAAATAACATACGTCGATGATACGACGTCATGACGATTTGAATTTCAATTCATTGTCAAGACTCAATCTCTTACTTTTCAGAAGGTTTTTCACTTCCCTTGCATTTAATATGCCTTGAGACAAGAAGCACTGTAAAAACATCTTTCGTTTCTCTGCGCTGTCTCTTATTTTTGGGCTGTGAGCCTGACTCTGCATGATCCAATATCATATGAATATTAGGCTAAGCATAAATGATAGATGTAACAACCATAAACAACAGTTCAAACAATTTTAAAAACCGAAATCAAGAAAGCAGCACATCCTGTGTTGTTAATTGTAAAAGTAGACATCTTTATCAAGAAAGAAAACAAATGTTCTATACTTCAAACAGAATTTTCTTTTCAATCGTCTGTAAAATAATTATTTTAGACTATATTATGTATAATAATATATTGCTAATTATAAACTATGGGTAGGATAAAGTAAACAGAATGTACATAAATAGTGAAATACACAACAGAAGTCGAGCAATAAATTTGCATTGTTCAAAAACTCCGCTGACTACTTTTTATTTCAAAATGGCGACGTCTATTCGGCTGAACGAAAAAACCTCATGGAAAACACTTAAAATACCCCAAGATCTGTTTAACACACAGGACTTCAGTACTCTTGTCGAAATTCAAGAGTTAACTGATTATGAGCTTGTTCCAGAAACTAATTTGAATGTAATTACAAGATACTTTTTTAGCAATAATGTAATTTATAATATAAAATATACTTATTTTATTACTAGTATAATTAAGTATAATTTATAAATAATAGTACTAAATATAGTATGTTACTAGTCTAGTACTATCTTAGATTTATTAACTTAGATTTACTATTCATTAACATACTATTAGATAGTATCTAATAGTATGTTAATAAATGTACTATTATAAATAATAAGGAATATAAAGGATGTGGTAGGGACAGTTATGAGTGGATGTCATCTATTGAGGTTTGCAATCTCCAGAAGTTTACGTGGATACTACTACTGTCCTGAGCATGCAGGTGTTGTTTGCAACAAGAAGATTGATTGTTCGTAGAGGAGTTGCAAGTTGATGAAGCGATTAGATGGGAAGTCCTTCGGCTTTTCAGCGACCGCCTGTTGAAGATACTAAAACAAATATTGAATTTGTCCCGTGATTTATGAAGTTAGAATTACATGTTGTACAAGCAGAACTGAGGGGGAGTGTCAGTGTGCTTAACCAGGAGCCACGGAGAATAAGCACCTATGGATCATAATCACATGGATCTGCCAGGAATGCTATGGATGTTACTTCAATAACCAAAGTCCAATACATATTATATATAAATGCTAAGATAATGACAGTGTGAGTGTTATGAACTCGGAACTGCGCAACACTGTGTAGTGTCATTATTTTAACTTTTAAGTATAGTATTTGTCTAAAATAAAATTCTTTCATCACTCTGATTACTACACTGTTACTGCCAATCACTGGAATTATTGTTTGTCTCTTCTCATGATAATCCAGTAAAGTTTCCACATGAACATGTTTCTCGTCATAGTCTAATTATAAGATGGTAGCCTTCCCATTTTAACATTGTTATAGACTGAGTGAAGCGAGAACAACTGAAGATAAAGCAGGGGGTATCATATGGACTCTCTCATCCACCCTGAAAGACCTAGAATTTGCTGGTTGCATTGTGCTTCTATCTCACACACATAAAGATATCCCGTAAAAGACAGTGATACCTTAATCAGTACAGTATTGTAGTTTTATCTTCATATTGTAGTTTACCTATCAATCAAAACATGCCAGTGGCTTTGCCTCAGCAAACGTAAGTTGAAAACCATACATGAATTAAGTGGTGAGATGGAAACCAAATTCGATGATAAATATCTGTTATGTACTATCCCTCACTTTCTTATCTAGTATCTATATCCTCTTTGTGTCCCATTTGACACATAAGGCTTCAAGAAATTTCCATTGCTGTCGTTCTGCCACCTTTCTACAAATTGGTTCCCATGTCAGGGCACAATATTTCAACTCTCTTTCCACAGTTCTTTTCCATGTTTCTTTTGAACATCCTTCTTTTCCCATTCACTGTCATATCAGAGAGTTGTTCTAGCCAATGTCCCTACTGGCATACAAGATACATGACTAATCCACCTCCAATTTTATCTTTTAATGATGGTCTCCAGTGATGCACAGTTTGTTCATTTTAAAAGCTCTTCATTTGCTATTGTATTTGACCAGAAGAATATTCAGCATCCATACATTTCTTAACCATACATCCATGAAAATACTTTCACTTTACGTCTGGTCTGTGTTTGTATTGCTTATATATTTTTTTGTCATCTGTTTCTAGTCGAGTTATAGAATATTATATGCTTGTATTTATTTTACCTTCACAGAATGGAACCTCTTCAAGATCCAGGGTTAGCAACAAGCGGAAAAGAAAAATTGAAAATCTTGAAGAGACAGAATCAGTGCCTCTTCAAGATGCCACACCAATCAATAAAAAAAAGAGGAAGAATAGAAAATGAAAAAAATCTTGAAAGCAATTCAAGTACGGTAAAACAGACTGTCCAAAGTACAACAGACACAAACAATGCTAGTCAAGATATAGAAAATATTAGCACTAAAAAGAAACGTAAGAAAAACAGAACAAGTAATTTACCTCAGACTAGAGAATCTAATTGCGAAGATGACATGTTCATTGACGATGCAGATGGCATAATTGTCATAGGAGATGACAGTTCAGAATTATACAACAAATCAGTGGACAATACTAAAGCCAAATCTTCTACTTCTAACAATATTAAAACCCAGTCTAAGAAGAATAAAAAATCTAGAGGAAAAGTCCTGTCTAAAATTAATGTTGGTGCAGAGGCTAGTAACAAAGCTAATAAGGCTGCTACAGGAGATTCACAAAATAACAGAAAGAAGAAAAGAAAGAGAAAGAAATTGAAATTAAAAGACATACATAAAGAAACAACTGTGGATGTAACAGTAGGGTCCGGTAGCAGCAATGATGAAGAGAAAGAAAATACAACAACAAAGAATGCACACTTGGGTAAGTTTTCATCAGATAACT
Organism: Arion vulgaris; assembly: GCA_020796225.1. Taxonomy (NCBI): domain Eukaryota; kingdom Metazoa; phylum Mollusca; class Gastropoda; order Stylommatophora; family Arionidae; genus Arion; species Arion vulgaris. Next base: position 31,655,760 of record CM036769.1, on the reverse strand, counting down.
GTAGCGTCATCAATATTTTGTTATTAAACTTAACAGTTACTGCTATCAAGTTCTCTGTGGCTAAATGGTTGCGCCTTTGTCTTGCGTTCCAAAAGTCATGGATTTGAATCCAGACCGCGCCATTATGTTGACAAGTGCATTTTTTCAGGAAACCTCTATTGTTGTCGGAGCTCATGTTTTGTGCAATACTCACTGCAGGTGATGCGCCATTTCTTCAGAGAGGGACCAAGCGACATGTCGTAAAACTCGGTGCAATGAAGTCAATCCTTTGGTTTTATCCCCTTTATCAAGTTCATTAATTTACATTTGTTTTAGACAAATTAATAACTAATATTTACTGAGGTTGATTAGGTTACACGCGCAGCATATTCCAGGTCCGGAAAAGTCATTCAGTGGATGCATATGGCTTCACAGATGATCTTGCTTTGCTCTCACACAAACCACAATACATGCTGGAAAAAGTTAATGTTTTGACAGACACAGAGCAAAGGATCATCCTTAGAATCAGTCGAGATAAGACAAAAGTACTGTGAAGCAGCAACATACAGCATGACCCGATATTGATTGAGGGAAAGAATAGAAAATATTGATGAATTTGTATACCTTGGAAGTAAGATCAGGAGGTACAGATGAGGACATTAGCTCCAGGATTAGGAAAGTCCAACAAGCCTCTGCTCTTTCGCACACTTTGTGAAAATTTGTGGCCATCTTCACTAAAACAAAGCTCAGAATATTCAGCTCAAATTTGAAATCTGTCATGTATGGCTCGGAAATGTGGTGAGTCACCGAAGTTAAATACAAATAAGATTCAGACCTTTAGCAACAAATGTCTTCTGTGCATTATCAAACTGAGATGTTATGACAGAGTTGCAAACACAGACTGAGATGATAGAGTTACAAACACAGACTGAGATGTTATGATAGAGTAGCAAACACAGACCTGTGGATGAATGTCAGGAACCCACGATGATCCAGGTTAACGGGAGAAAATGGCGATGCGCTTGGCATACCCTGCGGAAGACATAGTCGAGTGTCACTAGAAAAGCACTTGAGTGAAACCTGCAAGGAAAACAAAAAAGGTGGCGATCTAAACAGACTTGGGGGCTGACTTTGTTTGGATACTGAAATATATTGGACTATCCTGGAAAGCCATAAATAAAACAACTGATGAGGCCATATGCTCCATGAGGAGCGAAAAGGAATATGTATTTAATGTGATCCTTGTAAGTGTTGTATCTCATAACTCGATGATATGACTAGTGCTTAGCTCTTTCACATTGTTATATCAATTTGTTGGTGAAAAGTTACCAACAACACCAGAAAAGACAAGTCACCAACATCACCATAAGAAAGAAAGTTGGCACAGAACCTTGCTCGAATTACATTGAAAAACAAAGAATAAAGTGGTTCGACCACTTAATAAAAATGCATCCAAAGTCCACAGTATACAGAGTCTTATATAACAGGAAAGAAGGCAAGAGGAAGACCACGAAACGATGGTTAGATGGCATAGCAGAATCCTGTCAAAGAGCAAAAATAACAATCGCCCAAGCTACCAGAATAGCGCAAGATAGAAAACCACGACACTGGGCAACAACCCGGTAGCAGTGTAACGACAAAAGAAGATATCTATTTATTGAACAGAATACAACGATCTTCATCTATCCAATTTTAATGTTCAGATGTTGAAGTCATGTTTACAACACTGCATTACTGTTCCAGATATGTCACAGTGGAAGAATCTATATGTGCCAGATGTTCTCCTGCAAGCTCTACAAGATGAGGGTTTTGACACACCAACACCAATACAGATCATGGCTCTCCCAAGTGCAATCAGAGACAGAAGAGATATTCTAGCAGCTGCTGAAACAGTATGTCACATTCTCATATGTCTATATGATTCCTCATTACTATAAAAAAAAACAATTGAAAAACTGGATAACATTAGAATGAACTTTTCCTGAGCAACACGCTCAGTCTCCTCCATGGAACAGAGACCCAACCGTATGGTGCCGGGACCTGCAAGGGAAGCAAAGAATAGTGCTACTGCGACCTACATAGCATGTCCTTAGAGGTGACTGAGGTAGGACCTAGGAAACGACCTAGTAAATAGATGTCTGACCTACTTGTAGGCGCATAACTGGCACAATGTAAATCGCTCTTAGGCTCAAATCACGTACAAATCACACACAGTGGTTAACAAGTGGTCGATATGGAGCGTAAGAATAAGAACAGAGACCGATATTTCTTGCCTCTCTCAGCAAAGTTCGTCTCAGGGTCTCCTTAGGTCGTCCTCTCTTTCTTGAACCTTCTTTATCCCACTTCAGTGCCTGCCTTGATATTTTTGATCGCTTTCTTCTCAAGGTGCATCCAACATATCTCCATCTCCTTCTTATAACAGCTGTTACTGGTGGTTGACCAGACATTTCTCTGATTTCATCACTTCTCCTGAATTGTTCCATTTCTTGCTAAAAGAAATGCTATAGAATATATTGTAAATAATAAGAATTTTTAAAATTATGTACAAGTGGGTGATAGAGTGTTTTCTTCTAGTCTCTTGCTATCTATGTATTGTATGGGACATTAGGGGTCTCTGTGGCTGTGTATGGGACATGTTCATTAAATGAAAAGAAGTATTGTTATAGCCATTATTTTAACATCCATTTTTAAGTTTTAAAATGCATTAATTGTGATGGATATTTGCAGGGAAGTGGAAAGACCTTGGCCTTTGGTATCCCTGCATTTACAAGAATATTAAACTCACCAACTTTTGAAGCTACAAATACAGATGAGATGGAAGTGCATGATGTAGAAATGGAGTCTACTGGAAGTGACGTTGAAGAAAGCGATGTGAAGTTAGAGGTATGTTTTTGTCTTCTTTTGTGGGCGCTTTACATCATCCACTTTTGTTTTGTATGTGATCTGGGCGTAAGAGCGATTGTACGTTGTGCCAGTTATACGCATACAAGTAGGCAGCGTTTTTTATTTACTATGGTAGCTTCCTTAGGTCTCTACCTCAGTCATCGCTTACAACATACCTTGCAGGTCACAGTGTTACTATTCTTTGCTCCCATTGCAAGCCCCAGCAAACACGATCGATGTTTTTGTCAAAAACCCAACTGTATCGTGTAAAATCCTTCTTTATACATTGCTCTCCTGTCTATCTTCACTCAAGACACACCCCATCTCACAAGAAAAAATACACTAGTGAACTGAACAACGCGGTCTGGATTAGAACTCGCAAACTTCAGCACACGAGACAAATGGTGTGGCCACTGAGACTCCCACTGCTGTTATATGAGGTCTCTCAGATTTCTTTCATTCATTGTCTCTGATTTATCAAGTAGGCTCTCTCTCTCTAGCCAGTAACATCTCAGCCACTGGTAATGTAAGCATGTTGCAGTGAGGTAAACATATTGTCAAGCTCTGTAAGACTAGCCTTCATTAGAATGTTGGCAGTACATTTTTCTCAAACTTTTGTATCAGACTGTTATGCTATCTCTGATGTTATTGTTTTATATAGAAAGGTGTTTATATACGATGAATTGACTTTATTACACCAGGTTCCCCCAGATGGTTCGTTCCTTCTTTGTAGAAATGGCACGCCACCTGCCGAGAATACTGCACAAAGTATGAACGCCGTAGCTCCAACAATCCTAGGAATCTTAAGATGCAATCTCCTGACACGCTTCACTGCTCTTACTTATATATAGATACTGTTTTCCCATACATTATTTATGCTGTCTTCTGTTGCATCTATATTGTCATCATTCTCTAGGACCTGAAATTTATTCTTGATCTGTAGTATTCTTCTTCTAACCAAGACTGCAAGTTTTCACTGTTGGACAGCCAAATTGTAGAATCTGCATGTGTTCTGTAATTGTGGAAGACTAGTGTAAAGTGTATTATGAACAGATGGGTGTGATGGGAGGAGTTCTTGTCTAGCTTTATGTAGTCCAGGGCTGATCTGGAGTATAAAATTAACCTTCATTTTAGTGTCTCTTAGTCTATCTACATTGAACCTCCTTATGAACGTTTTTACTGTGCTGTTTTTCTTAGTTTAAGTTTATCTGTTTTCTTTCCCCAGATGGATGATGGAATTCTTTGTCCACTCTTGACATTAAGCGTAGGGGTGGGAGCTTTAATTTGCGTTCCAGGGCTAGATGGAGTTACCCTAGTTGTGTCATATTCATGTTTATTTAGTGTGGTCTCAATATTGTCTATCCATCTTTTTTTGGTCTTCCCTTGGCTCTAGTACCTGATCTCTTTTTATTGTATGCTCTTATTGGTGGTTGGTTGTATTGATATAGTCATGAACACTAAGTTAATATTCTCACAAAATTACTGATTGTTTGTGCATTGTCCATGATTCACCGCCATACAAATAAATAATCATGAGAGAAACAACGTGTTGCAGAAGACCACTATGGAAGGGCGCACTCCAGCAAAGAGAAGAAAAGCCATGAGAAGATGGAATGAGGATGTAATTGATGATTTGAGCATAACGGCTGCAGAGGGATGACAACTGGCCTATGAGAGAGAGAAATTCTGAAGGACTTAAAAATTCGGCTCATGGCAAGCTATTTGATAATAATGTTGTCTACTTTCATTAAGTTAAAACTATTGGTGATTACTGTCAAGACATTGTGTTGTCTGGAACATTTCCTGGGATATAAAACACAACGAATGAGAGGACAAGTCAGGGTGAGCAAATCAGAGCTGACCAATATTCTATACCACCTTCAAGAGGTGATTGATACCAGGCTACATCACTGCAGTCTAAGTGAATAGAGGTGGACAAGGAAAGAACGTCTTGGTTTGAAAGGTGCTGTTATTTGAAAGAACTTATGTGTCTGGCTGAAAGGTGCAGCCTCGCTTTTTTCTTTCGTCCGCTTTCAACTCCGAGGTTTCATCTCTGAAACTGATTTTTGCGTGAAAATCCGTTTTTCCAATTTCTTACAATGGCAGCAGCGTGCACATTGTAAATTACTTTACACTGGCAGCCGTGTGCTCAATGTACTCGTAATTAGTATTCCTCGCCATACAGGCAGATTTTCTCCGACTTCAGGGGTACTCGCATTATCGTCCTGAGTAAGACCAAGGGACTCGAACAAATGCCGGATAGTAGGTTCGAACCCGAGCTATGAGGCGTCTCACAGCTAGCAGGCTGAGCTACTATCAACTACTCTAGGCAGTCCCCACAGCCTCGCTTTAAACTGATGCACAAATGCATTTTCCAGACTGAAGAAAGTAGAAGAAGAAGATTGTTTCTAAAGATGTACAGACAAGCATAACAGAGTACATGACTACAAGTCATAGAAGAAATCATTAACTCAAAACATTTGAATCAAATTCAACATTTACATAACAAGTCTCAATAAATTAACTTTTCTATTGTAAGTAGCAGATATAGATTTAAGTAAAGCAGCATATTCAATATTGTTCATATCTTCTTTCCAGAGCACTGTGAGTCATAGTCCACCTCTTCTACTAATTCTGGAACCTACCCGAGAATTGGCTGTACAGGTGAAGAATCATCTCACAGCTCTAGCCAAGTATACTAACATCAAGGCCAGTACATTTTATCTTACTTAAGAAAAGAATATTTTTTTAATTACTTCATTTATGCCTTAATTAATGCCATTGTTGTATCATTTGATCTATTTATGAAATATTATTGTTGCCAGTGTATCATGTTATTCCTCCTTCAAAAAACATTAACTAATACTGATGGCCAAACGTGTAACAATAAAGGACTAGTTTTCTTCACATTTCAACTCCCAACGGAGCACAGGTCTTCTTCCAGCTCTTTCTCTCTCCTGCCACCCCTTCCATTTCTTTCCCTGTTTTACCTATCCTTTTGATATCAGTCTCCAGCTCTCTTCTCCAGGTATATCTAGGCCTTACTGTAGTTTTACAATAACAGTACACAATTGTGTGTTGTTTTTGTACTGTGCTAAAGTACAGTACTTTTTTTACTTGTTCTGCCATAGCTACATAGTTTTACTGCAGTCTTTCCTTATATCGATAACTAATACTAACAGTGTTCATTAATTAACCACAAGTTAATATCAAATTATCTTTTGTGTTTAGATTGCAACTATTGTTGGAGGCATGTCCATTGATAAACAGAGAAGAATCTTGGGAAAGAGACCACATGTTGTGATAGCTACTCCAGGCAGACTGTGGCAGCTTATAGAAGAGGTAGAGGCATGTCTTGTGTTTACTAGTTATATTGGTGCAGGCTGCAAGAGTTAAGACCATATGTACCTGATGAAACAGGGACTACACAGAACTAAACTCTTCGGTTTGATGGCTCGCTTGTCGTTCCAACTGTACTCGGTTCGTTTCCCATGTGGAGCGATCTATATATTTTTCCAGATATCTCTAATATCTGTGTAGTTGAAGTGTCCTGTTCCTAGTTTTATCGGAGACGGGTGATAAAACAAAGGTTCTGTGTTCAAGCTTGAGCACGTAAAAGAACCCTTGACAGTTGAAATTCTATAAAAGTATGCTGCAAAACTGCTGTTTGGCAAAATTCATAAGAAAAGGATTAAAATAAAATTCCTACAAAATTTCCACCATCTTCAAAATTACGCAGTGACCACCGGTGGTAAGGAGTTTGTGCTCTGTCTCTGAGATCTTCCTGTCTACGCAAGATCGGAGCACATATGGCTATTCACCAAAGTGCAATGATGATGGTTCTATCATCCATCAATAGTAGTGTATATAACACCCCCTAAAATTTGCTCTTTGTCCTTCAATCCTTTGTGGGCCTTCAGCCACAAGTCTTCAAATGATGTCCAGCCTGTCAACATACTTAAATTCTATCTGTATATTTTCTATGCTTCCCATTTCTCTCATATTACAGTTTTTTGTGTCCTTGTGGTGTTTCATTTTCATTTTGGAATATCTTCATTGCACTCCGGACATGTTCATAGGTGCTCCGATCTCCTACATGAGTGCCTAGAGAAGATAATTTTTAATGGAATGGTGTCTGGAAGAAGAATGTGAGGAAGACCTAGAAGACGATGGGTGCAAGATATCATTGATGATCTGAGAATGACTTGCTGACAACTGGTCAACTTGCATTGAACAGAGTTTTTCAGGACTGCTGTCATGGGAGCCAGGTTCCGGAAGGGACATGCTACTTGATGGTGAAGATCAAGTGGTGGAAGGATTTATAGTGTCATAGAAAAACCATCTGAGGGTTGAAGAGTGCACTTTCATGCCTTACTCAGTCTGTTTTTAATGTCAAATCTAGCTCCTACTTCATGACTGATAACACTTCCAAGATATTAACTGTGTGTATATTTAAGATTACAATAGACCATAGATTCCCCAACTTTTTCTGCCCACCGCCCACTTTGCACAACATAAACTTTGTAACGCCCTCCACATTATAACAGTTTGCCAGCCCCCCTCCCACATACATACATGCTCTATTTTCTCTTGAGATTGACAATTGATAAATATTTCTGTAATACGTAATCAATTTTCAAATGATTATATGCATGAAATCGAAAATTGATGAAAAATGGATCGTGTACGACGGGCATAATATGAATTTAAATGCATAATTCAAATTTTAAATGATTATTCAATCGCAAAACCACAAAAATAATTTATTTTAAAATATTTATTATGAATTTCTTCTTTAAGGAGCCACCAACCCCTAATCGCCTGAACACCCTCCAAATTCTTCTGAACCCACTATCGCCCACTTTGGGAAACGCTTCAATAGACATACCAAATATACAAAGAGTTTGATTAATCAACATTGAACTGGCATGTTGGGTTGCTGGATTTGTTGAAACGGAGATCAGAGCACCTATGGGCGTGTCCGGAGTGTTATGATGATAGTCCTCATATAACTGATTTAAAATTATATAAATTATTAAAAATATTCTCCACTTACACAATATTTGGTAATGGTTCTGTCATACTCTAGAAGCTGTCCCTCATTGTTTGCAGTAACTATTAGGGTTTCCAGATAATTTATATCAAGTTTTCTATATTTTTTTTTTTTGTCGGAACCTGTGATGTGCAACATTGTGGTTCATAGTATATAGCGGCTATTTTAGAAAAACACACAAAGTTGAATAAGCTTGATCAGATTTCATTCATAAGAAGTATGTTTCACAAAGGTTCACTTTGCAGGCTGAATTATGTTGTGTTAACTCATCACAGGGGGATGAACATCTCGGACAGCTGGACAAAGTTCTTTCACTGGTGGTAGATGAGGCTGATAGAATGATTGAAAAGGGACATTATGAAGAGCTCACAAAGTTGTTTGAAATGATGAACAAGTAAGAATGAGTACACTTTAAATTTGTTGATATTTGTATTGTAAAGTAAAAAGCAACACTTTCATACCTTTAGGTCGATCAAGTGGTTACCGGGACCCAAATTTGGGTGTAAAGAATAGAACCACTGTTACCTGCCACGCATGTTGTAAGAAGCGACTAGGAAGGTTTGGCTGAAATCGGATGCATGTGTCCTAAATATGTAGAAGTCAACCTGCTGCCTTGCAGGACGGCTGGAGACAGCCAAAGGCTAACGGAGAGCGAACCCAGTAAACGCTAGCTGAATCCTGACACATCGCTGAAGGATAAGCACCAGAGCTCCAAATGGCGCTGAAGATGTGACGAAACCTACCCATGCTAAGGCTGCATGATCAGATTTCCACATGAATGAATTTATGGAGAGATCCTTTAGGTATATATTTTGTAATGCAGTGTTAGTCTCATATTTTTTATTGACCGTCGGCACATGATAGGTCAATAAATGGCCAAACACTGGAGCAAGTTGAACATTTTACATATTTGGGTAGTAAAGTGTCAAACAACGGAGACACGATGAAAGAAATAAACTCTCGTATTGCTATAGCAGCTAGTGCCTTCACTAAATTAACGAATATCTGGCAGTCTCAAGACCTTAGTATATGCACAAAAGTTAAATTAGTTAGGTCATGTGTGATTCCTGTACTGACCTACGGTTGTGAAAGTTAGAAATCAACAAAGAAAATTGATAAGAAACTGGACAGCTTTGAGAATAAATGTCTCCGAAAATTATTAAAAGTAAAATGGAGTGATTTCGTTTCTAGCAACACAGTGAGAGATAGAACACACCAACAACCCGTATCAAATATTATAAGGAACGAAGGTGGAAATATTTAGGTCATGTTCTTAGATCAGACGAAAAGAGACTAAATCGACAAGTCCTTATGTGGTCACCAGCTGGGAAAAGAAAACGTGGAAGACCAAAGACCACTCTTCAAGAACCATCCAACAAGAAAGTAAACTATTGGGATGTAAAACCATACAAGATCTCCAACTGCTAGCAAAGAACCACATTACATGGAGATCTAAAACCTCTGCCCTATGTGCTGCCTTTGGCACGAAAGGAACAAACTAACTAACATGATGGGTGATGTAGTTAACATCACGCCAGCTGTCTTTTACTTCCAAGTGCTTTTCTTGGTACCTGTTTAAGTCTGGGTCGACCTAAGAGCTGTTATGGTCTGAAAAATATTCTGTGCCCACTGTGGAATTGAACCACTAGCCTAAGAAGCGAGTTCACTGACAATTATGCTATTGTGGCTCTTGATCTTTGTCTGGGCTATAGTTTAATTGTACAAACTGAAAGCAGAGTGTCATATAGTTTAAAACTTACGATCAGAACTAACCACAGAAATCTCTCATGTATAAACCTCAGTTTTATTTTATAGTTTTTCCTTTGTTTGGCCAGCTGTTCTATTCTCTTGTCTCCTGGCTACGCAGAACAATTTAAAACTTCCAGTAGTAGTGGTTGGGCCCTTTTGGGGCAAAGGATACTGCACTGTGTGCTTATGAGTGTCCATCACAGGGTGAACACAATAACATTTTGTAATATAAACATGTTTCCATTGTGTTATTACATTTCATTCTGATTGATGTTGGTTGCTTCTGTGTTCAGCACATTGATTTGTTAGATTGTGGTCATGCTCGGATGTAGGAGGGTCTAACCAGACTTAGTTTCCAGCCACTGAGGGCTATACTTAAACACAGTCTACCTCTGATGTCAGAGAAGACATGCCTGTATGGCAGGGACACTGATAATAAGGAAAGAGGTCTTCAGTCAGAAGCCCCATGCCTGGCGCCCCGTACACTTGAATCCATATGGGGCAGAAGCAACCCAGTTTCAACAGCAAGGGGCTGGACTCAGTGGGAGATGTTGAGTTAACTTCAATTTATCATTTAAATAACTATGTCTCTCCGCCCATCTTTTAAAATTTCCAGACTCACTTAGCTTCTGTGCTAATGCAACAACAGTTAAAAGATCATTGATTGTCTCACATTTTTGTTTTTCTCTTCTCCAATGCTGTTTTGCCTCACAGCTTCACGATAAGAATAGATTTTTAGAACGGGCTTTTGTGTGCACTTCATAAACAGTGTCTTTCGCCGCCTCTGTTATCTCTGAGGTCATATTCCTGTCGTATTAATTAATTTGTTTTTTTTTTAATTATTACTTTTCATTCTATTCTTACTGTAGAAGTTCACGGCGAGTCAAGAACAGACAAACTTTTGTCATGTCTGCAACTCTGACAATGGATATTGGAGCTCCCAAGCGGGTAATGCAGAAGATGAAGAAACATATTGTAGGCGAGGACAAACTTAGTAAGTGCTTTTCATCTGCTCTAGGATACTCAATTACAAACCACTACCAGGGATATGTGCATTAACATGTACATCGCAACACTCAGTAAAGAGGATTTTCATTTAAACCAGTCCACCTCAACTGCTAGTTTGTAAGAGCTTGGGTTGAAGATTGGAGTGACCAGAAAAAGAACAACACAACAGATATATAAGTAGGCTCATCAATAAAACATCGAACTGGTACGGTTAGTCGCTGGATGCTGTTGGAAATATTACAAATGAGATCAGAGCAACTATAGACATGTCCGAAGCACAATGAAGATATTCCATACTTAAACTCAGTCCATTATCAATACTATAGGTACCTCTAGCATGCAGTGAAACTGATATAGGAGTAAGTAGAAGAAATGTTCTTATAGAACGTTGGACTACGGATGACTATCCCTCTGTGTGTGCGGGTTCAATTCCGCGGATGGCAGAAAAAGCCACAGATTCCCCAGATTTACGGTGTTCGTGGCACCGAACCAAGGGGTTACGATGTCCATGGCACCGAGCCAAAGAGCTGAAAAACTCAAGTGCTTCTGGATCGAGGAAAAAAAAAATATATAGAACCTTGGATGATATTGACAAAATACATGTAAATTACAGTATTACATAAACAAGGAAAAATAAATGATTAAATACGGAAATAAACAGCACTCAGCGTTTCGATCATAGGCCTCTTTCATGGTAACAAATACCAACACAGAATATTTAATAGACTAACACATAATTCTAACTAAGGATGACAAGAAATTATACAGACCTGTCTCCAAGCATGTGCTATCTGAAGATGAATATTGCATGAAATGATCCTTATAGAACATTATTAATGAGGAAAGGTAAGGGTCAATGTTACCTACCAGCTTCGTTGGTCGTTCTTACGACCAATTTTAATCACCCTTTGTGATATGTTTGATCTTTGCCAAGAACATGTATACGTTGCACATTGGTTTGGTAGGCCCCTAAACGCATAGACTTCTACACGTTTAGGACATGTGCATCCGATTTCAGCCAAACTTCCTTAGTCGCCTCTTACGGCATGTGTGGCAGGTAACAGTGGTTCTATTCTTTACACCCCAAATTTGGGCCCGGTAACCACTCGGCGACCTACCGGCTATATGTCAGGTAATTAAAGATAGCAGTGCATGTTGTTACTAGCAACCATCAACGAAAGTAATAACAAAATTAGTAAGTGTTGCTTCCCTTCTACCGTGAGGTATAGAGGTCATTTGGAGAACTGTTACATGATCCTGTTCCAATCTATGCCTCTGCACAATGTTGTTCTTCCTCACACTATAGATCTTTCTGGAGGTCTAGATATCTAACTCTTGACTTCCCATACTTGTAGTCTTCTTGCATTCTGCAGAGGTGACCGGACTTATAATTGGGACTGTTCCACTCTAGTCTGTAGGAGCTGAACTTCAACACTTTGACAAATTTTCTGGTTCCAAGCCTTGTCTCTTCTTATTATATGAACACTGTTCTTGGGTTTTGCTCCTGTTTGTTAAAGAAAGTCTGCATCTTCAATTAGTATAATCAACAGTTAGATGAACAGTTGGAAGTTAATTGCATATCCTTTTCAGGACTTTGCGAATCAACCCCAGTTTTTTTACGCTATATGTGATTTTTCTTGGCATTATTATGTTCAGTAGTTTGCCATTGCTTTCTGAACGGTGGTGCCATCGCCTTTGTAAAATCCACGCGAATCAATTTGCAACCAAACCGTTCGCAGTGTGATTTGAACGTCGGGGCTAATAGACCGAGTCACTACTCCCTAAGCCACAGACGCCACTTGTGGATGAAAAAGTGAACACAAATTATTTAGTCCACATTGTTCTAGCTTTCTCAGTGTGTTAGTTAATTTGTTAACATGTTTTGTGATATGTTGCGTAATTTACACCACTCTTAAACCTAATGTAATTCTGTGTTTTCAGAAACATTAACAGAACGTATATGCATTGGAACTAAGCCTAAAATCATAGATCTAACACCAAAAGATAAAGTTGCCCAAACTTTGACTGAACTACGTGTCAACTGTAAAGCAGAAGAAAAAGTGAGAAGATTTTTAAACACTTTCATGAAGTATTCTGGAATATGTGGTGTTATATATTTTAACCCACAGTTTTGATGTGTTTTGTTAATGTTTTTTTCTTTTTAATCATAAATGCATAGCTTTTTTTTACATTAGAGTTTAACTTGTGCAGACCAGAATAGTTTACTCCATGTCATTGCTGTTTTTCCTTAGCATCGTTTAGTTTCCTCAGTTTATAAATGTCAATATTTTAATAAAAAGTGTTATTTAAAGTTTGCATAGCAGAATCCTGTCAAAGAACAAAAATAACAATCACCCAAGCCACCAGAACAGCGCAAGACAAAAACAGAACCTCAACACTTGGCAACAACCCGGTAGCAGTGTGACGACACAAGAAGAAGAAGAATTTGTAAATTCATTCATAGTAACTGAAAAATTCCTGAAAGTTTTGGGAATTATCATTCGGACAGCTAGCCATGTAACCATTAAATTCCTCAGGCTCCTTTCCTACACCTCCGTAAAAAGCGGTAACACAGGCAGTAGGCAGGTTTTTTATATTTGTTTTCTAATAGAAGCTATATACAGCCATAAGTATTCTATGTTTGTAAACAGATATGTTCATTTTGTTTTGAGTATGATATGTGATTTTCTTCTTCAACTCCCAATGGAGCACAGGTCTTCAACAAACTTCTTCCATCCCTTCCAATTCTTTACCTTTCCTATCCTTTTAATATTATTCTCCGGCTCTCTTCACCTGGTATTTCTAGGCCTTCCCATACACCTCTTTCCCTGCAGGTTCCAAAACAATGCCTGTCTTGCAATGCTTTCGGTTGTTCTTTTAAATGTATGTTCTGTCTGCGTAAGCATCCATTTATGAAGGTCTGTAGTCTTCTTGTGGTTTCTTTAGTTGTCCTCCATGTTTCCAATCCATACAACAGCAATGATTTCACATTTGATTGAAAGATTCTCAGATTTGTGTTTGTTTTGATCTCCTTTGACTTCCATATCTTACTCAATGTAATAAAGTTTCCCTTTGCTTTTTTGTATTCTTATCTTGACATGTTTGTTTGTTCACTGTCTATGCTGCTATCAAGGTATGTGTATGATTCTACATCCTGTAAAGCTGTTTCATCCAGTATAATCTGGTTTACGTTAACTGCACTTATTCTCAGATATCTGATTTAGTTTGTTGAATATTTTCAGGACTTTTACCTGTACTACTTCCTTTGTCGTCATCCTGGGAGGACACTGGTGTTTGCTAACAGTAAAGACTGTTTGAGACGTTTAGTATCATTACTAACTCTCCTACAGCAATGTCCATTGCCACTCCACGCTGATATGCAGCAAAGACAGCGACTGAAAAATTTGGAGAGATTTGCAGGTGTGTATATTCTGTTCAAGTCTGCTGTTAAATTTGTTTGTCAAATATCCACTGTTGAATTCCCCAGTGGTCTTGTGAAGATCTATGTATACTAAGACATAATCAGTATACTATACCCAGAATATGGACTGGTGCAAATCTGTACTATGTGGCTGCTAAGTTGACTTACTTAAGTTAGGGGTGCTTGTCAAGGCAATTCCTGTCTTCTTAAGGACAGACGGCACCACTAAAAAGAAATATTGATCATTGAGGTTGCGTTTATGATCCTAAATGATCGGCAAACATAGATTCTGAGGTCCACAATAGGATATCCAAAGCCAGTGCTGCGTCGGAAGGTTACGTGTCACTGTGTGGGACGGAAGGGGATAAGCATAGTCACAAAGCTGAAAGTTTACCAGGCCATAGTGCTAACAACGCTGCTGTACGCAAGCGAGACATGGACAGTGTATAGCAGACACGCAAGAAAATTAAACCATTTCCACACAAGCTGTCTACGCAGAATACTAAAAATAAACTGGCAGGACAAAATTCCAGACAGCGAAGTCCTCACAAGAGCAAAGATCCCAAGCGCAACACCCTGTTGCAGAAGGCCCAACTGAGATGGGTCGGTCACGTTGCTCGAATGCCTGATAAACGCATCCCAAAACAGTTGATGTATGGCGAGCTTGAAGGGGGCAGACGTTTAGCTGGTGGACAGAAAAACGCTTTAAAGACACTCTTAAAGTGTCTCTGAAATGCTTCGATATAGACAATACGTGCTGGGAATCCCTTGCACAAGATCGCCAAATGTGGCGCTGTAACAACAAAGAGGAACCCGAATAGCTGAGAATCATCGTTTGTTGAGTCACAGAGAAAACGAGCAGCGCGAAAAGACAGAGCACACAACACGCACATGTCTAACCTTGATCATGTATGCCCCACCTGTGGTCGGGATTCTGTTCTAGGATTGGACTCTACAGTCACCTCCGCACACACCAGAGAGGTGCAACAGTACACGTCTGAGATTGTTGTCATCATCGCTGCGATGGACGGCTATTATCAAATGATCAACTTGGGGGAAAATGTCAAAAATCCAATCATGTATATTCTATGAAAAATATAATATAGAGGGTTTTTAAGGAAAATGCCCAAAAAGTAACCTTGCAAAATATAGGATGATTTATATTCTATTCAGGTTAGCACTATAGAACTTTCAGATGTTATAGTACATCTGCATATCTTGAACTGGTAGCAAAAGATTTTTAAAGTATATTAAAATGAGTTTTACCTGAATTTTTAATGCAAATTCAGATTTTTGACCCAAAAATATGGGGTAAGAGATATTCTTTGCATGAGACACAAAAACTGTTCAATGAATTCTTTTTAAAGTGGTAGGGGGTCATCAAATATGCATAAGAAAGACGTATGCAAATTTATACAGCAATCCTTTGAGTAGTTTTGGGAAAAAAATGTATTTAGCGACATACATTTGTGGAAAATAACAATTTTGAGAAAAAGCCAAAAGACGAACATATTTTCAATTATTGACCAAATTAATTTACTTTAGAATCCTTCAGGAGCATACAAACTTGCCTCAGCCAATGCTTTAGATGCTAACGCTAATTATTTTACATCTTTCTATCTTTTTGTGCCTAAATTCTGTTTTAGCAAGGAAGATATGCGGTTTTTATAGGTGACTGCAAAATACTGAAAATAATGTTTTCCAAAGGAAAAGCTAAATTAAAATAAAAGTTTAATATCGGCACAATTTCACATTATTAACTACAATATTGGTATCATTGACAGTTACTTTAAAGCTCCTCCTCAAAGCATATGAGATCTTAGGATATCAAGTCCATATAAGATTATGGAAAGATTCATTAGCATTGTGAGAACCACCATGAATGTATTTTGTCAACGAAGTCACAAGATAGCTTGACAAATACTTGCATTATGTTGCCAAAAATAAAATTAGGCAGTTTGTTTTTAATCAACTAAATCTTTAGGGCACAAGCTACTCAACCTATTGCAGTTCTCATGGTTATCTTTGTGATGTTTAAATATGGCTCAAATATTATTTTCCCAATGTGCTCTAATTTCCCAGAATTTTTCATACAAGTTACATCATAATGACGCTGCATGAGTTTAATGGTGCTATTAGTTAATCTATCTGCGCTACCATATTACTATAAACATTTTGCTATCATCTGTTGAAGCAGAGTTATGGTTTTTCATATATAATTAACGAAAAAAACGTATACATGCCTAGTTTAAAAAAATTAATTAAATACAAAACTACATTTATTTGCATACTAAAGATAGCTTCTTGTTCAAAATTGGATGTATTATCTAAAATAAATAAATAAAATACATGTATAAAAAAAACTCATTTCATTTTTTTCCCAGAAAAATCGATAAATGTAGGGGTGCGGTCTGCCCATAAACTCTAAAAATAGGACATATCATGAACTATTTTTCTTTCTGTTTCATCAGTTTCAGATTAAGTCACATGTTTACTCACTAAATATACTTCATGCATGAACCATATCGAATTCAAGGTGACATTAGAGGAACACCATTAATTACCTCTGCTACTAAGTTTTAATTGCGTTATATTTAATAAATTTGACAAATGGGAAATTAAAATGTTAATCAGAGTTCAGTTCACAAATTAAAAGAAATAAAATTCAACGAAGGAGTGTGCTATAGTTTTGTTCTTCTTCAAATGCTCCATATCGACCACTTGTTAAACCACACTTTGTGGTCTGAACCTAAGAGCGATTGTATGTTGTGCAATAAAAAACGTAGCAGAAATAGAATATGCTGACATACTTGTATGCACATAACTGGCACAGCGCACACGTGATTGATATGGAGCGTTCGAAGAACTTATTTTACTGCTCCAAGGGTGGGGGCATGACTGCCTATGCCGGCAGGCATGGCACTTGGTGTATTGAATAGATAATAATATTAGTAATAAATCAAGTTCGTGGTGAAGATATTTCATACAAGTATCATGTTTCAGCTAACAGTAGGGGACTTTTGGTAGCTTCAGATGTGGCAGCACGAGGACTGGACATTCCAAATGTTGACCATGTCTTACATTACCAGGTGCCAAGAACCATGGAGGTAAATTTCGATAATTTTTGTAGTCAACGTTATATTGTAATTTAGTACACCAGACACATTTTTGTATATGATATATACATGTTGGTATGTGACAGACATGCAGTACAACTATATACCTAACTGGATGATAACAAGACACAGAGAAAGGTAGTTGTACAAAGTGTACAGACATACTAAATTAATGTTTACATCATCAATCCAAGAACACCCGAGTGGTTACCGGGACCCAAATTTGGGGTGTAAAGAATAGAACCACTGTTACCTGCCACGCATGTCGTAAGATGCGACTAAGGAGGTTTGGCTGAAATCGGATGCACATGTCCTAAACGTGTAGAAGTCTATGCGTTTAGGGGCCTACAAACCAATGTGCAACGTATACACGTTCTTGGCAAAGATTAAACATATCACAAAGATTGATTAAAATTGGTTGTAAAGAACGACGAAGAAGAAGAAGATCAATCCAAGATACATTCTTCTTCCTTGAACGCTCCATATTGACCACTTGTTAACCACTCTGTGTGATCTTAGCCTAAAAGTGATTGTACATTGTGGCAGTTATGCGCCTACAAGTAGGCCAGCACATCCAATTTCTGCGATGCTTTTATTTACTAGGATAGCTTCCCTAGCACCTACAACAGTCACCTCTTACGATGTGCTTTATAAGTCGCAGTGTTACTATTCTTTGCTTCCCATGCAGGCCCCGGCACTACACTGGTGGACATGCAGTAAAACTATATACTGAACTGGAAGATAATAAAATAAAACAGAGAGAAAGGTAGCTGTACAAAGTGTAAGTATAAAAAAAAAAGTAAAGGAACCCTTTCATACCTCGTGGTATATAGGTCAATAAAGTGTTAGGCCTGTATTTTCATTGACCGTCGGCACACGATGGGTGATGTGGTCAGCATCACGCCGGCCTCCTTTACTTTCCCAGAGCATGTCTGGTACCCAGTTGAGGCTGGGTCGACCTGAGAGCCGCAGTGGTCGGGAAAAATTCCACGCCCATTGCGGGAGCTGAACCCAGACCACCAGCCTTGCGAAGTGAGTTCACTAACAACTACGCTACAGCGGCTCTCACAGTTGTACATAGTGTACAGAATACTAAATCAATGTTTCCATCATCAATCCAAGATACAAAACTGTCATTACTGCATGTAATATCGCATTTTAGGGCAGTGTTGGATGACATACATGAGCCTGTGGAATTTAATGACAGCTTGGCTAGTGCAGACGCCGCAAAACTGCTCAAGTTATGTTTTTTTTCTTTATGCCCCGACAGCAAAAAACTTGTTGACTCACGCTCTAGTCCATCCAGCCAGACACTCCACTTCCAAGATGCACGCAAGATGAAAAATGTCGCAATAGAAAAGTTGGTACACAAGACAGCGGAAAACTAACTAATCAATTTTAATAACGCTTATAGGATGCAACAAAAAGGAATATTTCTTAAAATTTAGATGGTCAATACTATAAAACTTGGTGGTTACAGGAGTCACAGAGCCATGACACTAGTTTGTTTCGGTTTCGAATATCTTCATTGCCTTTCGGGCATGTCCATATGTGCTGTGATCTACATAATATCTCCAACAGCGAATAACCATACCTGTTTGATGTTAATTGATGAGCCTGTTGTGCTGTTATTATCTGGCCACTTCAATCCAAACTCTTGCAATCTAGCAATTATAGTGGATTGCTTTAGATGAAAATCATCTTTGCTGCCACATGAAGGAGTTCAAAATGCTGGCTCAATCCATCCATTCGCTGACATCCACCCTCCTCGATATGGTGGCAGTGCCAGCCAGCCTGTCTGCTCTCTCATTGTCACTGACACTCATGTGCCCTGGAATAATCAATGTAATTTTGCAAATTGTTGATACATGCAGTGATTCAATCCATTGCCTGCGCACCGAACTAACCTCTACCTTTCAGATCATACTCAATGAATCACTCAGAATGTATGTACGAGAGTTGTTTTGTGACTCCAGCCAGCAACACTATGCTTAGTCACCTCCAGTACTTCCATTGTCATGCTACTTGTCATACTAACTGCACATCTGGTTCAACTGTTTGAAAATTGAGATTATACTTTTATGTCTAGCCACTAATAAAAATACCCTAATTGTATGTTATATTTTGATATAGTCTATTTTGTCTATTGTCCTTCCCCAGTTGGATGATGGAATTGGCTGTTCATTCTTGCTGTAAAGCGTAGGGGTGGGAGCTTTAATTTGCATTCCAGGGCCAGATGAGTCGCCTTGTTATATTCGTGTTTATGTAGAGTCGTGATATTGTCTATCCATCTTTCTCTTGGTCTTCCCTTGGCACTAGTATCTGGTCTCTTTTTATTTTATGCTGTTATTGGTGGTTGGTTGTATTGATAAACCCATGAACACTAAGTTAATATTCTTACAGAATTACGTGCATCGAAGTGGTAGAACTGCTCGTGCTTCTAACTTGGGTCTCAGTGTCATGTTGGTGGGGCCTGAAGACTCCAGAGGTTACCGTAAAATAGTACATGGCGTACGAAATGGTAAGTGTACACTTTCTTGTTTTGTATGCTTCTTCAAACGCTCCACAACGGACACTTGTTAACCACTCCTTGTGATTTGTATGTGATCTGTGCCCAAGAGCGATTGTATGTTGTGCCAGTCATGCGCCTGCAAGTAGGCCAGCACATCCGATTTCTACTATACTTTTTATTTACTAGGGCAGCTTCCCTAGGTCCTACATCAGTCGCCTCTTACGGCATGCCTTGCAGGTACTACATCAGTCGCCTCTTAGGCATGCCTTGCAGGTCACAGTGGTGCTATTCTTTGCTGGCCCTGGCATCATACTGGCGGTTTTGTATTCTTGTGTTTGTATTATTTCTGTGTTATGGTGGATGTGCGAGCATCTGTGCTGTGGTAGTACACATTTTATTGTACTCTTGTGAGTGTACACTTTTCTAGTATATACGCTTTGGTTTGGGTGATAGCATGATGGCAACTTATTGATAGAATGCCAACCGTGTATCTCATCTTTACAATAGGAACATCTCTAGTGTAACCAAGGACTATATGCATGATTTCATTCTGAACATGTTCCAATCGCTCGCAACATGATATTGTGAGGATGCCAAGTCTGGATGATGGATATAATCACTTGATGGAACAGACGTAGTCACTGCTTGATCTGCAAAAGACAATGTCCAATCAGTTCAGTTGTTTGGATTGTGGCTAAATTTAGGCGTAGATGTTGAACAACATGGGTGATAGAGAAAAACCCTATGGTAACTCCAGACATATGTGGGCAGGGTCTTCTGCGTTTTCACTAGATTGGGATTTTGGATTCTCAAATAAAGGCAGCTATCTGCCTCAGATTATCAGCCACGCCATACAGTTTGTCTTGGACGCTGGTGTAAGTGGACCACCTCTTTCTTCTCAGGACTGCATACTGGTAGCAGTTCTGTAGGATATAATTCCTATGATTTCTGCTTCGCCGTTTGTGCGACCACTTCCGCAGTAAGTTTTGGCCACCCTTGTGATGGTTGGTCTGACATTCTTACTGCGTGGCTAAATCTCAGAGGTAGATTGGCGACCGTAGAATCCGTTATCCCATTCCTCATTGTGAGGGTTGTTGCACCATGTTATACGCCTTGCGGCCTGGTGCATCCATTTTTTGTAAGCATTTGTTTCGGGTTAGCATTCCCTAGCGGACACATGCATTCGATTTCAGCCAAACCTCCTTTAGTCGCTCTACGACATGCATGGCAGGTAACAGTGGTTCTATTCTTTACACCCAAAATTTGGGCGCCAGTAACCACTCGGGCGTGGTCTGTGTCGATTTTCTTGTGCTTCCTAACATTGCCGACAGGACATCAAAGGTTTAAAGAGTAGCCATCTCTATTTAATATTTCAATTGTTTTATTCACTGAATCACCTCTTCAGAATAAAATAATTTATCCTAATCTTCTATTCTCTAATCCTGTTTTGCCTCACAGCGTCAGGATTCCAAATAAATTTCAAAAACACGCTTTTGTGTGCGCTTCATCGTGTTTTTCACCGCCTCTGCTATTTCTTATGTTCACCTTTTACGTGGGGATGACCTTGTGTTTTATTTGTATCGGAGTAACATTGCTCTTTGTATCGCACTGTCTGTTGGTAATCTTCTTATGTGGTTGAACCATTTAATTTGTTATTTCTTTATGAAGTTCAATACTGATGTTGTGCACACTTCTTTCCTGATGTCTTCATTTCTAAACCAGTCTCTTCTTGTTACTCCCAGCATTCTGCGTAGACGATTCATCTCTGTCGTGACTAATTTTCTTCTATTGTTTGATGTCACAAGAGTCCAGGTTTGGCACTGATAACATAATGTTGGGAGAAAGATTGTGTTGTTCAATTCTCTTTTAGTGTTCATGGCGACATGTTTGCTTTATTGCATCTATGTTGGATTTCGAGTCATTTTGTTGTTCTTCTTCTTTTGTCGTCACACTGCTACCGGGTTGTTGCCCAGTGTCGTGGTTTTCTGTTTTTGTCTTGCGCTGTTCTGGTGGCTTGTGTGATTGTTATCTTTGCTCTTTCACAGGATTCTGCTACGCCATCTAACCATCTTTTCCGTGGTCTTCCTCTTGCCTTCTTTCCCGATGTTCTGTTGTAGAAGACTCTGTATACTGTGGAGTTTGGATGCATTCTTATTAAGTGGCCAAACCACTTCATTCTTTGTTTATCTATGTAATTCAAGCACGGTTTGTGCCAACTTTCTTTCTTATGCTGATGTTGGTGATTCTGTCTTTTCTTGTGTTGGTAACTTTTCGTAGGCAACGCATTTCACATGTAGTTATTTTTGTGACTGCGCTTTGCTCAATGTCCATGTTTGGCTCTGGTAACACAAAGTAGGTATAAAAATGCTGTTGATCATCTGTTGCTTAGCTGCCTGTGAAATTTTGGGTGCCTTAACAATGGGGCTAGCTGGTAGGTTACAGCATTTGTTTTTGCACTCTGGCCTCTATCTCTCTATCCAGTTTTCCGTCTTCTGTGAATATGCTTCCTAAGTATTTGAATACATTTTGTTGTCACTGCTAAATTATTTATTCTCCAATAGTCAGTTTGTTATCAAGACTGAAGTTGGTGAAGGCCACCATGACGAGGGACATCAGTTAGAAGCGCAATAACAGGTGTCATGACTAGCGCCTGAATTCACAGCGGGCGATTGCAGAAGAAGAGACAACTAAAGTTACCTGTGGGTTACTCTTATAACCAGCTTTATTCAAACTTGACTTAAACCTGTTGATTTTGTGTGCTTGGCCGCTATATATTTTCATTAGAACTGAAATATGTGTGTTGTGCTTGTAGGTGAAGAACTGAACCTCCTGCCTGTAGAAATGGATCTCCTACCTGCAGTGAAACAGAGAGTTATGCTAGCAAGAGATATTGATGTTAAGGAGTACAGGTGAGTCGGTATTTAGAAGTAAAGAACAAGAAGATGTTATTCTATTTGTAATACTTCTTCTTCTTTGAATGCCCCATATTGCCCAATGTGTGATTTGTATGTGATCTGAGCCTAAGAGCGATTGTACATTGTGTCAGTTATGCACCTACAAGTAGGCCAGCATATCCGATTTCTGCAATGCTTTTTATTTACTAGGGTAGCTTCCTAGCTCATACATCAGCCGCCTCTCATGACATGCCTTGTAGGTAGCAGTGGTATTATTCTTTTCTTCCCTTGCGGGCCCTGGCACCACAGAGGCAGTTTGTAATACAGGAATAGACACACCTACTACACAGTGAATGAGATGGCAGAATTTGGAGTCAGCCACTGTGTGAATTCATTTGTTGCGGTTTCTGCAACCTTTAATTTTGTTATATCTAGGTACATCCCTATGTTAAAATCTCTGATCTTGGAACAACAGAGAAATTAGTTCCGTCTTGTACAATTTCTGATTGCTTGAACAAATATGGCTATAATGTTTTTGGTCGTATATCATAGACAGAGAAGAGAACAAATAGATCTATCCAGAAAGAACTCAAAATCAGAGAAAACTGGCTGGTACTACTAATAAGAATGAGAAAATTGAAGTATTTTGAATATATAAAGAGTCACAAAGGGCTGGAGAAGACCATCATGGAAGGAGGACATCATGGCAAAGAGGAGAAGATGATGACCACGGAGAAGATGATTTCAGGATGTAACTGATAGTTTGAGCATGATGGCCTATGAAAGAGAGATATTCCGAAGGGACAAAGTTCTGCCCAGGACAAGCTGTTTGATGATGATGATGATGATTCTTCGCGATTGTTCTTTACGACCAATTTTAATCACTCTTTGTTATATGTTTGATCTTTGTCAAGAACGTGTATACGCTGCATGTTGCATAGACTTCTACACGTTTAGGACATGTGCATCCGATTTCAGCCAAACCTTATTAGTCGCCTCTTACGACATGCGTTGCAGGCAACAGTGGTTCTATTTTTTACACCCCAAATTTGGGCCCTCGGTAACCACTCGAATGATGATGTTTCTTGAGAGTGTATCCAATCTATTGCTAATTTCTTGTGAATAATGATTTTTTTTTTTCACAAGTTGGTGTTTGTTCTGGTCATCTTATGTGAAGGTTACGACATCTCTTGATAAAGATTCTCAGTCTGGGTATGATAATCTCTCTTGTCTCAAAGAGTTGAACTGATTTCACCCCCAAAAAATAAGATGTAAAGGTGGAGGATTGACTTCATTGCACCAGGTTACCCCATATGGCTCTGCCCCTGTCTGCAATGTTGGCATACCATCTGCCAAGAGTGTTGCATGAGCTCCATAGCTCCGACAACAATCCTAGGGTTCTCATTAACAAAATTGCACATTTTACTCTGTCCGGATTTGAACCCGCAACCTTTAGAACAACAGATAAATGTTTTAACTACTTTGCCATTGAAACCTCCACTGATATCACAGATTTATTGAAGTCTAATCTGAGTTACCAAAAAAAAAAAGGTAGGAAAAAAAATACAATATTTGTCTTAACAAATTTTTTTTAAATATTTGTTGTTACAGGATCAAGAAGAAGAGGCTGAGAAACAACTTCTTTACAAAAGCAGCTGAAGAAATGGATATGATAATTGATGATACTAATCTGTATCCTTTTGTAGTCAAATATTTCGATATTGTTTGCTGGGCTTTGTAAGCATTGCTCATTTCTTAATGTCTGTTGACAGTTTGCAGGTAAGGATAGGTTTATCAATAGTCTTGCACAGGTCACTAGTCTTTAATGTCTTATTCCTTGTGTGGCTGGGACCTGCTATGTGAGCAAAGAATGGTAACACAGCGACCAACAAAACATTTAGTACGAGACAACTGAGGTAGGGGCCTAGGGAAGCTACCCAAGTAAATAAAAAGCGTCGCAGAAATTGAATGTGCTGGCCTAATTCATAATTAGCGCAACGTACAATCGCTCTTAGGTTCAGATCACATACAAATCACAAAGAGTGGTTAACAAGTGGTTGGCGTGGAGCGTTCAAAAGGAAAAGTTCTTGTGTATCCATGTAATACCATCATGCCTGAATATTGAGAATATTGGAACCTATGTATTGAAATTTGCATGTACCATCAAATAGCTTGTCCTGAGCATAACTTTACCTCCCTAAGAGTCTTCTGAATTTCTCTCTCATATGCCAGATGTGTCACCTCTGCAACCACCATGCCCAAATCATCAGTTATATCCTGAATCCATCTTCTACATGGTCTTCTCTCCTGGGATTCCTTCTTCCATAATGGTCTTCTCCAACCCTTCTTGTCTCTTTATATGTCCAAAATACTTCAATTTTCTCATTCATATTTGTAGCATCAGCTAGTTTTCTTCGATTCTGAGTACTTTCTGGATATATCTATTTGTTCTCAAAATATTGTTTACTTATACATATTTGTTGTGAGAGCCCTTTAATAGTATCTAAGAGGGTAAAACCTTTGCCCAGTGGTTACGGGCCCAAATTTTGGGTATAAAGAATAGAACAACTGTTACCTTCCACGCATGTCATAAGAGGCGACTAAGTAGGTTTGACTGAAATTGGATGCACGTGTCCTAAACGTGTAGAAGTCTATGCGTTTAGAGGCCTACCAAACCAATGTGCAACGTATACACGTTCTTGCCAAAGATCAAACATATCACAAAGATCGATTAAAATTGGTCATAAAGAACGAATGCAAAGAAGAAGAAGGGTAAAAGCCCTCTGAAACTCAGGCATAGGATCATTGTTTAATATGAAACTCAGGCATAGGATCGCGGTTTAATATGAAACTCAGGCATAGGATCACGGTTTAATATGAAGCTCAGGCATAGGATCATGGTTAATCTGAAGCTCAGGCATATGATCACGGTTTAATATGAAGCTCAGGCATATGATCACGGTTTAAAATGAAGCTCAGGCATATGATCACGGTTTAATATGAAACTCAGGCATATGATCACAGTTTAATATGAAACTCAGGGCTCAAAGTGTTAATAAGATTGTAAGATTATCACATGCTAACATGTTTCAGTTAGTATTAGCTCAATTCAGAATTTTTGTCATTACTTAACTCTTAGAGGACCAAGGCAAAAGCCATTTGTTATTAGAATTTAAAACGTCCATTGGTGTGGCTCCTGGTAAAAAGGTGTCCAAACCAAAGACAAGTAGTGTGCTGTTTGGTCCACAAAGAGTTAATAATAATTTTTTTTGTTAGTTACTTCTATAGATTGTTCAAGATAAAAGCAATCCCATTGACAAATCAAAAGTTGCCAGTTACACATTTAGTTGTATTTATTTACTATTTAAACCGGTTCTGACTAGCTCGTACTATGTCACATTTGTTCATCGCCCTTCCGCACCATAAGTACACACCATCACATAACCTTGACCTATACTACGTCATAACTGAACCTTTTCATAAATATATAGCAGATTAGCTCCATTCACAGGCTGCTTTTATCTTGAACACCCTGTATATATTTTTTTAATGGCTTTGTAAATCTTGATTCTAGAATTGTACTTTAACTCAAATGATTGATTTGTACTCAGAAGTATGCATAAGAGGTGCGGTGTAATGAGTATTGTTTATTGTGTGGTTATATTACATTTTCCTTCACTCTTCCTAAGCTTAGCGGACATGGGCGATTTGGTAGAACAAGCTGAGGACAAACAGCAGCTCAAACAGATGAAAGTCCAGCTAACCAACTTGTTACGAGGATCTCTCACACCGTATAACATGACCAAATACCCAACAAAATCCGGACAGTTAATTTCAGCCAAGAAAATTAATCTTCATGATGTGAAAGGGTGATTGACATACTAAAACCAAAGTCTTGAGTTCTGCTGAACTTGGAAATATATTGAGAAATATGTGTGTTTGGGAAGATATTACAATTTTTGTTATCATTTCTTTTTGAGTTCTGGCTTACTTTACTTTTTTTCCTCTCCGCTCCACGTGGAGCATAGGGCCTAAACAGTTGTTTGCCACTTTCCCGTTATCTGGCTGTTTTCTTTATGGTCTCCTAGGATAGTCACTCTTCAGTTCCTCAAGAACACTTCATCTTCAGGCCTGTTTAGGACATCCTTTTTTTTCATTTTCCTTGTGGGTTCCACACATGTTTTTGTCTAGTGACACTCGACTTCCTTGAGGTATTCCTGACCCATCACCATTTTCTCCTCTAAATCTGGGTCATCATGGGGTCCTGTTCCTATCCACAGGTCTGTGTTTGCAACTCTGTCATACCATCTTAGTCTGAGAATCTGCTGTTGACATTCATTTTTGCGTTGTCCCGCTATCAATTCAGGCATAATCAGGGAGCTTGGTATGGCGTTTCTCTGACTGATTTTTGCGCAACATCCTTCTTTCCTTTCTATCAATGTCCCCTGCCATAACATGCAGGCCTTCTCTAATTTCAGAGGGATTTCTCATTTCAAGTATATTATAAGTATTTCTGGGATTTCCTCATATCTTATGATATTTCTCCAGAAATTAGAAAAAAATAATTGGATTAACACTTCTCTGACTACCAATCCTGAACATTCATGTTTCTCATTACCAATACAGATTTTATTAAAAACCATGAAATCAACACCAATAGTGGAGATGGAAAGAGTGTGGGGAATACAAGCACTGAGAGAATGCAGAGACAGAAAAGTGATGACGCAGGCAGAAAAGTTTCTGAGTATGCCAAACCATCCAATGGAAAACAGATTCCAAAATCTAGCATTGGGGCAGCTGAAAAGAAGCAGCTTTATTTATCAGGCCAAAAGACTGAATAGGCAAACTTCAGACCTTCCAAAAGTTGGCATTCCCCTAAAGTCTGTGCCAGAGCAAACCCCTTGAGAGAGAAGACTGAACCAGAAGTATGTATCCAGACAGAAGTTAAAGGAATACTCGACAAGGATGAGCAGAACAGCATACAACACAAGACGACAGTCACTCTAAGTTTACTTGATGAAGAATACCCACATGATCTCTGGGTCCGGTATACACGGATGGGTCAGCAGAAAATGCAGTGAAGAATGGAGGAGCAGGAGTGTACATAGAATACCCAAACAACGCTAGAGATGCGATTAAAGTACCAACGGGAAATTCTGTCACAACTATGATGCAGAAATTCAGGCAATCAAGGTGGCAACTGAAAAACTGTTGAATACCAAACCCGATCCTCAACCTGTTGTATTTTTGACTGATGCAAAATCAGCACCACAAGCACTCCAGTCCAGAAAATTGCCAGGTCTACAGACCCTACTGTCTAAATTGTCCAAGCAGCGCAGGGTCGTCTTGCAGTGGATACCCTCTCACTGTGGAATACCAGGAAATGAAACAGCAGACCGATTGGCCAAGGAAGGTGCTGCAGGAGAGCAACCGGATGTGCCAGTTACCTACCACCAAAAGAAAAGAATGATTAAATCAATGAGAAAGCCACAAATACCAACACAAGACGATTACTATAATATGAGCAGATTGGAACAAGTCATTCTGCACCTTAGAACAGGACACAATTGGCTCCGCAGCCACATGTATACAAAATTCAAGATTGGCAATTCAGCCATGTTCACATGTGGACAGGCACACCAGACTGCAGAGCACATACTTCAAGACTGCCCCGAATATGATACACTGAGGCAAACTCACTAGCCTAACGAAACAACACTCGACAGAAAACTACACGGACCTCTGTGTGAGCTACAAAAGACAGTGAAGTTCATACAAGAGACAACATTGAATATATAGACATATTTCAAGCAAACGAAAGGAAGGAAGGATTAAAAACCATTATTTTTCTTGGGAACTCATTAAAAATTTGAGTACAACATAAATATGAAATTGTTACTTCTCTGTGATGAATGATTGCTCGGTCTTCAACTATTCTTTTTCTCTGTTGACTCTAATGTAAACCACTTGTATAAACCAAACTTTGTGTCTTTTGTGTGGTTTGAGAGAACATTTATTGTGCTTTAATGATAGTAAATGTCTACATTTATGTCCCAACACATCTAAATTCTGCATTTTTCTTTCTTTCTTTGCGTTCGTTCTTACGACCAATTTTAATCACTCTTTGTGATATGTTTGATCTTTGCCAAGAACGTGTATACGTTGCACATTGGTTTGGTAGGCCCCTTAACGCATAGACTTCTACATGTTTAGGACACATGCATCCAATTTCAGTCAAACCTCCTTAGTTGCCTCTTATGACATGCGTGACAGGTAACAGTGGCTCTATTCTTTACACCCCAAATTTGGGTCCCGGTAACCACACGGGCGAGGTAAGAACTCAAACACGATATTAATCAAAGTATGTATTCAAATGTGAGATACTGAATGAGCTTTCCAAATGGCATGTGGATAAATTCATTCTGTAAACCTAGTATGCTTTATTGGTAAATGTATCATGCACATAACTCATTAAATGGTTGTAAATACTATATTTATTGTTGCTTGCTTTGTGATCTATGTTTGCTTTAATTTCTCTGTTCAGTCTATGATGACTTGGTCATCAGGAAATGTGATGGCACATTTTTATTCTACCTGTGATGTTTCATAACTTATTTTTGTGATGCTTTTTCATGTTTCTTATGCTTATGTTAATTATCCAAAATATAACCTAATACAAAACTTTGTTGTCATCTAAATCACCTGACATGCACCCTAACCTAAAGCTAACACAAGCCACCTAACATGCACCTAAAGCTAACACAAGCCACCTAACATGCACCTAAAGCTAACACAAGCCACCTAACATGCACCTAAAGCTAACACAAGCCACCTAACATGCACCTAAAGTTAACACAAGCCACCTAACATGCACCTAAAGCTAACACAAGCCACCTAACATGCACCTAAAGCTAACACAAGCCACCTGACATGCACCCTAACAAAGCTAACACAAGCCACCTAACATGCACCTAAAGCTAACACAATCCACCTGACATGCACCCTAACATAAAGCTAACACAAGCCACCTAACATGCACCTAAAGCTAACACAAACCACCTGACATGCACCTTAACCTAAAGCTAACACAAGCTACCTGACATGCACCCTAACCTAAAGCTAACACAAACCACCTGACATGCACCTAAAGCTAACACAAGCCACCTAACATGCACCTAAAGCTAACACAAACGATCTGACATGCATCCCAAGCTAAAGCTAACACAAATGATCTGACATGCATCCCTAACTTAAAGCTAACACAAATGATCTGACATGCATCCCAAGCTAAAGCTAACACAAGCCACCTAACATGCACCTAAAGCTAACATGCAAACCACCTGACATGCACCCCAAGCTAAAGCTAACACAAGCCACCTAACATGCACCTAAAGCTAACATACAAACCACCTGACATGCATCCCAAGCTAAAGCTAACACAAGCCACCTAACATGCACCTAAAGCTAACATACAAACCACCTGACATGCACCCCAATAAGAAATGACGCATGGTCACGTAAACGCGGCAAAATGATTCATTTATTGACACATAAAACAGAACAAAATCACATTAAAACTTGACATTCAGAAGCAACCAGCAAAATATTAACAATACTTTTTTGGTAATAAACTAAAATAGCCTTCTGTCTCGAATACAAAATTGTTGAAACGAAGATCCTGTTGACGCAGAACATTCCATTTGCAAGTCGTCAGCCAATGTTTCCATAAAACAAGTTAATTGCATATCCTTTACAGGACTTTGCGAATCAAGCCAAGCTTTTTAACGCTGTTTGTGATTTTTCTAGACATTAAGTTCAGTAGTTTGCCATTGCTTTCTGAACGGGTGGTGCTATGTCCTTTTGTAAAATCCACGCGAAACAATTTGCAACCAAGTTGTCCGCAGCGTGATTCGAACTCAGAACGCCAGGGTTAATAGACCGAGTCACTATCCACTAAGTCACAGACGCAACCGATGTTTCCATACAAGGGTAAAATGTCATTGAATCTTATCAAGACTGCATAGGTGATGCACATCCAACTATAATCTCTATAGAGTATATTTATTTTGATCAGATGAAGTTATAAAAGTTTGCAAAAAGGGTCTCTTCTTCTTTGCGTTCGGTTTCGTATGTGCGTCTAAACCATGAGATGGGTTGCCTCTATGAAGCTGCATGTAAGTTGGAGTTCCTCAAAGCTTGTTCTGCAGGATGTGCTCTGGAGTCTATGCTTCTGTCTAACATGCACACAGTGCAGTCTGAGCAGGTTTTATTCTGTGCATGATAAAGGGTCTAAGCCCAAAGGATTTACTTAATTACACCTGGGTTGACCCCATATTGCTCGGCCCCTCTCCACAGAAGTGACACGACCCCGCAGAGTGTATTGCACATAGCTCGAACTTCGTAGGCGCGGCAACAATCCTAGTAGTCTCGAGGGAAAATGCACTTGTGAACAGAACGGTGCTATCCGAATTCAAACCCGCGACCATTGGATAGTAAGACTAAGGCTTAACTACTTACTCACAGAGATCCATGAAAATCATAAATATTTCTTAAATGCTCCAAAAAGATCCAAAGGTGAAGGAATTACTTCATTGCAACGGGTTTCTCCATATGGCTCCGCCCCTGTCGGCAGAGATGGCATGACATATGTCGAGAGCATTGCATGAACTGCGTAGTTCTGGCTACAATCCTGGGAATCTCATGAAAAAAATTGCAAATGAGTCTCGGTCCAGATTCGAACTCACAACCGTCAGTACAACAGCAAACGATTTAACTACTTCATCATTGAGATCCCTATTATCGCCCGAGTGGTTACTGTAGCCCAAATGTGGAGTTTAAAGATTAGAACCACTGTTACCTGTCATGCATTTCGTAAGAGGCGACTAAAGAGGTTTGGCTGAAATCAGATGCACTCGTCCTAAATGTGTAGAAGTCAACCTTCTACCTTGCAGGACGGCTGGGGACAACCAAAGGCTAACGGAGAGCGATCCCAGTAAACGCTGACTGAATCCGGACACATCGCCGAAGGATAAGCACCAGAGCTCCAAATGGCGCTGAAAGTGTGACAAAACCCACCTATGCTAAGGCTGCATGAATCAGATTTCCACCTGAATGAATTTATGGAGAGATCTGGTACATTGATCTTTTAGGTGATCGCGAGATAGGGAGAGAGAGAGAGAGATCCCCATATATCAAACATTTAATCGTTGATGATAGTACTGATGTTTCTAGGAATCAGCTGATGTAACAACTGTGCAGTTTTGTAACACAAAAATAATAATAGAAGTAGTCGATTCACTGTTAAGATTTCATTGAGAAAAAAGTTGGAACTGGTATTGGCTTGTCTATACAGCTTTAAAAATACCTGCTGAACACATGAAATTTTACATATCAAATTGCATTTGTGTCACAATGATAAGGATTTCAATGATATGCAGTTACAACCGAAGTTCAACATCTGTTTGTTTTCACTTTGTGCAATAGCGTTCAGCAATCGTTTACCATCTTCGCTAGACATTCCATAATGAAATGTTTCCTTTTTTTTGCGAAGAAGTAATATCTCCAGTTTCCGCTAATACAAGATTAGTTCGTGCTCAGAAATGTCTTTTATTTCGTCAGAGATCTCTGGTCATGAACTTAATTCAATGTTGACCCCAAACTTGGCAATCAGTTTCAGGTTTCTCTAACGCTTAGTTTTCAGTGATACTGGGTGTGTGCAAATGTTGCTTTTTAGCTTACCTATGAGAGGGCAGTCTTGCAGGACATGTTTGGGTGTCTGCTCCACCTGTTGACACTATCAAAGAGCTGTTTGACTTATTCCTAGCTTTTGTAAGTTTCTGTTGAGTCTGCATTGAGGACGGAGGACTGCAACTGTTAGAGAACAAGCTCCAAAAAATATATGTCCTTGTTCGTGTTTACAGACGGTCAATTGGCAAGTGTTTTACTGTGACAACTTCTGAGTTTTCGCTTTTCTCTCTTGTCATTCAGCTCATACATAAGTCTCTTCTCAAAAGATTCTGCGCCCTTTCGCAAATTGGCTTTCCACACAACTCTGTCATCAGCTAGTCTTTCCCATGTGCTGGGACCTATAGAAAAGTTTTTAATTGAGGCTTTGCAGACATCTTTATATCTGAGCAGTGTTCGGCCCTGGTGCCTCTTCCCTCCGAAAGTTCACAGAACAACATTTGTTTTGGTATGCGACAAGTTTCCATTCTTATCACATGCCCCAACTATCTTAGTAGTCTACTGCTGATCATGCCCATGATGGAAGACAGGTTTGCACGTTGCAGTACTTCAGAGTTGGTTATCTTGTTGTACCACCTGATGTTCATATTCTTGCGGAGACATCGTATGTGAAAGATGTTAAGTCTCCTCTCGTGTCTTGAGTAGGCTGTCCATGTTTCTGAGCCATATAGTAAAGAACTAATTACACAGGCTCGATATAGTTGAATCTTAGTCTACAATTCCAAAAAATATGTCCCCAGAAACGGAATGCGTCCACCATTTGTCAGGGAAGAATCAACACATACGAATAACTCAATGGAGGTATCCAAAATCATAAAATGGTATGTTCGTAGTGGTGGCTCGTCTTTAAGGGCCAGTGGGACCGGGCCTCACAAAAAATAATATGTAACGTGTATTTATTACTTTATAAGTTAAAATATAACAACCCAAAGCCATGATTTTTCCGAAAATTTTTGTCTGGCCCCACCACCAAAAATGATCACGGGCCGCCACTGTATATTCGTATTAATATATGGTTAATAAAGATATGCATTTTACGGTTTAAATGTATAATTTTCCAGAGTTAACATATATATATATATATATATATCGCAATATTGCGGTACAGTCTTAGTTAAACGTGTTAATCTAATTGTAAATAATTCTTTGTAAATTAAATACAATAAAAATGAAGCAGTAAATACAAATTGGTAGCACACAGCTTCATTTGGGGATCTCTTTGGCGAAGTAGTTACGGCGCTTGCATGTCGTTCTACAAGTTGTGGGCTCGAATCCAGACCGACTCGCAAGCGAAATCTTTCATGAGAACCATAGGATTGTTGCTGGAACTACGTAGTTCGTGATTTGGGCAAGACTCGGCATACGGCGCTCCATTTCTGCAGAAGGGACGGAGCCATGCGGGGAACCGGTGCAATGCAGCCAATCCTTCACATTTAAACCCTGTCATTATCATCAAGTTGCTTGTCCCATCCGGAACCTGGCTCCCATGACAGCAGTCCTGAAAAACTCTGTTCTGTGCAAGTTGACCGGCGTCAGCAGCAGACATTCTCAGATCGTCAATGACATCTTGCATTTTCTTCTATGTCTTCCTCTTATTCTTCTTCCAAGCACCATTCCCTCCAAAATGATCTTCTCTAGGCACTCATGTCATTTAATGTGTCCAAAATATTTAATTTTCCTTGATTTTATGTTCTTTAACAGCCAACCCTCTTTGATATCAAGCTTTTACAGAACAGAAGCATTTATTCTTTTCTCTGTCCATGATGTTCTAAGTACTCTTCTGTAGCATATGCTGTCAAATGCATTAATGATCTTCTCCACCGCTGTGTCAATGGTCTGTGTCTCACAACCATATGTTGCCAAGGAAAAAACGCAGACTCTTAAACATTTGAATTTGTTCTTAGACCCATGTCACTTTAGACTCTGTAGACATTTTTTTATTGTGTTAACTTTGAATTGTATGATCTGTAGCATCATCTCATTATCATCAAATAGCTTGTCCTGAGCAGAACTTTGCCACCCCAACAGTCCTCCGGAATTTCTCTCTCTCATAGGCCAGATGTCCTGCCTCTGCAGCTGTCATGTTCAAACCATCAGTTACATCCTGAATCCATCTTCTTGGTGGTCTTCCTCTTCTTCTCTTTGCCTGTATGCCTCCTTCCATGATTGTCTTCTCCAGCCCTTCATGTCTTTTTATATGTCCAAAATATATCAATTTTCTCTTTCTTATTTGTAGCATCAGCCAGTTTTCTTTGATTTTGAGTTCTTTCTGGATAGATCTATTTGTTCTCTTCTCTGTCCAAGATATACGAAGGACTCTTCTGTAACACTTATATTCAAAAGCATATATATGTTTTTCCACTGCTTTATTAAATGTCCATGCTTCACACCCATATGTTGCCACTGGGAATATGCAGGCTCTTAGTATTCTGATCTTTGTTTTCTTATCAGTTTCGCTTCATTCCATCATCTACCCAGTGTATTTGACGCATCAAGTAATTTATGATTTTCTGTCAATTTATTTTTCCCATCTGTGCTTATTCTAACATTTGAGTGGCAACACTGAATGTAGTCAGTAAGTTATCAGTGTTGAAATTCTAACCATGCGGGAGGAAACAAAACAAGCGGACATGACTATTATAATGCAACATGTTGCAGGAATCCTTAATGGCGCTTGTTAATATTCGTCATATCATATGTCACATCTCACAGATAAAACAGGATCAGTCTAACTTTTCCTACCGGCGCATCATCACTTTGTGTCATCGATAGCTGTTTAGGAAAACCCGCCTTTATATGCTCCCCAAAATTCATAAACTGAACAATCCGGGTAGGCCCATCGTTTCTGCTTGCTCTGGTCCTACGGAACATATCTCCGAATTTCTTGATAGTATCTTCAATCCTATAGTCACCACACTACCTTCATTCTTGAAAGATACGAACCACACCTTGTCTGTTTTTTCGTCTATTGAGTTGTTGCCTGGCAGGACTTACCGTCTCTTCCTCCTTGATGTATGCTCATTGTACACCTCCATACCTCATTCCGACGGACTTCAAGCTCTCCAGTTCTTTCTCGACAGGAGAACTAACCCACTTGTCTCCACCTCGGCTCTCCTTCGTCTTGCAGAACTAGTTCTAACTCTCAACTCCTTTCAGTTCAATGACCAGTTATTTGAGCAGATCAGTGGGGTCGCCATGGGTACTAAAATGGGACCCAGTTATGCTTGTCTATTCATGGGTCATCTTGAGCACCTAGTATGGAATTCCTATAATGGCCCTCTTCCGTCTGTGTATCATAGATACATTGATGATTGTATTGGCATTACCGATATGCCTGAAGCCGATTTGTCACGCTTCATTAATTTCATTAATGTCTTCAATCCGGCTATTCGGTTTACATCTCATATCTCTACCTCTTGTGTCAACTTTCTTGACATCACTATCACTATCAGCCTATCCACCATCACTACATCAGTATACTACAAGCCTACTGATGCACATAGTTTTCTTCTTTATACCTCTTCCCATTCCCAGGCTTGTCGTGACTCTTTACCATTCTCTCAACTCTTGCGCCTTCGTCGCCTCTGTAGCGAGGACGACGATTTTCTCGATAGAGCTCACGAGATGCTGGATTTCTTTCGTAAGCGCTTATACCGGATAAGGTGCTTGCTTCTGCTATGCGGCGCGTTCAGCAAATTTCTCGCCAGGAGGCTCTCTCTAACCAGCATAGAACTTCCAATTCTGACAGGGTGAAATTTGTCTTAACTTTCCACCCTCATAGTTCCCTTGTGAAGAAAGTCTTATTCCGTCATCTCTCCATTCTTCAGTCTGATCCTGATACACGTTCAATCTTCCAACACTATCCTTTGGTGGCGTACAGACGGGACAGAAGCCTTAAGGATATGTTGGTTCACAGTCGCCTCAAGCCTAACATCCAGAGTCATTTTGGCACCATCCAGTGTGGCCGTCGGCGCTGCAACACTTGTGCTTATGTAATACAGACCCGCACGGTGTCTTTTCCAAAAGCCACGTTCGTTGTTGAAGACAGTTTCACGTGCGAGTCCCGTAATATTATCTATGCCATTATCTGCAAGCGGTGCAACAAGGCCTATATTGGGGAAACCGGCAGGAGACTCAGTGACCGATTCGCCCAACACTTGCGCGATATACGCCAATGCTCTGTGACCCCTGTAGCTACCCATTTCAATGATACTGGCCATTCAGGAGCTTGCGATGTCCAGGTCACAGCCATCCGATCATGTTCCTCTGATGATCGTAGTCGATTTGCTCTGGAGAATCGGTTGATTTCTTTGTATGGTACCTTGCGACCACGCGGGCTCAACGTATTACATTCTTATGTTTCTTAGTACTTTCTCTTCCCATGCTTTGTAATCTATATGGGTATATGTTGCATGTATTCAAGTTATATATTTACTAGATGTTTCATTGTTTCTTTTCTATTTCTAGTTTTTATGTGTGTTTTTGTGTTACATTTATTTCGTTATTCGTTTTTATTCCAGATTTTCCTTAGATACGTTGGTATTTGGTCGTCCATTTGTGTTTCATTTTAATTTGTCACTCCTGTTTGTTCGTTTGCTTGATAAAGGCCTTGTTGGTCGAAACGTTGCTGTTTATCGTCACTGTTTATGTATTTTGTAAAACTATAGTACTTTGTTTGTACGTGTTTCACTAACTTTTCCTCATTATTGTTGCAGAATAACTAGGTGAGTTAGTTCAATTTATGTATATATTGTTATATGTTAACATATGTTTTCTGTTTAATTTGTGTAGAATTTATCATATAGCATCAACCAACAGAAACGATGAAGTGTTTTGGCCACTTAATCAGAATGCATCCAAACTATACAGTATACAGAGTCTTCTACAACAGAACATCAGGAAAGAAGGCGAGAGGAAGACCACGAAAAATATTGTTAGATGCCATAGCAGAATCCTGTCAGAGAGCAAAAATAACAATCGCCCAAGCCACCAGAACAGCGCAAGACAAAAACAGAAAACCACGACACTGTGCAACAACCCGGTAGCATTGTGACGACACTGTGCAACAACCCGGTAGCAGTGTGACGACACTGTGCAACAACCGGTAGCATTGTGACGACACTGTACAACAACCCGGTAGCAGTGTGACGACACTGTGCAACAACCCGGTAGCAGTGTGACGACAAAGAAGAAGAAGAACAGGAATGATAATTAAATAGTAACATGCCCCTTGTGGAACTTCGCTTTCAACACAGCCCACCTGGAAAAAACTCTCTGTCTCTAGAAAGCTCTCCTGCCTTTTCCATCTTCAAGTTCATTGCACAGCAGAATCATGTCAGAAAGCAAAAAGATGGTTAGATGTCACAGCAGAATCATGTCAGAAAGCAAAAAGATGGTTAGATGGCACAGCAGAATCATGTCAGAAAGCAAAAAGATGGTTAGATGGCACAGCAGAATCATGTCAGAAAGCAAAAAGATGGTTAGATGTCCCAGCAGAATCATGTCAGAAAGCAAAAAGATGGTTAGATGGCACAGCAGAATCATGTCAGAAAGCAAAAAGATGGTTAGATGTCCCAGCAGAATCATGTCAGAAAGCAAAAAGATGGTTAGATGTCACAGCAGAATCATGTCAGAAAGCAAAAAGATGGTTAGATGTCACAGCAGAATCATGTCAGAAAGCAAAAAGATGGTTAGATGGCACAGCAGAATCATGTCAGAAAGCAAAAAGATGGTTAGATGTCACAGCAGAATCATGTCAGAAAGCAAAAAGATGGTTAGATGTCACAGCAGAATCATGTCAGAAAGCAAAAAGATGGTTAGATGTCACAGCAGAATCATGTCAGAAAGCAAAAAGATGGTTAGATGTCACAGCAGAATCCTGTCAGAAAGCAAAAAGAACTATCACCTGAGTCTCTATAGCAGCGTATTCACAGAAACAGGAAATCACGACACTGGACAACAACCCGGTAACAGTATGACGACAAAAGTAGAAGAAGTTACTAATCTTATCCTGAAGAAAACGTAGGTTGCGTATTTAGTTGATCATTTTTTTTTTTTAAATGTGTCCTTCTTCATTATCTTCTCTTCCACCATTTACTGGGGGAGACGTAGTGATCTTGTGTGTTGTGTGTACTTGTTTTAAGGCCCTTTGTAAGCTGATATTCATTTTTCGTAAGGCTGTTCTTGATGCCGTCGCTCCATCTTTTGCGTGATCTTCCTCTTGCTTTGCGCTCATTATACTTTTTCTGTCTGGCTCTCTGTGGTAGGCGATACCAGGGCATTCTTGTCAGGTGTCCAAACCATTAAATCTGTTGTTCTTTTATGAATTGCATGACTGGTTTCACATCCTGACTTCTTCTGATTTATTAATTTCTAATTTTGTCTCTTATTGTCACATCTGCAGCTCTTCTCTCGCTCGCTAGCGATAACCGCCCAGACCGATGTACCAGATCTCCCCATAAAGTCTATTCATATGGAAGTCTGATTCATGCAGCCTTAGCATTGGTATGTTTTATGTCACATCTTCAGCACCATTTGGAGCTCTGGTGCTTATCCTTCGGCGATGTGTCCGGTTTCAGCCAGCGTTTACTCGGTTCGCTCTCCTTTCTGTAGCCATCTAGTGTTTTTTTACGGTGTCGGGTAGCTAGCCCCACGCCCAACCTCCTTTGCGCCTCTTACGACATGCGTGGCAGGTAACAGTGGTTCTATTCTTTACACCCCAATTTGGGCCCTGTAACCACTCGGGCGCCTCAGCTCTTCTAAGACACATCATCTCTGTCGTTGTGAATTTCCGCTCATTAGCTGCTGTTATTGGCCTTGTTTGACTCTGGTAACATAGTGTTGGCCAGAAAATCGTTCTTATGAGATTTGCTTTAGTTGTTAGCTGTATCTCTTTATGTGACAACAGTGGTGTTAACTGTCGCAGTACTTGGTTAGCTTTTGTACAACGATTGCTGATTTCGCTATCGCTACTTCCATCTGCTGTGAAAATTGCTCTCAAGTATTTGACCTCAATTTAAAATGTGTGGGAGTTTAAAATAGAAAAAAAAAAGTGAATTTGGAAAGCCTTTGTCCGAGAAACGCTGCATGTCGACCACTTGTTAACCACTCTGTGGGATTTGTATGTGATCTGAGCCTAGGAGCGGTTGTACGTTGTGCCAGTTATGCGCCCACAAGTAGGCCAATACATTCGATTTATGCGATGTTTTTTATTTCCTAGGTCGCCTCTTACGACATGCCTTGTAGGTCGCAGTGGTATTATTCGTTGCTCCCCTTGTGAGCCCCGGCACTACACGGGCGCTTTTTAACTTCTACAAATTGTTATCATCCTCAAAATGACAACAGAGACTTTCAGCAGAACCTTGGAGTTCATGCACTGCTGCTGAGATCTTCCTGTGTATATACTGAGATCGGAGCACAGTTATTTACCAAAGTGGCATAATGGTAGTCAGTAGCGGCGCCTGATCATTTTTGTTGATGGGGCCAGTCATTTTTTTCCGGATAAACATGGTTATTGTTTACTATATTTTAATTTATAAAATAATAAATACACGTTATACATTATTTTTAGTGGGTCCGGCCCCACTGGCCCTAATGACGAGCCGCCACTGATTGTAGTCTTGTTAATTAATTAATATCTATATCTATTCCATTTTATTTAGTTCCCTCGCAAACTGTCTTGTTTCCACGCATCTTTTTTCACTTAGAAATAGTATTTTGTCGTGAGATTCTTCCTGTCTGTTCACTTCTTATCATCCTACCACGCAATTTGATCTTCCTTATAATGATTATTGCAACCATTTCTTCTTTATTAAATTGACAATAAAGATTACACTTTTACTAGCCCCATGGGCGTCCACATAAATTTGTCCAGGAGGGAGAAAAAGTGAATTTTAAAAGTGTAGTTCGTAGTTTCTATCTGTCTGTCTGTCTGTCCGTCCGTCCGTCCGTATGTCTGTCTGTCTGTCGTCTGTCTATTCTCTAAACATTGTTTGCCTTTCGGCGCCAGGTCGAAAAAGGGAGACAAATGGAGTGAGCCTCCACATACGCCTTGTCTTTCTTTCTCTTCTCTGGTCCTTATTTGCCTCACAGCTTCAGGATAAGAAGAGATTTCTAGAACAGGCTTCCGTGTGCGCTTCATAAACAGTGTCTTTCGTCGCCTCTGTTATCTCTGAGGTCCACCCTGTGCGTAGTTTACTACGCGGTAATGGAAAAGACCAGATTCGCATAAAATTGTGTTATCAAAAAGTCATTTTCCAGGGCGTGCTACTTGTCTCCTCTTGCCTTGACGTAAGAGACGCCTATGACTAAGCCAGATTTATTTTTTTGCATCACAATCTCATTGTAGATACACAATACAAGCAATCTTATCGTTACATGAACTAGATTTATACTGATTATTTAACAGAAAACAGTCGCCCATTTTATAACGGTACAGTAGTAAATACATCAAAGTATCTCTTCAAGATGAACACAGTACTAGCATCAACACTGATGGTAGTGATGATTGCTACAATGGTAGAAGATGCGCATGGTGCTCTTCTTAGGTATCCAGGTAAGACACATCCAAGTGAAGCTTTGTCATATGTTATCAGATTTTATCTAAGACAATGTTCTGTTATCGTTTAGGTACATTGTTCGTCTGTGTATTGCCGGGGCTCGCATGGGGAGCAACGAATAGTAACACCGTGACCTACAACACATGTTATAAGAGGAGACTGAGGTAGGGGTCTAGGAAGCTACCTAGTAAATAAATAGCGTAGCAGAGACACAGAGAAAACGTATCGTCAATATAAGAAAGAGGCAGTCATCATTTTTCGGGCATGTGATGAGGAGGGAGGTTTAGAACACATTGTGACAACCGGTAAAATCGAGGGTAGACGAGACAGAGGAAGACAGAGAAAAATTTTGAATATCCTGACTTCATGGCACGGTAGAGCGTCAACATCTGAGTTGATAGCAAATACCAACAACAGAGATTTGTGGAGATCCATGATCGCCTACGTCAGCCGGCACGGCAACTGATAATGATGAGGATAAGCAGAAATTTGATGTGCTGGCCTACTTGTAGGCGCATAACTGGTACAATATACAATCACTCTTAGGCTTAGATCTTCGCCTATGTGTTGCTGGGGCCCGCAAGAGAAGCAAAGAATAGTACCACTGAGACCTACAAGGCATGTCATAAGAAATGTCAGATATAGGACCTAGGGAAGCTACCTTAGTAAATAAGGA
Source organism: Arion vulgaris (assembly GCA_020796225.1). Taxonomy (NCBI): domain Eukaryota; kingdom Metazoa; phylum Mollusca; class Gastropoda; order Stylommatophora; family Arionidae; genus Arion; species Arion vulgaris. Next base: position 31,614,167 of record CM036769.1, on the reverse strand, counting down.
GCATCGCAGAAATCGGATGTGCTGACCTACTTGTAGGCGCATAACTGACACAACATACAATCGCTCTTAGGCTCAGATCACATACAAATAACAAAGAGTGGTTTAACCAGTTATCAATATGGAACGCTAGAAGAAAGAAGAAGATGCATTGTTTAGTAATAGTTCTTCTTCTTCTTCTTCGATCGTTCTAGGCCTGTTTTAATCATTCTCATTGTGATATATAAACAGCCACACATCAGAACGTGATGTACGTGCACCAGCCTTCAGCACCTATTGGAGCCCAGTTGCTTATCCTTCGGTGGGGTGTTCGTTTTCAGCCAGCTTTTGATTTACTAGGGTGAGCTTTCCCTAGGGTTCGATCAGCTTTGCCGTATTTTTGGGCTTTGTGATCTACGCCGGGATAGTGAGTTACGCTGTTTATGCCCGTTCTGACTGAGAAATATTTCTCGGGGCTTGTAAGCTTATCCTCGGACGGCGTCTTACTCGTATAAGACACCGTGTAAAGTATCGGCCTTCGCCAATGTTCAGACCCGAACTTCCTGTTTGATCCGTACATTGTTGGCCTTGCTTTACCGTACATTTTGAGTTTGATCCGGGAAGGAACATTCTCAGCCTCTTCTAGACGCGTATTGGTACGTGGCAATTTGCAATTAACCTCGAAAGCACTGGCATGGGGCCGAGTACAAACAATGTAGAGGTTCGTTTCAGTCGGCACTATCAGCGTAACTGAGGATTTTGCGCTCGCCGCCATCACCCGCCCCAGTTATTCCGGGGATGTTAGTTACGACTGCAATCGAACCTTGCCCGGTTGCCCCAAGGCTGGCAGTTCCGTTAGGCATCACCAACCTCAGTTTTTCCGGGGATGTTAATTTTAATCGCACAGTACCTTGCACGGTTTTCCCAGGGCGGGTAGTTTCGTTATGCACTAAACGCAACTTGTTCTTTTGCGCTCAGCAAACCTTGCCCAGTACATGTATCTGCACCAGGCTACCAATGCGGGTCAGCTGCAATCTTCTCTCGCACCAACACGAGGGTAGACTTTTATTCGTTACGGTCCTGTCTTATTTATTCTTGCCGACGGGCTGGCAATGTTTGCCCCTCCTCAGGGCTTCGAGCTTCTCCCTACGTGGGCATACGTTTGGTCACTGGATGCACCTCTCATCCATGTCTGAGACGTTTCGTTGCTTTTTTTTTTGCGTTCATGGACTTGGGCAATATCTTGTTGGACATCGGTCAGGAGATTTGTGCATTTGTTTGTATGTATCTTTATCGTGTTTCCGTACTTGCACTGCTACCCCTACCAGTAGTTTTCTCTCCCCGATCCCTGCCCTCTTAGCCAGACCGGAACCATAGTCTGTTTCCAGGGTCACCGCGTGGAGGTTGGGGCAGGGTCTTGTCTACACGCCCCTCGCTAACCCTGGCTCATGTTACCACCATGACCTCATGAGCCTTTGACCCCAGTAATAGTTCATTTGATCTATAGTATAACAGTGACTGACTGACCTATTAACATGTTAGCTAGACCTGGGCCGCACGTCCAAATGAAACTCTCCAAACATATGTTAATAGTATGTACTGGGACAGTTAACACCACTGTTGTCACATAACGAGATACCGCTAACTAAGTACTGGGACAGTTAACACCACTGTTGTCCCATAAAGAGATACCGCTAACCAGGTACTGGGACAGTTAACACCACTGTTGTCCCATAAAGAGATACCGCTAACCAAGTACTGGGACAGTTAACACCACTGTTGTCACATAAAGAGATACCGCTAACAACTAAAGCAAATCTCATAAGAACGATTTTCTAGCCAACACTATGTTACCAGTGTCAAACATGGCTAAAAACAGCAGCTAATGATCGGAAAATCATAACAACAGAGATGAGGTGTCTTAGAAGAGCTGCAGGTGTGACAATAAGAGACAAAATTAGAAATGAAGAAATCAGAAGGAGACTGGATGTGAAACCAGTTATGCAATTCATAAAAGAACAACAGATTAAATGGTTTGGACACCTGACCAGAATGCCCTGGTATCGCCTACCACAGAGAACCACACAGAAAAAGTATAATGAGTACAAGGCAAGAGAAAGACCACGCAAAAGATAGAGCGACGGCATCAAGAACAGCCTTACGAACATGAATATCAGCTTACAAAGTGCCTTAAAAAAGCACACACAAGATCACTACGTTTCACCCCCAACACTTCTATAAAGAAGTAAATAGTGGAAGAGAAGAAGAAGATGTTATGGTGGACGTCTGTGACTTAGCAGTAGTGAGCTTGATCACAGCCCTAGCACCTGGTTTGAACCAGGTGCTAGGAAATTTGGAAGCAAATTTGTTCTCGTGGATTTTTACGAACGATAAAAATAGACCTCACCGTTCAGAAAGCAATGTCAAACTACTGAACGTATAAGTAGTACCTAGAAAAGTCACAACTCGTTTAATGTGGTTGGTTTCAACGTCCTGTCAAGGATATGCCAGGATTTTCATTTTCAGTTTGTTATGTGACACCCTGTGTTGCCAGGTTCCACAGGGGAAACAATGAATAGTAACATTATGATCTTCAAGGCATGTCGTAAGAGATGAGCACAGCCAACTGTACGGAGACGAGTAAGGTAGGCTTCGACTTGAGGCTGGTTACCCCATCCGATAGAAATCTTTAGCTACAAAATCCAACCATGAACAAGTCAAATAGAAGGAAACTAATAAATGTATCAACCAGTGTCGGCTCGTGATTATTTTTGTTGGTGGGGCCAGATAAACATTTTCGGAAAAATCATGGTTTTGTTTTAGGCTATATTTTAATTTATAAAAAAAATACACGTTACACATTCATTTTGGTGGGGCCCGTAGGCCCTTAATGACGAGCCGCCACTGGTATCAACCAAGAAGGTAGAGATTAACGATGTGCGCAACAGCTGCAAGGGGTTGCAAGAGATTAGCTAAAGATAGAAAGACTTGGCATAATAATAATAATAATCGTGTTCACTCAATGTAAGTCGTTCATGTCCTGACAGAAGGGAACAGCAGACCCTAACCAGCTTCTTCTTCTTCTTCTTCTTCTTCTTCTTCTTCTTCGAACGCTCCATATCAAACCACCTATTAACCACTCTGTGTGATCTGTATATAATCCTAGCCTTAGAGCAATTGTACTTTGTGCCAGTTATGTGCCTACAAGCATGTCAGCACATCCGATTTCTGAGATGTTTTTTATTAACTAGGGTAGTTTCCTTAGGTCCTTACCTTAATCTCCTCTTACGACATGTCTTGTAGGTCGCAGTGTTACTATTCTTTGCTTCCTTGGCAGGTCTCGGCACCACACGGACGAAACTTGACATTAGTTAACTGATAAGTCAGAGATTTTCAAATCTATCCAATACTCCCCCTCTCCCTATGAAATGTCTATCCCCCGCCCCACCCTCCACCCCTATTAACAAAAGATGGAAACGAGACGAAGGAAATTAAAAGAACAAACATGACCTTACCAAAAAATTAAACAACTAAAAACAGTATGGAATGGGACTGATAGGAAGACAAAGATCAAAATACTAAGAGCATCAATCAAGTGTCGTGCCTGCCGGCGTAGGCGATCATGTCTCTCCACAACTCTCTTTGCTTGGTGCATGTAATCAGTTCTGACTTCGATATTTTGTCGAACCATGATGTCAGGCCATCCAACATATTCTCCCTGTGTCTTCCACGATCTCTCCTTCCCTGAATTTTACCTGTAGTCACCAAATGTTCTAAACCTTCTCTTCTTATTATTTGCCCCAAGAACCTTGATTGTCGGATTCTTATTCTTTTGATAAGGTTTCTTTGTGTGCAGGCCTGATTTAAAACCTCCGCATTTGTTTTCTTTACTGTATATGGAATTGTCAGCATTCTTCTGTAAAACCACATCTCTGTGACCTCCAATGATCGTATTGATCGTAAAGATCGTATTGACTAAGAGCATGCATATTCCAACTGGCAACGTATGGGTGTGAAGCATGGATATTTAACAAGACAGTGGAAAAACATGTTTTTTTTTAATATAAGCATTACAGAGAGTTCTCCGTATATCATGGACAGAGAAGAGAACAAATAGATCTATCCAGAAAGAACTGAAAATTAAAGAAAACTGGCTGATGCTACAAATAAGAATGAGAAAATTGAAGTATTTTGGACATATAAAGAGACATGGAGGGTTGGAGAAGACCATCATGGAAGGCGACATACTGGCAACGAGGAGAAGAGGAAGACCACGGAGAAGATGGATTCAGGATATAACTGATGATTTGATCAGGACGGCTACAGATGCTCCACATCTAGCTCGTGGAAGAGCGTAGCCCCCTGCAACATTAGACCGATGAGCTCAGGTACACATTTTCAGAAATCAGACCACAAGTGTCACGTGATCCTCGCATTTCAGCATTGTTAGATAGAAAAGAATTCATTTTAAAAACGACACAACGTGCCAGAACTTGGTTATATAATGTCACAAATTCAATTTAACAAAATATCAATTTTATTAACACTTTTCATCAATAAATTATAATGAACGCAAAGAATTGTGCAAAATTGCAATAAAGCTTACAGTGTTCTATCAAACATATAAAAGCCAGCCCCCATAAAACATTTCAGATTTGCCGGCTAAGCTATTCAACCTTCCATTACCGGGTGCTGCCTGAAAAACATTCTGGAAGACTGTTAGTATGTGGTAAAGTTCTGCTCAGTACAAGCTATAATATGATGCTGCTCACTAATATAAAACGATTATTTTCGACACCCCGGATTTCCATGATATAATATATAAATTACATTTACTTCGTTATCGCACTTAAATGCCATCTGGTACCTTCTGGAGAAGGCGACCGCTGGTTGGGGGTCCTCTGTTTACAATATAATATTATTTGTTTTTAGCTGTACATGTGCATTTATTTGGTTAGGTTGCCCGCCTGCCCAGCGTGTTCGTAGCGCGTTGGACGACGGGTGGCAAGCTTCCTGTGAGTGCGGTTCAATTCCGCGGACTGGCAGAAAAGCCACATGTTCTCCAGATTTACGGTGTTCGTGGCACCGAACCGAAGGGTTACAATATCCATGGCACCGAGCCGAAGAGATGAAAAGCTCAAGTGCCTCTGGATCGTCTGGCCGAATGGATTAGAGAGCGACTCTCATGCGGAAGACCGGTGTTGAATCTACGGTAAAGCCACGTATTTTTCTGTCGTGGCATAAAGAAAATTCTAGCTTGAACAGTTTCGTGACGACTGCACTAGCTATACAGCTATTAAATTCCCCAGGCTTTCGTCCCCTCTGTCCTACATCGCCCTAAAAAAGCGGTACTAGAGGCAGTAACGACAGGTATTTTTTTTTTCTCTCTCTCTCTCTCTGATGCCTTTTAGCCCCGATTGGGACATAGGCCCTCAACCAAATTTGGCCAAGTCTTCCTATCTCTAGTTATCTCCTGCAGCCTCCCTGTATATTGATGATCTCTGCCTCCCCATCTCGTCCCCTTCTATTTCTAGACCTCACTCTACTCCGCTGTATCTGTGGGTTTCAGGAAAGAGTCCTACTTGTTATATTCCCCTCGGATTTTCTGAACGTGTCCAGCGGAAAGAGGCAGTCATCATTTTTCGGGCATGTGATGAGAAAGGGAGGTTTAGAACACACTGTAACAACTGGTAAAATCGAGGGAAGACGAGACAGAGGAAGACAGAGAGAGCAAATGTTGGATAGCCTGACTTCATGGCAAAGAAAAACCAACATCTGAGATGATAACAAACATCAGAGATTTGTGGAGATCCATGATCGCCTACGCCAGCCGGCACAGCATCTGATGATGTTGATGAGCTTCCCTTGGCCCCTACCTCAGTCGCCTCTTACGACATGCTTGTAGATTGCAGTGTTACTATTCTTTGCTAACCTTGTTGGCACCAGCAGTGTTGTTTTTTAAACGGTTAGCTTTGATAGTATTGAAATATCTGAAAAGAACAACGCGAATGTTGTAGATTATAGAATACAATATTTCTCTTGAAACTGATAACCTTTTGTCATTATTTGATTTTCTTTATATTATTGAAATCAGGTCCATGTCCAGGCAGCTATAAACCAGGTGATAAGTGGTATCTTGATGCATGCAGACAGGGTGTTTGTTATGAAGATTTCTACATTGAGGAAAGGTAATTCTTCTTCTTCTTCAGCGATCTCTAGTCATGCGCTTAATTTACTTAATTTAACAAACTGGGCAGTCAGCTTCAGGTCTGTCAGGTTTCCCCAAAGCTTAGTTTTCAGGTCGACTGGGTGTGGCCATGTTGCTTCTCAGCTCACACAGGAGAGGACAGTCTTGCAGGATATGCCCTGGAGTCTGTTCCACCTGCTGACATTGGCAGAGAGCTGTTTGACTTATTCCTAGTCTATATAATGTTTGTTGAGTCTGCAGTGTCGGGTGCGTAGTCGAAATATAATGACCTGGTCTGTTCTGCTTAGGTCTTTAGATAATCATATCCAGTGTTTGTCTTCCAGTCTACTGCAGATTTTCTCTGTATAAGGGTTTTGACCTCTTGAAAATACAAGGGTTGGTAAATTTGCTCTTCGTCACTGCCCTCCTTAGCTAAGACATCGGCACTCTCATTGCCTGCAATACCACAGTTAGATGGAATCCACTGCAAGTGAATTTCTGCCTTTTCTGAAAGCTGAGCAAGTTATCTTTTTAGATTTTATACTGTGCTGTCAGCGGATTTAGCCTCCGGGGCTTGTATAGCTGACAGTGAGTCTGTAAGAAATACCATCTTGCCTGCAGGTGCTTGCAGCTTATTCATGAAAGGTAATTCAAATTTAAACTACTTCTACTACTATTCACACGTGTGTTGCTGGTGCCAACAAGGGGAACAAAGAATAGTAACACTGCAATCTACAAGCATGTCATAAGAAGCGACTGAGGTAGGGGCCAAGGGAAGCTCATCAACATCATCAGATGCTGTGCCGGCTGGCGTAGGCGATCATAAATCTCCACAAATCTCTGATGTTTGCTATCATCTCAGATGTTGACGCTCTTCCGTGATTTTGAAGTCAGACTGCCCAACATTTTCTCTCTCTGTATTCCTCTGTCTCGTTTCCCCTCGATTTTACCAGTTGTTACAGTGTGTTCTAAACCTCCCTTTCTCATCACATGCCCGAAAAATGATGATTGCCTCTTTCTTATATTGATGGTAAGCTTTCTCTGTGTCTTGATCTCATTCAACACCTCAACATTAGTCATTTTAGCAGTCCATGGGATTCTCATCATTCTTCTACAAAACCACATCTTTTGGCCCTCATACATTTTTAGATCTGTTTGTTTGTTTGTTGTCCATAACTCGCATCCGTATGTCAGTATTGGTTCTATGTAGCATCGTATCTCATTCTGATATGAATTGACAATGAAACTACTAGAGAAACTACCCTAGTAAATAAAAATGTCGCAGAAATCGGATGTGCTGGCCTACTTGTATACGCATAACTGGCACGGCGTACAATCGCTTTTAGGCTCGGATCACATACAGATCATAAAGAGTGGTTTAAAAGTGGTCGATATGGAGCGTTCGAAGAAAAACTACTACTACAGTCATCACTATCAGCACTATATAAAAATACAATTATAGAGTCACTGACCACCTTCATTTGACTAACTAGACCAGCGTTTCCCAAAGTAAGCGGTACCGCCCCCCAGTGGGCGCTAAAGCGTTCTAGGGGGGAGTAGTGGGTTCAGAAGAATTTATTGGGTGTTCAGTCGATTATGGGTCTGTGGCTTCTTAAAGAAGAAATTAATAATAAATATTTTAAAATAAATTATTTTCGTGATTTTGCGATTCAATAATCATTTGAAATTTGAATTCTGCATTTAAATTCATCTTATGCCCGTCTTACACGATCCATTTTTTCATCAATTTTCTATTTCATGCATATAATTATTTGAAAATTGACCATGTATGACAGAAATACATATCAATTTTCTATTTCAAAGAGAAAATAATGCAGGTATATATGTGGGGAGGGGGTTGTAAACTGTTATAATGTGGAGGGGAAAATACCATGTTGTGCAAAGTGGGCGGTGGGGGTTGGTAAACTGTTATAATGTGGAGGAAAATACCATGTTGTGCAAAGTGGGCGGTGGGGGTTGGTAAACTGTTATAATGTGGAGGAAAATACCATGTTGTGCAAAGTGGGCGGTGGGGGTTGGTAAACTGTTATAATGTGGAGGAAAATACCATGTTGTGCAAAGTGGGCGGTGGGCCGAAAAAGTTTGGGAATCTATGCATTAGACCATAGATTCTCAAACTTTTCCCACCCACATTGCACAACATAAACTTGTAACACCCCTCTACATTATAACAGTTGCCGAGTGGTTACCGGGCCCAAATTTGGGATGTAAAGAATAGAACCACTGTTACCTGCCATGCATGTCGTAAGAAGCGACTAAGGAGGTTTGGCTGAAATCGGATGCATGTGTCCTAAACGTGTAAAGTCTATGCGTTTAGGGGCCCACCAAACCAATGTATACACGTTCTTGGCAAAGATCAAACATATCACAAAGAATGATTAAAATTGGTCTTAAAGAAAGAACGCAAAGAAGAAGAAGATTAACTTTACTTTTATATTATTTACTTCTCACAGTTTAATTCCCTTATTCAATATTTCATGTTGTCCACAGTTGCGGCGTAGCTTACATTGAACACGACAGCTCGCAGTGCTATATGTTCTATAATCGAACACAACCCTACCCTACTTGTTGCAACCCGGATCTCAAATGCATTGGAGATGTGGGATTTGATTCAACTCAATTAGTTGGCTAAGTCTGCACAATAAGATTTGACAAAGTTGTTCTTACTATTAAAAGTTACAAACTTTAGTCAACTTTATGACTTATTCATTTGTGACCACTTTTGAATTCATGTGATTGATAATAATGATTTTGTTTCATTCTTCTTCTTCTTCTTTGTGTGATTGTTGTTATTGTTCTTGCTCTCTACCTCTTTAGTCTGTTACGCCCTTGGCGTTTAGAGCAGCAACAAACGCACACCATTCGTCTCTATTCATGGCCTTCCTCTGTATTGTGTTCCAGCTATGATTCATTTCTTTCAGTTCTTGCTCTATCGTTCTCCTCCAGGTTGTCTTGGGTCTTCCATGTTTTCGTTTACCCTCTGGTGTCCTTCTCAGTGCAGTTTTCGTGTGAGAGCCAGTTTCCATGCGCATCACATGCCCGATCCATCTCCAGCGTTGTCTTCGGATGATGGTGCTCATATTCTCTTGTTGACATCGTGCGAGCAGTTCTTGGTTAGAGATTGTATTATTGTTCTTGTTAGTATGAGTTATTGCTATTATTGTTGCTGTTTTTGTTGCTGTCGCTGTTGATTGATAATGTCGCCGGAGTGGTTACTGGGGCCCAAATTTGGGGTGTAAAGAATAGAACCACTGTTACCTGCCACGCATGTCGTAAGAGCCGACTAAAGAGGTCTGGTTGAAATCGGATGCATGTGTCCGCTAGGGAATGCTAACCCGAAACAAATGCTTGCATAAAACGGATGCACCAGGCCGTAAGGCGCATAACATGGTGCAACGACCCTCACAGTGAAGAATGGGATAACGAATTCTACGGTCGCCAATCTGCCTCGGAGATTTAGCCCCGCAGTAAGTATGTCAGACCTACCATCACGAGGATGGCCAAAACTTACTGCGGGAAGATGTCGGCACAAACGGGGAAGCAGAAATCATAGGAATTGTATCCTACAGAACTGTCCCCAGTATGCAAACCTGAGAAGAAAGAGGTGGCCCACTTACACCAGCGTCAAAGACAAACTGTATGCCGTGGCTGATAATCTGAGGCAGACGGCTGCCTTTATTAGAGAATCCGAAATCCCAATCTAGTGAGAACGCAGATAACAAACTGTATGGCGTGGCAGATAATCTGAGGCAGACGGTTGCCTTTATTAGAGAATCCGAAATCCCAATCTAGTGAGAACGCAGAAGAAAAAAAAGATTGATAGTGTAGAACTGTCAACACTCACTGGTTAAACACAGAAGAAGAAGATAATGTAGAACTGTCAACACTCACTGGTTAAACACAGAAGAGGAAGAAGATAATGTAGAACTGTCAACACTCACTGGTTAAACATAGAAGAGGAAGAAGATAATGTAGAACTGTCAACACTCACTGGTTAAACATAGAAGAAGAGGAAGAAGATAATGTAGAACTGTCAACACTCACTGGTTAAACACAGAAGAAAAAGATAATGTAGAACTGTCAACACTCACTGGTTAAACACAGAAGAAAATGATAATGTAGAACTGTCAACACTCACTGGTTAAACACAGAAGAAAAAGATAATGTAGAACTGTCAACACTCACTGGTTAAACATAGAAGAGGAAGAAGATAATGTAGAACTGTCAACACTCACTGGTTAAACACAGAAGAGGAAGAAGATAATGTAGAACTGTCAACACTCACTGGTTAAACATAGAAGAGGAAGAAGATAATGTAGAACTGTCAACACTCACTGGTTAAACACAGAAGAAAAAGATAATGTAGAACTGTCAACACTCACTGGTTAAACACAGAAGAAGATAATGTAGAACTGTCAACACTCACTGGTTAAACATAGAAGAAGATAATGTAGAACTGTCAACACTCACTGGTTAAACACAGAAGAAAAAGATTGATAATGTAGAACTGTCAACACTCACTGGTTAAACACAGAAAACAGATTGAGTCTTCTTCTTCTTCTTCTTTTCTCTAATCATGTTTTGTCTCACATCGTCAGAATAAGAAGACATTTATAGAACGGGTTTTTGTGTGTGCTTTAGACAGTGTTTTTACTGTCTCTGTTATTTTCGTGGTCCATCTTTTGAGTGGATGACCTTCTGCTTTGTATTCATTGTATCAGAGTAACATTACTTTTTGATGTGAGGCTTGTCATCTGCTTATTTGGATACACAATTGAATTTGTTGTTTCCTGATGAAGATCAGCCCCGATGTCTTCATTTCTAAACCGGTCTCTTCTTGATACTCCCAGCATTCTGTGTAGATCCTTCATTTCTGTCGTGACTAGTTTTCTTCTTGATACTCCCAGCATTCTGTGTAGATCCTTCATTTCTGTCGTGACTAGTTTTCTTCTTGATACTCCCAGCATTCTGTGTAGATCCTTCATTTCTGTCGTGACTAGTTTTCTTCTATCGTTTGATGTCAGCGTGCAAGTTTGGCACTGACAGCATAATGTCGGGAGAAATATTGTGTCGTGACTAGTTTTCTTCTATCGTTTGATGTCAGCGTGCAAGTTTGGCACTGACAGTATAATGTCAGGAGAAAGATTGTGTCGTGACTAGTTTTCTTCTATCGTTTGATGCCAGCGTGCAAGTTTGGCACTGACAGTATAATGTCAGGAGAAAGATTGTGTCGTGACTAGTTTTCTTCTATCGTTTGATGCCAGCGTGCAAGTTTGGCACTGACAGCATAATGTCGGGAGAAATATAGTGCTTGCAATACTCTTGTAGTATTCATGTTGACTTGCTTGTATTTCAAAATTAGTATCATTTGTCCTATAGTTTAATTTATTACATCTATGTTGGAGTTTGTTAGTTATTCTTCCATTTTATATACAGATAGAGTATATGTACATTACTAGTGACAACTCATAAGAAAGAGAAGATGGAGATATGTTGGGTATCAGTGGCGGCTCGTGGTCATTTTTGTTGGTGGGGCCAGACAAACATTTTCGGAAAAAACATGGTTTTGGGTTAGGTTATATTTTAACTTATAAAATAATAAATACACGTTACACATTACTTTTGGTGGGGCCCGGCCCTTAATAAAGAGCCGCCACTGTTGGGTAGACTCTGAAAAGAAATGATCAATGAATTCCGTATCAATGACATTAGTCCCTCTCATGTGAGCGTCTGTAGCTTAGAGGTAGCAAGCTCAATCACAATTCAAGAGTACTTGGTTCAAACTCTGGGATGAGGATTTGCTCTTGTGTATTTGTACGAATGGTAAAAATAGACCTCACTGTTCAGAAAGCAATAGCAAACTACTTAATGTATAAGTGGTGTCCAGAAAATCCATGACTCGCTTACTGTTGTAGATTGCGACGTCTTGCTAAGGATGTACCACGATTTTCATTCATTCTCATGTATAACCCTTTTCAGCTAATTGAAAATGTTAGCATTAGAGTACGAACAGAGCAACATCGATAAGACTCATACTTTACTCCAATCTCACTCAGAGTACGCACATAGCAACATCGATGAAACTCATACTTTACTTCAATCTCACTCAGAGTACGCACAGAGCCACATCGATGAAACTCATACTTTACTTCAATCTCACTCAGAGTACGCACAGAGCAACATCGATGAAACTCATACTTTACTTCAATCTCACTCAGAGTACGCACATAGCAACATCGATGAAACTCATACTTTACTTCAATCTCACTCAGAGTACGCACAGAGCCACATCGATGAAACTCATACTTTACTTCAATCTCACTCAGAGTACGCACAGAGCGGAATCGATGAGGACTCATACTTTACTTCAATCTCACTCAGAGTTTTTTCCCCCAGTTGTAGAGACTAACGAATCAATCTTCAGTCAGAATTTTTGGAGGGATATTGTTTAAAATTTGGCCTTACTCGGAAGTGCCACAACGAGTAGACCCTGTACGATTAAACATGTAAACTCCTAGCCTCATCAATCTTTCGAATGAGAGTGCTCGGAGTTTGTTCAAGTATGTTTTATTGTCCCCCTATAGCATTTTTTAAAGGCTCCCACCATTTGGCCGCGATCAGGGGACACTACACTATGATCTTAGCCAAACGGCAGAGAAAGAGATCATTAATCAGATTGGTATCAATTTCATAGTTGTCTACCTTGGTCCCGTAACTTTGGTCTTAGTAAAAATCCCCAAGTTTCACAGTGATTAAAGTTTTAACAGCTAATCTGTTTGAGCATTTGATCTCTATTGCCACTAATGTAAAGGCTCTTATTCCGAACTGACTAGTCTCCTTCGGTTGAGCCCCACTTTGTTAAGTCGTTGTCTTCATAATGTGTATTGCATTACACTATGTTCTGCAACTTGCTATACCTTTATTGTAGGTTGTTTCCCTTGTCTTTGGTAGTTCTTGATCTGCCTGTAAAGCAGAAGTTGTTTCAGAGTTATCTCTCCTGGGATAGCTGTATTTCTGGACTAACTACAGACTGTTCTGTCCAGGTTTGTATGAAGTTGCCCCATCTTTTAGGGTAGACTGTAGGTCAAGATTGTCATGTTCATGCATTTTTTTAAAAGCATGGTTTAGCATGATGGGTTCCTTGGGCGTATTTATTTTAGGAAGAGTCTAACTGTCAACCGTGTAGTTTTAGGGGTAGCGAAGATCAGAATCACCATCTTCTCTCAATGCATGTCGTAAAAGGTGACTAAAGGGGTAGAAGTGGGGATGGTGACCCCACACTGCAAAATAAAAGCACACAGCCACATTAAAGAAGACATAACTGCTCATGAAGATGAATGCAGAGGACACTGCAGGGACAGCAGAAAAAAGGGAGGCCTAGAGGCAACTGGATGTAAACTTTTGAAGCAGAGCTCAAAGACTTGCATAGAACTAGGTCTGAGGTAAAAAATAAAGGCACAAGATTGAATTCTTTTCTCTCGTGATTGTTCTTTTACAGCCGTTTTTATCATTCTAATTGTGATATACAAACAGCCTAAAACCAAGAACGGGTGTACGTTCACAACCTTCAGTACTATTTGGATCTCTGGTGCTTATCCTTCGGTGATGTGTTCGGTTTCAACCAGCGTTTACTGGGTTCGCTCTCCGTCAGCCTTTGACTGTACCCAACCAAACATGCAAATGCAGCAGGTTAAGATTGAATTAAGTTGATTGAATTGACTGAAGGTGAAAGGCCAGACCAAAGGTCGGGTCCTCATAATGTGACAAGGCAGAACCTACCGGCAAGTGGTAAATGTTCTGCCTGCAACCAACCCATCCCCCAGCTATGGGACAAATAGCAGTCACCCTCTCTCTCCCTTGAGGAGGACATCTTTTCTCTTGTCTTATCTTCTATGACACTTTCCTCCAAGTATTTAGGATTAAACTATAGTGTCCATTATAGGGAGCACACCCTACATAAAAGTCTGGGTTGGTGAGCCCGGCGATAGAAAGCTGAATTTACATAGAGTAGGACAGCTCCAGACAAACCCGGGAAGACAGATCTTGCCAGCAGGGGACTGCAACTGTCGAGAACAAACTAAACTAAAAAAGACGTCCTCAGAAACGGAATGTGTCAGCCATTATTGGCGGGGAGGAATCAACATATACTTCTTCTTCTCTTCCACCATTTACTTCTTTATAGAAGTGTTGGAAAGGGGGCGCAATGTAGTGATCTTGTGTGTGCTTGCTTTGAGGCACTTTGTAAGCTGATATTCATTTCTATAAGGCTGTTCTTGATGCAGTCGCTTCATCTTTTGCATGGTCTTGTCTTCCGCTTGTTCTGTACTTGTTATACTTTTTCAATGTGGCTCTCTGTGGTAGACGATACCAGGGCATTCTTGTCAGGTGTCCAAACCATTTAATCAGTTGTTCTTTTATGAACTGTATGACTGGTTTACGAATAACTCAAAAGTGAACATTTGTTGCCTGTCTTATGTGCCTTTGGACAAGATGTGGCTGTAGGATGATATGCACCTATAAACAGTCAAACACATACTTCTTAGTTAATAATCAACAAATCAATAATGTGCAGTCACCAGACAATCAAGACTCAATCAAATAATATCACACATCTCAATTTGAACAAATCAACAGATAAAACACAGAATGCAATGGAAGCTGGTTTAAATACTGGAACTAAATTAGTGGTTTCATTGCATAAACAAAACAAAACCAGAACAAAGAGATTAAGCACATATAATCAAACAACTAGAATCACAGTTCATCAAATGAAACAAACACAATGAACGCATTACACAACTGTCTTCTTAGTAGTATTAACTAAAGAATGGGATGACATCTATCAATGACAAAAGAATGAATATAATTCATGAATAAATCTACAAGAAAATATAAGTAATATACCCGATATTATGGTATATCTGGAATAACGTATAAAGTCTATTTTTCTTTGACCAACATTACATGATTTGGGGCGCTCGGGGCAAAGTGGTTAAGTAGTTTGCTGTGCATTCTCAAAGTCGTGGGTTGGAATCTTTTTCTTCTTCGAATGCTCTATATCCACCACCTGTTAATCACTCTGTGTGATTTGTATGTGATCTGAGCCTAAGAGCGATTGTACGTTGCGCCAAGTAGGCTAGCACATCCGATTATGTTTTTATTTACTGGGGTAACTTCCTAGGCCTCAACCTCTGTCGCTCTTACAAGATGCCTTGTAGATCGCAGTGGTACTATTCTTTGCTTCCCTTGCATGCCCCGGCACCACACGGACATAACTGTTCGTGCATACTATTAACATTGATTTGAGAACAAAATCACAACTTTAAGGTTCCCTTTATTTTTGGGATGTTAGTTTGACATGTTCTGAAACTATAACTAAAACCAGCATCAAGTCTTTCAGATAAACTTGTAATATGATCTTCCTTCCTTTCGTTCGCTTGAAATGTTGTCTATAAATTCAATGTTGTCTCTTGTATAAACTTCACTGTCTTTTGTATCTCACACAGAGGTCAGTGTAGTTTTCTGTCGAGTGTTGTTTCATTAGGCCAGTGAGTTTGCCTAAGTGTATCATAATCAGGGCAGTCTTGAAGTAACTGCTCTGCAGTCTGATGTGCCTGTCCACATGGCTTAATTGCCAATCTTGAATTTTGTATACATGTGGTTGCGGAGTTGATTGTGTCCTGTTCTAAGGTGCAGAATAACAACTTGTTCTAATCTGCTCATATTTTAGTAGATGTCTTGTGTTAGTATTTATTGTAATATTATAAAACATAAACAAAATAATGATCATGTAAGTACATATTAATTACTTTTACCAAAGTAGCAACAACAAAAACAACAAAATTCATTGTGAAATTGTAAAAAAGATATGTCTTGATTATAATTTTGTTAAATGCTCACATTTTAAAAAAACGATAACATTATAATAAAAGTATGAAAAAAAATACTCAGATAATTTTGATAGAAGTCATAGGATTAATGATTGTATTGACTTCAGTTCAGAGGGTGTTTGGTTATGACCAGATTAAGCTTGATTAAGTAAAAAACCATTTACAATATTGCATTTGGTCAACAATTTAAGGATTTGACCCATACATTTTATAACAATATATTATATCTACTATATTATCAAGGTTTTTGAATATTAAAATAATTTATAAAAACTAGTTTTTTAAACACAAAGCAAAAATAACAACTTTTGTCATTAATATAAGGAATATTGGGGAATACGGTGTTAGGCCCTGATTTGATTTCACAAATTAAAAGTTCAAGATTTTAAAGAACTGTTGCAAACTTTTGATTGATTGATTGATTGAACCATCATTGCTGCGCTTTGGTGAGTAATCATGTGTGCTTCTATCTCTTTTGTACACAAGAAGATGTCAGTGGCAGTGCATGAACTCCATAGCACCGGCATGGGTCCCCATAGCACCGGCGTGGGTCCCTGATGTCATTTAGAAGATGGTGAAACTATATTGTAGGAATTTTATTAATAACAATTTTTCGAATAAATTTTGCTCGGACAGTGGCTTTCTAACTTACTCTTCTCAATTTTGAACTGCTAAAGGTTCTTTTATATGCTCAACTTGAACACAGGGCTTAAGTTTTATCATCTTTCTCCGATTGGACCACAACCTGGATCTCACCTACATTAAGATCAGGGATCTCTGGAAAAATATCCGTGATGGAGCGAACCAAGGACCTTTAGAATGATAGACAAGCACCTAACCTCAACGCCACAGAGACCACCTAACAAACATTTATCAACAGATAATCCCTTCCCCATACTTGTCTATTGTTTTTCTATTTCATAAATTAACACTTCCCCAGAGAAAGCTCACCCTAGTAAATCAAAAGCTGACTGAAACCGGATGGGCGGGCCTAATCACCATAGGCGCACAATCGACCCAACGTAGATCACTCCGTTCTTGTCAAAGGACCAATTATATACCACAATGAGAATGATAAAATTGGCTGTGAAGAACGTTCAAAAAAAAGAAGAAATTAAAACTTCAAGACTAGATAGAAAAATAAATATCGTAAACCTTCGCCAACAGATAGTCTTCACCAACAGATAGTCTTCACCAACAGATAGTCTTCACCAACAGATAGTCTTCACCAACAGATAGTCTTCACCAACAGATAGTCTTCACCAACAGATAATCTTTGCCAACAGATAGTCTTCACCAACAGATAATCTTCACCAACAGATAGTCTTCACCAACAGATAGTCTTCACCAACAGATAATCTTCACCAACAGATAATCTTCACCAACAGATAGTCTTCACCAACAGATAATCTTCACCAACAGATAGTCTTCACCAACAGATAGTCTTCACCAACAGATAGTCTTCACCAACAGATA
Organism: Arion vulgaris; assembly: GCA_020796225.1. Taxonomy (NCBI): domain Eukaryota; kingdom Metazoa; phylum Mollusca; class Gastropoda; order Stylommatophora; family Arionidae; genus Arion; species Arion vulgaris. The sequence continues at coordinate 31,596,617 of CM036769.1, read as the reverse complement.
GTCTTCACCAACAGATAGTCTTCACCAACAGATAATCTTTGCCAACAGATAGTCTTCACCAACAGATAATCTTCACCAACAGATAGTCTTCACCAACAGATAGTCTTTACCAACAGATAGTCTTCACCAACAGATAATCTTCACCAACAGATAATCTTCACCAACAGATAGTCTTCACCAACAGATAATCTTCACCAACAGATAATCTTCACCAACAGATAATCTTCACCAACAGATAATCTTCACCAACAGATAGTCTTTACCAACAGATAATCTTCACCAACAGATAGTCTTTACCAACAGATAGTCTTCACCATATACTTCTTGCATATAAGTAAGTTAGAAGTATTTACAAACACTGACATAAACAAGAATAGGCAACAGTACTCACAACTAGCTATGGGGAAGGAAAACAAGTGTGCATGTCAAACCTACGGGATAGCAATCCTGGCAGACTCATAGGTGCTCAATGTCTCACAGCGAATGCCGACGGGTATGTATGCTGGTGGTTCCTATTGCTCTATGGTTAAACACACTCCTCATCCTGTCCCTTATGAATCGATTTTGTTTGTACATGTGATTCTAAACTCCTTAGAACAATGGATAGATATCAATTTCAGTGTCCTCATCCAACAAGCATGGGCGTCTGTAGCTTACGCGGTAGTGAGCTCGATAATAACCCAAGGGTACCTGGTTTGAACCCCACGGCAGCAAGTTTGGAAACAGATGGACTTTTACAAATGGTAAAAACCGACTTCACCATTCAGAAAGCAACGGCATACTTTAAAGGAACCCTTTCATACCTCGTGGTATATAGATCAATACATTGTTAGGCCTGTATTTGTCATTGACCGTCGGTACACAATGGGTGATGTGGTCAGCATCACGCCGGCCGCCTTTACTTTCCCAGAGCATGTCTGGAACCCAGTTGAGGCTGGGTCAACCTGAGAGCCATCGCGGTCGGGAAAAATTCCACGTGCATTGCGGGAGCTGAACCCAGACCACCAGCCTTGAGAAGCGAGTTCACTAACAACTACGCTACAGCGGCTCTCAACGGCATACTACTAAACATATAAGTGGTGACTAGAAAATTAACGAATTGTTTACTGTGGTTAATGGCAAACTCCCGTAAAGGATATGCCATGATTTTCTTCTTTTTTTTTTCATCCAAAAGTCATTGACTTTGCGATTGAAGAATGCCACCCCCTTCCATAATCCATCTTCAACTCTCTTACGGATGCTGTTCATTTGCCATATTAACAACACTAGTATATTCATAATATATTCATAATAGTCATCTTATATAAGAACTAAAACTGATAAGAAAATATAGCTCTGAAACTGTCACTTTTAAAACATACAATTCAATATAAACAACATGTAAGTACTTAATAATTGAATACTTATCAACAAAATAAACATGATCACAAAATAATAATATAATATAAATTAGTTAAGTTTAGTCATCATCGCTGCACATCGAACCAATTAGTCCATAAGTGATCCGATCATCTCAGTATGTCTCTCAGCATGTAGCGACTAACGACCCTGGTTCTGTGTTGGTTTACTATTCTTCTTTGGCTGCCAGCATATAGTGTTCTTGTCTAGCTACACCACATTTGTCTTGGTATTCTTGTAGTCTGGTTAGTGTAGTAGATTCACCACTATTACTCGAATAATTTACACACCATCTCTCCCTTAAGGAATTTAGAATATCAGCCTGGCCCACTGCTCGACTACTTTTTACAGCAGCCATACCTCCAAGCCTATCAGCGGGTTTATTTCCCCTTACATCGGCATGCCCTGGAACAAAAATAAAACTTATTTTTGTCAGGCCAGACCTCCTCAGCGACTCTAACCACTGTCTCAGAGCCCAGCCTGCTTCAATCTGAACATATATAAATTAATGAAAGAAACAAATTTACAACAAATATAAGCAGGAAGGAAAAAAAAGTTGACATAATATAAGTACCGTAATGAAATACTGAATTAATTCACACACAAAAAAATACATTTGAAAAGGTAACAATAAATTAAGCAGACACAATGAAAGATAATTGTTAGGTTAACAATGATTTTTAAAAACTGAAGAAAAAAAAAACCACATCTAGCTGGCAACATAATAAGGTTCAGAGTTCAATATGAATTATCAAGTTACACATAATGAACTAGTCCGATTATGTAACCTTATAACTTCAATTAATTAATTGTAACTATTTGTTCTACCTAATAGCGCTAATTGGTGGGAAGGATAAGCATAATGTATCAGCGTTTGCCTATCGACTTGGATACAAGAAGGTTGTGAGTTCAATCTCATACTCAACGTTCCACATATGAGAAAAAGAGTTGGACTTCCTACCTCCTGCATACTAAAGCTAAAAATGTGAAGTAACTTCATACCCTTAGGTTCTAAAAGGCTCCGGTAATTTAAATTATAATGGCGCTAATAATGTATCTGCTTACATCCATGTATCTTTTGAACATTTCTCTGTATCTAATACTAGATTTATTTCAGTCACCACCAGTGAAGTTGGAGTAAGTCTTCCCTGAAAGGTGAGGGACACCGATGATAAAGAAAGCTAGCTTCCATGCAAAAATCAGCAATATTAGGTGTCATGACTACGTTTGAACAAATAGATCTATCCAGAAAAAACTCAAAATCAAAGAAAACTGGCTGATGCTACAAATAAGAAAGAAAATTGAGATATTTTGGACATTAAAAAGACATGAAGGACTGGAGAAGACCATCATGGAAGGAGGCATACCGGCAAAGAGAAGAAGAGGAAGACCACAGAGAAGATGGATTCAGGATGTAACTGATGGTTTGAACATGATGACTGCAGAGGCAGGACATCTGTCCTATGAGAGAGATAAATTCCGGAGGACTGTTGGGGTGGCAAAGTTCTGCTCAGGACAAGCTACTTGATGATGATGATGACTTCGCTTGAACTCATAGCGGGCGAAGACAAGTAGAATAATTTCAGACACCATATTAAAATATTCATCACCTGCTTCAATATTTTTATGTATACATTGTCACTACTTCTTCACTGTATAAACAAATATCTAATAATTTCTCTGATTAACCACATTACTATTCATCATTTTTTGAGAAGACAATGAGTTTTGCATTACATAGTGTGTTCTGAATCTTTCAATCAAATGTGAAGTCAGTGCTGTTCTATGGCTCAAAACATGGAAGATAACAAGAGAAACCACAAGAAAACTACAAATCTTCATAAATAGATGTTTACGTAGAATAGAGGGACTGATAAGATTACAAACGAGGAACTCAGAGAAAAAACTAAGCATATACTAGTGGAGAAAGAGTTAAGGAAGAGATGCTGGCAATGGATAGGACACACATTGAGAAGATCGACCGGAAGCATTGCAAGTCAGACAATGTTTTGGAACCCACGGGGAAAGAGGAGTAGGGAAGGGCTAGACATACCTGGAGAAGAGAGCTGGGGACTGATTTGAAAAGGATAGGTAAAACATGGATTTTGTCAGACTAGACCTCCTCAGTGACTCTAACCACTGTCTCAGAGCCAAGCCTGTTTCAATCTGAACATATATAAATTAATGAGCCGCCTCTTACGACATGTGTGGCAGGTAACAGTAGTTCTATTCTTTACACCCCAACTTTGGGCCCTGGTAACCACTCGGCGATTGTACACAATAATTCAGATGATGATTCAAAATTTCCCCCCTACATAGAAAGTCATAGTACCCATTTTCAACTGGGTAGACTTGGGAATTAACTGCAACGAATCGAACACTATATAAGAACTCCAACTGACATGCAGCTTCATAGAGGCAACCCATATCATGGTTTAGACGAGCAAACGAAACCGAATGCAAAGAAAAAGAAGGATACATTTGTGCTCAAATCCAGCTCACTGCTATTGTGCTGTAAGTAAAAGTAAAGGAACCCTTTCATACCTTGTGGTATATAGGTCAATACAGTGTTAGGCCTGTATTTTTCATTGACCGTCGGCACACGATGGGTGATGTGGTCAGCATCACGCCAGCCGCCTTTACTTTCCCAGAGCATGTCCGGTACCCAGTTGAGGCTGGGTCGACCTGAGAGCCGTCGTGGTCGGGAAAAATTCCACGCTATTGTGCTATACTCCCACTTTAATTTCAAGATATTTGTTCAATATATTATTCTGGAAGCCAAATGAACTTGTGCAGTTTAGTTTGATTTTTTTTTTTTTTAGATCCAGAAGCACTTGAGCTGAAAGCTTTTCAGCTCGGTGTCATGGACATCATAACCCTTTGGCTCGGTGCCACGAACACCGTAAATCTGGGAAACCTGTAGCTTTTCTGCCAGTCGCGGAGTTGAACCCGCACTTACAGAGGACTAGTCACCCATAGTCCAAGCGCCTACGAACACGCGGGCACAAGTTTACTTTGTTAAATTTTTCATATTAATTAACATAACAACTATTAAGTAAACTATCAAAAAATATTTCAGAAAAACATGAATACATACAAACACAATTAAAGCAATTGGAAAAAGCAAGCAAATTTTGCAATAACAAAACATATGCTTAAATATAACAATAAAGGTTCACTGACCAATATAATTTGATAAGCATAAAATCAAATCATAACATCAAAGGGTGCTTGAAACTGTCATGACAACTTGTAACTAAGGAAATATAAACAATGAAAATAGAACTAATGAAGAAATATAAATCCAGTTTAAAATGTGACCGGATTGAGGACGGATTAACATCCAGTGGGGAATAAATGTGTTATTTTTTGTGCATGTGTAATAATATGGTTAACTATTTAGTTGACTAATTGTTGTTCGTAAGTTTTCATCTTTGCAGATGATAGTGAATTGTACTTTAAAGAGGTTAAAAACTACAATCTATGACAAGTATGCATATAGCTAGCAAGGTTAATTTGTGCCAAAAGCCTTTCACAATTGTTGAATGCTATTTCAGTGACATTTTTGTCACCTTGTGTCCTGATGTGTCTCTTCAGACGTTCAGTCTCTCTGCAACAAGTTTTCCTTTTTCTTCTAATTCCACTCTTGAACTTTCCCTTCCATGCACTGTGATATATTTTCTCCTGTTCCTGGGAAGCAACTTCAATGTTTATATATCATACATACCCTTCTTATACATGCCATCATGCAGAAGTAAAAGTCGGTGATTAATAGCACATAATTATATTGTATTCCTCTCACACCATTCTATGCTACATAAGGCATGCAAGCAATTTCTCCATAGCGCTCCATCCTTGGCAACTCGTTCAATCTCTTATATGGAATTTAGTCTGATATTTCTCACCTCTTTCAGTAAAGTTCGTTTCAGGTTTCCCATGGGCGCCCTTTCTTTCTTGAACCATTTGCCTCTCACTTCAATACCTGCTTTACAATTCTTGGTTTTCTTGCTGTATATTTGCAGATTGATTGTATTGCCGCAAGGGCAGCTCTGACCATACCCAAAACTGCTTTTATATCTTGCCACAATTTTGGTTTTACTAGTATCTATTAGTGAACTAGATCACGAACCCAAGCGTACCTGGTTCAAACCCCACGGTTTGCAAGTTTGGATCGTTTGTGGGATTTTTCAAAAGGTAAAGTAGACCTCACCGTTCAGAAAGCAACGGCAACTACTGAACGTATAAGTGGTGCCTAGAAAATCAACGACTGTGGTTGATGGCTACGTCTTTTAGGATATGCCACGATTTTTCAGTATCTATTTACTGAGAGCCGTGGCTACCATAGTGGTCAGTGCACTTTCTTCACAGGTGCATGGTTCAAGAATCAGATTCTAGTGGGAGTGAGGTTTTTTCAACTTTACAGATCTACGGTCAACCTAGCCTCAATTTGGTACCAGAGAAACACTGGAACGTAAAGGTGGCCGGCATGATGTCGACTACATAAGCCATCGTATGCCATTGTTAAAAAAAATTATGGGCTGTTAACTTTTTTTGTCATGTACTTTTTTATTGCAGTATTGTTTAGCCCAGTGCTACTTACTATCATGTGTTTGTATTTAACCTCACAGTATTATATCTTATCATTTGGATGAGAGGTGGACAGTTCTTGAACTCATTAGCTTCCTTTCAAAACTCCACAAGCCATGCTCCTGATTATAGTTGGATTGACTAGAGAAGACATGTACCAGGAAATGATTCCAGTATATGTTGATTGCAAAGTAACCCATACAGTGAGTGTTTAACTGACATCACGGCGCTCCAGACAGATAGGTGCTCAGTCGCCCCCAGTATGTGGTGATTGCAAAGTCTTCTTCCTCTTTGCTTTCGTTCTTACGACCAATTTTAAGGGTCATACTACTGAAAGTTGGGTCATTATAGCTTATAGATATAGATTTTTCAAATTCATCATATTATGTTAGTATTGCATCTCTACAATCAAATTATGCAAAGAGTTTTTATTTATGATCCCGAAAAATGCTTCAAAATTATTTTGAACAGCCTTACCCTCTAAAAATTCGCTATAGAAATGTCTTCAATTGTCTTTCTTTTGTCCCTAGATAGAGTGTATGGCATTCAATTAACCCAATCGAGTCATGTATCATTATAAAGCTTGATCTGAGTACTAACAGATATATTAGATTTAATTAGGCTAGGCAATGACTGTATGCTGTAACGGACGATTTCCTTGACACTTTAGACTAAATTCACATTATATTTTTAAAACACAGTTTTCTCCCATTCGTTAACGTGGGTAATGTACGTTTTCCACCATGAAAGAAATCCTCAAGATATCAATATGAGATTTGACCCTGACATATATATATTAATATTGAAGCCCTTAGACAACAGAAAATGCACCTTTCTCTAGCAAATAAATTTATATGAATTTTTATGAACCAGGGGTCCTATTTTGGGCCGTGAATTGGGTATGTCTTATTCGTTGCACTCCTAGACATCAGTTACATGTTACAGAACAATTTGAAGTTGTCAGTGGGCCAGAATATTGGTATATTTAGATTGTGCAGTCAAAAAAATTGCAATTGTTATTTATTTCACTCTGTTTGGAGACAGTACGACGTTGTTTACAATCCAACATGGCTACCGTTTCCATGGCAACCCGATAATTTATTAATGCGAAAGATATCTAAATTTTCATTTTAGACCACTCTAGTAGTAACTGCTATGTATCACATAATTTTATTGAGAGATAAGAAAGTTGAGAAATCCTGTAGCATAACCCTTAATCACTCTTTGTAATATGTTTGATCTTTGCCAAGAACGTGTATACGTTGCACATTGGTTTGTAGGCCCCTAAACGCATAGACTTCTACACGTTTAGGACATGTGCATCCGATTTCAGCCAAACCTCCTTGGTCGCCTCTTATGACATGCGTGGCAGGTTAACAGTGGTTCTATTCTTTACACCCCAAATTTGGGCCCGGTAACCACTGGGCGATTAACCAAAGATTGCAAAGTAACCAGTATAGTGAGTGTTCAACTGACATCACGGCACTCCAGACAGATAGGTGCTCAGCCCCCACCCCAGTATGTGGTGATTGCAAAGTAACCACTTTAATGAGTGTCCAACTCAAACAGTGAATACACTAAAACAGCAGAAAAATGTGGTACAAATGAATAATGAGGAAGACAACAAATGATGAAAGCTCTGACTTGATAACTAAATTAACAGAAAACTGGTTACTGAGTATTCAACTGATATCATAGCAATCTAGGTAAACCAAATAAGACTTCCCTCTCCTGGTTGAGCTGAGAAGCAACATGTGGCCGGAACATGTTCTATAAGACTGACCTCTCCTGGATGAGCTGAGAAGCAACATGTGGCCAAACCCAGTCAACCTAAAAACTGAGCTTTGGAGAAACTTGACAGACCTGAAGCTGACTGCCCAGTTTGTGGTCCACAGTAAACTAAGCGCATGACCAGAGATCAATGAAAAAATATTCGAAAATCTTATCGGTAACTGTGAAAATGTGTGGCCTATATTCCCCAGGTTATCAGGGGTTGGGTCAGGGTTAACAACTAACAACCTAAATCTACTTTGTTTTAAGAAACTGCAATTTTAAAAAAAGTGACAGTGATAAGAGCAATTTTTTTTTTTTTTTTTTTTCTTTCGTCCGCTTTCAACTCAAGTTTCATCTCTGAAACTGATTTTTGCGTGAAAATCCGTTTTCAATTTCTTACACTGGCAGCAGCGTGCACATTGTAAATTACTTTACACTGGCAGCCGTGTGCTCAATGTACTCGTAATTAGTATTCCTCGCCATACAGGCAGATTTTCTCCGACTTCAGAGGTACTCAAGTTATCGTCCTGAGTAAGACCAGGGACTCGAACAAATGCCGGACAGTAGGTTCGAACCCGAGCTATGAGGCGTCTCACAGCTAGCAGGCAGAGCTACTATCAACTACTCTAGGCAGTCCCCATAAGAGCAATTTAAACACTATCTTACATTAGAAGCATTGAATTGAAAAAATAATATAAACGTTAGTTTAAAAAATAGAAAAAATAATGAATAAATTTAAACTTAAAAAAATTTTAAACAAAGTTGGCGCCATATGCTTCATTGTGAACAAAAGAAGGAAGAAAATAGAAGCGATTGTACACTTCTATATATATATCTCTTCACCCTTCGCCCCTAGGGAAGCATAGGTCCGCAACCAAGGCCTTCCAAGCCCGCCTATCCAATGCCATCTTTTCCAGATCTCGCCACTCTCTCCCCGTATTTTTGCATTCCATCTCTAATTCCCGTCTCCAGGTATTTCTGGGTCTTCCCTTACTTCTATTGCCCTGGGGGTTCCATCTGAGAGCCTGTCTCACGATGCTGTCAGGGGGTTTCCTCAGTGTGTGTCCTATCCATTGCCACCTTCTGCTCATTATCTCCTGTTCCACCTGCCGTTGTCCTGCCCTATCCCACAGTTCTCTGTTTGTGGTCTTGTCATACTTTCTCAAATGGAGTATCCTGCGTAGACATCTATTGATGAATGTCTGCAGCTTTTTGGTGTTCACCTTAGTCGTTCTCCATGTCTCTGCTCCATACAGAAGGACAGACTTGACATTTGAATTAAATATCATTATCCTGATTAGTTTTATTCCTGATCATTATATATATATTATAAAAAGAAACAACTGTTTTTATTGCCTGTATCACCAATTTTTAGGTCGATGTAGGTCAGGTGGGACAAGAGCCTGAGGAATTTAATGGCCGCATGGCTAGTGCAGTCGCCACATGGCTAGTGCAGTCGCCGCATGGCTAGTGCAGTCGCCGCATGGCTAGTGCAGTCGCCGCATGGCTAGTGCAGTCGCCGCATGGCTAGTGCAGTCGCCGCAAAGCTGTTCAGGTTAGGATTTTAACATTTATGCCAACAACATAACAAAATCCTTGGCCTTACTGTGAATTAAACACTGATCTTCCGCATAGGAGCCACGCTCTAATCCATTCGGCCAGAAGCTCCTCTAGACCTCTATATGCTGCTATTAATACATTAAATAAACAAATATGAAATGTGAAACTGAATACCTATGGGTCTGCTTTGAGTACTAAGAACTTGGATCGACAACCGATAACATAGAGGGATGAACACAGAAATCAATAATAAATGAGTTCTACTTATAAGACAACATAAAAGAAATCTGATGAGGTACACTTGAGAGTTATGATAAAATAAATATATGCATAACAAAAGTGTTCAAACCGTTAAACATCAAGTTGATAAGCATACACAATATATGTTAAAAACACATAATAATACATTCACAAATTAATAATAAATAAAGTTTCAAAACTTGAATAGCAAATAAGAGAAATAGAATAGTTATTTAGAATAGAATAGAATTATTTTTAAAAATAACATAAAAGGATTGAAATAAATTATATAAATTACTAAACAGAAGAGGAGGGCAGAGATAGCGAAGTTGATAACACGCTTCTTTAGTAGCTACATGTTGTGCTAATTTCGGGGTTCGAAGGTAACTTGGGCCAAAAATAACTTTCCGGTGTGTGAACAGTACGCGATTTGACTACATGTTTCTTAATCCTTCACTTGGAGATCTAAATTTCAAGTACCTCAGAAGTCAAAGTAAGGCTCTCCTGAATGTTGAGAGACAATGGTGATAAGAAAAGCAAGCCTTCATGCAAAAACTAGTCAGAGGTGCAATATTAGGTGCGCTTGACTACGTCTGGATTCATAGCGGATGAAAGAAAAATATCAAAGAAAAAATGCATCGAGAATATAAATCAACGGCAATTACTAAAATAATAGAAATGATAAAAATAAATTGAAACCGGAATATTCAAACGGTTGTTTTAAAGTAATTTCTGAAACCAAATATAAACGCAGAAACAAACAAGCTGACATTTAAAAATAAGTAAATGGAATAATAACTTGACATACATAATTTGTACAAATAAGTTTAAGTATAAATTCCAACATACAACAGTAAAATTCAAATCAGAACTGTAAAAATAAATGTTTATACATTCTTTGGATGTTGTCAAACTAATGACAAGTTGTTGAATTGTTGGTAGTTGCACATTGTTAAACCGTTTGTCATGTCGGCTGCTGTCACATTGTTAAACCGTTTGTCATGTGTGTCGGCTGCTGTCACATTGTTAAACAGTTTGTCATGTGTGTCGGCTGCTGTCATGTTGTCGGCTGCTGTCACATTGTTAAACCGTTAGTCATGTTGTCGGCTGCTGTCACATTGTTGGCTGTTTGTTATGTTGTGGCGCTGTCACTTGTTTGCTGTTTGTCATGTTGTTGGCCGTTGACACATTGCTATGTTTGCTGCTGTCCCACTGCTGTTGTCATTATTTGCTGTTGTAACAATGTTTGCTGTTATCACACTGTCTGCTGATGTTCCAATATTTCTTTACATTCTTGTCTATATTGTCTCAACTGTCAGCCATCTATCCCTATCATCTTTTATCTCTCTCACTTGATCTATGTTTTTTGTTTGTTATCATTGCTTGCCACATTTTAATGATGCTGCAGCATGTAAGAGTTTGTTTGTGGTTGATTTATTTTCATCTTGACTAGGTATTTCAAACTATTTAATTTTGTTATGTTTTATGTATTGCATTCAGCAGTTCAGTTCCATTCATTTTTCTTAAACACATTTTTTCATACATTCGGAAATATATTCATTTTTGGAACCTTTATTCCCATAGTGATATTTGAGAATGAATTAGAGCGCAGGCCCCATGCGGAGACCGGTTTAAATCCCTGGTAAGGACAAATAGTTTTTTTCTGTCGGGGCATAAAGAAGAAATAAAAACCTGAACAGTTTGATTGCGACTGCACTGGCCATGCACCCATCCTACACTGCCCTAAAAAGTGGCATTACAGGCAGTAACAACAGATGTTTGTGTATTTTTTTTAAAGCTTCATCCTCCTGGATGTTGTTGAAATTCCAGATTAGGCTCCTATGAATCATAGAGCATGCAAAAATTAAACCCAAAAATTCAACAAAAAAACCAGCCCAATAGGGCAACTAAAAAACAACAATAAAATACGTTATAGAGAAACAATTTTTGTGAACCTATTGAAACACAATATTTTTTGTTCAAATATAAATGATATAATTGAGGACTAGTGTTGAGTAAGTAACAAAAATAACGTGAGAACCTCTGATTGTCTCTATTTTGAATGAAAGGTCATGAATGAATAAACACAAACTGCATTTTGTTAAGTAAGAATGTGTTGTGACACTGAACATCAATGGGTAGAAATCAAGCAGCATACACTTATCAAATAAGAACATTACAAAAGGTGTTGTGAAATTGGTTTGATAATACAGGGTTCTAAGCAGCACGTGAAGGAAATAGCAGGAAAAACACATGTTTTAACACATTAACTACCAGCAGCCGCTTAGTGTGCCATAAAATTGAACAACTGTAACCATTGTTCATACTGAAAGGCATGTTTCGCTTTGAGAAAAAATTAGTATTAAATTAATTTTAACGCATTAAATCGGGCTAAATCTTTGTTTTTTTAAATTATCACAGGAAGGTATTTCCTGCTTCATGCAAGAAATAATAATTTAAAAAAATTATTTTGCAATTATACAATATATTGTATAATTGCAAAAACAATATACAGCAACGTTATAATTTGTAAAACTACAGTACTTTGCGATTACGTGTTTCGCCAATCAGATAGCTTTACTGCAGTCTCATCTATATTGGTGTAAAGAATAGAACCACTGTTACCTACCATGCATGTCGTAAGAGACGACTAAGGAGGTTTGGCTGAAATTGCATGCATGTGTCCTAAACATGTAGAAGTCTATGTGTTTAGGGGCCTACCAAACCAATGTGCAACGTTTATACGTTCTTGGCAAAGATCAAACATATCACAAAGAGTGATTAAAATTGGTCGTAAAGAACGAACGCAAAGAAGAAGAGGAAATACCTACGATAATCAGCGTTGGATGCTAAGCTAGTTTTTAACAGTTATTTTATGTGTAAATGATATTCAATTATTTCGCATATTTACTATAACTTCCACATGAATCATTTTTTCAGTCTACGATAACATTACATTCAAATATCTACAAAATGACATGTCATCACATCTGACGTCAAAGAAGGCTTGCTTGTATGGCGGCAGACACTAACTGCATCTGAATTCATATCGGGCGAACACAATAAGAAAAAAGATGTATCATTCATCAAAATCTATTAAAAATTAAGACAACCGCAGCTTATTTGTATACATATCTGAGGAGTTAAAAAATTAACAAAATGTAATTTGGTACGGCATGTTTTTTTTTAACTTGGTAGTTAATGTGTTAATTTGTTTCTCTAACAAAACCCAAAAAAATTTTTTAGGTCGCCATGTCATTATTGCCTTCAACAATGACACCATTTCTGTGTCGAACATAATTCTTATCACCATTTGCACTAAACTTCTGCTGATGTTTTGCAGAAATATCACATTCTCTGTTCATACTCCAGCTTTGACCATTAGTTAAAGCTGATTCCTGGAAGTCTTCCTTAACCCCTCCTTCATGACCTCCGTCAACACACTGCAGGTCTAACTTGCCGCGGACCGATACATGGAACAACCAAACTATTACACCATTGGCTAGTAAAACACATGCTAAAATTCCCCAAGTGTTGAGTAGTGTTGGAGCCTCCATTTTGCGTATGCTATCTATGCCATCTGTCATGTCCAGATATAGAGCATTCAGTTGCTCATATGTTGTCATCAATATGCAAATGTGGAAAATCTGATGGCTGTGGCCAATTATGTCAAACCAACCTACAAGAAATAGTAAACAAAACAAGATGAGCAAAATGTCAAATATGAAAATTAACAGAAACTAAATATCAACATTATGAGCATCTGTAGCGTAAGTGTAGTGAGCTCGATACAACCCAAGAGTACCTGATTCAAACTCCACGGCAGGCAGTTTGGAAGCAAATCGTTTCCGCTGGATTTTTACGAAAGGTAAAAATAGACCTCACCGTTCAGGAAGCAATGACAAACTACTGAACGTATAAGTGGTGCCTAGAAAATCAACGACTCATTTACTAAGGTTGGTGGTTGCATTCTGTAAAGGATATGCCACAATTTTCATTTTTTTGGGTCCAAATATCAACATCGAATTGTCAAAGCAACATCAGCTTTTAAAACTCTAAATAAAATATGGAACTGCAAGTTATATAGTTTTAAAACTAAATTATGAATTTTCAATTCAAAAGTTGTATCAATCCTAACATATGCCAGCAGAGTTGGAAAATGACTAAAGATATAGAAAGCAAGTTGAATGCATTTGAAAAAGGTGTCGCGAAAAATAATGAATATAAAATGGGACTAATTCAGGAGAAGTGATGTATCAGAGAAATGTCTGGTCAACCACTAGTGACAACTGTTATAAGGAGAAGATGGAGATATGTTGGTCACACCTTGAGGAGAAATGATCAAAGAATACCAGAGCAAACATTGAAGTGGGATGCAAAGAGTTCAAGAAAGAGAGGTCGACCTATTGAGACCCTTAAATGAACTTTGCTGAGAGAAGCAAGAAATATCCATCTCAATTCCATGGAAGACATTGAGCGATTTGCCCAGAATAGAGTGGTGTGGAGAAATTACGCACAGGCCTTACATAACGTATAACGGTACAAGAGGAATTATTATTATTATAAAAATCAACATACTCTAAGATTAATCTTATAGGAACATATTGAGAAACAACAATCACATATCTTAAATTTCATAAGTTCCAAAAGTTAAATTTCACAAAAAAGGTTTTTGATAGCCTACACAGAATCTCCCTGTGGAATATGTCTGAGATGCTATGAAATACCAGCCAAATAATAAACATTAAAACTTTGTACGATTATTGATATTGTGCAATCCGCATCATGAGGCCATTACCTTGTAGTGGTGGGGAGGCTTGTGTGCTCCAATGATACAGTGAGCTAGGACGGCGGGAACTTATGTTCCCGGAAGGGTTACCAAAGCCGGAAAGGTCACTGAAGAGGGGACAGACGAAGCATGGTCTCCTGGTCCTCCAGGTTGGGGGTTGGGCTTGGGACTAACGATCCCATCCTTTAAAAAAAATTAAAGTTACGGAAACAACAACAAACATACAACCTATCTACAGGCATGAAGGGCTACCAGAGTCATTGACTCACATGACTGGAAGTGGTGAAAGCCGAAAGGAAGCTACTTTCATGAGGACGGAAGTCCTGAATGCTAAAACCAAGACCAGAATTGGATGCTGGAATGTAAGAACAATGTACGAAACCGGAAAACTGTCACAAATAACAGCAGAAATGAGAAGATATAATCTACATATCCTAGGGGTTAGCGAGAGCAGATGGACAGGAAATGGAAGAAGTACCACTGCAACAGGTGAAACAGTCCTTTTTCTGGACGAGACGATGACCTACACCATGAAGGAGTAGCAGTAATCCTAAGAAAAGGCGTGGAAAAGTGTCTGTTAGAATGGAAACCTATCAGTAGCCGCTTGATTAAGATCAGACTAAAGGGAAGCATACAAACATCACAATCCTACAATGCTATGCGCCAACTAATGATAGCGAAGATACAAAGAAAGACTCTTACTACGAAAACCTACAAGCAGAATTAGACAAGTCACCATCCCATGATGTTATCATTGTTATGGGAGATCTAAATGCGAAGGTCGGACAAGACAACACGCATAGTTATAGAACTATGGGAAAATATGGATGTGGTATGATGAACGAAAATGGGGAACGTTTAGTAAACTTCTGCAGCATGAACAATCTCGTTATAGGAGGAACCCTATTTCAACATTTAGATATCCACAAATTAACATGGTATTCCCTAATGGCAGAGATAAAAACCAAATAGACCATATAATGATCAATGGACCCTGGAGCCGCTCGCTGCTAGATGTTGTAGTCAAGAGAGGTGCAGATGTTGGTAGCGACCACCACCTAGTCACAGCTTATGTCAAACTTAAACTAAGAAAACAGGACAACAGAAAACTTCCAAAAGAGGTTCGATGTGGATAGACTAAAAGACACGGAAGTAAGGGATAAGTTTATAATGCAGATAAAGAACAGATTCCAAGCCCTAGAAAGTAATGAAACTACGGATGAAACTGACAACATAGATAGAACATGGGACAACATAGCATCTATATATAGCCAGAGCAGTGAAACATGTCTAGGGTACCGCACAAAGAAAAGAATGGATAACACCAACAACATGGAAAATAATAGACAGCCGAAGAATATTAAAAAGAAATTGTTAGAAGCAAAGTCCGAAAGACTGAAAGCAAGATACCAAGAACAGTACAAAAGCGCAAGTAAAGAAATCAAACGGGCTGTGAGAGCTGACAAAAGAATGTATGTTGAAGACCTGGCAGTGCAGGCAGAAGAAGCAGCAAAAAGTGTGATCAGGGAACAGTGTACAAAATTACAAAGCTAATAAGCGGAAAACATTACAGGAGATCAAATACTCTCATAAAGGATAAGAATGGAATACTATTGACAACGGAAAAGGAACAAGAAATACGATGGACAGAGCATTTTAAAGAATTGCTAAATAGACCACCGCCAACGGTAGTAGCAGACATACCAGAGCCAACAGAGGAATTAGAAATTGGCATTGAAACACCCAGCCGGGATGAGATCATTACAGCAATTAAATCTCTTAAGAATAACAAGGCACCAGGGAATGATAACTTAAACGCAGAACTATTCAAAATAGACCCAGAACTTGCAGCTAATATATTGCAACCCTTGTTTACTACTATATGGAATACCCAAATAATACCTGATGCATGGAACAGAGGAGTCATCATCAAGATCCCCAAGAAGGGCTCCATTGCCGATTGTAATAATTGGCGTGGAATAACACTGCTTTCTGTCCCAAGTAAAATCTTAAGCAAAATCATCGTACAACGTATTACTGATGCTGTGGATAAGAAACTAAGAAAGGAACAAGCAGGATTTCATAGAGGACGGAGCTGTATAGGCCAAATATTTGCTCTTAGAAATATCATAGAGCAATGCACAGAATGGCAAAGCAAACTCTATATCAACTTTGTAGATTTTGAAAAGGCTTTTGATAGCATACACCGCGAAAGTCTATGGCGTATCTTAAGATGGTATGGAATCCCACTGTGTTTTATAAATATTATAAAAGCTGCTACAGCAAGTTTGCATGCAGTGTTGAAACTTCAGAACTAAAGTTTGAAGTAAAAACAGGCGTGCGACAAGGATGTGTTATGTCAGCCCTATTATTCAACACTGTCATAGATTGGGTGATGCGAAAAACAACGGAAGATAAGGCAAGAGGTATTAGATGGACGCTCACATCCACTCTGGAAGACCTAGATTTTGCAGATGACATCGCACTCCTATCTCATACACATAGAGATATCCAGGAAAAGACCTGCCGCCTTAACCAATATAGTGAGATGGTTGGGCTGAAAATAAATCAGAAGAAAACTGAAGTAATGACTCTGAACATAGCAACCCCAGCACCAGTCAAACTAGAAGGTAAAACCCTCCGAGATACAACCGCTTTCACATACCTTGGAAGTGTTATTAGCAATGAAGGAGGCGCTGGATCTGACATTAAAAACAGACTGAGTAAGGCACGAGTGCATTCATGACCCTTCAGACCGTCTGGAAATCTGCCCAATACAGCATCAGAACCAAGACTAGTATCTATAACAGCTGTGTGCTGTCAACATTGCTGTACGGATCGGAATGCTGGAGAATGACAGAACAGGATATGTCAAGACTCTCCGCCTTTCATACAACTTGTCTGAGAAAAATCTTACGCGTGTACTGGCCGACTACTATCTCGAATCAAGAATTGCTTGCACGATGCCAACAAGAGAATATGGGCACTATCATCCGAAGACGACGCTGGAGATGGATTGGACATGTGATGCGCATGGAGACTGGCTCCGACACGAAAACTGCACTGAGATGGACTCCAGAGGGTAGGCGAAAGCGTGAAGACCCAAGACGACCTGGAGGAGAACGATAGAGCAAGAGCTGAAGGAAATGAATCATAGCTGGAACACAATACAGAGGAAGGCCATGAACAGGGAAGAATGGTGTACGTTTGTTGCTGCCCTAAACGCCAAGGGCGTAACAGGCTAAAGAGAGAGGAGAGCAATCCGCATCAATGATGATGGTCAAAGTGAGAGGTTTGTGGTTGAAACTGAAGTTCAACATGGTTGTATTTTATGTCCACTGTTGTTTGGAGTGGCCATTGACTGGGTAATGAGAAAATGTTGCAAGGGAAAACTGGCATCAATTGGGTAGACAAGTCAATTGGAAGATTTGAATTTTGCAGATAATATTGCCTTCTTGAGTAAAAACAACCAATATATGCAATGAAAAAGAGACACCTTGTCACCCATAGCATCAAAAGCTTAACTGCAAGTAAGGTATGAAAAGACAAATGTAATGAAGACCCCTATGACAAGTAATATAACAATATAATATAACTACAATATAACAATGATAGAATAAAATTGTTGATGACATTTGACATATTTTTCTCTCTACCATTAACTTTTTCTTCTCCTTTTGTCGTCACACTGCTACTGAGTTGTTGCCCAGTGTCGTGGTTTTCTGTTTTTGTCTTATGCTGTTCTGATGACTTGGGTGATTGTTATTTTTGCTCTTTCACAGGATTCTACTATGCCATCTAGCCATCTTTTTCGTGGTCTTCCTCTTGCCTTCTTTCCTGATGTTCTGTTGTAGAAGTCTTTGTATACTGTGGAGTTTGGATGCATTCTTATTAAGTGGACAAACCACTTCATTCTTTGTTTCTCAATGTAATTCAAGCAAGGTTCTGTGTCAACTTTCTTCTTATGCTGATGTTGGTGACTCTACATTATCTAATACCAACATAATTGTTGTCTGCATATGTAATGGTCACCAAGATCAGCCCACTTGGAACAAGATGCCGATTGTTCATTTGAGGCTCACCTTCATCATCATCATCAAATAGCTTGTCCTGAGCAGAACTTTGCCACCCCAACAGTCCTCCGAATTTCTCTCTCTCATAGGCCAGATGTCCTACCTCCGCAGCCGTCATGTTCAAACCATCAGTTACATCCTGAATCCATCTTCTCTGTGGTCTTCTTCTCTTTTGCCGGTATGCCTCCTTCCATGATGGTCTTCTCCAGCCCTTCATGTCTTTTTATATGCCCAAAATATCTCAATTTTCTCTTTCTATTTGTAGCATCAGCCAGTTTTCTTTGATTTTGAGTTCTTTCTGGATAGATCTATGTCTTCTCTTCTCTGTCCAAAATATACGAAGGACTCTTCTGTAACACTTATATTCAAAAGCACATATATGTTTTTCCACTGCTTTATTAAATGTCCATGCTTCACGCCCATACGTTGGATCACCTTCATCGCACATAATTGCTCCGATCTCCTCCCAAGCATGTATTTCATTGTGTTTAGAATAACAACTCCCATTCTATGTTTGTTGATGTATCTACTGGGGTTTCTTTCATGGTTTTCCCATCTTGCCGCTATTATCGGTATGCATAACTTGCACAACCCGAGATAGAGAATATCCTTTATCTTCTTCATTGAAATCTTCAAAGCGTTTTATTTTCTTTTAGAGCGTTGATGATGTCGCTTTTGTCCATAGAAGGCTCTTTCTCGATCGCAGCATTGACCTTTACCCCAGAATGACCTGGGACAAAGATGAAGGTGACGATGATTATGTTATGAGTAATCTATAAATATAAATTTCTACCTGGGAAAAATCGCTGAGGAATATCTGATCCAAAGAAAAAGCCACCTAAAGTGAACCATAACATCTGCTGTAGATGGTGCTGGAAGCTGGACTCCCATTTGTTATCACATACATACTGCCAGATCTTGTACCTGTAGGAATGTTAAATATTTATTTATGATGTATATATGATCTCTACTTGTATATGGCAGTCTGTCATTGACAATGAACAGACAAATGGTAAGAACATTGGAAGCCACAGAAATGTGGTTTCTCAGAAGAATGTTGAAAGTTTCATGGACAGCTAGAAAGACCAATGAAGAGATCTTATGAAACAGATTCATATCCAAATCTAATCAATCGAATAAGAAGCAGACAATTTAGGTTTTACGGACATATAATTAGAAGGGGCAGCTTAGAACATTTGGTTACAATAGGTAAAATACAGGGGAAGAGAGATAGACGGAGACAAAGGGACAAAATGCCAGACAGCTTGAAATCGTGGTTCAGCAATGGTTTGGTGATGGAGTTGATGGATTGTACCAGAGACAGACCGATGTGGAGAGACATGATAGCCTACGCCAACCGGCACGGCACTTGCTTGATTGATATGTTCTCTGACTGCTTATCTATGGAAGTGAAACTGGGAACTGCCAAACAAACACTTTGTTAGAGGCATGAGACATTTGATTAATCAACATTTCTTCTTCTTCTTTGCGAGCGTTCTTTTTAATCAATTTTAATCACTCTTTGTGATATGTTTGATCTTCGCCAAGAACGTGTATACGGTGCACACTGGTTTGGTAAGCCCCTTAATGCATAGACTTCTACACGTTTAGAACATGTGCATCCGATTTTAGCCAAACCTCCTTATCCGCCTCTTATGACATGCGTGGCAGGTAACAGTGGCTCTATTCTTTACACCCCAAATTTCGGCCCGGTAACCACTCGGGAGATCAACATGTGATTATCTTCTTCTCATACTTTCGCTGGTTATGACAGGATGCAGTCCAGAGAATGGAATACGCTGTGTAGCAGTTTTCAGTATGAGCTGTAGTATTTGTACCTTGCGGTATGACTTCAGCATAGCCTTTTTTGGGTACCAGGTTAGCTTCTTCCTCTTCGATCTCCACAAATGTAGTCAGACTTATTTGTAGTAGTCTGTTTCCTACTGTGAGATGAATATTACAGAAATGTAGACAGAAGTATACAGTCTTCTACATCAGAACGTCAGGAAAGAAGGTAAGGCAGACCACGAAAAAGATAGATGGCATAGCAGAATTCTGTCAAAGAGCAAAAATAACAATCATCCAAGCAACCAGAACGGCACAAGACAAAAACAGAAAACCATGACACTGGGCAAAATCCCAGTGTTAGTGGGATGACAAAAGAAGACGAAGTAGACAGAAGTGCTATCCGAGTCTCAGATCAGTTTCTTCTTTATATGTGTCTGGTGACATGCATACAAATGATTGTGCACATAATGATATGAGACTCGCGCATGAAACTGTCATCAATGATAAAAGTGGATTTATGAACTGTAGTTGTCTCAATGGCCAATAACAGCAGCTGTGCCAACCATAGCCAATAACAGCTGCCGTACAACCATGGCCAATAACAGCAGCTAAGTAGCGGAAATATAAAACGACGGAAATGAGCTGCAGGAGTGACAATAAAAAACAAAACTAGAAATGAAGAAATCAGAAGAAGACTGGATGTTAAACCAGTCATGCAATTCATAAAAGAACAACAGATTAATGGTCTGGACACCTAACAATAGTGCCATGGTATCGTCTACCACAGAGAGCCACACGTAAAAGTATATAGAGTACAAAGCAAGAGGAAGATTGAGCAAAAGATGGGCAAATGCATCAAGAAAATCCTTAAGAAAATGAATAACAGCTTACAAAGTGCCTTAAAACAAGCATACACAAGATCACTACTTTTCCCCTCAACATTACTATAAAGAAAGTTTAAAGCTGAAAGTTTACCAGGCCATAGTGCTAACCACGCTGCTGTACGCAAGCGAGACATGGACAGTGATAGCAGACACGCAAGAAAATTAAACCATTTCCACACAAGCTGTCTACGCAGAATACTAAAAATAAACTGGCAGGACAAAATTCCAGACAGCGAAGTCCTCACAAGAGCAAAGATCCTAGCGCCAACACCCGGTTGCAGAAAGCCCAATTGAGATGGGTCGGTCACGTTGCTCAAATGCCTGATAAACGCATCCCGAAACAGTTGATGTATGGCGAGCTTGAAGGGGGCAGACATTTAGCTGGGGGCAGACATTTAGCTGGTGGACAGAAAACGCTTTAAAGACACTCTAAAGTGTCTCTGAAATGCTTCGATATAGACAATACGTGCTGGGAATCCTATGCAAGATCGCCAAATGTGGCGCTGTAACAACAAAAGAGGAACCCGAATAGCTGAGAATCATCGTATTGTTGAGTCACAAAGAAAACGAGCAGCGCGAAAGACAGAGCACACAACACGCACATGTCTAACCTTGATCATGTATGCCCCACCTGTGGTCGGGATTCTGTTCTAGGATTGGACTCTACAGTCACCTCCGGACACACCAGAGAGGTGCAACAGCACACGTCTGAGATTGTTGTCATCATCGCCATGATGGACGGCTATTATACTATAAAGAAGTAAATGGTGGAAGAGAAGAAACAGACTTTTTGTCTTGATGTACTCTAATCGCCCGCGTGCCCAGCGTGTTCGTAGCGTGTTGGACCACGGGTGACTAGTCCTTTGTAAGTGCGGGTTCAACTCCGCGGACTGGCAGAAACGCTACAGGTTCCCAGATTTACGGTGTTCGTGGCACCGAGCCGAAGGGTTACGATATCCATGACACGAAGAGCTTTCAGCTCAAGTGCTTCTGGATCGGAAAAAAATGTACTCTAACCCTCTTCTTCAAACACACACACACAATACAACACAGACACACATCAAACTTACAAAACTGGAAACTGCAGCCAGGTATAGATTGACAGCACTGAAGACATCTGCCAAATGCGACGACTGAAAGGGTAGGGTCTAGTGTACTTTGTCTTGGAAATGGAGCAACAAATGCAGACAAGGATTCCAAGAATTGCCCCTACAGGTATGGCAACCTGGCAACAATATATAAATAGAAGAAAGTCACTATAGATGTCGATCTAGACATGATAATTATATTTTACGACTGTGAATACATGTAAACCAAACTCAATTTCTATTCATCATGTGTGTCCTTTGTAGAATGTTGCTCTCATCTGTAACTACATGTAAACCAAACTTAATTTCTATTCTTCATGTTGTATGTTCTTAGTAGAATGTTGCTCTCATCTGTGACTGCATGTAAAGCAAACTCAATTTCTATTCTTCATGTTGTGTGTCCTTTGTAGAATGTTGCTCTCATCTGTGACTGCATGTAAACCAAACTTAATTTCTATTCTTCATGTTGTATGTTCTTAGTAGAATGTTGCTCTCATCTGTGACTGCATGTAAAGCAAACTCAATTTCTATTCTTCATGTTGTGTGTCCTTTGTAGAATGTTGCTCTCATCTGTGACTGCATGTAAACCAAACTTAATTTCTATTCTTCATGTTGTATGTTCTTAGTAGAATGTTGCTCTCATCTGTGACTGCATGTAAAGCAAACTTAATTTCTATTCTTCATGTTGTATGTTCTTAGTAGAATGTTGCTCTCATCTGTGACTGCATGTAAAGCAAACTCAATTTCTATTCTTCATGTTGTGTGTCCTTTGTAGAATGTTGCTCTCATCTGTGACTGCATGTAAACCAAACTTAATTTCTATTCTTCATGTTGTATGTTCTTAGTAGAATGTTGCTCTCATCTGTGACTGCATGTAAAGCAAACTTAATTTCTATTCTTCATGTTGTATGTTCTTAGTAGAATGTTGCTCTCATCTGTGATTGCATGTAAAGCAAACTCAATTTCTATTCTTCATGTTGCATGTCTTTTGTAGAATGTTGTTCTCATATGTGACTACAAGTAAACCAAACTCAATTTTTATTCTTCATGTTGTATGTCCTTTGTAGAATGTTGCTCTCATTACAATATATCTCAATCTCTAGCCAGTTCTTCCTCTTCTCTTAACTCCCCTTGAAGCAAAAGGCATCAACAAATTTCCTCCAACCAGATCTGTCTTGAGCAAGTCAGCATAGTTCATTCCAAGTCTTTCTCTCATCCTCTCTTTCTCTGTCTGCCATACACGGTGTTTCCACCTCAATCCTCAACTGCTCTCCCAGTATCTGATTGAAAAATTAGTTGACAGTCTGATCCATATCCTTTGATCTGTTCGGCATGGTTAAACCTACTGGCAACAATGCTACCTCCAACGTAGAGAACAGAGGGCTAGTCAGTTCTACATTGTTATATTCTTCATTGACATTCATAGTTCAGGTCATAACCTGCTGCCTTGCAGGTCGGCTGGGGACAGCCAAAGGCTGACGGAGGGCGAACCCAGTAAACGCTAGCTAAAACCGGACACATCGCTGAAGGATAAGCACAAGAGCTCCAGATGGCGCTGAAGATGTGACGAAACCCGCCCATGCTAAGGCTGCATGAATCAGATTTCTATGAATGAGATTTATGGAGAAATCTGGTCATCATCTATTAGCTTGTTGTGAGCAGAACTTTGCAACTCTAACAGTACCTCAGAATTTCTTCCTCTCATAGACCAGATGTCCCACCTCTGCAGCCGGCATACCCAAATCACCAGTCGAATCCATCTAATCCGTGGTCTTCCTTTTAATCTCATTCCATATATGGTCTTCTTAAACCAATAGTGTCTTTTTATATGTCCAAAATACTTTAATTTTCTTATTCTTATTTGTAGTATCAGCCAGTATCCTTTGATTTTGAGTTCCTTCTATACAGACCTATTTGTTCTCTTCTCTGTCCATGATATATGGAGGACTCTTCTATAACACATATATTCAAAAGCACATATATGTTTTTCCACTGCCTTGTTAAATGTCCATGCTTCAAATGCTTGTCACTGAGAATATGTATTCTTTTAGTATTCTAAACTTCATTTTACTAACAGTTCCATTCCATACTGTTTTTAGTTGTTAAAGTATAGTTCAGGTACATTATCATATACTTCTTGGTCATTAAATAGGTCATGTACATTCTTCTTCTTCTTATTTTCTTTAATAATGTTTTGCCTCGCCGATAAGAAGAGATTTCTAGAACTGTCTTTTATGTGTGCTTCATAAATAGTGTTTTTCACTCTTTTAATTTATGAGGTCCACCTTTTGCGTGGACCTTTTGTTTGGCATCCGCTGTATCGGAGTAGCATTGCTCTTTGAGGTGCACTGTCTGTTAGTCTTCTTCTTCTTTATGTCGTTCTTACGACTCAAATTTTAATCACTCTTTGTGATATGTTTGATCATTGCCAAGAATGTGTATACGTTGCACATTGGTTTAGTAGGCCCCTAAACGCATAGACTTCTGCACGTTTAGGACATGTGTATCTGATTTCAGCCAAACCTCCTTAGTCGCCTCTACGACATGCGTGGCAGGTAACAGTGGTTCTATTCTTTACACCCCAAATTTCGCCCCGTAACCACTCGGCGACTGTCTGTTAGTAATCTGCTTATATGGCAGAAGCATTTAATTTGTTGTTTCTTGATGAAGTTCAGTATTAATGTTATATCCACTTTTTTCCTGATGACTTCATTTCTAAACCAGTCTCTTTTTGATACTCCCAGCATTCCATGTAGACTCCTTCATCTCTGTCATGAATAGTTTTCTTATATCGTTCTATGTCAGTGTCCAGGTTTGATGTTAGCGCCATGTACATTGTCACTGTTATTCCCATCCATGTGGTGCCTGGACCAATAAGGGAAGCAAAGAATAGTACCACTGCAACCTACAAGGCGACTGAAGTAAGACCTAGGGAAGCTACCCTAGTAAATAAAAGCGTTGCAGAAATCAGATGTGCTGGCCTACTTGTAAGCGCATAACTGGCACAACGTACAATTGCTCTTAGGCTCAGATCACATACAAACCACATAGAGTGGTTAACAAGTGGTCGATATGGAGTGTTCAAGAAGAAGACTGTTTTTCCATACATATTTTTCTTCTTCTTCTTCATTTCTTCATCTAATTATTTCTTCATGTTTAACATATTAAATTTTACTTATTGCTAGCTTGGACATTCAATAATAAATGTTCTTAAATGATCTTTGTTTATGATCTGCAACACTGACCTGATGTGACAAAGAGCCGAGGAAATCTTCATGCAGGCAGTACCACCAGTGCACCATATTGCTACCAAACCCATATAAACCAATTCCAGCATAGTCTATCATGAAACATGTATAATGCACCAGCTCGGATCTGCACAAATTGAAAGTTAACACAAATGAGATGATTTTACAATCTCTCTCTCTCGCAATCATGAGAGGTTTTCATTTCAACATTTATGTAAAATAATATTGCAATGTTGATAAATTATATTGGTGGTATTCTTCTTCCTCTGCGTTCTCACTAGATTGGGATTTCGGATTCTCTAATAAAGACAGCCGCCTGCCTCAGATTATCAGCCACACCATAAAGTTTGTCTTGGACGCTGGTATAAATGGGCCACCTCTTTCTCCTCAAATCTGCATACTGGGAGCAGTTCTGTAGGATATAATTCCTATGATTTCTGCTTCCCGTTTGTGCCACCTCTTCTTGCAGTAAGTTTTGGTCACCCTCGTGATGGTAGGTCTGACATTTTTACTGCGTGGCTAAATCTCCGAGGCAGATTGGCGACCGTAGAATCCGTTATCCTATTCCTCATTGTGAGGGTCGTTGCACCATGTTATGCGCCTTATGGCCTGGTGCATCTGTTTTCTGCAAGCATTTGTTTCGGGTTAGCATTCCCTAGCGGACACATGCATCCGATTTCAGCCAAACCTCCTTAGTCGCCCCTTACGACATGCATGGTAGGTAACAGTGGTTCTATTCTTTACACCCCAAATTTGGGCCCGGTAACCACTCGGGCGGCATTTTCATTCAAGTGCATTAATAATAATAACACAAAAACCAATCTGACCTGTTTTGAAAGCAATGAGCACTTGTACTACAAATGTAGAGTATAACCATTGTGAATATGCCCACACCCATTGGCCACATGTACGGGTCAGTGATTAGTCGAAACTCATTCCATAATACTGATGTCCAAATAAGAACCATGAACAGAGCTATAAGGTGGGTCCAGGTGTTCATCATCTCATTATGCCACTAAAACAAACAGAATATTCCAGAAATTAACAACTTTTCTTTAAAGGTCTTTAAGCAGCATCTTGCAAATGGTAGAAAATATAAATGAAAATTTTTTTTACAAGAAGTTTGAGACACAACTGTAAATAGTGGGTCCTTTTGTGTAACAATACAACTGTAAATAGTGGGACCTTTTGTGTCACAATACAACTGTAAATAGTGGGACATTGTGTAACAATACAACTGTAAATAGTAGGACATTGTGTAACAATACAACTATAAATAGTAGAACATTTTGTGCCACAATACAACTAAATAGTGGGACATTGTGTAACAATACAACTGTAAATAGTGGGACATTTTGTGCCACAATACAACTGTAAATAGTAGAACATTTTGTGCCACAATACAACTAAATAGTGGAACATTGTGTAACAATACAACTGTAAATAGTGGGACATTTTGTGCCACAATACAACTTGATGTCTTGATGGATTTCTACATATGGTCACTTATATAAATAACTGAATATCAGAAACGTGTTATAAAGTGTAGTATTCTTGTGGATATATATGTTTTATTTCAAAATACATCAACTAAAATTCACAAAAAGTGTTCTCAACGTTAGGAAGTGCATTTTTCTTTAACACTGAAACACTGTCAGTGGGTAATATTATATTAACAAAACAATTAATTAATCATAAAAATGAAGCAATTTTCGATCAGCTATGACTTATTCGAGGAGCATCTGGCCGAATGGATTAGAGTGTTGGCTCCCATTCGGGAGACCCGGGTTCAACCCACGGTATGGCCAACGAGTTTTTTCTGTCAGGCGCATAAAGAAAAAATCCTACCCTGAATAGTTTCGCTGCGACTGCACTAGCCATTAAGTTTCTCATGCTCCCCTGTCCTACATTGACCAAAAATGAGTTATTACAGTTTTGTGTGTGTTTTTTAATGACTTATTCTAACTCTGGTACTATTTGTGAACAAATGTGTTTTTAATGGCGTTATACCTACTTTGTGTTACCAGAGCCAAACATGGACTTTGAGCAAAGCGCAGTCACAAAAATAACTACATGTGAAATGCGTTGCCTGCGAAAAGTTACCAACAACACAAGAAAAGACAGAATCACCAATATCAGCATAAGAAAGAAAGTTGGCACAAAACCGTGCTTGAATTACATAGATAAACAAAGAATGAAGTGGTTTGGCCACTTAATAAGAATGCATCCAAACTCCACAGTATACAGAGTCTTCTACAACAGAACATCGGGAAAGAAGGCAAGAGGAAGACCACGGAAAAGATGGTTAGATGGCGTAGCAGAATCCTGTGAAAGAGCAAAGATAACAATCACACAAGCCACCAGAACAGCGCAAGACAAAAACAGAAAACCACGACACTGGGCAACAACCCGGTAGCAGTGTGACGACAAAAGAAAGAAGAAGAAGAAAGAAGAAGATTCAAATTCTGGTACTATTTGTGAACAAATGTGTTTTTTAATGACTTATTCTAACTCTGGTACTATTTGTGAATAAATGTGGTTTTTTTTTAATGACATTCAAATTCTGGTACTATTTGTGAACAAACATTTTTGGAAATAATAAAAATAAATATATTAAATAACAAAATGCAACCTGGAAGATGCTGAGGCAGTAGCATGACCATGGTTGATGCAGCGGTCTGAAACCTGCTTTAACATGTGGCTCATGGAATAGCAATGGAACTTCATCCTTGCTTAGGGTGGCTTGTGGACGATTCATGGTTACTCTACTTAGGAACAGTCTAAAAACAAAAGAACATTGTTAGCATAACATTCTTCAAACAAAGTAAGGTAGTTTGACAAAGCAAAACAACATATTAAATCAACATTTGACAGAATGGTCTCTATCAACAAAAGGAAACAAGACAAATGAAGGACAAAAAAATGATGGCAATATATGGAGGATAGCACACAGAAATGGTTAAACTAAAGGGTTT
Source organism: Arion vulgaris (assembly GCA_020796225.1). Lineage (NCBI taxonomy): Eukaryota > Metazoa > Mollusca > Gastropoda > Stylommatophora > Arionidae > Arion > Arion vulgaris. Next base: position 31,568,214 of record CM036769.1, on the reverse strand, counting down.
TAAGCCGAAAGACTGACTTCATTTCGCTGGGTTTTACCCCATATGGCTCGGCTCCTCTCCACAGAGATGGTACGCCAACTGTCAAAGGGTATTGCACAAAGCTCGAACTTTGTAGCTTCGATAACAATCCTAGAGGTCTCTGGAAGAAATTCACTTGTGAACAAAACGGCACAGTCCGAATTTCGAGCCCATGACCTTCAGGACGCAAGGTGAAGACTTAATCACTTAGCCACAGAGACCCCCTGGAGTCTCACTATTGCATGACCAAGGCCTTCTGGACAAATGCTGATTTAATTTGTTGCTGTACTTTGTGAATCTACCACACTTCCATGTTTTGATATTTTGACTTTGGTAAATATATTCCGTTCCCCTTCTACAATCAGTATGTGTTCTACATTGCTATTTTTTATTCTTTGATATAGTCTGATGTCTGTTTTAGGATTTGAACTTCACCATACAGTTTCTTTTTGAACATCGTGGTTGTGGATCACTCTTCAAGTCTGCCTGCGTGTTGCCGGGGACCTCAAAAGAGCAACGATTAGTAACACTGCAACTTACAAGGCATGTCGTAATAGGCAAATGGGGTAGGGGCCTAGGGAATCTACCCTAGTTTTTTTTAAAAGCATCGCAGAAATCGGATGTGTTGGCCTACTTGTAGGCGCATAACTGGCACAACATACAATCGCTATTAGACTCAGATCAAATACAAATGGCAAAGAGTGGTTAACAAGTGGATGCGAATATGGAGCGATGGAAGAAGGTCTGCCTGCAGTTAACAGTTAAAGTCAGCTAATTTACAGTGATTAAGAGATGTCTATCTTAATTTGGTGTACAAATGGTGTCTCATTTTGTTGTGTCCTGTTCTTAGGTGAAGTATGATATTACAAGTCCTAGGAATACATAACTTGACATCTTTCTCCAATCTTTCTCCAATTCACCATTATGTTCCATGACTTTGTCTCTCTTGTTTTGCTTTTTTTTTTTCTTTCGTTCCAGAAGCACTTGAGCTTTCAGCTGTATGGCTCGGTGTCATTGACATCGTAACCTTTTGGTTCGGTGCCACGAACACCGTAAATCTGGGGAACTTGTGTTTTTTTCTGCCAGCCCGCTAAATTGAATCCGCACTCATAGAGGGCTTGTCACCCGCAGTCCAACGCGCTACGGCCGCGCTGGGCACACAGGCCTTGTTTTGCTTATTACCATTGTTTTTGTCTTTTCACTTTTAATATCCAGGCCATATATTTTTCTTTTGTTGCTTACTTGTTTTAACAGTTCTTGGAATTTTTGCAAGTTGCCCACTAATATACTGTATCATCCAATATCTTAGTTTATTTATCACAAGTGTGTTGTCGGGGCTCGCAAAGGGAGCAAAGAATAGCACCGCTGCAAAGTACAAGGCATGTCGTTAGAGGCAACTAAGGTAGTGGCCTAGGGAAGCTAACCTAGTAAATAAAAAGTGTTGCAGAGATCGGAGATGATGGCCTACTTGTAGGCGCATAGCTGGCACAATGTACAATCGCTCTTAGGCTCAGATCACAAAGATTGGTTTTACAAGTAGTTGATATGGAGTGTTCGAAGAAGTTTATTTATTATAATTTTTATGTTAATGTATTCATAATCCAATTAGCAATAATTTAATATGTCATGCGAAACAGTACTAGAGTTATAAAGATTTAAACTACTTGACATTAAATGTTAAATTGGAATTGCAAAATAAATGCGTCCAGATGTAAAAATAATATGGAGCAAAAAATGCCAAAAGGACTGACAAGAATGGGCCTGGGGAAACATGGAAAAATATCGTTGCCCCTACCAAAAGGATAGCGATACAGTCACCAGCTTTCAGATGGTGCTTTGCGGTTGCGGCGCAAAAAAATTGAAATGGTGATCAATTCAATTAGACAATTACAGACGTACAATCGTATTGTCGTCCACACAATCAATGTCAATTAATACAATAACAATACAATTAATACAATTCAATATATATATTCAAATTGTTACTCTTAATAGTCTTAATAATCGCATCACTAACTCTAATTAACTAAAATAAATACCAACACTGGGAAGTGAATTACTCGAAGATGAAATTGATTCAGATTCGTTTCAATTAATAATAATTATTATTTATTATTAATTAGTCTGATTTTGATTCGATTTATTTGATTATCATTATATTATGAAAAATTAAGAATTAAAATGATTTTAATATTTTTAGTCTGCAATTTACTATTAGAATTAGTATAATTTAGTATACCTATGCGACGCAGGACTACAAGTACTTAACTAACTTACTTAGTTATAGTACTAGTTAAGTAGTCACACTGACACTCGTGACACCACTCAGACCACTGACACTCACACTGAGACTTCGAGTTTATTTTACTTTGCAATAGTAAGTAACGAATATGCTTCATTTACTCACGCTTTCTTCCTTCACCCTGTCTAACATGGGCAACTAACAAGATACTGTCCCTTCTCTTTCCTCACTCACCATGACCATGTTTGTTACAGCTTAAATACTAGTAACTAACAGACCTTTGGATGTTATAATGTTTCGTGCATGACAAACTGCATGATGATCTATGTTTTTACAATACTGTACCCGTCAAAGACTGAAAAGTCTTGCCAATTACAGCCATATTTTTTTTTACCAATTTTTAAAATATTCACGCTTTTAGTTAGTGTGCGATATATTGTAAATAAATATGTCATGTAGCATTTTCAGACCTTAACGTATAAAGTGCTTGTCACTACACATTTATAGGACCCAGTGTGCGCGAGGTAGGAGTATCAATTCCTATTCTCACGCGTGGAACGTCGGGTGTGGGATTGAACCCACAACCCTATTGTTTCCTAGTCGATAGGCGAACTCTAACGCATTACGATAGTCCGTCCCACGTACGATGTATTACTATATTCAAATATATATTCTGCTTCGCTGTGGTTTTTTTTTTACCCCTACTTAAATTTGAAATTCATTGTTCTCTTGACTACTTTTCTGAAGTCAAATTTAAGGGATTGGTAACAGTTACCGTATTCATAATTCTGAACTATGAAAAGGTACAACTATTTAGTTATAAAATACGGGAAAGTTCAATTAAATGCGATATTTATTAGAGGTGCCGACCCAGGCACACACACGCACAAAAACACGATTGCGTTAACAATTGACAACGAGTTTAATCCAGGCTAGAGAGAAATACCGGAAAACTGTTAGGGTGGCAAAGTTCCGCTCATAGCATGCTATTTCGTGACTATGATTCTGAAAGTGCAATAAACCTCTCGTAAACAACATATAGTGCATAGTGTAAATCTGCTATATGAAGACCAACACGCATCTGTGATAATAGAGAGGAACATCAGAGTGGTTTGGCATAGGCCAAGGAGTTGGACAGGGCTGCATTTTGTCACCGTACTTATTTAACATATATGCTGAAAACTTCATGAGGTATATCAGAGAATCTACAGAGATGGAACAAATATGACGCACTGGTGATCGGAGGTCACGAGTTACAAGAATTAAGATACGATGACGATACAGTACTATTATCTATATCACAAAATGGCATAGAGAACTTGATATGGTCACTTAAAAAAACCCCAGCGAAGAAACCTTTATCTCAATACACTGCAAACGAAGATATTTACAACTTATAAAACAGAATTGATGTCTAATATATGTGCCAACGGCCACAAAATCGAAAGAGTCGACAACTTTGAATACCTTGGGGCATTGCTGACAAATGAGGGAATGCTATAAAATAAATTAAAAGAAGGCGGAGCATTGCTTTGCAAAAACTAAAAAAACTAACTAATCTATGAAAGGGAACTGGCATTAGTATAAACATTAAGCGGTTTTGGGGTTGTTTTTTTTCGATCCAGAAGCACTTGAGCTAAAAGCTCTTCGGCTCGGTGCCATAGACATCGTAACCCTTCGGTTCGGTGCCACGAACACCGTAAATCTGGGGAATCTGTGGCTTTTCTGCCAGTCCGCGGAGTTGAACCCGCACTCACAGAGGACTTGTCACCCGTAGTCCAACGCGCGGACACGATGGGCAGGCGGGCAAATTAAGCGTTTAAGAGCTTGCGTTTTTTCTTTGGCAACATATGGTTGTGAGACATGGAACATTGATAAAGTGGCGGAGAAGATCATTGATGCCTTTGAATGCAAGTGCTACAGAAGAGTACTTAGAATATTATGGACAAAGAAAAGAACAAATGCTTCTGTTCTGCAACAGTTTGATATTAAAGAGAGTTTGGCTATTAAAGAACATAAAATCAAGGAAAATTAAATGTTTCGGACAGATCAGACGCCATGAATGCATAGAGAAGATAATTTTGGAAGGAATGGTGACTGGAAAAAGAACGAGAGGAAGATCTAGAAGACGATGGTTGCAAGATGTCATTGACGATCTGAGAATGACTGCTACTGACTCCGGTAAACTTGCACAGCACAGAAAATTTTTCAGGACTGCTGTTATGGGAGCCAAGTTCCAGAAGGTACAAGCTACTTCATGAAGAATGTTTATCTGACCCTCGTATGTTGGTATCTTTGTTTAGTGTTATGTTCAGCTCTCATTTCGACAGTACAATAATTCGATACATCAGAATGTCGTTCTTTTTCGACTTTGTTTTTTGTAAAAAATTGTTATTCTAAACTTAAATTCCGGAATCGAACCCCCGACATTCGGAACGCAAGGAGACGGGTTAACCACTTAGTCACAGAGATCCCCGGTGACGATATATATGACTAACGCCTGCCCACAGCTTCATATTTGAACATATGTGTTCTCTGATTTCTACAATTTTCTGTGCAGTAGCTGAGACACTCCGTATTCGAAAGGTCAGGTTGCGTTTTCTGTCTGGTACAGCGTTTCCCAAAGTGGGCGGTACTGCCCCCAGTGGGCGCTGAAGCGTTCTATGGCGGCGATAGTGGGTTCAGAAGAATTTGGTGGTGTTCAGGCGATTAAGGGTCGGTGGCTCCTTAAAGAAGAAATTAATAATATTTATTTTAAAATATATTATTTTCGTGATTTTGCGATTGAATAATCATTTAAAATGTGAATTCTGTATTGTAATTCATCATATGCCCGTCTTATACGATACATTTTTTCATAAATTTTCTATTTCATGCATATAATCATTTGAAAACTGACCATGTATGACAGAAATATATATCAATTTTCTATGTCCAAGAGAAAATAGAGCATATATATAGTGGAAAGGGGGCGTTGGAAAACTGTTATAATATGGAGAGGGGCGTTACAAAGTTTATGTTGTGCAAAGTGGGCGATGGGCCGAAAAAGGTTGGGAATCTATGGTCTAGCTAGATTGTCTCCCTTACCCTACAATCTACAGATGGTGACTGAATGCAAGACGATATGTTTGTTTTTTGTTTATGAAAGGTTTCTTCCACGTTTCTTGTCTAGAACTGGCGTAGACTCTAGTTCGCTTATCGTCATAGTCTGACAAATCTTCTTCTTCGAACGCTCCATATCGACTACTTGTTAACCACTCTGTGTGATTTTATGTGATCTGAGCCTGAGCGATTGTACGTTGTGCCAGTTATGCGTCTACAAGTAAGCCAGCACATCCGATTTCTTCGATTCTTTTTATTTACTAGGGTAGCTTCCCTAGGCCCCTACATCAGTCGCCTCTTACGACATGCCTTGTAGATCGCAGTGGTACTATTGTTTGCTTCCATTGCGGGACCCCGGCACCACACGGGAGGGACTATATATCTTAAGATCACCACACTATCAGTAAAGTAAATCATAGCATATGTCTGGTAACTAAGCAGCATGTCATATTTAAAAATGTTTAAACAACAGTGTCTAGGTTGTACATATGGCAGCGAATCATGGACAATGAACAAGCAATCGATAAGATCATTAGAAGCCATAAAGATGAGGTTTTACAGAAGAATGTTGAAAATTCCATGTACAGCGAATAAAACAAATTATGAGGTTTTAAATTAGGCTTGTGCACACACAGAAACCTTATCAAAAGAATAAGATAATCGAAGTTCTTCGTGTATATAATGTGAAGATAAGGCTTAGAACATTTAGTGACAAGTAACATTCAGGGAAGGACATTTTGGCATTTCAAAATCGAAAATAGCAGGCTGGAATGCCGCTGCCAGGCCAAAAATCATTAGAAAAAATAAAAAATATTTATACAAAATCTAAATATTGTTCCTATCTATTAAATTACATCGGAAACCCTCGCCGGTGATACGGAGTTCGTGCAGTGCCGCAGAGATCTTTCTATGTAAGAAATAGATCGGAGCAAACATGGTTACTCACTGACGTGAAATGATGACGGTCTTATTAATCAATCAATAAATCAATCATTCATTCATTCAATCATTCATTCAATCAATCATTCATTCATTCAACCAATCATTCAATCGTTAATACTTCAAACCAGTTATGTCACATGTTTCATTTTACTGCTCCTGGCCATTGTTAGATTTTCCCATATCCTTGAAGGTGAACACAAGATGATGATTAATACAGTAAGTCAACCATGAGAAAGTGACTCATGTTGATTCTTCATCATCAATTCTAGTCAGTATCATAGCGACTTCTATCCAACCACAGTGGGTACACACCATACAAGCTTCTATCCAACCACAGTGGGTACATACCATACAAGCTTCTACCCAACCACAGTGGGTACATACCATACAAGCTTCTACCCAACCACAGTGGGTACATACCATACAAGCTTCTACCCAACCACAGTGGGTGCACTCCATATCAGCTTCTACCCAACCACAGTGGGTTCATACCATACAAGCTTCTACCCAACCACAGTGGGTGCACTCTATACAAGCTTCTACCCAACCACAGTGGGTTCATACAATACAAGCTTCTACCCAACCACAGTGGGTGCACTCTATACAAGCTTCTACCCAACCACAGTGGGTTCATACCATACAAGCTTCTACCCAACCACAGTGGGTGCACTCCATACCAGCTTCTACCCAACCACAGTGGGTTCATACCATACAAGCTTCTACCCAACCACAGTGGGTGCACTCCATACCAGCTTCTACCCAACCACAGTGGGTTCATACCATACAAGCTTCTACCCAACCACAGTGGGTGCACTCTATACAAGCTTCTACCCAACCACAGTGGGTTCATACCATACAAGCTTCTACCCAACCACAGTGGGTTCATACCATACAAGCTTCTACCCAACCACGGTGGGTTCATACCATACAAGCTTCTACCCAACCACAGTGGGTGCACTCCATACCAGCTTCTACCCAACCACAGTGGGTTCATACAATACAAACTTCTACCCAACCACAGTGGGTTCATACCATACAAACTTCTACCCAACCACAGTGGGTTCATACCATACAAGCTTCTACCCAACCACAGTGGGTGCACTCCATACCAGCTTCTACTCAACCACAGTGGGTGCACTCCATACACGCTTCTACCCAACCACAGTGGGTGCACTCCATACACGCTTCTACCCAACCACAGTGGGTTCATACCATACAAGCTTCTACTCAACCACAGTGGGTGCACTCCATACACGCTTCTACCCAACCACAGTGGGTACATACCATACAAGCTTCTACCCAACCACAGTGGGCTCATACCATACAAGCTTCTACCCAACCACAGTGGGTTCATACCATACAAGCTTCTACCCAACCACAGTGGGTGCACTCCATACCAGCTTCTACCCAACCACAGTGGGTTCATACCATACAAGCTTCTACCCAACCACAGTGGGTGCACTCTATACACGCTTCTACCCAACCACAGTGGGTTCATACCATACAAGCTTCTACCCAACCACAGTGGGTGCACTCCATACCAGCTTCTACTCAACCACAGTGGGTGCACTCCATACACGCTTCTACCCAACCACAGTGGGTGCACTCCATACACGCTTCTACCCAACCACAGTGGGTTCATACCATACAAGCTTCTACTCAACCACAGTGGGTGCACTCCATACACGCTTCTACCCAACCACAGTGGGTACATACCATACAAGCTTCTACCCAACCACAGTGGGCTCATACCATACAAGCTTCTACCCAACCACAGTGGGCTCATACCATACAAGCTTCTACCCAACCACAGTGGGCTCATACCATACAAGCTTCTACCCAACCACAGTGGGTTCATACCATACAAGCTTCTACCCAACCACAGTGGGCTCATACCATACAAGCTTCTACCCAACCACAGTGGGTTCATACCACACAAGCTTCTACCCAACCACAGTGGGCTCATACCATACAAGCTTCTACCCAACCACAGTGGGTGCACTCCATACACGCTTCTACCCAACCACAGTGGGTACATACCATACAAGCTTCTACCCAACCACACTGGTCTCATACCATACAAGCTTCTACCCAACCACAGTGGGTTCATACCATACAAACTTCTACCCAACCACAGTGGATGCATGTATTACCAGATAGAACAGCTTTCTACAAATAGGTATTGATTGCTAGGACCATCATCATTGCACTTCGGTGAGTAACCATGTGTGATCCGATCTCTTTCGTACACAGGAAGATCTCAGCTGCAGTGCACGAACTCCGTAGCACCGGCGAAGGTTCTCGATGTAACTTTTAACATAGTGATGATATTTTGTAGGAATGTTTTATTTTAAATCTTTCCTGAAGAATATTGTCCAGGCAGCGGTTTTCCAGCTTGCTCTTTTCGATTTTGAACTGCCAAGATTTCTGTTACATGGTCACTATGAACACGGGACTTACGTCTCCGATAGGACTAGGAACTCGATCTCACCTACATTGAGATCTCTGGGAAAGTATACAGATGGCTCCACGAGGGAGCGAACCGAGTACCTTTTTGCACGAGAGGCGAGCACATAACCTCTAGCCACAGAGATCCCCTAAATGGCGTATAGATGGGATGGGGGTTTCTGGTTAGATGTTACAAACAGAAAACTCCCTCCTGAGTGGTTACCGGGGCCCAAATTTGAGGTGTAAAGAATAGAACCACTGTTACCTGCCACGCATGTCGTAAGAGGTGGCTAATTAGGTTTAGCTGAAATCGGATGTATGTGTCCGCTAGGGAATGCTAACCCGTAACAAATGCTTGCAGAAAACGGATGCACCAGGCCATAAGACGCATAACATGGTGCAACGACCCTTCACAATGAAGAATGGGATAACTGATTCTACGGTAGCCAATCTGCCTCGGAGATTTAGCCACGCAGTAAGAATGTCAGACCAACCATCACGAGTGTGGCCAAAACTTACTGTTGGAAGTTTTGATTAAATGTGAAGTTAATCCTTGGCTGGTGAGCTGGATAGCTGCTTCTTTAATGGAGAGAACCGTTGCACTACGTTTAGGAACTTGGACATCGGATCCTGCACGTATATGTCCGGGATTACCCCAGGGTTCTCCTTTATCACCCGTGTTGTTTAATGTTTACACGGCAAATGTAGCTATAATTCAGCCAACCGGATTGAGTAGGACATTGACATTTGCAGATGATATCTTAATATATAGGACTGGGTCAGATAGACGAGAGATGGTTGATGACATTCAGAAAACATTGCGTACCATCTCGGGTTGGTCTAGAGAGTCTCGCTCTCAGGTCAATCCTGAAAAAGCGTGTATGTTGTGGTGCTCGTTGAATAATCACATCATCAAGGCTGACCTGCCCTGTGTAATCTTTGATGAACATACCACCGAGCGCAGAGACAGGCTGCGCCATCTTGGGATAACTTTTGATCGTAGTCTATCTTTCAAACACCATATTGAACAGACGATACAACGGTGCAACTTGCTGCTCTTAAAGTTATGATGGCCGCACACCTTGAGCAGAGACTACTTGCCCTTTGTTCGATCGACTGGTTATGTCAGTGGTAGATTACGCACTCGGAATTCTTAAGATATCAAGATCACAATGTGAACGACTCGAACGAGTTCAGAATGAAGGTATGCGTATAGTCCTGGGCTGCACTAGAGATACCCCCATTGTGAAGATGAGATATATGCTTGGCCTTCTGTCCCTACGCTCCCGTCATGCAATCGCCCAAACCAAGGCATATATGCGGGTTACTGCGGATAAGAGACATCCACTACACAAGAACACTAAAGATGTTAAGGGCACGAGAATCAAGCGTGACATGTCGTGGATGGCCAGGCTGAAAGAACAATTGGCCAGATGACTACGGTTGCGACCCTACCAAAAGGGGAAGAATGGATCTCAACAGATGGTAGCATGATGAACTATCTCAACGTTATCATTACTCTTGGAAGAGAATGTAGAGATTGGGGCAACATGAAGGCTGATCTCGCAATTAAGCAGCTGATAGAAGGTAATGCAAGGGATGATGATGTTGTTGTATATACCGATGGGTCGGTTCAACGTGGTGAGAAATCCGGCTGGGGTTTCTCGGCTAATGCGCATGGTAGGGTTGTTGCAGAGCGAAGTGGGGCATACAGGACAACTACTTCTAGTATGAGGATGGAGGTTGAGGCCGTTACTGCTGCCCTCCATTGGATTTCTGGGACTTCATTTACTGGGGCAGTTGTTGTATCTGACTCTCAGTCGATGCTTCACAAGATCCAGAAGGGCAGGTTTTGGTATGAGTGGATGTCGTCTATAGAAGTTTCTAACCTCCAGCGGCTTACGTGGATATACTGTCCTGGGAATGCGGGTGTTTACGGTAATGAGAGAGCGGTCAGGCTTGCATCAACAGCATCGATTGTTGGGGAGTTGAGGATGGATAAGGGGATATTCTTCGGTCTCTTCGCGACTGTCTGTTGGATGAGGATACTAAAATCGACGTTGAATCGATCAAGCGATTTAGGTAGTTTGGAGTTACCCGTTGTTCAAGTCGAACTGGATGCCTGAGAGGCAGAGTGAGAGGTGTGTTTATCAGCGAGCCACAGGAACCATCAGTATGCATACTCTTCGATATCTATTGGGGAGACTGAGCACCTATGGGTCTGCCCGGAGTGCAATGACGTCAGTTTAGTAACCAATAACCAATTACTGTGGGAAGAGGTCGGTACAAACGGGAAGCAGAAATCATAGGAATTATATCCTACAGAACTTCCCCAGTATGCAGACTTGAGAAGAAAGAGGTGGCCCACTTACACCAGCGTCCAAGACGAACTGTATGGCGTGGCTGAAAATCTGAAGCAGATGGCAGCCTTTATTAGAGAATCCGAAATCCCAATTTAGTGAGAACGCAGAAGAGGAAGAAAACATAAAACCCCACTTTATAGTAATTCTTTTCTGAGTATATATGATTTACAATTTAACGTATTTATGATTTGATAGAATAATGCATTTATGAAGATACAAACAATGGTCATGCATACGCTGCATAGTTATACATTTGACAAGCAGCGCCTCTGAATACCTTTAAATACGAAGCGTATAAATGTGTCCTCTCCCGCACCCTATATTCCACATCCACAGTGCAAGGGTACAGAATGAAATGAGATGTACTGAGTAATACTACACCATGGTGCCAGATCTAATTGATCATAGGAGAGGCTGCCAGAACTGACTCATGTCAAAGCCGTCGGTCAGAGTGTACCAACAGAGCAAGGAAAAGCACATGCTCAAAATCATTGCAACCAGCCTTATGTGTGAAGACGGCACAAGTTGGTGCTGATGAATTATTTATAATTTGAAAACGACCATAATTGTTAGAAAAAAAAAAAAACCAAATTGTGATGCTTTGTTTCGGTAGAGAACTCATTATAAAATGTACCAAAAGTTGTGCAGTGTGATTGTAAAAACGTTTTTCTCACAAGTAATTCAATATTCATAGTAATAAATAAATTTGAGCCTAAATGCCAATGCGGCAATACGTTCTGGAACATTAAAAAATATCATTTTATTCATTGACCGCACAGTTGCATCGATGGTATACAATTTTCACGTACTTTACGATAGTGTCCGAAAAAAGACCATATAAAATACTCGTAGTAATTTGAGTGATTTTTTAAATTATAATTTGAAATTATAAACAATTTTAAGATGGTACTATTATTCATGTTCAGTATGTTTGAACTGTTTACTAGCAGATAACATTATTGTATTATCCAACTTGTTGTACCACACTTCACTTCCGAGTTCCGACACTTTAGGAAGTTGTGAATCTAAGATACTCTTGACTGGTATTGACACTTTCTTTGGACTCAGAAGAGTAAGATATATTGTCTTATGCAAATACACCAGGAGTTTAACGTTCTTATCATGTAGACAGGTAAGATTTTAAAGTCATGCATGCTTCTAAGTCTAAAGTAGACTATTGTCACGATTGTCAAGAATTACAGACGGATGAGAAGTCTTAAGTTTAAGTTAGTAAGTAGTTTAGTAGGTACAAACAAGCCAGTACGGTGAGTAAGTTGCTTATTACACTTAATTACACTGTGAATATGAACCCATGTGGCTGAGGAGTATTATTATTACACTAAATTACAGTGAGGAGTGAGGTCAGTGTTAGTGTAACAGAGGAGTGTCAGTCAGACTCAGTGTGTGTTAGTTAAATCAAGTTTAGTGTGTTACTGTTACTCAGCAGTGTGCTGTGTGTCAGTGTCACTACTCTTAACTCTAAGTAGTGTGTAACTCACTGTGTGTTACTACTCTGTTATCTACCATTTCTACGTTTGCTATTATAGTATTATTAAAGTAACAGTATTACTTATGTTATGTATGATGTCTAATTTCGGCACAACAATGCTAAGTATGTTTTATGTTTATTTGTTGTTAATGTTATATTATTATAATATATATATATATATATATATATATATATATATATATATATATATAATGTATTATTGTAATTAGTATTTTACTATTTGCCTGAATCGTAACATCACTCAAATAACTACCATCCCAGTAGACAGCAACTGATTTCAATTTAAACTAACACCACCACATATATTATTAAGGTGACTGTACACACACTGTGTGACACAGTTGACACACGGTACAGTCACCACAGCATGCTACAGTATTACTTAAAAAAATTCAAGGAAAAAAATAAAATAACATTTAGATTATCATTGCTGAAAGAGATAACAAACTCATAACATTTCTAATATTATTTTAGAAATTTGAAGTACAATACAGTAGAACCGGTTATGTCGCGGCCTAGGGTTTGCCAAAAGCGTCGGGATAACCGATGATCGAGATAAACGAAAACCAATATGGCGGGAAAATATTAACATGTGCTTGAAATTTCTTTATGTACGTGATGTGCGTTAATAAATGAGAATGTACATGCACGTGTTATTTGTTTGATGAAGCGATCGGCATGCTATAAAAATGTACATACATGTTTGCTAACAACAAAAGGCATATGTGCACCAACTAACAGCAGAAATTTACCAATATAAAATAAAAACCACCGTCGATTCTCGATACAAACCTTTATTTATACAAACTAACACAGCTCTGAAACAAATTGCTTTGAAGACAATGTTGTGCCTCTTTTGAAAGCGATCCAGCCACCACTGACTTGCTTTAAAGTCAGGGTGTCCTAGCTTTGCAGCAAGGATGTCCACCTTCTCCATCAGCAAGGGACCATTGACGGGAAGGTTTGTTGCTCGCGTATTTGTGAACCATTGAAACACTGCATCGTCGACATCTTTGTGCTCAGCCACTCTAAGTTTTTTCTTGCTGGATCAAAGACAGACTTCTCGTACATTTGCTTTATCACGTCTGCCTTCTTTTTCCATCCCGAAATGGTGTTTGCTGGAATGCCATGCTGACGACTGAGGTCTGCAGGTTTTGTTCTTTTTTCTAGCTGCAGTATGATTTCATACTTTTTCTCTATTGACTGATTCTCCAGTTTTCTCTTAACACCTCCAGACATTTTTTAGAATGGAAAAAATAAACAGAATAGCTACAGCATATTATCTTTCAGACAAGGAACTCACGTGAACTCAGCACATGCGCAGTGAACCAAGTACGGTAAATTAAAAAATCAAAATACTGTGTTCTTGCAAAATGGGATCTCCATTCCCACGAAAGAAACTTACATGAGTCAACACCTGCCAATATTGGACTGTATATATTACTGTAGCATAAGTTAACACCCCTGGTCATGGGGATCGAGATAACCAACGTTAAGTGGCAAATTTGGCCCTCTTTTGTGCTCGAGATATTAGGGTTAGGCGACATAAAAGAATCGAGATATCCGATGAGAAAATGCTAAGACAAAGAGAGAATTTGGCGGTTCCACTTCAAAAGCGTAGACTTAATAGGGTTGGCGAGTTAACCGAGGTCGAGATAAGTGGGTTCTACTGTAATTACATATAGGAAAAAGGAACCCTTTCATGCCTCGTGGTATATAGGTCAATACAGTGTTAGGCCTGTATTTTCATTGACCGTCGGCACACGATGGGTGATGTGGTCAGCATCACGCCGCACGCCTTTACTTTCCCAGGCATGTCTGGTACCCAGTTGAGGCTGGGTCGACCTGAGAAGCCGTCGTGGTCGGGAAAAATTCCCGCGTATGCGGGAGCTGAACCCAGACCACCAGCCTTGCAAGCGGTTCACTAACAACTACGCTACAGCGGCTCTCAATAATTACATATATTGTACATATTAATATTGCACTTAGCATTCATCAACATGTGTCTGCTAATAATAGAAGGAATGAGATGATATGATAGGGTCACACATACTAAACTTAAGGAGAGAGTGAGACAGTATACCAATAGTTTAAGAAAAGGCACTAGATAGTCTACATCTCGGGAAATATAGCAATAAGGAACTAGTAAGATGAAAAGCCTAAATATACATGGAGAACAGATTTGAAGTTAGAGATTAATGATAATGGAAGGAGCTGTAAGAGATAGGTAAAATAGGAAGACTTGACATAACTTCCATCATGAGGTTGGAGGTTGAGGCCTTTGTTGCTGTCCTCCGTTGACTTTCTGGGACGCTATGTTTACTGTGGCCATTGTTATATCTGGCTCTCAGTCAATGTTTTGGAAAGTCCAGGATGGCAGGTTTCGGTATGAATGGATGTTGTCTATAAAGGTGTGCAACATGATATAAGTGCTCTGGACACTTTTAGCTGAAAGGGGATGGACTACTTTTAAAATGTTGTTGACACTTTCTGCTGATAGGGGATGGGCTACTCTTTAAATGCTCTGGACACTTTTAGCTGAAATGGGACGGGCTACTTTTAAAATGCTCTGGACACTTTTAGCAGAAATGGGATGGGCTACTTTTAAAATGCTGTTGACACTTTCTGCTGATTAGGGGATGGGCTACTCTTTAAATGCTCTGGACACTTTCTGTTGAATGAGATCTAACCCAGGGGGGGGCACTGAGTGTGTATACGTAAAGACTAGTCTTCTTCTGCGATCAACTTCTGCTATGCAACTACTCCGGTATGTGTCATAAACAAGGCGGTGCACTCAAGGTCTTCACCGGTTCCCCCATAGTTCGTCTTGTAGGGTAGTTTCTGTTGGCCAGATTTCCATTCTCACACTGCTCAGACTGGGACAGTCTTGCAGGATGTTCTCTGGGGACTGCTTTGAGACTCTACGGGTGCTGGCAGCTGAGACCCATTCTATGGAGATGGGCTCTGAGACTGCTGAGTCCCATTCTAAGCCGTAAGACTGTGGTCTGCTTTTCTGTTTAGTCTATTTAAAAGACTAGTATTAGTTTCTCAGGTCACACACACTGGTTGGGGGGTGGTATGTATGTACAAGCGAGAAAGACAAGAGAACATTCATATCTTGTTGCCAGAGTGGTTCCCGGGCCCAAATTTTGAGTGTAAAGAATAGAACCACTGTTACCTGCCACGTATGTCGTAAGATGCGACTAAGGAGGTTTGGCTGAGATCGGATGCATGTGTCCTAAATGTGTAAAAGTCTATGCCTTTAGGGGCCTATCAAACCAATGTGCAACGTATACACGTTCTTGGCAAAGATCAAACATATCACAAAGAGTGATTAAAATTGGTAGTAAAAACGACGCAAAGAAGAAGAAGATTCATGTCTTGTCAGTTTTCTCATCCATGGCATATGACAGACAGGAAACAAACATCTGAAGCTGAATGTCAGAACTGGTGGGGTTATTGTTGACATGTGTTGCACAGATCTTGTAGTGATGAGTTTGAAACCTGCTATCATGGCATTGTTCCCAACCACTATGATGTTGCTCCACTCTAGTGTGTCACAGTTTGCTCTGAGGAGTACAACAAATAAAAATTCAGGCTGTAGGGTATGAAGTGTTTGTCACTTCACATTTCTAGACCCTAGTAAGCTGGAGGTAGGAGGGTGAATTCCTTTAATCACTTGGGGACGTCAGTGTGGGTATGAACCTACATCCCTGTTATGTCAGAGTTGTTAGGCGAACGATTATACATTTTCTCAATGACTCAATGAGTCATCATCAAATAACTTGTCCTGAGCAGAACTTTGCCACCCCAACAGTCCTCCCGAATTTCTCTCTCTCATAGGCCAGATGTTCTGCCTCTGTAGCCGTCATGTTAAAACCATCAGTTACATCCTGAATCTATCTTCTCCGTGGTCTTCCTCTTCTTCTCTCTGCCGGTATGCCTCCTTCCATGATGGTTTTCTCCAGCCTTTCATGTCTTTTTATATGTCCAAAATATCTCAATTTTCTCTTTCTTATTTGTAGCATCAGCCAGTTTTCTTTGATTTTGAGTTCTTTCTGGATAAATCTATTTGTTCTCTTCTCTGTCCAAGATATTCGAAGGACTCTTCTGTAACACTTATATTCAAAAGCAATGAGTATGCTCAGGAAGAAACAGGATGGGCTCGGAGACAATGGATGCGCTGGGGAGGTCTTAAGATGACAAAAATCAGTTTTATTTTTGTGCCAGGGCATGCAGGTGTAAGGGGAATGAACGTGCGGATAGGCTTGCAGGTATGGCTGCTGTACAAGGTGGGCGAGCAATGGACCAGGCTGATATAAATTCCCTAAGGGAGAGAGGATGTGTACATGATTCAAGTAATAGTGATGAATCTACAACACTAACCAGACTGCAAGAATTCCAAGTCAAGTGTGATGTAGCCAGACAAGAACACTATGCCAAAGAAGAATAGTAACCCAACAAAGAACGGGTCTTTAGTGCCACACGCTGAGAGACATACTGAGGGAGATCGGAGCACTTATTAACTAATTGGTTCAACGTGCGGTGATAAGGATCCAACGACTAAACTAAACATTGCGCTAATCCACCTCACATACCGAGGAGTGCTGACAGCACAGTTGTAACCGAGTAAAGCAACAGATTAAATTATAGTGTACATGTATTTTGCATATACTGTATTAGGCTACAGTAAAACTACTCAGTGTAAGCAAAGTTATTCCTTATTTTAATAAAATATAGTAAAACCGTGCTACAGTAAAACCGTGCTGTATTATCAAAGTTATTCCTGGATTTGGTTATTGGTTGGTTATTGGTTACTAACCTGACGCCATTGCACTCCGGGCAGACCCATATGTGCTCAGTCTCCCCAACAGATATCGAAGAGTATGCATACTGATGGTTCTCGTGGCTCGCTGATTAAACACACCTCTCACTCTGCCTCTCAGGCATCCAGTTCGACTTGTACAAGGGGTAACTCCAAACTGCCTTCTTCTTCTTCTTCTTCCAACGTTTTCAGACATCGATTTGTATACTTTTAAAGTAGTTAGTGGTCAGCTGGAGTCCATGTACATCTCCGTATAGCTTGTCTTGGACTGATATGGGGATTGGCCATGTGTTTTTCTCTGTTCCATGTACGTTGGACATTCTTGCAGTATGTGTGTCTCTGTCATCTTGCTGGTGCCACATGTACATATGTCAGATGGGCCTATTTTATACTTGTTAAACAGATGGTACCTCAGTCTATTGTGCCCTGTTCGTAGACGAAAAATGACAACCTGTTCCTCTCTACTTAGTTGGTGGTAAGCATCGTCCTTTTCATGCCCTGGGTGATCTCTCAGCCATTTGTTCTTGTAGGCCAATTTTATCCGTACTTTTGCTTCCTCATATGTCATACTGGTGTCTGTCTGTGGTAGCCTGCTTCCTGCTTTTGCCAATATGTCTGCAATCTCATTTCCAGGTATTCCGCAGTGAGATGGTATCCACTGTATTACCACTCTAGAGAAGATGTTGCATACTTGGTGTAGTGATGCTTGCAGTTCCTTCAAGTTGTTATCGTCTTCATTTTTAGAGCAGTAATTACTGACAGGGCATCAGTAAGAAATACCAGGTTTTCATTTACATGTTCCTCTGACACTATGGCTTCTGCTGCCGCTTTTAGGGCCTCTGCCTCTGCTCTGTAATTGCTGGAGAACCTTCCTGTCGCTAATTTTAGCTTCCTGAGTTTCATGTCACTGAGCACTATGAGGGCTCCTCCATTTTCAGTTGTATTTGCTGCAGACCCATCTGTGTATACATGGGTCCACCTGCTGTTAGGAAAGTGTTCCTTTAGGTACTCGGTGGCCAGGAGTTTTCTTTCTTCACTTGTTTGTTGGTTTTTCCTACTATCCCTGTGATGTTCTCATTCAGCTCTGGGAATTTTGTATCTTTCCATATCTGTCTTGTGTTGGTGTATTTTAGTGGTTTGGGGGTAACTTCAGCACATGATGGTTGTTTGCTCATCATCATCTTGGTTGTCGCTGCAAAGTTGGTTCGTTTTAGTCTGCCCCTTCCTAGCCCATTCATTCTGTGGTACATTGGGTGATCTTCTAGTCTCTTGAACTTTTCTGCTTGTTTTTGTGCTCTGCTGTCTCTTATATCCTCCATTGGTTGTAGGCCGGTGGTCTTCTCCATTTCCTGTATTGGAGTAGATCTCATTCCCCCTGTAATAATTCTCATAGCTTGGTTCTGAACACGGTTGATTTTATTGAAGTTGGATTGGGCTACAGTTGCCCATGCAGAGATTCCATAGTCCAGTGTCGGGCGAACATATCCCATATAAAGCTTCTTTAAAACATTGTTATCTGCCCCAGGTTGTGCCAGCTAGTTTTCATGATTGCCATCCTGGATTTTGCTCGGGTTTTGTTTTTTCAATCTGAGCATGCCATGTCATGCGCTGGTCGAAGGTGATTCCAAGGTATGTGGGTTTTTTTCTCTGGGAGCAATATATGGTTATTTAGTAGGAGCTTTGGACTTTGGGGCTTTGTTGATAGGGAGAAAATCGTATATGTCGTTTTCTTTTCATTGGCTTTGATCAGCCATGTATTGGACCATTGGTCTAGGGATGTGAGGGCCTGTTGTATTCTGCTTGTTGCAGCGGTAATGCGCTCCTCTGATGTCCACAGGGCCAGGTCATCCGCATACAAGGCGTGGTGGATCCTTCTGGGTATGTTCTCGGTTATGTCATTGATGTATATGAGGAACAGTGTTGGCGACAGTACTCCACCCTGAGGAACTCCTTGTTCTAGTGTTGTTTTCCTGCTGGTGAACTCTTGCACTTTAGCAGTTCTTTTTCTAGATACTGTGATATCCATTTGTACATTCGTCCTGCTACTAGGTTTCTGCACAACTTCACTTTTAGGCCAGCCTTCCACACTTTATCAAAAGCCTTCTCCAGATCTACCCATACTGCTAGCGTTTGTTTTCCCTCTTGAAAAGCATCCTCTATCTCCTGGGCGATGTATGTCACTTGATCTTCTGTAGATCTGTGTTTTCAAAAGCCTGCTTGTTGGGGGAGTAGCAAGCCCTTTTCTTCCAAATGCCACATTAGTCTGGTGTTGATCATGCGCTCTAGCAATTTTCCTACGCAGCTCAGTAGGCTAATTGGTCTATAACTGCTAGGGTCTGTGGGATCCTTCCCCGTCTTTTTATCGGTATCAATATAGCTTCCTTCCATTCTTTGGGTATAACGCCACTTTTCCAGCTACAGTTAAATATTTCTAGTAGCTTCTTTTCGCTTGTCGTCCCATTTCTATTATCATTTCATTAGTTATCCCATCATTGCCTGGTGATTTTCTTTTCTTTAGAGAGCGTAATGCTTTTTCTAATTCATGTATTGTGAATTTAGTTGTCATGTGCTCCTCCGGGGACCTTGAATGAGGTCGTGGGCCATTAGTTCTTCTTTATGGTTTCCTCCTTTCTTCAGGAACATCTATATGATTTACTTGTGTAAAGTGCTCACTAAGGATATTGGCAGCTTGTTTCCGCTTAGCTGTTCATCATTCTGTTTGATGGTGATTGTGTGCTTGTATTTATTTTCTTGGTTTAGTGCCTGGCTAGTTTCCACAACTTATTTCCATCTCTGTCTAGGTTAAGGCTTTGTGTTTTTCTATCCAGCTGTTTCTAGCATTTTCGTTTAGTGTTCGTTTGTATCTTGCCGAGGTGGCTTTAAGTTTAATGTTTGCTTCTGTTGTTCTTTCTATTTCTGCAATGTTTCTTGCTTTCGTTAGTTCTACTTCTAGTTGTTCTAATTCGTCCGTCCAGAATGGGCTGTAGTTTGGTCTCGCACCTCGAGGATGGACTCGGTGGCTGCTTTTGGAGGGCTTTGTTGAAGTCTGCAACCCCAGCTTTTAGCATACTCTTGCGTATGTTTAGGGGTTCACAGTATAGGTCTGTCAGGAGTGCAAATTTCCCCCAGTCTGCTCGTTTGTAGTTCCATCTTGGTAGCAGCTTTGGTTGCTGTGGGAGTATGCAACATTTACGACCAGCTTTACCGGTCTGTGATCACTTCCTGCGAGTTGGTCCAGCACCATTCTGTCAATTTTGTGGTGGATGTCACCTGTGCTAAAGGCCAGGTCTGGTGTGGAGGTGGTTTTCCAGGTTCTGGAGTAGTAACTAGGTTTATCCTCAGCATTGTTGATTAAGTGTAGGTTGCTGTCTATCTCCCAGTCCTCCACCTCATCACCTCTGTTATTTGTATCCTGGTAGCCCCACCGCTTGGAGTGACTATTAAAGTCTCCTACTACTATGCAGTTTGTTGGTATTATGTTCATGTTCTCTAGTACTAAGTCTTTGTTTGGAGGGCAGTAGATGTTATAGATCCGGGTGCTCCCAATTGGGGTTGTTGCGTCTATCCCTACAGTTTCTGACTGTCTACTAGCACATACTGTTATTTCTTGACATGCAATCTCATTTCGGGCGAGGATCAGGACTCCACCTTTGCGTCCTTCCCTGTCTAATCGGAAGGTCTGATATCCTCTAATGGAAAATCTGTGGCTAGAGTTTAGGTGCGTCTCTTGTATGCATGCTATGTCTATCTGCTCCTGTTGTAGATATTTTGTTAATGGGACCTTCTTCTTTAGTACTCCTGCATTCCACTGCATAATGTTGAATGTTCTATGATTTGCTTCACTAGTGTTTGTCCCTGCTAACTGTCCCTGGCTCGGCGGCGTGGATCGATCATTCCTGCCGTCTGTCGAGACTCCGGTTGACCACTACTCTTTTTTGTATACTAGTCGATGTCGTCGTAAAACGAATTGCGCTGCACATTGTGCACCCGTCTTCTGCGGCGTTTCTGTCAGGCTGCCCACCTTTAGCCTTAATTTATTAACCTACAAGGCAGCAGGTTGGACTCGCACTTAGCCCATCGCCACGCGGTGCGCTACCTATCGATAATAGGTTACGCTATTCTCCGATACGGCGCCGGCACGCTCAGGGCCACAATGTACGGTCAGGCGTTTGCTCTGACCATACATACACATACACGGACACTAATCAACACGTTTTATCCGCTTTTAGTAGCCAGAAACCGCGTAAATCACACCGCAATCACAAGAAATCGCGCACAGTTTATCCGTTAGGAATTTTCACACCTGACATGTTGGCGACCGGAAATCGAGTCCCCAAACTGCCTAAATCGTTTGATCGATTCAACATCGATTTTAGTATCCTCAACCAACAGACAGTCACGAAGAGACCGAAGAATATCCCCCTTATTAATAAAATATAAGTTGGGCTACAGTAAAACCACATTGTGGTAGCGAACTTTCCCCTTGTTTTCATAAAATATAAGTTGGGCTACAGTAAAACCGTGTTGTATTAGCAAAGTTATTCCTAGATTTAATAAAATATAGGTTGGGCTACAGTAAAACCGCGATGTGGTAGCGAACTTTCGCCTTGTTTTCATAAAATATAAGTTGGGCTACAGTAAAACCGTGTTGTATTAGCAAAGTTATTCCTGGCTTTAATAAAATATAAGATGGGCTACAGTAAAACCATATTGTGGTAGCGAACTTTCCCCTTGTTTTCATAAAATATAAGTTGGGCTACAGTAAAACCGCATTGTGGTAGCGAACTTTCCCCATGTTTTCATAAAATATAAGTTGGGCTATAGTACAACTGAATGTCAGTTGCGAATAATAAATACAAGCTAAACTAGTGCAGGTTTACAAAGAACAATTACGGCAGAGTATTTGATGTTCGTCATATAAGTGGTCTCATTATATTTGACTTGTATATGAAGCGGAGACTCTCTTAATGTGACATACCCTTTGCAGAACATCGCTTTCATCACAGCCCCGCCTGAAAGAAAGACTCAATCTCTAGCCAGTTCTCCTCCCCCCTCTATCGTTGTGGTTTTTGTGTTTTTCCGATCCAGAAGCACTTGAGCTTTTCATCTCTTGGGCTCGGTGCCATGGACATCGTAACCCTTCGGTTCGGTGCCACGAACACCGTAAATCTGGGGAATCTGTGGCTTTTTCTGCCATCCCGCGGAATTGAACCCGCACACACAGAGGGATAGTCACCCGTAGTCTAAAGCGCTACGAACACGCTGGGCAGTCGGGCAATCGTTGTGGTTAAAGTATCCATAATGTGATGTTTCCACTGACGTCTTGGTAGCTCCCTGCCCATCTTCATCCAGGAACCATAACCTCCAATTTTACCCTTTCTAAATCACTGTGACCCGTAGGCCCCTACCTCAGTCACCTCTTACGACACGCCTTGTAAGTCGCAGTGTTACTATCCTTTGCTCCCCTTGCGAGCCCCGGCAACACAGGACGTTCATTGTGTGTTGTACCTTGCTAACTTGTGTAGTTCCAACAGTGATTCTCTAAGATCTGTGTATACTAATGATGAGCGTGAATTCTGGCCTCAAGGTCGATGTATGCGACGAAAAAGGAAACGCCCTTGGAAAAAAAATGAAAGAATAACTAAGGCAATTTGAACAAGCTGAGGTTTCTGTTGATATGTTGTTGTTTATTTTTGTTGTAATGCTCTCTGTCTCTCTCTCTCTCTCTGTCTCTCTCTCTATGTCTCTCTCTATCTCCAAGGCACTTCTTGACTAATAGGTTGTTATTTATTTTTGTTGTTATGCTCTCTGTCTGTCTCTCTCTCTCTCTCTCTCTCTCTCTCTCTCTCTCTCTCTCTCTCTCTCTCTCTCCAAGTCACTTGTTAACTGATTTGACCACAAATCAAATGGGGGAGAAATTTGTCTGCTAAAGGCTGTATGCGTTGTCATCATCATCATGTACCGTGTCGTCTGGCGTAGTCAGTCATTAATTTCCACAAATATCTATCCTAGTACTGACTATCCGTTCCGATGTTGACATTTTCCCGTGTCATGTAGTCAGGAGTAGTAGTAGTAGTAGATATTTCTTCTTCTGCGTTCTCACTAGATTGGGATTTCGGATTCTCTAATAAAGGCAGCCGTCTGCCTCAGATTATCAGCCACGCCATACAGTTTGTCTTGGACGTTGGTGTAAGCGGCCACCTCTTTTTCAAGTCTGCATGCTGGGGGCAGTTCTGTAGGATATAATTCCTATGATTTCTGCTTCCCCGTCTGTGCCGACTCTTTCCGCAGTAAGTTTGGCCACCCTCGTGATGATAGTAGGTCTGACATTCTTACTGCGTGACTAAATCTCCGAGGCAGATTGGCGACCGTAGAATCCCTTATCCCATTCCTCATCATTGTGAGGGGTCGTTGCACCATGTTATGCGCCTTACGACCTGGTGCATCCGTTTTCTGCAAGCATTTGTTTCGGGTTAGCATTCCCTAGCAGACACATGCATCCGATTTCAACCAAACCCCCTTAGTCACCTCTTACGCCCGTCTGCCCAGCGTGTTCGTAGCGCGTTGGACTACGGGTGACTATCCCTCTGTGTGTGCGGGTTCAATTCCGCGGGATGGCAGAAAAAGCCACAGATTCCCGAGATTTACGGTGTTCGTGGCACCGAACCGAAGGGTTACGATGTCCATGGCACCGAGCCGAAGAGCTGAAAAGCTCAAGTGCTTCTGGATCGAAAAAAGTCACCTCTTACGACATGCGTGGCAGGTAACAGTGGTTCTATTCTTTACACCCCAAATGTGGGCCCCGGTAACCACTCGGGCGGTAGTAGATATGAGTAAAGTTGTTAGAGTTTTCTTTCCCCGTCATCTTTGCAGTTGTTTCCTATTGATTTTTCCCGATTGTCACTATTTATTATAAACCTCCTTTCCCAGAACATGTCAGAAAAATAATGGTTGTCTTTTTATGATTTCGATAATAACTCTCTTCCGTTTGTTAACAACCTCTTTCAGCACGTAACATTACTCTTGTTTTGTAACAGTGGCAACCTATTGATTGTTGATTAGTTTATGATGTTAGTTATATGCAACAAGCTGACATGTGTGTCGAAGTCTCATCTTTACAAATCTAAACAAACGATGGTGACAACGGTAATGTTTATTAATATTCATGTCAGCTTATGACACTGGCTGAGTCAAATGACAGCATGACAATCGAATTGCTGTCCCTTCTAATTACAAGATAAATAAACCCTTTTTCCATCCCTCGAGGTATATAGAGCAATACAGTGTTGGGCCCGTATTTTTCATTGACCGTCGGCGCACGATGGGTGATTTGGTCAACATTACGCCGGCTTCCGTTAATTCTTATTGCTTTTCAGAGTGTTCAAGATAATACTTGATAGGCCTTTTGGTCGAAACGTTGCTGTGTATTGTTTGTTTTTTATTTTGTAAAACTACAGTACTTTGTGTTTTGACGTGTTTCGCCATAGTTACCTAGTTTTACTGCAGTCTTCCCTTATAAAGATAAAAGTAGCCCCATTGACAAATCAAAAGTAGCCAGTTACACATTGCGTTTTGTCAATTTACTATTTAAACCGGTTCCGACTAGCTCGTCATTCGTCACATTTGTTCACCTCCCCTTCCCGCACCATATTTACACACAATCACAAAAAGGCTCGCTTACTTGTCTTATACTACGTCATAATTGAACCTTCTAATTTTCATAAACATATGCCAGATTGGCTCCCTTGATGGGCTACTTTTATTTTGAACACCCTTGCGCCCGTATGGTGCTGGGGCCCGCAAGGGAAGCAAAGAACAGTACCAATGCAACCTACAATGCATGTCGTAAGAGGCGAATGATGTTGGTCCTATGGATGCTACCCTAGTAAATAAAAAGCAGCGCAGAAATCGGATGTGCTGGCCTAATTGTATGCGCACAACTGACACAACGTACAATCGGTCTTGGGCTCGGATCACATACAAATCACACAGAGTGGTTGATAAGATATAGAGCGTTCGAAGAAGAAGAAGATGAACACCCGTATATACACATATAGTTATATTGACTGTTGTGAGCGTGCTGCTCTATACCATCTCCATTCTCTCTCATGTTTGTCTCTCTACTCTCATTCGGAAAAAGCGGGAACACTGGGGCAAAATGGTTAAGACATTTGCCTGTTTTTTCTAAAGGTTGTCAGTTCGAATCCGGACCCGCCCGTGTGGTGCCGGGGCCCGCAAGGGAAATAAAGAATAGTGCCACTGCGACCTACAAGGCATGTCGTAAGAGGCGAATAATGTAGGATCTAGGAAGCTACCCTAGTAAATAAAAGCATAGCAGAAATTGGATGTGCTGGCCTACTTGTAGGCACATAACTAGCACAATATACAATCGCACTTAGGCTTAGATCACATATAAATCACACAGAGTGGTTAACATGTGGTCGATATGGAGCGTTTGAAGAGGAAGAAGAATCCGGACCGAGTTACATGTGCAATCTTTGCACTAGATCCATATTATTGTTTTTTGGGAACTACGGTGGTCGTGCTTTGTGCAACACTCTTGGTAGATGGTATGGTAATTTTGCTGACAGGGACGGTGCTATTTGGGGATACCCGGTGATATGAAGTGACTATCATTCGTCATTAGACCCGTAACAAAAAATTCTGAAGAAGATTTTCCATAAAAAGTGCTGTGTATCGCTTTCAGTTATGGTATTCAGTGATTTGTCATCTCTTTAAGAGAATTGTTGGCTCATCATCTCTCTGGCAGTATATTGTGTTTATTGTGCAGAGTTTGAAGATAACTGGTGGCCAAGATGTTTTGTTTTCTGTGCAGAGTCTGAAGATAACTGGTGGCCCAGATGTTTTGTTTTCTGTGCAGAGTCTGAAGATAACTGGTGGCCCATATGTTTTGTTTTCTGTGCAGAGTTTGAAGATAACTGGTGGCCCATATGTTTTGTTTTCTGTGCAGAGTCTGAAGATAACTGGTGGCCCAGATGTGCTGTTTTCTGAAGTCCTTGTGACAGACATCTTGACCTCTTCATTTTTCTTCTTTTTTGGTTATTGGTTACTAACCTGACGTCATTGCACTCCGGGCAGACCCATAGGTGCTCAGTCTCCCCAACATATATCGAAGAGTATGCATACTGATAGTTCCCGTGGCTCGCTGATTAAACACACCTCGCACTCTGCCTTTCAGGCATCCAGTTCGACCTGCACAACGGGTAACTCCAAATTGAATAAATCGCTTGATCGATTCAACATCGATTTTAGTGTCCTCATCCAGCAGACAGTCCCGAAGAACATCCCCCTATCCATCTTCAACTCCCCAACAATCGATGCTGTTGATGCAAGCCTGCCCGCTCTCTCATTACCGTAAACACCCGCATGTCCAGGGCAGTATATCCACGTAAGCCTCTGGAGGTTAGAAACTTCTATAGACGACATCCACTCATACCGAAACCTGCCCTTCTGGATCTTGTGAAGCATCGACTGAGAGTCAGATACAACAACTGCCCCAATAAATGAAGTCCCAGAGATCCAATGGAGGGCAGCAGTAACGGCCTCAACCTCCATCCTCATACTAGAAGTAGTTATCCTGTATGCCCCACTTCGCTCTGCAACAACCCTACCATGTGCATTAGCCGAGAAACCCCAGCCTGACTTCTCACCACGTTCTTCTTCTTTGAACGCTCCTATCGATAACTTGTTAAACCACTCTATGTGATCTGAGTCTAAGAGTGATATACGTTGTGCCAGTTATGCAGATACAAGAAGGCCAGCACTTCTTATTTCTGCGACGCTTATTATTTACTAGGGTAGCTTCCCTATGGGTCTCTTCATGACAATATGTGTCTATCATATTTAGGTATCTCCCACCTTCCATTACCTTTTCCCAACACCACTCTCTTTCTCTCTCGTCCCAAATTTCTTTGCAACTCTATCAGCCTCGTCATTACCAGGTATGTTGTAGTAAGATGCACTCCACTGTATCACTGCACCTTTTCACCTGCTGGCATAGGTTGTATAATGTTTCTCTTAGTTCGTTTCTTTCTGAATGTTTGTCTTCTTAGTTCGTTCCAAAATTCGTGATCACGCTAAGGTTTCATTTGTATGAAATCTACCTGATGCATACGAGTGATTTTTTGCCAGCAGTCTAATATACCTCACGACCTTACGAATACGTGTTTAACTAATTGGTAGGTAGCTTAGTTGACGCAAAAAAAACGTTTTTTGTTATATAATTTTGCATAAGCACAATCAAATGATCATCAAAGTTTGATGATGATTCTCGTCCATCACGGGTGATGATGACCACACAATTTTCATCCAATGGAATGTAGTTGCGTTATGTTTGTCTGTGTGTGCGTAGATGGCCAGTGATACGGGCTTGAAATGTTCTTGTACAGTGTGGGCAAGGTATACTTGTACTTGTGGGCAGTTTTACTGCCTTTCTATTTTGACGTTTTTGTTCCCAAAATCAAAGTTTAGAATTTACAGTAATACACAAAATAGTGTCGAATGTTTGCAAAGGCGAATCCCTATTACATATTATAATAAAAAGCAATGTGACATAGTGAACAAATGATACCTTCCACTTCTATAAATAAAAAAAATTGTGTGGGCATACGCCAATGACAGTTGTTAGGATACATTGTGAACTGATTAATTCCACGGGATTCCCTAACTTTACTTGCGCTCAATTGCATGTGGAACACGGAAATGCTTAATTATAGACAAACTTGTCAATCGTACTGTACTGCTAAACTTCTAAAAATATATCAACATCGCTGTAATTTTAATAATTACATATAATGAAAATCTTACAGCACTAAAGGTTTGGGTGGGCAAAAATACTGTAGGAAGGTTGCCACTGTTACCTATATAAAAATGTAACAATCAAGAATTTATGTCAAGTTGATGATTTTATATCGGTCGGTAAATATGATCACGAATTTTCGAAGGAACTAACTACAGATAGTAAGTACAACCTTTCCGAAAAGGTCGTGGTTCTTCAAATGCGATTGGAGTTGACTAATTTCTAAAGAACACATATATGCTTTTGAATATAAGTGTTACAGATGAGTCCTCTATATATCATGGACAGAGAAGAGAACAAATAGATCTATCCAGAAGGAACACAAAATCAATGAAAACTGGCTGATGCTACAAATACGAATGTGAACATTAAAGTATTTTGGACATATAATGAGACACGAAGGGTTGGAGAAGACCATCATGAAAGAGGGCATCCCAGTAAAGAGAAGAAGAGGAAGACCATGAAGAAGATGGATTCAGGATGTGACTAATTGTTTGAACATGACCGCTGCAGAGGCGGGACATCTGGTCTACAAGAGAGGAATTCCGACGGACTGTTTAGGTGGTCAAGATCTGGCCAGGTCAAGCTCTATTTGATGATGATGGATTTCTATAGTTTCTATGGACGCTGGTTTGACCTAACGGTTAGATATCTGATTTCCCAGCAAATTTATTACAGTGATCGTAAGGTCGGTACTTCAGTCAATCTCTATCGTGGTCAAGTACAGTCGGTACTTCTTTCAGTCATTATCTGGTCAAGTACAGTCGGTACTTCAGTCAGTCATGATCGTGGTCAAGTACAGTCGGTACTTCAGTCAATCACGAGCGTGGTCAAGTACAGTCGGTACCAGTCAATCACGATCATGGTCAAGTACAGTCGGTACTTCAGTCAATCATGATCTTGGTCAAGTACAGTCGGTACTTCAGTCAGTCATGATCGTGGTCAAGTACAGTCGGTACTTCAGTCAATCACGATCGTGGTCAAGTACAGTCGGTACTTCAGTGAGTCATGATCGTAGTCAAGTACAGTCGGTACTTCAGTCAGTCATGATCGTAGTCAAGTACATTCGGTACTTCAGTCGATCACGATCGTGGTCAAGTACAGTCGATACTTCAGTCAATCATGATCGTGGTCAAGTACAGTCGGTACTTCAGTCAATCACGATCGTGGTCAAGTACAGTCGGTACTTCAGTCAATCACGATCGTGGTCAAGTACAGTCGGTACTTCAGTCAATCACGATCGTGGTCAAGTACAGTCGGTACTTCAGTCAGTCATTGCTCTCATACATCCGCTATGAAATCAGCTGGTATGTAGTCAGGGCGTCTGGCATGACGCTTCTGACTGATTTTCTTTTCTGTTTGTTTTTCTGAGCAGGAAGACCTGCAATAACAACTGCTAATTGGAGCTACGGAGAACATGTCATAGACACATACATGAAACATCAGTTTTACGATAATGCGTGTCGGATATCTTCACAATGAATACAGTAATACTCGATGTCTGAGTGCATTTTTTAACCTATTGATTCTGATTCCCACCGCATTCTTCCGTTACCGCATAACCCCGCACCTCTGTAGCACATGGTATGTTTTGAATTTTTCACCTGTTTTCTGTTTACTGCCGATTTTCTAAATGTTTTTACTGTTTATCTCACTCACATTGCATTATTGCTTCAACTATCAGAACTGACTTGCTACATATTTCTGAGTGTTGTATTCTACAGGGTGTTCAACTTAAAAGCAGCCCATGAATGGAGCTAATCTGGCATATATGTATGGAAATGAGAAGGTTCAGTTATGACGTAGTATAGGTCAAGGATGTGTGATGGTGTGTAATTGTAGTGCGGAAAGGGACGATGAACAAATGTGACGTAGGACAAGCTAGTCATAACCGGTTTAAATAGTAAATAGACGGAGATGCAATGCGTACATGGCAAATTTCTATTTATCACTGGGGCTGCTTTTAAGTTGAACACCCTGTATATGTAAAATGGGGAAGACTGCAGCAAAACTTGGTTAAGACGTTGCTGTATAACGTCACTGTTTCTGTATTTTGTAAAACTATAGTACCTTGTTTTTACGTGTTTCGCTATTCCATATGTAATGTGCTGTGAAAGAAGTGAAATTCGTCACTTCTGTTGTACCCTTTGCTTGATAAAGGCCGTTTGGTCGAAACGTTGTTGTGTATTGTTTTTGTACTTGATAAAACTACAGTACTTTGTTTTTACGTGTTTCGCCATTGCTACGTATTCCTGTAACTTCTACTCAGTGGCGGCTCGTGATAATTTTTGTTGGTGCGGCCAGATATTTTTTTCCGGATATATCGTAGTTTTGGTTGCTATATTTTAATTTATAAAATAATAAATACACGTTATACATTATTTTTGGTGGGGCCCGGCCCACTGGCCCTTAATGACGAGCCGCCACTGCTTCTACTATTATCATGGCATTCCCACTTGATTGTAACTACACACATCTACCAATATACTTATTTTTTTGTTTATCGAGGTGAAAATTCGCTTGACGCGAGAAAATACATTAAAGACGTGTACTGGAAATTCATACCAGGTCGTAACCGTATCGGAGTATTTTTTTTTTTATTTCTGCCGTTTTTGTGGTTTGCTATCTTGTACGTGTTTCTGTACCTGGTTCACTCACGCAGAAATTTGTATCGAAGAGCCTAGATAGTCTTTCTGTACGACCTACTCTGTTATAGAGTCGGTCGTGCTTTCTGTATGTGTATATTATTTTACAGAAACATTCACTTTTCTGATAGAAAAACCGAAACGGTTCTGTGTGGTGTAGAGATTAGGTTCTCGCTTCTCGTTCTAAAGATACTCTGTTCGTTCCCTCGTGGAGTCATCGGGATATTTTTCCAGAGAACAATGAACTCTGTGTAGGTGAGCTCGAGTTCCTAGTCCTGACGATACAACGTTGGTTCCTTGTTAAAGTTAGGCACGTAAAAGAACAATTGGCAGTTCAAAATCGAGAAAGAGCAGGCTGGAAAGCCGATGCCTGGGCAAAATTAATTACAGAAGATTAAAAATAAAATTCCAATAAAATATTTTCCTCATCTTCAAAATTACATCGGAGACCTTCACCGGTGCTAAGAAGTTCGTGCACAACCGCTGATATCTTTCTGTAAATAATAATAATAATTCCTCTCGTACCGTTATATGTTACATAGGGCCTGCAAGTAATTTCTCCACACCGCTCTATCCTGGGCAACTCGCTCAATCTCCTCCATGAAACTGAGACCGATATTTCCTGCCTCTCTCAGCAAAGTTCGTTTCAGGGTCTCCTTAGGTCAACCTCTCTTTCTTGAACCCTTTGCATCCCACTTCAATGCCTGCTTTGATATTCGTTGATAATTTCTCCTCAAGGTGTGACCAACATATCTCCATCTTCTCTTTCTTATAACAGTTGTCACTAGTGGTTGACCAGACATGTCTCTGATTTCATCACTTCTCCTGAATTCGTTCCATTTTATATTCATTATTTTTCGCAGACATCTATTTTCAAATGCATTCAACTTGCTTATATCTTTCTGTGTAATCAAGGTATCGGGGCACACATGGTTACTCACCGAAGTGCATTGATGATGGTCATATCTCTCAATCCATCAAGGAAACCGAAACTTGAAGTTTTTAACAGGGAACGTGTGAGTAGTGGATAAGAATGAGTCCAAAGTATTGTTTGAAATGTTATGTTTAGTTGTCATTGTCATGAAGGGCAAATTGTGATGAATGTGTTTAAGCTGGCTGTTGAACTTTCTTCTTCTGCGTATCGACCACATGTTAACCACTGTGTGTGATCTGAGCCTAAGAGCGATTCCTCGTTGTGCCAGTTATGCTCCTCCGAGTAGGTCAGCCGCCCGTGTGTTGCCCGGGTCCACAGGGAGAGCAAAGAATAGAAACACTGCGACTTACAAGTGCATGTCGTAAGGGGCGAGTAAGGTAGGGACCTAGGGAATCTACCATAGTAAATAAAAAGCGTCGCAGAAATAGGATGTGCTGGCCCGCATGTAAGCGCATAACTGGCACAACGTACAATCGCTCTTAAGCTCAGATCACATACAAATCACAAAGAGTGGTTGATATGGAGTGTTTGAAGAAGAAATATGTCAGCACATCCGATTTCTGTGATGCTTTTTATTTGATAGGGTCGCGTCCCTAGGTCCTACATGACTCGCCTCTTACGACATGCCTTGTAGATCACATTGGTACTATTCTTTGCTTCCCTTGTGATCCCCGACACCTCATGGACGGTTAAGTTATCAAAGAACCGCTCTTTCAGTATTTTATTACATATTTCAGCTACATATGGATTGATATGTGCATGCATGTTATATGTGTATGCGTATGTATATGCTGTTGTTTCTACTGATATACCTTTTTTATTTCTTTTCTCCAATCATGCTCTCTGGCTCACAGCGTCAGGATAAGAAGACATTTTTAACACGGGCTTTTGTGTGCGCTTCATAAGCAGTTTGTTTGTTAGGTGGTGGATTAAGCCTCTATGTGGCTGAGGCACGCCCCTTTCAACCTACGACATATGTCTTATTGGTTATATCAGGGCGTATTGGCCTTTTTTCTTGGTGTGGCCTGGGACTTGTCCTGGTGTGGACTGTGTTTTACATATTGTGTCTTGATCGGTGTTTGTCCTAATAAGGACATTTTGTCTTGATCTGTGTTTGTCCTAATGACATTTGGTCTTGATCTTTGTCCTAATAAGGACATTGGTCTTGATCTGTGTTTGTCCTAATGACATTAGGTCTTGTTCTGTGTATGTTTTGTCATAATAAGGACATTAGGTCTTGTTCTGTGTATGTTTTGTCATAATAAGGACATTAGGTCTTGTTCTGTGTATGTTTTGTCCTAATAAGGACATTAGGTCTTGTTCTGTGTATGTCTGTTTTGTCCTAATAAGGACATTTTGTCTTGATCTGTGTTTGTCCTAATATTCATAAACAGTATCTTTCGTCGACTCTTATTATCTCATGTATACAAGCACAACAATCTTATCGTATGTGTTGTGTGCAAACACTGTTCAATCGAATCTGACCTGATCATTCTGTGTTCTACAATCTACGCTGTTTATAAAAGACACGACTTGGTGAAGCTCTTTTTTTTTTAGAGCTAGCTGGCTGTGTATGATATGCTAGAACATGTTTAGGAGTCTATGAAACAAGGTGAAACTTATTCTCGTTCTCAGCGCAAACCCCACATATCACAAAGAGGGATTAACTTGATTGATACGAACGAACCCAAAGAAGAAGAAGAAGATATGGAAAACAATACCACGTTACATATGCTCGTTCAAAATTTATTTAGTACAATACAATTGACTTAACGTGATTCACGAAAGAACCGCCTTTACGAGCATCGACGTGAGAGGCAAATGGTTCAATAAAGAAAGGAAGTCATATAGAAACTCTTAAACGAACATTTCTGAGGGAGGCGAGAAATATCGGCCTAAATTTCATTTAAGATGAGCGAGTTGCCCAGGACAGAGTGGTACGAAAATATTACTTGCAGACCCAATGTAACTATTAACGGTACTAGAGGAATATATATATATCTTTTAGTCATAAATCGATTCTGTTCGCGAGTGCAGTTTTTTTCTAGAAACTCCTAGGATTGTTGCTGGAGCTACGGAGTTCGTGCTTTGTGCAATACTCTCGGCAGGTGGCGAGCCATTTCTGCGGAGAGGGACCGAGCCATATGGGGTAAAACCCGGTGCAATGAAGTCAATCCTTCGGCTTTAAAACCCTTTTTTTAAAAGTGATATATCGTTATCTTCTAGTCGTATCTATTTGAAAAATCCTGGCATATCCTTTACAAGACGTCGCCATGAACCACAGCAAACGAGTCGCTGATTTTCTAGGCACCACTTATACGTTCAGCACTTTGCTATTGCTTTATTTTTCTTCTTTGCGTTCGTTCTTTACGACCAATTTTAATCACTCTTTGTGATATGTTTGATCTTTGCCAAGAACGCGTATACGTTGCACATTGGTTTGGTAGGCCCTAAACGCGTAGACTTCTACACGTTTAGGACACGTGCATCCGATTTCAGCCAAACCTCCTTAGTCGCTTCTTACGACATGCGTGGCAGGTAACAGTGGTTCTATTCTTTACACCCTAAATTTGGGCCCCGGTAACCACTCGGGCGCCATTGCTTTCTGAACGGTGAGGTCTATTTTTACAGTTCGTAAAATTCCACGGTAACAATGTTGTTTCCAAACTACCCGCGGCAGAGTTTGAACCAGGTACTCTTGAGTTGTGGTCGAGCTGACTACCGCTAAGCTACAGACGCCCACTATCGGATAATCTTTTGGTTATCTAATCGTATTCCGTTATGTTCAGGTTCATGTTGGTCTTACTTCAATGCGTTCGTCCGTATGTATACTTTTTAGATATGACTTCCAGCGATATGTCAATTGCCTCCTACACTTACCTTCTATGTGACCCTTGAACCATTCACAACATCTGTAGAGATTATTTACCGAGATTTTGTTTGCCACTAGTTTGTAATAGTTGGACGCTACCGTCTCGCCGTCGGCCTTGTCTCACCTCACTATCTGAACACGCCCTTACCCAGTTCTGGTATCAGATACTACCAACCCCATCCCCCATGACAAGTTAAGAGGGGGAGAGAGAGAAGGAACCCACCCTTTAAAAAAACTAGTGTTACGCACAGATGCTCACATTCCTGCTTGCCAGGCAGCAGACGTGAAACGTTTCTCATCTGCAATCATTTGTACATATTATGCGTCAGATTGGATACCAGAAGGCAAAGGTAAATACGGCCGTCATATATTGCGTTTTAAAACGTGGACTTAACAGATTTAGCTTGGGGTAGGAACGACGTCTGTGATCTATGTAGTAATTCTGGGAGTTGTACGCTTCATGATAACGGGAGTAATATTCAATGTGAGTAGTGATAAATGTGTTGTGACATTTTGCTTCTTCTGAATACGAATAATAAAAACTAAGATTATGTTCGCTGACGAAACAAAATGTCAATTCAAAGTTAATGATAAAGACATTGAAAAGAAAAGTTAGCGTCCGTGTTTTGTCCGGGCTAGCAAGGGGAGAAAAGAATAGTAACACTGCGACCAGCAAAGCATGTCGTAAGAGACGACGTAGGTAGGTGCATAGGGAAGCTACACTAGTAAACAAAAAGTATCCAAAAAATCGGATATGCTGGCCTACTTGTAGACGCATAACTGGCACAGCGTACAATCGCTCTTAGGCGCAGATCACATACAAATCACAAAGAGTGGTTAACATAGTGGTTGTTGTGGAGCGTTCGAAGAAGAAGAAGAAGATGTTACACGTTATATATGTATCTTTCTCTAATCCTGTTTTGCCGTACAGCGTCAGGATATGAAGAGATTTTTAGAACAGGTTTCCCACCAAACCAATGTGCAACGTATACACGTTCTTGGCAAAGATCAAACATATCACAAAGAGTGATTAAAATTTGTCGTAAAGAACGAACGCAAAGAGAAGAAGAAGAAGAACAGGCTTTTGTGTGCACTTTATAAATAGTCTCTTTCACCGGTTCTGTGGTCTGAGATCCAGCTTGTGCGTGGGTGACCTTTTGCTTTGTATCCACTATATCGGAGTAACATTGCTCTTTGAGACGTTACTGTCTGTTGGTAATCTGCTTTTGCTTTGTATCCACTATATCGGAGTAACATTGCTCTTTGAGACGTTACTGTCTGTTGATAATCTGCTTTTGCTTTGTATCCACTATATCGGAGTAACATTGCTCTTTGAGACGTTACTGTCTGTTGATAATCTGCTTTTGCTTTGTATCCACTATATCGGAGTAACATTGCTCTTTGAGACGTTACTGTCTGTTGATAATCTGCTTTTGCTTTGTATCCACTATATCGGAGTAACATTGCTCTTTGAGACGTTACTGTCTGTTGATAATCTGCTTTTGCTTTGTATCCACTATATCGGAGTAACATTGCTCTTTGAGACGTTACTGTCTGTTGATAATCTGCTTTTGCTTTGTATCCACTATATCGGAGTAACATTGCTCTTTGAGACGTTGCTGTCTGTTGGTAATCTGCTTTTGCTTTGTATCCACTATATCGGAGTAACATTGCTCTTTGAGACGTTACTGTCTGTTGATAATCTGCTTTTGCTTTGTATCCACTATATCGGAGTAACATTGCTCTTTGAGACGTTACTGTCTGTTGATAATCTGCTTTTGCTTTGTATCCACTATATCGGAGTAACATTGCTCTTTGAGACGTTACTGTCTGTTGATAATCTGCTTTTGCTTTGTATCCACTATATCGGAGTAACATTGCTCTTTGAGACGTTACTGTCTGTTGATAATCTGCTTTTGCTTTGTATCCACAGTATCGGAGTAACATTGCTCTTTGAGACGTTACTGTCTGTTGATAATCTGCTTTTGCTTTGTATCCACTATATCGGAGTAACATTGCTCTTTGAGACGTTACTGTCTGTTGATAATCTGCTTTTGCTTTGTATCCACTATATCGGAGTAACATTGCTCTTTGAGACGTTACTGTCTGTTGATAATCTGCTTTTGCTTTGTATCCACTATATCGGAGTAACATTGCTCTTTGAGACGTTACTGTCTGTTGATAATCTGCTTTTGCTTTGTATCCACTATATCGGAGTAACATTGCTCTTTGAGACGTTACTGTCTGTTGATAATCTGCTTTTGCTTTGTATCCACTATATCGGAGTAACATTGCTCTTTGAGACGTTACTGTCTGTTGATAATCTGCTTTTGCTTTGTATCCACTATATCGGAGTAACATTGCTCTTTGAGACGTTACTGTCTGTTGATAATTTACTTTTGCTTTGTATCCACTATATCGGAGTAACATTGCTCTTTGAGACGTTACTGTCTGTTGATAATTTACTTTTGCTTTGTATCCACTATATCGGAGTAACATTGCTCTTTGAGACGTTACTGTCTGTTGATAATCTGCTTTTGCTTTGTATCCACTATATCGGAGTAACATTGCTCTTTGAGACGTTACTGTCTGTTGATAATCTGCTTTTGCTTTGTATCCACTATATCGGAGTAACATTGCTCTTTGAGACGTTACTGTCTGTTGATAATCTGCTTTTGCTTTGTATCCACTATATCGGAGTAACATTGCTCTTTGAGACGTTACTGTCTGTTGATAATCTGCTTTTGCTTTGTATCCACTATATCGGAGTAACATTGCTCTTTGAGACGTTACTGTCTGTTGATAATCTGCTTTTGCTTTGTATCCACTATATCGGAGTAACATTGCTCTTTGAGACGTTACTGTCTGTTGATAATTTACTTATGTGACCGAACCATTTAATTTGTTGTTTATTGATGAAGTTCAGTACTGATGTTGTACCCACTTTCTTCCTGATGTCTGCATTTGTAAACCGGCCTCTTCTTGTTATTCCCAGCGTGCACTTTGTGTGTTTATATGTTAATACTATGATACAGGAAAATGAGAAGCATTATATGCAACAAGTTATTGTCAGTTGAGATCAGAATGAGAGTTATACGTAGAGCCAATGCTGACATACAAATGTGAGTCATGGACAATGAACAAACAGATAGAAAAATCTCTAAGGGCCACAGAGATTTGGTCATTACAGAAGAAGGATGAGAATCCCATGGACAGCTAAAATGACTAATGTGGATGTGTTGAATGAGGTCAAGACACAGAGTAAGCTTATCATCAATATAAGAAAGAGGTCATCATCATTTTTCAGACATGTGATGAGGAAGGGAGACTTAAAACACATTGTGACAACTGGTAAAATCGAGGGGAGACGAGACAGAGAGAGAGCAAATTTTGGATATCCTGACTTCATGACACGGAAGAGCGTCAACATCTGAGATGATAGCTAACACCAACGACAGAGATTTGGGGAGATCCATGATTGCCTACACCAGCCGGCATGGCACCTGATGATGATGATACATCCCTTAAAGTATCAATTAGTTATGCAGTCATGTATGTGCATATAACTTCCTGATCCTAGTGATAGTTATCAGTTCTGCGCTGTTACACTTAACCGGATGTGTCACTGAGATTTGAACCTGCATTCACCTCTGAAGTCGGAGAAGGCCCGCTTGTATGGCGAGGAAACCAATAAAACGGTAAGCAGGCTTTCACGCAAAAATCAGTCAGAAGCGCTACACCAAGCGCATGGCAACGCCTGAATTCATAGCGGGCGAACACAGAAGAAGAAAAAGAACCTGCATTCATATAGCTATTAAAAAGTGCCTAAAGCTGAATGATTGACTTCATTGCACTGAGTTCCCCCACATGACTTCGTACCTGTTGACAGAAATTGCACACGGTCTACAGAGAGTGTTGCACAAAGCACAAACTCTCTAGCTCCAGCTACTATCCTGGGGATCTTATAAAAAAATTGCACATATGACTCAGTCTGAATTTGAACCCGCAACCTTCAGACGATAGGCAAATGTCTTAACCACTTTGACATATGGACCCCCCCAACTTTCATATATCTCATATGGTACAGTTTGCTCTACTCATATATTTTGTAGTTTTTGCTTAAACAAAATAATTTCTTCTTCTTCGAACGCTCCATATCATCCACTCTTTGTGATTTGTATGTGATCTGAGCCTAAGAGTGATTGAACGTTGTGCCAGTTATACGCCTACAAGTAGGCCAGCACATCCGATTTCTGTGATGCTTTTTATTTGCTAGGGTAGCTGCTCTACCTCAGTCGCCTCTTATGACATGCCTTGTAGGTCACGGTGTTAATATTCTTTAGACCCCGGTAACACGGTCGAAACAAAATAATATAGGTTATTATGTCATTTGTACTATGATAAGCTAATAACATGGTAAAATTAGAGTGTGTATGTTGAACACATGTGGCAGTTGTACTAACATAGAAGGGCAGAAGTGTTGTTGAAACTGGGGAAAGTGTTTCATTATTGTCTTTTAAATAAGTGATAATTAATGAATCACTCTCCAGTGTGTTTCCGGGCTCCTAAGGGAGCAAAGAATATTAACAACCAGTATGGCACCACTCATAACCATACAGTTGTTGTCCTTGAGATTGTGTATGAGTGCTGTCATTGCTAATACAGTGAGATGACTCATCAATGCTTGGTTGTAAATGTCTATAGGACTTGCAAAAAAATAATAATGCCCTTAATGACACAAGGAACGTGCTTTATTGTGACAGATTTGTTTAAATACCCAACCTGTGACGTAGATTGCTCTTGTATACAGATCTACATACAATGCATGCATATGTTAGTGTAGTTGTCAGATCATCATCACTGTTGCACATCGAACCAAATCACCAAATCTATCTGACGATCCTTAATGTAAATAACGCAAAACTTGTATAGCAATTTGTTGGTATGTGAATTATCTCCATGAATCTGATAACGCCCATGTGTTGCCGGGCCTTGCAAGGGGAGTAAAGAATAGTACCACCGTGACCTACAAGGCATGTCGTAAGAGGCAATTAAAGTAGGGGCCTTGGGATCTACTCTAGTAAATAAAAAGCGTAGAAGAAATCTTTTGTGCTGACCTACTTGTTGGCACAATGTACAATTGCTCTTAGGCTCAGATCACATACAAATCACAAAGAGTGGTTTGGCTGAAATCGGATGCACATGTCCTAAATGTGTAGAAGTCTATGCGTTTAGGGCCTACCAAACCAATATGCAACGTATACATGTTCTTGGCACAGATCAAACGTATCACAAAGAGTGATTAAAATTGGTTGTAAAGAACGAACGCAAAGAAGAAGACAAAGAGTGGTTAACAAGTGGTCGATGTTGCCCGCCTGCCCAGCGTGTTCAGTAGCGCTTGGACTGTGGGTGACTAGCCCTCTGTGAGTGCGGGTTCAATTCCGCGAACTGGCAGAAAAGCCACAGATTCACGGTGTTCGTGGCACCGAACTGAAGGGTTATGATGTCCATGGCACCGAGCTGAAGAGCTGAAAAGCTCAAGTGCTTCTGGATCGAGGGAAAAAAATAAAAAAGTGGTCGATGTAGAGCGTTCAAAGAAGAAGAAGTCAATGACTTATCACATCTTGACTTTGTTGGGGTTACCCATTTATTTTTTCAACAGCGGGTATTTATCTCTTCGTCTGGTCCCGACCTCTGCTACCCTGTTACACTTTGAGTCTTTAATCCTCAAGTATTTTCATGACCTCTATGATTGCCTGCAGGTCTGTCCTATTGTTTGTTGAGTTTTTCCAGTTGCAGTTAAGTGTTTCAGTCTACCTAATCTTCATCTTTCACCCTGCGGAAGGCATAGGTCCACAACCAAGGTTTTCCAAGTCCTCCTGTCCAAGGCCATCTTTTCAAAATCTCCCCTTTCCCATTTTTTTGCATTCCGTTTCCAACTCCCGCCTGAAATATCAAATCATTTCTAACCCCAGAACTCACTGTGCTTGTTTTAATATGAACTAAATGCTATCTTTTCTTTTTCCCTAATAGTATGCCATCATGGTTGTTACATTTACTGGTAAGGCATCTGTCAAAGGTTCTGCTTGAATCAGATCTACCAGACAGGATATAGTAAATGTCCAAGAAGTAAATGAGGCAAGGAAGATGATGGAAGTGCCTGATGACCGCTCCATTCTCAAGGTGCATCTTCCTAATGGAGGATTTAATATGGTCAAGTATGGGGATGCTACAGATGTTAAGGTCAGTATTCTGAAGAAAGTAACCGGTAGTCATCAATAAATATGCTTGAATCACATTAACCTGCTGTCTTGCAGGTTGGCTGGGGACAGTCAAAGGCTAATGGAGAGCGAACCCAGTAAACGCTGGTTGAAATCGGAGTCGTCGCCGAAGGACAAGCACTAGAACTCCAAATGATACTGAACATTGTGACGTAAAACACGTTCTTGACAGAGGCTGGTTATCACAATAAGAATGATAAAAATGACCGAAAAAGAATGAGAGAGAGAGGGAGAGAATCACATTGAGTAACAAAGAATGAAGTGGTTAGTCCATTTAATTAGAATGCATCCAAACTCCACAGTGTACATAATCTTCTGCAACAGAACATCAGGAAAGAAGGCGAGAGGAAGACCACGAAAAGATGGTTAGATGGCATAGGAGAATCCTGTCAGAGCAAATACCCAAGCCATCAGAACAGCGAAAGACAAAAGCAGAAAACCATGACACTGGGCAACAACCCGGTAGCAGTGTGACGACAAAAGAAGAAAAATGTTGACCGCATAGGAGGTACTAAAAAAATAACTTATGATACGATTTTGTCAGAAGAAACACAAACCTGAGAATCTTACAATCAAATGTAAAGTCCAGTGCTGTTGTATGGCTCGGAAACATGGAGAACAACAAAAGAAACCATCAGAAAACTACAGGCCCTCATAAATGGATGTTTATTTAGAATAGAAGGACTGAAATGGTATGATAACATTACGAAAGATGAACTCAGAGAAATGACTTCGGAGATACCAGTGGAAAAAGAGCTAAGAAAGAGACGCTGTTGATGAATAGGACACAACATTTAGAAGGCCGAATGGAAGCATTGCACGACAGGTACCATTTTTGAACCCGCAGGGAAAGAGGGGTAGGAAAAGGCTTAGAAATACCTGGATAAGAGAGCTGGAGATAGATATTAAAAGGTTAGGCAGGACATGGAAAGAATTGGAAGAGAGGAAGGGTTGGAAGAATGTTGTTGAAGACCTGTGCTCCGTTGGGAGTTGAACGTTGAAGAAAAAGAAGTTTTATAACATAAATTAAGTATTTGTATGATACTTTTGTAACATAAATTAAACGATATTTGTATATTATATTCAGGATATCATCAGGTTAGTAGTGGGACGGCTGGCAGCAGGAGAACGCTACTTCTCTCGGTGTTATGCCCTCAAGCTGGCACTGGTGCCTCAGCGACAGAGCTACTGGCTGCACAATGATCTCAGTATGTACCAGGTGCGACAGAAATATGAAGCAAAGTGCATGCCTGAAGATGTCAGGTAGGTAGAATGTTTCTAGATCATATTTGAGATTTTGCTTGTATCAGAGTATCTTATTTGAGAAACTAAATGTAACATTTGATTATTTGCTATGTAGATTATGTAGTATCAATAGATGCCTGCGCAGGATACTCCATCTGCGATAGTATGACATGATCACAAAGAACTCTTGGATATAGCAGGACAACAGTGGTGGGAACAAGAGAAAAGGGGTAGAAGGTGGTGATGGATAGTAAACACACTGAGGACACCTCCTGACATCAGCCCGAGACAGTCCCTCCAGTGATATCTCCTGGGTAATAGAGGTAAGGGAAGACCCAAGAACACCTGGAGGCGGCAATTGGAAACAGAGTGCAAGAAAATGTGAAGAGATCTGGAAAAGATGACTTCGGACAGGAGGGCTTGGAAAACCTAGGTTGAATTATAACAATCACACAAGCCACCAAGACAGAAACAGAAAACACAACACTAGGCAACAACCCGGTAGCAGTGTGATGACAAAAGAAGATAGGACAGGGTGGGGCATGAGCCTGAGGAATTTAATGACCTCATGGCTAGTGCAGTCACAGCAAAACTGTTCATGTTGGGATTTTTTCTTTATGCTCATGACAGAAAAAAACTCTTTGACCTTACCAGGGATCTTCTTCTGCATTCTCACTAGATTGGGATTTCGATTCTCTAATAAAGGCAGCCGTCTGCCTCAGATTATCAGCCACGCCTTACAGTTTGTCTTGGATGCTGGTGTAAGTGGGCCACCTCTTTCTTCTTAGTACCGGGGATCGAACCTGGGTCTCCAAAATGTTAGCCCGCGCTCTAATCTATTTAGTGAGACGATAATGTTGATCATTGTTGATAAATATGAAAAATATATCAAAGTGCTGTAGATGTATTAGTGATTTATTTTCTTTTTGTCAACAGATATGAACTGAGAGTTCGATTGCCTAAAAGTTTTAACGAGCTTTACAGAAGGATAAGGTCACATTCTTCTATTTGTATGATCAGGTAATTCAGTTCCTAAGTGATTAGGTATTGTGTGATATTTATCAGTTAACTCGAGGTGATAAGTTGTATGTGATTGTATGTGATATTGTAGGGGCGCCGGTAGCAAAGTCGGTAACATGCATAGCTAGTAATTTTGTGCAGCGTGGCCCAAAAATTAACGGTGTGCACATAGTACATGATGATTGGACTACAGGTTTACTTATCCTTTACTTGGTGATCTAAATTACAAATACCTCAGACAGACCACTTCTTTCTTTTGAATATATTCCATATATTTACACAGGGTTCTCAAGGGTTATTCAAAGAAGGAATATTTAAAGATTACTCAAGGAAGTATGTTCGGTATTTATCATAGGATTATTAGAGAGAATGTTTGGTGTTTATCATAGGATTATTCAACAGAGAATGTTTGGTGTTTATCATAGGATTATTCAAGGGAAAAGGTTCGGTGTTTATCATAGGATTATTCAAGGGAGAATGTTTGGTATTTATCATAGGATTATTCAAGGGAGAATGTTTGGTATTTATCATAGGATTATTCAAGGGAGAATGTTTGGTATTTATCATAGAATTATTCAAGGTGAAATGTTTACAGTTTGTTCAAGAATTATTCAAGGGAGAATGCTTAAGGACTAGCTCACGTAAGAATATTCATATGTTATGTAGGGATATGTATTTATTACTCTTATATCTACTTTGTCAGGTGAGATCTGATTACCTTAAAGAGCTTGCCGATCATATAGATCCTGATGTAGCATTACAACTTGGTTGTATTGAAATGAGGTAAGGAAGATCATCTTTCTAGTTTTCTAAGTAGAAGCATTGGGTTACAGTTCATCATCATCAAATAGCTTGTCTTGAGCAGAACTTTACCACCTAACCAGTCCTTCTGAATCTCTCTGTAGCATAA
Organism: Arion vulgaris; assembly: GCA_020796225.1. Lineage (NCBI taxonomy): Eukaryota > Metazoa > Mollusca > Gastropoda > Stylommatophora > Arionidae > Arion > Arion vulgaris. The sequence continues at coordinate 31,524,038 of CM036769.1, read as the reverse complement.
GTGTTAGTGAGGCCGATCACAAGCCAGGCGCACCTGGTGGGCAGGTTTGGAAGCAAATTCGTTCCCTTGAAATTTTACGAACGGTAAATATAGACCTCACCACTCAGAAAGCAATCACAAACTACTGAACATATAAGTAGTGCCTAGAAAATCGACTCGTTTACTGTGGTTGATGACTAAGTCCTGTAAAGGATAGGCCACTATTTTGTCATTTCATTTTTCATAGGCCTTTGCAGCCGTTATGCTGTAATCAGCAGCTACATCCTGAATACATCTTCTCAGTGGTTTTCCTCTTTGCCGGGAAGCCTCCTTCCATAATGATCTTCTCCAACCTTTTGGGTCTCTTTATGTGACCAAAATACTTCAATTTTCATATTTGTAGCATCAGCCTGTTTTCTTTGATTTTTGGGTTACAGCCACAGTTGACAAAGTATTAAACCAAAAGTGAACACAAGTAGAATGCATTTAGACAAAAAAAGAATACCGAAAAAAAACTTCCAAAAATGTATACAAAGAATTGGCTGTACAGAAGAATTTCCCAACTGAACTGTTATCAATAGTCCCCAAGCTGAGAAGCGACAAGCGGTCGCAAATAGGGTCAGACAACAATAGACAAGGTTCATCAGGCAGGCCATGACTTTTGGTTGTTCTGGTTGTCTCGCTGAACTAACTTTTTGTTATTACATATCTTTCCTATCTTTGTTTAAATTATTAATGCATGCACTACTATTTAATCTCATTGATTGGTACAAACTAACAGTTGGAACATATCTTTTGTTTAAATTATTAATGCATGCACTACTATTTCATCTCATTGATTGGTACATAACACTAGTTGGAACTTGAAAATCATCACATTTTGAAGCACAAGCTTTTTTTTATAATAAATTATTGATGTGTACATTATTCTTGATTCTCATTGAATGATGCAGATGAATAGCCATCAACTTAAAAATCTTCACAATTGGAAGCACTATCTTCTTTTTGTGAACGTATCAATGCTTACATTGCTTTTCAATCTCCATAATTGATACGCTGACATAATGAAGAGCAATAATATTGTTTCTTTCTGTCTAAAGTACTAACATTATGACTTAAAAAAAAATTGCCTATGTGGTGCCGGGCTTGCAATGGGAGCAAAGAATAGTACCACTACGACCTAGAAGGCATGTCGTTAGAGGCAACTGAGGTAGGGAAGCTACCTTAGTAAATAAAAAGCAACGCAGAAATCAGATGTGCTGGCCTACTTGCAGGCACATAACTGGTACACCGTACAAGCGCCCGAGAGGCTCAGATCACACACAAATTGCACAGAGTGGTTAACAAGTGGTTGATATTGGGCATTCGAAAAAGAATAAAAATAAAAATAAATTATTTGCTGGTATTAACCCTTGTTTACTACTACGTGAGGGTAACGTAGTAAATGGGTGTCAGCTATATCCACTACGTGAGGGTCACGTAGTAAACTCATCTGCAAAATATGTGTAGTAAACGGGGAACTACTGCAACAATAGACTATCTATAGCATTGGGGATATCTTCCCTTATATAAAACATTGTCATTGGTCAATTTTTCGCACCGCACGAAGGTTATTTATAACTTTGAAAGAGTGTTTCTCTTTGTCAAAAGTAGTTCAAGCAAAATGGCGTGTAGAAAATCTTCCAGAACGATTACACCAACAGAAAAAGCTTTGGCGTTGTTGTCATATGGTGCTGACGACATATTTAACGATGAAGATAGCGGAGATGATGATATATTCTCATTAAGTGAATCTGTTCACTCAGATTCTGAAAATTCTGTACAGGTGAGAGACACTGATGACGAAAATAGTGATACTGACGAGAATGTGATTTACGTCCAAGCAAGCGTTCTAGAACTGACCCTGTCGCAAGTACTAGTACTGAGCAAATATCAAGTACTACTAGTACATAGAGCAGTACAAACACACATTTTTATTATCAAAACATACACATACATATTTTATTTCAAAATACGATATTTCAAACAAATATTCCAAAAATAACAGAGTTATTACATTTTCAAATAAGTTGGTAGAAATGCAGAAAAATGCTTGGGATGCTCTGCGATTCGACCTATAACCTTTGGTAAACAAGGGGTTAAGGGGGGATTCTGGTCTTGAAACTTTTTCGTTGCTTTGGTATTAATGTAGAATTTGTATAACAATTTTGAAAGATTATGATTAGAATAGTAGAAAAAAAATAGTAAAAAAAAAGCACGTTGCCATGGAAACAATACAAAATGGCCACCAAACACAAAATTTCAAATCCTTAAGGCTCTGAAGTTAATGAATATAAATGAATTCTGTTTTCACTCTAAGGTGAGCAATTGTAATATCTACAAAATTTATACATCCTTTTTAGGATATATTAAATATTACATTTTTATGAATTTTTGTGTAAACACACCCCCCAAAAACAGCTTTTTTGACCAAATTTTGAGGAAATTTTTACCCAAAAATTTATAAAAATTAAATATTTAATATATCCTAAAAATCATGTGTAATATTTTAGATATTACAATTCGCACCTTAGAGTGAAAACATAATTCATTTACATTCATTATATTCAGAGCCTTAGGGATTTGAAATTTTGTTTTTTGGGGGCCATTTTGTATTGTTTCCATGGCAACACTTTGACATTTTTTTTTTACTAATTTTTTCTACTATTCTAAGTCATACTCTTTCAAAATGCTTATATAAATGTTATATTAATATGAAAACAACGAAAATAGATTCTTGATTTTCAAGACCAATCCCCTTAAATTATTGTATATTTCAATTCAATGTTATTTTGAACATTGTATAAAGGGATTGAGAAATTAATAATGTAAGTGCAAGAGAAAAGCGGAAAGCAAAATCTATATCTCAATGTGGCAAAAATAATAAATAAGGACAACAGATAAAACAAGCATGACAAAGGATTTTTTATCAATGGAGAGAAAATATAAAATATGAACAGCTTTCAATATCTCTGTTCACTGCTAACAAAATATGGAAGTGGAGTGTTCACTGCTAACAAAATATGGAAGTGGAGTGAAGGACATTAAAAGAATAAACATGGCCTTAACAAAAAATCAACTACAAACAGTATGGAATTGAACTGATAGAAAAAGATCAGAATACTAAGCGCATGCATATTCCCAGTCGCAGCGTATGGGTGTGAAGCATGGACATTTAACAAAACAGTGACAAATAAAATATATATATATATATATATATATATATATATATATATATATATGTATATATATATATATATATATATATATATATATATATGTATGCTTTTGAATATAAGTGTTACAAAAGAGTCCTTCGTATATCATGGACACAGAAGATAACGAATAGATCTATCCAGAAAGAACTCAAAATCAAAGAAAACTGGCTGATGCTACAAATAAGAATGAGAAAGATGAAGTATTTTGGACATATAAAAATAGATGAAGGGTGGGAGAAGTCTTACAAAAGGAGGCATCCCGACAAAGAGGAGAAGAGGAAGACCATGGAGAAGATAGATTCAGGATGTTACTGATGGTTTGAGCATGACGGCTGCAGAGGTGGGACACCTGGCCTACAAGAGAGAGAAATTCCGTAGGATTTAGGTTGGCAAAGTTCTGCTCAGGACAGGCTATTTGATGACAGATGTGATATTTAATTACACCAAAAAACAATAAGAGATATGGATGTTAGTATTCAATTAAACACAAAATAATGCAATTGTACGATAAAAGCAGCCTGTCAAGGCAGCCAATCTAGCATATGTTTATGAAAATGAGAAGGTTCAATTATGAAATAGTATAGGTCAAGTGAGTGAGTCTTCTTGTGAAGGTGTGTAATTATGGTGTGGGAAGGGGCGATGAACAAATGTGACAAAAGGACGAGCTAGTCAGAACAGGTTTAAGTAGTAAATAGACAAAACGCAATGCATGCCTTGCAACTTTTGATTTGTCAATGAGGCCGCTTTTATCTTGAACACCCTGTAGTGTGAGCCCCATGCTGAAAGCTTAATTGCCATTATAGAATATGTGATAAATGACCCCAGTAGCAGGCTGCATTACTGCATTAGGCTAAGTAAGCAGGACTCGGAAAGATAAACCTGATTCCAAAACTATTCAGAAAACAGTTATGTTGGGCAGATAGATGCAGATGATCCTATGCTGTCAACTGTAACAGAACGTAATTAAAACATTTCAGTACAAACAGTCGCCCGAGTGGTTACCGGGCCCAAACTTGGGCGTAAAGAATAGAACCACTGTTGCCTGCCACGCATGTCGTAAGAGGCGACTAAGGAGGTTTGGCTGAAATCAGATGCACATGTCCTAAACGAGTAGAAGTCTCTGCGATTAGGGGCTTACCAAACCAATGTGCAGCGTATACACGTTCTTGGCAAAGATCAAACATATCACAAAGAGTGATTAAAATTTGTCATAAAGAACAAACGCAAAGAAGAAGAGGGACAGTACAAACAGCGAAACATATTATGATTGGTAAAATTACTACTTCCTTAAACCTAGAATCCAGACTTGAATATATGAAGTGTAGTAGCAGTTGCATTTATCTCGTTGGTCGCTTTTTAAAGAAATTTAGTTCTTTTCTCTGAACGCTCCATATTGGCCACTTGTTTGTTAAACCACCCTTTGTGATTTGTATGTGATCTGAGCCTAAGAGCGATTGTACGTTGTGACAGTTGTGCACCTACAAGTAGTCCGGCACATCCGATTACTCTGACGCATTTTATTTACTAGGTAGCTTCCTAGGCCCCACCTCAGTTGCTTCTTAAAACATGCCTTGCGGGCCTCGGCAAAACACGGGCTAAGAAATTTAGTTAATTCCAATAACATTATTATCACATTAACACTAACAACAAAAAATTGTGTTGTTCTCAGGCGGTTTTTCAAAGATATGCCACAAGTTGCCTTAGACAAGAAATCCAACTTTGATTATTTGGAAAAAGAAGTTGGACTGAAACGGTTTTTGCCCAAATCTGTGATAGATAGCACAAAGGTTGGTGAAATTTTTCTTTGTAATCTTGTGGACTGAAGGACAGCAATGAGTTAATGCATTTAGCAGATTTTTACCCAAATTTACTGTCCGTAACATGCTGGTGATTGCGTTAATGAGACAACAGACAGGCTTACTTCAGCAGCATTGATCATCAGGGAGTTTTTGAATGTTTGTTTTATGGGGTGCTTACATATTCCCAGTGGCAACGTATCGGTGTAAAGCATGGACATTGAATATAAGTGCTACAGAAGAGTCCTCTGTATATCATGGACAGAGAAGAGAACAAATCAATATATCCAGAAAGAACTCAAAGAAAACTGGCTGATGTTACAAATAAGAATGAGAATGTTGAAGTATTTTGGACATATAAAGAGATTCGAAGGATGTTGCTGATGGTTTGAGTATGATGGCTATAGAGGCGGTATATCTAGTCTATGAGAGAGAGAAATTCTGAAGGACTTTTAGGGTGGCAAAGTTCTGCTGAGGACAAGCTATTTGATGATGATGATGATGTTTTATTGAATCACATGGATTGATCAGTTATTCTGAATGTCTGATGGAATCTTGGTGGTTGTCCACCCAAAATTTTGATATAATATAATCATTTTGCCATTGATTGAATGAAAATTGTTCCATTTGCTGATTCTTCCAAATCTTTTAGTGTCCACCATTTCCGTATTTCTTGTAGGAACACTATAGCCAACATTTTCTGATAGAGATGCAAATGATTCAAGTTTTAACATAACTAAAAAGCTTGTGCCTTATCTGAAATGATCTGTCAGAACAGGCAAATCAACTCCCACGGGCTGTATAACCAGAGCAGCAGAACAGGTGTATGAATAGGCTTATCAATCAACTTCGAACTGGTACGGTCAGTCGCTAGACACTGTTGGAGGTATTGCGAAGGAGATCAGAGTACCTATTAGACATGTTTGGAGTGCAATGAAGATATTCCATATTGAAGCTAAAATTATAATTATCTGTGAAGTACTATCTTTTCATTTTATCCACCCATCCATTTAGCAATTCAGCCATTTCTATATGTGGACATGCACCCCAAATTGCATAGTATATATCATCTGCATTTGAAACAAATTTTGAGAGATTGAGGGAGGTCGCTATTGCAAAGTGGTTAAGGCGTTTACCTGGCGATCTGAAGGTTGTAGGTTTGAATTCGCACTGGGTCACATGGGCAATGTTTCCTGGAGATGCTTGGATTGTTGCTGGAGCTACGGAGTTAATGCTTTGTGCAACACTCACGGCAGGTGCCATGTCATTTCTGCCGAGAGGGACGGATGCATATTGGGAAACCCGGTGCAATGAAGTCAGTATTCATCTTTAGACTATGAAGATGAAATATTCATTAACAAACATTGAATGACACAGACTACAATAGAACTGTATGGAGATGGTGTTTGTTTGTCCACATCTTGATAAAGACATTTTGGTCAAAACATCAGAGATAACAGAGGAGACGAAAACACTGCTTATGAAGCGCACATAAATTCTTCTTCACATTTCAACTCCCAACAGAGCACAGGTCTTCAACAAACTTCTTCCAGCTCTTTCTCTATTCTGCCATCCCTTCCAATTATTTCCATGTTTTATCTATTCTTTTAATATCATAAATTCCTGTTCAAAATCTCATCTTATCCTGACACTGTGAGGCAAAACAGGATTAGAGAGAGAAACAAAGAAATGGAGGTCAAAACACCAACTCTTGATTATTTGTAAAACTGTATTTTAAACCACTTTAAAAAAAAATTTATTCAGTTTTCATTCTGCTACTGAACTTACACACATATTTGTTATATCCCCTTGACAGTCCAAAGCACTTCGCAAACTGATCCAACAGCAGTTTCGGTGCTATGCTCAACTAACAGAATCTGAGTGTGTTTTCAAGTTTTTTGAGAAGTTGTTTACTGTGCATACATTCTACCATGAAAGATTCAAATGTGCCTTAGGGGTAAGATATTATCATGTTAATTGTTTTTTGCCTTTTGTGTTTTACAACCAATTGTTATATAAAATTATATTTCTTTTTTTTTCTTTGTCGTCATACTGCTACTGGTTTCAATTTCAGTTTGGAATATCTTCATTGCAATCTGGACATGTCCATAGGTGCTCTGATCTCCTTTGCAATATCTCCAACAGCATCTAGTGACTGACAGTATCAGTTCAATTTTGATTAATAAACTGACTCATATATTTTTATTTCTTTGTTTTTTGTAATCAGATTTTAAAGACAAACTTTTTGATTAGTCTTTGTATTGTGGAGGGATTACCTCCTTACAACCTTTAATCACATCTGATTAGTTTACTGTTTTTCCGCACTACTTTCTTAGATGCAATAAGCATTGTGGTGCAGTCAGAATTTCTCTTTTTTTCTCATCACAGTTTTGGGACAGTCTATGGCAGTTCATAATATCAAAAATGAATAAATATCCCTGCAGAACTGAACTCCAGACCAATGACAACATTTTTCAGGACTGCTTATAGTGCTCTAGCCTAAGATGTTAAACCTGGTCATGTGTTGCAGAATTTTTGCGGAAACTATGGCACAGATGTTTAGTCCTGGAGAAGGCTTCATCCTAGCAACATGCCTTAAGATAAAGAGTGATCAACAGCCTGAACATAGAACAAATATCCGATACACACAGCCCATGTCCTCTCTACTGTAGCTGTAAATTCATAGATTGGAGAATTTACCTAGAGCAGTGACTTAATACCCTTGGACTTCTGAGGTAGCACTACTAAATAACTGTTTACCTGAGATCTGCAAAAACTGACCTGGGCTGCTGCTAACTAGACATGGGCAACATGTGCCCAGAGGACTGTGAACGTGGTCCATTTGCAGAGACGCATTCCCACAGAAATCGACTGCCCATGTCACACTATAGATCACCTTTGCCAATATGAACAGCAGGTGATACCTTATGTGCCAAAGTGTGGAAACTATCATGAGCTAGTAAGGTGAGAGGGACAAAATATCACAGCTCAATCGCTGTAAACCACAGCACAACATATTCACACTGTTTGGCTTAAATCACAGAATCTCAAAGAGTGTTTTTTTTGTGGTCTATTGTCTATTCCCAGGTGGAAGATGTAGTTGGCTGTCCACTTTTGCCGTTAAGCGTAGGGATGGGAACTTTAATTTGCGTTCTAGGGCCAGATGAGTCGCCTTGTGTTATATTCATGTTTGTGTAGTGTGGTTTTGATATTGTCTATCCATCTTTTCTTGGTCTTCCCTTAGCTCTAGTACCCAATCTCCTTTTATTGTATGCTGTTATTGGTGGTTGGTTGTATTTCATTCTCATTAAATGTCCAAACCACTGCATTTGTTGTCTTTCGATGTATTCGTGCATGAAGTTATGCCCACTCTGCTTCTGGTGTCCTCATTTCGTAGTCTGTCTTTCCTGGTGACTCCCACTGCCTAAAAGAATTAATTTAGCAATATTACGCACTGTTGGCTTGCCGGGCCCGTCACAGTGGGGTGTTAGTCACTGAATTGATGACATTTCAGGATATTTTCTAGTGGGTTATAATTAGTTATTCTAGTTCCAATACAAACAACAACAAACAGAACTCAAAAAGATGTTCAATGGCAAAAGATTGACTTCATTGCACAGCGTTTCCGCTTATGGCTTAGTCACTCTGCAGAAATTGCATTCCACCTGCTGACAGTATTGCACTAAGCAAGGGAACTCCTTAACTTCAGTGAAGTAACTACCCTAAGGGATATTCTGGGAAGAAAATGCTATTGTAAAAAGAAACGATTCGGTCAAGATTTCCAACCCACAATCTTCAGAATGCATGGCAAACTGCTTAACCACTTTTCTACAGAGACCCCTCCCCTTTTTCCATATACAAAACAGAACCAATATCACTGCAATCTAGGTAGACCCATAGGTGCTCAGTATCTTCCAGCAGATGTTCAAGTGTATACATTGCTGATGGTTTTCATAACTTATACTAAACACAGAAGACTTGAGTCAACTCAGTGCGACTCCTTGCAGAGAAAAAAAAATATGCATTGTAAAGGTATACATCCGTTTTGTAGTTATTTTCAATTGATTTGTTCCTAACCTCATACCTTCTTCACAGTCTGGTTGGAGTGTCTCGGTAGAGATTGTGATAGGCCCAGACGTTGGTATCAGTTACCTCACTGAAAAAGCATCTACGGTAAGTTGACAGTTTACCTTTGTTATAGAAAGCATACTTAAGAGATAACAGAGGTGATGAAAGACACCATTTATGAAGTGCACACAAAGTCCTCATTCTAGAAATCTCTTCTTATCCTAACGCTTTGAGGCAAAACAGAATTGAAGAAAAGATAGAAAGCATGCATTGATAGTATTACTTTACCACTGTATTTACTTGTTCGGTTTCAGCCTGAATAATTTTCTGAATTGTATAATCCATTTTGTTGATGTTATTACATCACCATCTTGAGCCATATATATTCCTTTTGAACCTGTATAGGTTACATTGGGACTGCAAGTAATTTCTCCATACTGCTCTTCCCTGAGCAATTGGCTTAATCTCTTCTATAAAATGAAGTTCAATATTTCTCTTCTCTCTCAGCAAAGTTCATTTCAGGGTTTACCTAGGGCATCCTCTCTCTCTTGAACCATTTGCCCTCCACTTCAATGCCTGCTTTAGTATTCATTGATCATTTTGTCTCAGGGTATGTCCAACACATCTCCATCTTCTCCTTATAACACTTGTTACTAGTGGTTGACCAGACATTTCTCTGATTTCATCACTTCTCCTGAATTCATCCCATGTTATGTTCCTTATTTTTCGCAGACAGCTATTTTCAAATGCGTTTAACCTACTTTCTATGTCTTTAGTAATTTTCCAACTCTCACTGACATGTTATTATTGATACAACATTGGAATTAAAAATGATAAAATTAGTTTTAAAACTATACAATTTTCTGTTCCATATTTGATTTAGAATTTTAAAAGCTGATGCTGCTTTTACAAATCCTGGGCTGTAAAGCCCTGTTCTGTGTGCTTCTTCTTTGCGTTCGTTTTTTACGATCAATTTTAATCACTCTTTGTGATATGTTTGATCTTTGCCAAGAATGTGTATACGTTGCACATTGATTTGGTAGGCCCTAAACGCATAGACTTCTATAGTTTAAGACATTTGCATCCGATTTCAGCCAAACCTCCTTAGACGCCTCTTACGACATGCGTGGCAGATAACAATGGTTCTATTCTTTACACCCCAAATTTGGGCCCGTAACCACTGGGGGTTTCCTCTGTGCTTATAGAGATACTTTACTATGATGTTTTGTTACTGTGCTTGCACTTGCATGGAAGATAATAAAATCCAATTATGTTACAATGCTGTATTGGAGCTGGTCTATGCCTGAATTCATAGGGGGCAAATTCAAGAAGAAGAAGAAGAGTACCGTAATTGTGTAAATTTTTTTAGTTGACAGCTATATGATATTTTGTTATAGATTTTCTATTGCAAACTAACTCTTAATGTTCTTTTGTCAGCCCACACACGTGGCAGACTTTGTTCAGGTTCAGTCTATACAGACAATGTCTGGGGATGATGGTAAAGGCGTAGTCCATTTGAAGATTGTTGGAGCAACCGAACCATTAACAATCACATGCAAGACGTTGGGGGAAGTGGAAGACATGGCGGATTTGATAGATGGTTACCTCAGGCTGGTCCATGACATGCAGGGCACTTTCTGGAGCAGGAGAGGTAAGATTTCATTTGTAATATTTCTATCCTCTTCATGTCCTGTTTGACACAGACAGCTTTTCTGACAGCTTTTCTGTGGTAGGTGGTTACGCCTTTGCCTTGTGAGTCAAAGGTTGTGGGTTCGAATCCAGACTGCAACATTCTGTTCACTAGTGCATTTTTTTCCCGAGACCTCTAGGATTGTTGCTGGAGCTACGGAATTCATGCTTTGTGCAATACTCTTGGCAGGTGGCGTGCCATATTTTGCAGAGAGTGACCGAGTCTTATGGGGTAAAACACTGTGCAGTGAAGTCAATCCTTCGGCATAAACACCCTGCTACCTTTCTATTGATTGTTTCCCAGGTCTGGTCACAATCTTTCAGCTCTCTTTTTACAATTCTTCTCAGTGTTTCCTTGTGATATTTAGGCCTTCTCTTCCCATTCGTGGATATGGAGTTGGGTGATAGAAGGTCTCCTGGCAGGGAAACCCATGTCAGACAGGTTGAAGGATAGAGGGCAGACAAAATGGGAACACCCTCGGTCCTCCATGTTGGGTGTTGGGCAAGGGGCTGGCAACTCATTCCTGTAAAAAATATTGTGTTATGGAAATAGAAACAAGAGATACCCTTGTTACATCTGGTAAAGGGAGCGAGTTCAATGAGGCAACTAGTTTCATGAAGGAGGGAGATCAAACCTGAAAGGAAGTCTCCATCCAGATGACTAACCTTCTATCATCCATATCCACATCTGTTGATAGAACAGCTCTCAGATAGACAGCTGATGGGAAGAGAAGCTCTGGACTTCTTGGAAAAGTGGAGAACTGTGAAAAGAGAGTTGAAACATTGTGGTCAGACATTGCGAAACACATAAAAACAAATTGAAAAAAATGCCCAGGACTGCTGACTACAGGAGTGTTGCTTCTTCATGACAATGCCAGACCACATACGGCTCGATTAACTCAGGAGAAAATTAACCAACTACGGTGGAAAGTTATGGAACATCAACCTTACAGTCCTGACTTAGCCCCTAACGATTTCCACCTTTTTGGTCTACTGAAAACCCACCTTGGTGGGAGACATTTCGCGAATGACGCGAGTTGAATGTGAAGTGAAACGTGGTTTAGAAAACAGAGCCCGCAGTTCTATGCAGCCGGTTTGGGAGGATTGATAAAACGATGGGATAAGTGCATCAATGTTAGTGGAAATTATGTTGAGAAATAAAGGAACAATGTATGTATAAAAATAAACTGGTTTCAAGCTGTTATCATGTTTAGTTATTTTTCTACAGCCATTTGTGGCTTACTTATTGACTTCCTCGTATAATATGAGCAGATTGGAACAAGTTGTCATTCTACGCCTTAGAACAGGACACAATCGGCTACGCAGCCACATGTATACAAAATTCAAGATTGGCAATTCAGTCATGTGTACATGTGGACAGGCACACCAGACTGCAGAGCACATACTTCAAGACTGCCCGAATATGATACACTGAGGCAAACTCACTGGCCTAACGAAACAACACTGACAGAAAACTACACTCACCTCTGTGTGAGCTACAAAAGACTGAAGTTCATACGAGAGACAACATTGAATATATAGACAATATTTCAAGCAAACGAAAGAAAGGAAGGATACAAGAGATAACATTAAATATATAGACAATATTTCAAGCAAACGAAAGGAAGAAAGGATACAAGAGACAACATTGAATATATAGACATATTTCAAGCAAACGAAAGGAAGGAAGGACATTGTGCTATGACGTCGATCGCATAACATAACAAGACAGTGCTATATAGAGCTAGTCTTGCCACATGGACTTGAGACAGATAGTTCTTCAGTGCTATATAGAGCTAGTATTGCCACATGGATGTATTGATGAAACTATCTGAATATGTATTGATCTGGTTGTAGTCTTGAGAAAGACTTTTTATTGATCTGTGTGCAGTCTTGAGAAGGACTTTGTGTGTTCTGATCTGTACTGTTCTCATCTGACATTGTTGAACCAACAACATATTAACAAAAACTTCTTATAGCCTTTATACATAGGGGAGACAAAAAAAGGTAGAGAACCTTTTTTTCACAGTGAAATTTGTTCCAGAGAATATGCACCTGTGAGTTGATTGCTCTACTACACTATTGCTAAGGGTCTAACAGCGAAGGATCGACTTCATTGCACTTGGTTTTCCAGAATGGCTCTGTTCCTGTTGGCAGAAATGGCATGACACCTGCCAAAAGTGTTGCACAAAGTACGATATCCGTAGCTCTATCAACCCACAATCTTCAAAATGACAAGCATATGTCTTGATCACTTTACTATAGAGACCCCAACTGACACTATCGCTGCTCTCAGATATTGTATAGACTATATATACACAGTGATCGCCTGTAACAGTGTTACGTAAAGAAAGTGAACGTGATGCAGACCACATCTCCAATTTGTGTCTCATTAGTTAAAGAAAAATGCTGGCCTAACAATGTATTCCGCATGGTGGAACGGAGCAATTATAGGGTGACCCGCTGCAGTGAAGTTGGAACCGTACATATGAAATATTAACTATGAATGATCGCCTACGCCAGCCGGCACGGCATCTGGTCATGATGATGTATATATACTGTGAAATCCCCCATCTCCTTATTATCTTCGTACATTGGCAGACAAGGAGACGTAGAACACATATGGTAAAGATCCTTATGTTGTAGCCCCTAAAACCCACACCAGCTATGCCCAACGTGGTGCCCGAAGGCGCCATGGCAACTTTGTGATATATCTATGGCGCCTTTTTTTCTTACCAGATTCAACGCTAATCAGAATTTCTCAAAAGTATTTCTTAATAACAGTATGTTTCTGGTTTTTTTTTTATTAACACATTAATTACCAATTAAAAAAAAACTTTTAGTCATGATGTAAGTTTACATCTGTTATTATTTTTTAAAATTAATATTACTATAAATATTACTTTATTGGTATTATTATTGCAATTGTCACACGGTGCCTGCAGCTTCACAGTCATTAGTCTGATACAGCCCAGTATATAAAAACGTTGCAGAGCACTGCAACACACATTATCTTGGTCCCTGTTTGTCGCCCGAGTGGTTACCGGGGCCCACATTTGGGGTGTAAAGAATAGAACCACTGTTACCTGCCACGCATGTCGTAAGATGCGTCTAAGGAGGTTTGGCTGAAATCGGATGCATGTGTCCTAAACGTGTAGAAGTCTATGCGTTTAGGGACCTACAAACCAATGTGCAACGTATACACGTTCTTGGCAAAGATCAAACATATCACAAAGAGTGATTAAAATTGGTCGTAAAGAACGAATGCAAAGAAGAAGAAGTTCCTGTTTGTATCTCTGTAAAATAAACAAAATACATGATGATTGATTAATTGGATCTTCATCGTTGCACTTCGGAGAGTAACCATGTGTGCTCCGATCTCTTTCTCATACAGGAAGATCCTCAAGTTGCAGTGCACGAACTCAGTAGCACCGACGAGGGTCTCCGATGTAATTTTGAAGATGGGAATATATTTTGTAGGAATTTTATTTTTAATGTTTTCTTAATGAATTTAGCCGGCAGCGCTTTCCAGCCTGCTCTGCTCAGCCTGCTCTTCTCAGCCTGCTCTTCTCAGCCTGCTCTTCTCGATTTTGAACTGTGAAGGGTTCTTTTACAAGCTCAAATTGATCACGGGACCAACGTTTTATCTTCCGTCTCCGATATGACTATTATATCCCGATGGCATGCGAGGGATCGAACCGGTTACCTTTGACACGAGAGGACGAGCACCTTACCTCTACGCTATAGAGACACCCTCCCCAACCCCCACCACCATACCAGAGCCAACTATAAACTACTATAGCCTGGCTATAGCCTGGCTGTGACCATACAGAGACCCTGGAAAAAAAAACACATGCGGTAACCAACTTTGTCAGAACGTTGCAGTATAATTCAGAACATCGTAGTTCAGTTCTACATATCCACTGTGTATTTTCTAGTCATATGTAATTATCTCTGGTGTTATACAATTTTGGCACAATTCTGTTCATGTTAACATTGTACCATGGATCTTCTTCTTCTTCTTCTTCTTCGATCGTTCTAGGCCTGTTTTAATCATTCTCATTGTGATATATAAACAGCCAAACGTCCGAACGTAATGTACGTGCACCAGCCTTCAGCACCTATTGGAGCCCAGTTGCTTATCCTTCGGTGGGGTGTTCGTTTTCAGCCAGCTTTTGATTTACTAGGGTGAGCTTTCCTAGGGTACGATCCGCTTTGCCGTATTTTTGGGCTTTGTGATCTACGCCGGGACAGTGAGTTACGCTGTTCATGCCCGTTCTGACTGAGAAATATTTCTCGGGGCTTGTAAGCTTATCCTCGGACGGCGTCTTACTCGTATAAGACACCGTGTAAAGTATCGGCCTTCGCCAATGTTCAGACCCGGACTTCCTGTCATGTCCGTACATTGTCGGCCTTGCTTTACCGTACATTTTGAGTCTGATCCGGAGAAGGAACATTCTCAGCCTTTTCTAGACGCGCATTGGTACGTGGCAATTTGCAATTAACGTCGAAAGCACTGGCATGGGGCCGAGTACAAACAATGTAGAGGTTCGTTTCAGTCGGCGCTATCAGCGTAACTGAGGATTTTGCGCTCGCCGCCATCACCCGCCCCAGTTATTCCGGGGATGTTAGTTACGACTGCAATCGAACATTGCCCGGTTGCCCCATGGCTGGCAGTCCCGTTAGGAATCACCAACCTCAGTTTTTCCGGGGATGTTAATTTTTAGTCGCACAGTACCTTGCACGGTTTTCCCAGGGCGGTAGTTTCGTTATGCACTAAACGCAACTTGTTCTTTTGCGCTCGGCAAACCTTGCCCAGTACATGTTCTGCACCAGGCTACCAATGGTAGGTCAGCTGCAATCTTCTCTCGCACCAACACGAGGGTAGACTTTTATTCGTTACGGTCCTGTCTTATTTATTCTTGCCGACGGGCTGGCAATGTTGCCCCCTCCTCAGGGCTTCGAGCTTCGCCCTACGTGGGCATACGTTTGGTCACTGGATGCACCTCTCATCCATGTCTGAGACGTTTCGTTGCTGTTTCTTTGCGTTCAGGGACTTGGGCAATATCTTGTTGGACATCGGTCAGGAGATTAGTGCATTTTGTTTGTATGTATCTTTATCGTGTTTCCGTACTTGCACTGCTACCACTACCAGTAGTTTTCTCTCCCGATCCCTGCCCCTCTTAGCCAGACCGGAACCATAGTCTGTTTCAAGGGTCACCGCGTGGAGGTTAGGGCAGGGTCTTGGTTACGCGCCCCCTCGCTAACCCTGGCTCATGTTACCACCATGACCTCATGAGCCTTTGACCCCGTACCATGGATCGTTTCCCTTTCCCTTTAGATGTCTTTACACCCCCTCCCTCCCACTAAACTTAGGCTTCTTGTGTTTGCTCCTGTCACATATGTTCCAAAATGGAAGTCTCTGTAGCGTAGAGGTTAGGTGCTTGCCTCGTTCCAAAGGTACTCGGTCGACTCCCTCGTGAAGCCATCGGGATATCTTTTCCAGAGATCCATTATCTCAGTGTAGGTTAGATCGAGCTTCTAATCATATCGGAGACGGACGATAAAACGTAGATCCCGTGTTCAAGTTGAGCACGTTAAAGACTTCTTGGCAGTACAAAATCGAGAAGAGCAGGCTGAAAAGCCGCTGTCCGGGCAAAATTCATTTTAAAAATCCAACAAAATATTTTCACCTTCTATATTACATTGGGGATCTTCGCCGGTGTTACGGAGTTAGTGCGCTGCCGCTGAGATCTTCATGTGTAAGAAAGAGATCGGAGCACACATGGTTACTCACCGATGTGCAATGATGTTGGTCCAATCAATCAATCTCGGTAAAAAAACAAAAACAAACACAAGATGAATGAATGGTAACCAACTTTGTGAGCACGCTGCATGCAGTACAGCTCGGGGAACATCGATGTTCAGTTCTACATGTCCATTTTGTAATTTGTAGTCATATGTAATTATCTCTATGTGTTGAGGAGAGTCTGACCGAGTGAGTTAGAGCTCCCAGTGAGTTAGTGGCTCCCAGGCGGGAGACTCGTGTTCAATCCACGGTAAGATCAATGATTTTTTCTGTTGTTCGCATAAAATAAAAAAATTCTTAACTCATTCGCGGCGACTACACTAGCAACGCGGTCGTTAAATTTCTCAGGCTTTCGTCCTACCTGCCTACACTGCCTAAAAGCAGGTCTCTGTGGCTAAGTGGTTACGCCCTTTGCCTTGCGAGTCGAAGGCCGTGCGTTCGAATCCGGACCGCGCCGTTCTGTTCACGAGTGCAGTTTTTTCCAGAGACCACTAGGATTGTTGCTGGAGCTACGGAGTTCGTGCTTTGTGCAATACTCTCGGCAGGTGGCGTGCCATTTCTGCGGAGAGGACCGAGCCATATGGGTAAAACCCGGTGCAATGAAATCAATCCTTCGGCTTTAAAAAGCGGTACTACATTCTGTGTCGACAGGTTTTTTGTTATATACAGCTTTGTCACAATTCCGTTCCTGCCAACATCGTATCATGAGCCATTTCCCAAGTTTCCCTTCCCTTTGGCTGTCTTTGCATTTCCTCTCACCCATCCCATTTTCCCGCCTTCTTCTTCTTCTTCTTCTTTGCATTCGTTCTTTACGACCAATTTTAATCACTCTTTGTGATATGTTTGATCTTTGCCAAGAACGTGTATACGTTGCACATTGGTTTGGTAGGCCCTAAACGCATAGACTTCTACACGTTTAGGACACATGCATCCGATTTCAGCCAAACCTCCTTAGTCTTCTCTTACGACATACGTGGCAGGTAACAGTGGTTCTATTCTTTACACCCAAATTTGGGCTCCGGTAACCACTCCGGTGATCATTTTCCCCGCCTGAACTTATGCTTCTTGTTTTCACTCCGGTCGTAAACGTTTCTTTCATTTTACTTCCGTTGTTCTGTTTCTCATCTCATATGTTCGTTCTAATTTACCTTTATCTCTCCTCCCCCTTCCCTCATCTCTGTCCCAAATTCCACTTCGATCGAGCTGTGAGATCGATTATGCCCTTCCTACCATCATCAAGTTACAACCACGTGTTGTCTGCTCGTGACCCGTTACGTTGAATTATGAACGATCTGTGTCTGTCTGCCGACCAAACGAATATTTGGGCTGGGACTTTTAGTCACATTTCGAAAACAGACCGCCATGCTAGTGTTGTGCGTTTCGTTACTGTGACTTGTTGAAATTTTGCGTCCATTATTTACAACTTCAGAGTCAAGGATTACTTACAACTTCAGAGTCAACGATTATTTACAACTTCAGAGTCAACGATTATTTAGAACTTCAGAGTCAATGATTACTTACAACTTCAGAGTCAATGATTACTTACAACTTCAGAGTCAATGATTACTTACAACTTCAGAGTCAATGATTACTTACAACTTCAGAGTCAATGATTACTTAAAACATCAAAGTCAAGGATTACTTAGAACATCAGAGTCAAGGATTACTTAGAACATCAGAGTCAACGATTACTTACAACTTCATAGTCACTTAATACTGGAGGAATGCCCGTCTGCCCAACGTGTTCGTAGCGCGTTGGACTACGGTGACTATCCCTCTGTGTGTGCGGGTTCAATTCCGCGGGATGGCAGAAAAAGCCACATATTCCCCAGATTTACGGTGTTCGTGGAACCGAACCGAAGGGTTACGATGTCCATGGCACCGAGCTGAAAAGCTCAAGTGCTTCTGGATCGGGAAAAAAATACTGTAGGAATAATTACTATAGATTCAGTAAAATAAATACGAGTTCAGTTAATACTTACCGTATTTACTGCTTGTATTACCGTTTTTTAACGCGGTGTAGGTACAGGAGGAGGGGGCGTGAGAACCTGAGGAATTTAATATCTAGTGCAGTCGCTGCGAAATTGTTCAGGTTAGGATTTGTCTTTATGCCCCTACAGAAAAAATTCTTGGCCTTACCGTGGATTGAACATAGATCTCCCAGCACTATCTGTTAATAATAAGTTCACCGAAAAATGGACGCTTACAAAATTAACCACTTAATGTTGTTATATCTTACTGAATAAAGATACCCTTAATACTTCAAACAGAGAATACGCCATAACCAACGTTTATATGTATGTCTGTGCATGTTGCTGTTGACAACAGTAGAGATGCCATATCTGACCCCGTTCTCCGATTTCTTTTTGACAGCGCAGACGATGACATGCGCTTATTTAGAGTGTTGAGTTCAACTTTGACAACCGGTGCAGGAACAGTTAGCTACCATTATAGAATAGTGTTATGAAAAAGAGACTTATGTAACAAGGAAACGGTGTTTGGTAAACCTTTACGTCAGTGCTGGTTAATTGATCTTCTAATTCAGTCAGTGCTGGTTAACTATTCAACTAATTCAGTCAGTGTTGGTTAATTGATCGACTAATTCAGTCAGTGCTGGTTAATTGATCGACTAATTCAGTCAGTGCTGGTTAATTGATTGACTAATTCAGTCAGTCCTGGTTAATTGATCGACTAATTCAGATAGTGCTGGTTAATTGATTGACTAATTCAGATAGTGCTGGTTAATTGATCGGCTAATTCAGTCAGTGCTGGTTAATTGATCGACTAATTCAGTCAGTGCTGGTTAATTGATCGACTAATTCAGTCAGTGCTGGTTAACTGATCAACTAATTCAGATAGTGCTGGTTAATTGATCAACTAATTCAGTCAGTGCTGGTTAATTGATCTTCTAATTCAGTCAGTGCTGGTTAACTATTCAACTAATTCAGTCAGTGTTGGTTAATTGATCGACTAATTCAGTCAGTGCTGGTTAATTGATCGACTAATTCAGTCAGTGCTGGTTAATTGATTGACTAATTCAGTCAGTGCTGGTTAATTGATCGACTAATTCAGATAGTGCTGGTTAATTGATTGACTAATTCAGATAGTGCTGGTTAATTGATCGGCTAATTCAGTCAGTGCTGGTTAATTGATCGACTAATTCAGTCAGTGCTGGTTAATTGATCGACTAATTCAGTCAGTGCTGGTTAATTGATTGACTAATTCAGTCAGTGCTGGTTAATTGACTGACTAATTCAGATAGTGCTGGTTAATTGATCGGCTAATTCAGTCAGTGCTGGTTAATTGATCAACTAATTCAGTCAGAGCTGGTTAATTGATATACTAATTCAGTCAAAGAAGGTTGATGTATCTACTAATTAATTGTTGGATTCATTCAAAGTTGATTGATAAAATGGAATAATTCACTTCTGGATTAAGCCAAAACTAGATGAAAGATTGACTAATTCACTTTGGAATTCAAGCAAAATGATGATAGACTAATTCACTTTGGAATTCAAGCAAAATGATGATAGATTGACTAATTCACTTTGGAATTCAAGCAAAATGATGATAGATTAATTCACTTTGGGATTCAAGCAAAATGATGATAGATTAATTCACTTTGGGATTCAAGCAAAACAACGATATATTAACTAATTCACTGCTTATTCTAGCAAAAGTGGTTGAATTTTGTCATCTGTGTACATTTATTTAAGCAATGTGGGCTAGTTTTGTTAAACCATTTAAATATTTCCATCCCTTGTTTCTAGATGACATCTTTCCCGAGAACACCAAAGACTGGGTGAGTATTCTCTATTTATTTATCTAGTTGTATGTCTAGCTGTGCGTGTGTTTCTGGGTGAGTACTCTCTATTTATTTATCTAGTTGTATGTCTAGCTGTGTGTGTGTGTGTTTCTGTGTGAGTATTCTCTATTTATTTATCTAGTTGTATGTCTAGCTGTGCGTGTGTTTCTGGGTGAGTACTCTCTATTTATTTATCTAGTTGTATGTCTAGCTGTGTGTGTGTTTCTGGGTGAGTATTCTCTATTTATTTATCTAGTTGTATGTCTAGCTGTGTGTGAGTTTCTGGGTGAGTACTCTCTATTTATCTAATTGTATGTCTAGCTGTGCGTGTTTCTGGGTGAGTACACATACATGTGTGTATATAAACACAAACATTTGAAGTATGTGCAGTAAAGGCTTTCATTCGTGCGTGTATGTATGTGATTGTGTGTGTGTGTGCTGGCATGTGTGCATGTTGGAGTGTGTGAGAGTGTGCGCACGTGTGTGAGAGTGTGTGTATGAGAGTGAGAAAGATTGCTGAAAAATGTATTGCTGGATTTTTCAGACACATTTGGACACAAGTTTACAAGGCTCCTTCATGTACTCAGCATTCTATTGTATGATAGTGAGACGTTGACCACACACGCCAAACAGGAGCATCGCTGTGACACATTTCACATGCACTGTCTCAATCGAATTTATAACGTTCGGTGAAAAGATCACATCTGTAAACAAATAGAAGTAACAGACAGAGCTGCAGTAGTGTAGCTGTTAGTGAACTTGCTTATTAGGCTAGGAGTCCGAGTTCAATTCCACAGTGGGCGTGGAATATTTTTCAGACCATAGACTCTCAGGTCTACCCTGCCTTAATTGGGTAAAAGGAAAAGCACTGGAAAGTAAAGGCGGCCGGCATGATGTTGACCACATCACCCAGTGTGTGCCAATGGTCAATGAAGAATACATGCCTAACACCGTATTAACCAATACACCTTGAGGTATGAAAAAAATGTTGCTTTATGAACGATGAATGACAAAAATAATATTCGCATCATCATTCCTCTTCCCTCCTCGTCATCTAATTATGTCCCCATGTCATAATATCTATCATCCCTATATTTCCAAGATTTATCATACTGATTGCAACATTTCCAATTTTGTCAGCTTCCACGCGAGGAGCGAGAACACACGAGATACATCCAGGAAATGAACGTATGTCTTTTGTATGTTTTGTCTCTAACTATTTCCTATTCTTCAGCATTTTTATTGTATCCTGTCTATCACTGCAACAACTCTTATTGTGGTTGTCATCTGTAGAATGCATGCCGACAACACACAACTCACCAAACATAGAATAAAGATATGTATGTTATAAAATAACTGTTATAAGAAAGAGAAGATAGGGATATGTTGGGCATACTCTGAGAAGAAATGATCAAGGAGAAGATAGGGATATGTTGGGTATACTCTGAGAAGAAATGATCCAGAAGATAATGATATGTTGGGTATACTCTGAGAAGAAATGATCCAGAAGATAATGATATGTTGGGTATACTCTGAGAAGAAATGATCAAGAAGATAGGGATATGTTGGGTATACTCTGAGAAGAAATGATCCAAGAAGATAGGGATATGTTGGCCAAACTCTGAAAAGAAATGATCAAGAAGAAGATAGGGATATGCTGGGCATACTCAGAGAAGAAATAAGCAAGGAATCACAAAGTAGACAGGGTCACTAATAGTGAATTTGATAACACTGTGCGCTAGTGCTCACGTGCCGGGGAAATTATGATGATAGAACTCAGCTATGACAACAATTCTTGGTGTTCACACAGTATGCGGTTGAGCTACATGAGACCATGATCCTTTACCTGGAGATCTAAATTACAGGTACATCTAAAAAGTGTCTAAAGGTGAAGGATTGACCCCTTTTCAACGGATTTCACTATATGACTCCGTCCCTTTCAGGCAAAAATGGTAAACCACCTGCCACAAGTGTTGCTCAAAACATGAACTCCTTAGCTCCAGCGACAATCCTATGGATCTCTGTGCATAATTTACATGTGAACCGAACAGCACGATCCAGATTCAAACCCACAATCTTCAGAGCACGAGGAAAATGTCTTAACCACTTTGCCACAGAGGACCTCTGAAGTCGGAGTAATGCCCCCCTGAATGGCAAGGGACACTGGTGATAAGAAAAGCAAGCATTCATGTTTAAAATCAGTCAGAGGTGTCTTATGAGAGCCATTACTATGTCTGAATTCCTAGGAGACTAATGATAAACAGATAAGCAACAAAGCAGGCATTGAAGTGGGAAGCAAATTGTCCAAGAAATTTGGAACGTATATAAGGAAACCCTTTAACAAACTTTACTGAGAGAGGCGAGGGATATTGAACTCGACTACCTATAAGAGATTGAATGAGTTGCCCAGATAAGAGCAGCATGGAGAACTTGCTGCAGACACTACGTAATTATAACGGTACAAGAGTAACACAATTCAATGTATACATTATAAGATTGTCTTGCCTTGTTATATCACAATAGTTATGTGTGATTGTAACTAAAGAAAGAGATGGTTTAAATTGTATTTATCAGTTAGCAGCTCCTTTTAAAAATCCCAGTTTTAATGATAGATTTTGTATTGTTAATAGTTCTAGCTTTTGTCATATGTTGTTGTCCTAATCTGTCTCATATTGTTGTTGTTGTTTTAGCCTGTTCTGTGTATCATTGTTGAAAGTTTGGGATTTGTCTCATCAGTTTTGAGTTAAATTTAAATAATAGGAGTTTATTGTAAATTTTTGGAGTTAAATTTCAATAGTAGAAGTTTATTATTAATTATGGGAGTTAAATTTCAATTGTAGAAGTTTATTATTAATTATTAGAGTTAAATTTCAATAGTAGAAGCTTATTATTAATTATTGGAGTAAAATTTCAATAGAAGTTTAATGTTAGTTGTTGGAGTTAAATTTCAAGTAATTTCTCATTAAAGTATAGTTCTTGTATTTATAGAATATGTTTGCAGTAAAGTCATATGAATGCAGTGCTAATATATATATCGTACACATCTCACATATAAATAAACTGTATGGCTTACTTCCTACATATATATATACATATTTTCTGCACATATTTCACATATAGCTTATTATTTATGATTATAGTGTATACATATTTGACACAATGGGTAGAAGGGCAAGGGTAATGTGTTTTTTTTGCCTGTTTCTCACATGAAATTGCATGCAAATATGATTATTTCCTTCTTCTTCATTACTGCCTGTCTGTCATCCCCTTCCATGCCTTGCGTGCCCTTTGCTGATGCTGTTATTATCTCTGCTCCATCCTTGACCTTTGAATGACAGGAATATCTGACTATGCAGAAATCGTGGAAGAGGAAGATGATTATAGTACTGTGGATGGTAAGAGAATTTTCGTGTTATTTCCTTTTATCTGACTAAATTTTATGATCTTCTTTGCCATCGGAAATAAATGACCACTTAGTGGTTATACTTGAATATAGTTGTTTTATCGATTATTTTCTCCTTCTTGAAACTTGTTACTAATTTTTTATTTTGTTGTAAATTGAGTTTAAAAAATCATTGTTTTATTAGTTTATTCTTTAACCTGACCGAATGGATTAGAAGCGGTCTCCGTATGACCTACGTTCAATCCACTGTAAGACCAAGGAATTTATTTCTGTCGGAGACATAAAGAAAACATTCCAACCTGAACAGTTTCGCAGCAATTGCACTAACCATGCGGCCATTAAATTCCATGGGCTCATGTCTCTCCTGTCCTACACCGCACAAAAAGCGGTATTACAGGCAGTAACGACAGTATTTTTTCATCTTGGAACGTGTTACAAATTTTGATTTTGCAGTTCAAAAATGTTTTTGTCGAGTTTATTTTCTTCATCTTGAAACCTGCTACTAATTTTTAAAAAAAATCATTGTTTTACTAATTTATTGTCTTTTTTTGACACCTGTTTTTGATTTTGTTATAAATTGAAGCTAAAAAAATTCATTGTTTTATTTCTTTACTCGATCAATCAATCAATCATCTCTGAACCTGTTACTAATGTTGATTGGAGTTTCTTCTTCGAACGCTCCATATCGACCACTTGTCAACCACTCTGTGCGATTTGTATGTGATCCGAGCCTAAAAGCAATTGTACATTGTGCCAATTATGCGCCTACAAGTAGATCAGCACGTCCGATTTCTGTGCTGCTTTTTATTTACTAGAGTAGCATCCCTAGGGTCTACATCAATTGCCTCTTATGACATGCATTGTAGTTTACAGTGGTACTATTCTTTGCTTCCTTGCAGGCCCGGGTGAAATTGGAGTTTAAAAATCATTATTTTATTAGTTTATTTTTTTTACATCTTGGAACCTGTCACTAATTTTGTCATAAATCTGAGTTCGCAAACTTTTGTTTTGCATGATATTTGTTTCAAACTTGAAAGTTGTTATTAAATTTGTCACAAAATATTATATTTTGTAAAGCTATAACATAGTTATATATGATTTTATTCATGAATAACTTTTATGTTTATTGAGGAAGATTACATATTTGTGTGTTAAAATAAAAACAGTATCATGCAAAGTGTGGTGTAGCAAGTAAGACGGAAAATGCTAAAGCAAATTTACATTCACTGTGTCATGTGAAATGACATGCTGTTCTTTTGGTGCAATTGACATGTCACATGAAGTGGCACCGCTGTTCACTAAGAGTTAAAATATATGACATTATCCAGTGTCAGAATGTGACCTCACAGCATAGTTTAACTAGCAACCTCTCTTTTTTAAAAAGAAGTACTTACAAAAAAAAAAAAATAGTTAGATTTTGAAATGTCAAAATGGTTGAATTATAATTTTTTTAATGATGGGCAAACCTTTTTGTTATGCTATGGTAAATAGCAAATTATTATATATTTATATATATATATTAATTGTTGTTATTTTGGGCCTGCCAGTATTTTGTAGCTCACCAGTATTTCTTTGTTTAGTATTTCAACTACAACTTGGTGTAATGAATGATAACGCCTTATTAGTCGTGACAAACAATGGATGAGAAACCATGGTGGTACCCACAGTGAATTTTATTTCTGATTTCTTGTGGCACTTTTTTTGTTGTCAATTTGTCTTGGTCTGGCTTCACCAGTTCTCAGACCTGTTTTTAGAGCCTGTCTCCAGCTGGATCTGTCCCTGGTGAGCTCCTACCAGTCTTGTGTATTGATGTCATGCTCGCATACGTCTTTGTAACCTAGAAAGTGCTGCCCCACAGTTATTTTACCAGAAGTCAGCTCAGTGTATAGAATATCCTTGAGGATCCGGTCATCATTCATGCGAGTCAGGTGACTTAACGGTGTTGGTGGATACCGTTCACTATGCTAATAATCCCAGCATATTCCCATAGCTCTTTGTTTGTTACTCTGCTACTCCTGGAGTTTCCGAGTATACACATCAGGCAGCATATTGGGAGTATATTAATAATTTTCTTCTGCAGTGTGTGTAAGGACCATGATTTGCTAGCATAGAGTAGTGTGCTCAGCACACAGATGCTGCACACAGCAATCTTGGTGATCAGAATGCTATTTTTCCACACACTCTGTGATAGCATGGCTATGGTTGTTGAGACCATTCCGATTCTCTTGTGCAGTTTGACATCAATAATAATAATAGCCGTCCATGAGCGATGATGACAACAACCTCAGACATGTGCTGCTGCAGCTCTCTGATGTGTGCAAAGGTGACTGTAGCGTACAATCCTTGCACACAATTTCCTACCACAGGTGGGGCATACATGATTGAGGTTAGTCATG
The DNA here is from genome assembly GCA_020796225.1 of Arion vulgaris. Lineage (NCBI taxonomy): Eukaryota > Metazoa > Mollusca > Gastropoda > Stylommatophora > Arionidae > Arion > Arion vulgaris. Next base: position 31,497,836 of record CM036769.1, on the reverse strand, counting down.
TGGATGTTGTGTATTCTATCTTATCACTCAGCTCGCTTTCTCTTTGTCTCAACAGCACAATGATTCTCAGCTATACAAGTTTCTCTTGTGTTGTTACAGTGCCACATTGGCAATCTTATGCCAGGGATTCCCAGCAGGTGGTGTCTATATCAAAGCATTTGAGACTTAAGTGTCTTTAAAAGTGGTTTTTTTTCTGCTCACTAACTAATCATTTGCACCCTTCAAGCTCGCCATACATCAGCTGTTTTGGGATGCGTTGAGCAGGCATCCGAGCAATGTGACCGGCCCATCGTACCTGGGTCTCAGTTTGGCATCTAGTGAGATACACACTGGTCTAACAAAATAACCATTGAGCAGGCATCCGAGCAATGTGACCGGCCCATCGTACCTGGGTCTCAGTTTGACATCTAGTGAGATACACGCTGGTCTAACAAAATAACCATTAAAAGGAAACCAATTCTTGAACTATATATGAAGATCCTGATCACTGTTATATTATATAAATAAACCTCATCATGGCTTCTCCTTAAGAAGCAAATATTTATTTATGAGGTTTTGTTGTTCTCTGAATTCTGCATAGGAAAGCATAAAGGTCAGAGTTCACGCAGGAAGAGTAAGTTGTGTTTGCAGTTGGTTGATACTAAACCTGATACTTTCTTCCTTACAACTTTGACTTGTCATGTGATCATACAAGCATGCTGTGTATTCACCAAAGCATGAAGTAATATATCATGTAACCATATTCTCTAGCAGTATTGAACTGTCAATGTTGTAATATTGCATTGGGGATATCCTGTCTGCTGTAGCGATGAGATTTGGTTTGGTTAGCAAGTTGTGTATTTTGACATGGGAACCATCAGCATGTATATCATTTGATATCTTATAGGGGAGATTGTTATGTTATGTTATTCGATAGACGTCATGGCACATTTGGCATTCCCATGCATGCTCCATCCTCCGCTGCAGCCGCCATCCCAAAGTCCACATACTCACCCATGAGAAGTTGTTTAGTATATCTTCTTTCTCTACCACGAAAAGGACACTGTCTCACATGTCCAAACTTAACTCCTAATTCTCGCACTCGTTCCAATTTCTGAGACTCGCCCATATCACATAAATGAGAGAGTACCACATTGATGACATCGGCTCTGTCTATACTTCTGCCCGCTTGAGTCAGGGCATTGTTTGCAAGAAAGTCAGCACGTTCAATGCCCTGCACTCCAGCATGTCCAGGTGTGTACAGCCAAGCCATTGTCTTGAGATGTGGCCTCCAAATGCTGTCCACCCATTCTGCATGCAGGTTTCAGTTCAATCCTTTGAAGCATATTCGAGTTTGGTATGATTATAAGGGAGGTTGAACATCTTTGGGTCTGCCTTGAGTACTATGATGTCATCTCAGTAAGTGTAGTTTCTGCCTGTGTTCCGCTATTTAGGGCGTTGTAGGACAGGGGAACTTGAGCCTGTGGAATTTAATGGCCGCATGGCTAGTGCAGTCGCATCGAAACTGTTCAGATTAGGATTTTTGTTCTTTATGCTCTCAGGCAGAAAAAATATTCCTTGGTCTTGCCAGGGATTGAACATGGGTCTCCCGCATGGGAGCAGCACTCTAATCCATTTCGGCCAGACGTTCAAGCATTTTTCTTCAGTAAAGGAAAAAATAGCAAAGAAAATTGAACATAGATTCAATAAATCAAATCATAGGGTAAATGGCACCAACTTAGAAATGCGAGCATGTCACCAGTAATATTAAAAGTGCATTGTGTGATACAATCTTTCTCCGGACATTATACTATCAGTGCTATATTTATGCACATTTCTTAAATGTAAACTTGAAAATTGAACATTCTCTCCTACCTGATTAGCATGGACACATATTTTGTTTATTTCTGTGTCTAACATTTGCTAAATGAAATGATTAATGAATGCAAAAATAACAGTTTATAAGCATGGCTTTTTTGTCATCCCTTTCTGTAACATAGAAACAACATTGAATTCTTTTGTTTGTTTATTGAATATTATACAACTAATTAGATTTATATTGGATCTAGTTTAACAGATTGTGAGTTGCATTGATTTAGAAGATTTACGTTTAATTTGTTGAACTTAAATTGAATCTTGAGTTGTGTCCAATTATCTGTTGAGCGTAGATGTAATCTTTCATTGAATCATACTTACATTGGATATGTTTAACAAGGCATGAGTTTTACGTTGTGTCAGATTTGTATTGAATCTGTTTGACAACCTTTTATCTTGCATTGAGTCAGATTTATATTGAGTCAGATTTACGTTGAATCTGTTTGACAATCTTTAATCTTGCATTGAGTCAGATTTATATTGAGTCAGATTTTCATTGAATCTGTTTCACAACCTTTAATCTTGCATTGAGTCAGATTTATATTGAGTCAGATTTACATTGAATCTGTTTGACAACTTTTATACTCTGCCAGCAAATATTGTGATGAAAGTGATACAGCAAGGTTAAGCAGAGATGTATCGGTGAATAATACCTGACGTGACAGTAGTGACAAACATGTTGGATTACAGAGCCAAATTTACATTGAGTCAGACTTACATTGAATCTGTTTTGCATAGAGTGGGTCTTGCATCAGATTTATATTTAATATCTGTAATTTACCACAAGTTTTGCCTAAGCGCAACTGTACGTTGTGCCAGTTATTCGGCTACAAGAAGGCCAACACATCTGATTTCTGCAACACTTTTTATTTACTAGGGTAGCTTCCCAAGCCCCTACCTCAGCCGCCTCCTAGGACATGCCTTGTAGGTGGCAGTGTTCCTACTCTTTGCTCCTATTGCAGACCCCGGCAACACACTGTCGTGACTCACGTTCATAGATTGTTCTACAGGGCGACAATTAAGCATGGAAAGAGAAGAGGAGGTCAGAGAAAAATCTTGGATTGACAATATCTGGAGCTGATTAGGGCATGACTTATCTACACATGTTAGAAATACTGATAACAGAAGAGAACGATGGTTGACTTTTTGTGCAGATGTCTCCACCATGACACCCCTACAACCCTAACTGGTTATGGGTTTTATTGTTATTATTCTTGTTATATTGAAGTGGGAGGTAAAAGGTTTAGGGAAGAGAGGACGCCTAAAAAAACCCTGAAACTAACTTTGTTGAGAGAATCAGCCTCTTCTTCTTGAACGCTCCATATCGACAACTTGTTGGCCACTTTTTGTGATTTGTATGTGATCTGAGCATAAGAGCGGTTGTACATTGTGTCAGTTATGTGCCTAGAAGTAGGCCAGCACATCATATTTCTGCGACGCTTTTTATTTACTAGGGTAGCTTCCCTAGGTGCCTACCTCAGCCGCCTCTTACTACATTCCTTGTAGATCGCAGTGTTACTATTTTTGCCCCCTCGCGAGCCCAGCAACACACAGGCGGAGATCTGCCTCAGTTCCATGGAAGAGATTGAGTGAGTTGCCTAGGACAGAGCTGTATGGAGAAATTACTTGCTGGTCCTATGTAACATATAACAATACAAGAGGAATATATTTATATATTGAATCTGTTGTAGTATAATATAATAATAAAACCCATACCCGTTAGGTGGTAGGAGTGTCACTGTGGAGACAGCACAAAAGTATGCTATTAATCTCTGTCTTCAACTCCTTGGGCTACTGTGGAGAAACTCTGCCCCAACCAGCACTTGATGTTGTCAAGCCAGGATTTTCTCTGCCCTCCTTTCTTTCTTCAACCCTCAACTGTTCCCTGTAGGATAGTCTTAGAGAGAGTGAGCTATGTCTCATCACATGCCCAAACCACGCAAGTTTCTGTTGTAGTGTCCTGCATTGAATCAGGTATATATTTTTGAACATAGAATGAGTCATTGTTGCATTTGTATCGAGTCCAATTTACATTTGATCAGCTTAAGAGATGACAAATAACACACTAGAAGGGAAAGTGCTGCAGTATCCTAGTGGTTAGTACACTTGCTCAGACTATAGACAAGGTCACTAAACAAAGACAATAGATAATAAAAAGATAGTGGACAAATAGCAAAGATAGTGGACAGTATAATAAACATCGACAGTGTACCATAGAAACTTGACAATGCCAGTAGTCAAAGTAGACATTAGACAAAGGTAAAGTAGACAAATTAGACAAAGGCGGTAGGCAAAGTTGACAAAGGCGGTGAGCAAAGTTGACAAAGGCAGTAGGCAAAGTTGACACAGGTGTAAGCAAAGTAGACAGTAGATAGTAGGTAGTAGGCAAAGTAGACAGTAGGTAGTAGGTAGTAGGAAAAGTAGACAGTAGGTAGTAGGCAAAGTAGACAGTAGGTAGTAGGCAAAGTAGACAGTAGGTAGTAGGCAAAGTAGACAGTAGGCAAATTAGACAGTAGGCCAAGGTGGCAGTGGATAAAGGAGAAGGTAGACAGTAGACAAAGTAGGCAGTAGGCAAAGTAGACAGTAGTCAAAAGCAGTAGGCAAAGCAGATAAAGACAGTAGTCAAATTACCCAAAAAACAAGATTGCTAACATTGAAATGTGAGTAAACAGAAAAAAGTGACATATGTACATGAACATCTTTCTTGTAAACTTTATTTTTCTCAGCTCGTGACTATGAGATTCCCCGAGATCACATTCGACTGGTAGAACTACTTGGTGAGGGCCAGTTTGGTGATGTATATAAAGGACTGTACGTTGGCAAGGTATTCATTATAATCTTATATGTTTGTATGGAGTTAGTTGTTGTTATTTGATACGTTTGTTGGACTACATGTCTTGCAGGATATGACCAAAACACACTTGTTCTTAGGTTTAGAGGAGCTTAATGAAAATCTGGACATATCCTTTACAGGACGTCGCTATCAACCACAGTAAATGAGTCGTTGATTTTCTAGGCACCACTTATACATTCAGTGACCGCCTGCCCAGCATGTTCGTAGCGTGTTGGACAATGGGTGATAAGCCCCCTGTGAGTGTGGTTCAATTCCGCAAGCTGGCAGAAAAGCTACATGTTCTTCAAATTTACGATGTTCGTGGCACCGAACCGAAGGGTTACAATGTCCATGACACCGAGCTGAAGAGCTGAAAGCTCAAGTGCTTCTGGATCGGGACCAAAAAAAAATAAAAATACATTCAGTAGTTTGCCATTGCTTTCTGAGCGGTGAGGTCTATTTTTGCAGTTCGTAAAAATCCACTAAAACAAATTTGCTTCCAAACTGCCTGCCACAGAGTTTGAACGTAAATAGTTTGAACCTAAATGGGGCTTACCTCGACTTAAAGGTGATCTTTAATCCCATAACAAGCAAACAAGGCATTTATTCTTTCTCATACACCTGTCTGTTATCTTTGCTGTAGATCACTTCTTGTGTGCCAGTGTGGTTTTTGCTGATAATTGAGCACACCATACCATCCTTAACAAGGTGATATATGGAGGAAACTACAGATCTGAGGTGGTCAGTCCGGAGCATATCCGGGAGGGTTGGTTGGGGGGGGGATGCTAACCTGAACATTTTCACGACGACTACACTAGCCGTGCGGTCATCAAATTCCACAGGCTCATGTCCTCTCCCCCCCGCTCCCAGTCCTACACCGCCCCAAAAATGGGGTATTACAGATAGTGACGGCAGTTTGTTTGTTTGTTTACTTGGGGATCTTCTTCTGCGTTCTCACTAGATTGGGATTTCGGATTCTCTAATAAAGGCAGCCGCATGCCTCAGATTATCAGCCACGCCATACAGTTTGTCTTGGACGCTAGTGTAAGTGAGCCACCTCTTTCTTCTCAAGTCTGCATACTGGGGGCAGTTCTGTAGGATATAATTCCTATCATTTCTGCTTCCCCCTTTGTGCCGACCTCTTCCCATGTAAGTTTTGGCCACCCTCGTGATGGCAGGTCTGACATTCTTAATGTGTGGCTAAATCTCCGAGGCAGATTGGCGACCGTAGCATCCTGTAATCCAATTCCTTCTTCTTTTTCTTGCATTCGTTCTTTACAACCAATTTTAATCACTCTTTGTGATATGTTTGATCTTTGCCAAGAACGTGTATACGTTGCACATTGGTTTGGTAATCGCATAAACTTCTACACGTTTAGGACATGTGCATCCGATTTCAGCCAAATCCCATTCCTCATTGTGAGGGTCGTTGCACCATGTTATGCGCCTTACGGCCTGGTGCATCCATTTTCGGCAAGCATTTGTTTCAGGTTAGCATTCCCTAGCGGACACATACATCCGATTTCAGCCAAACCTCCTTAGTCGCCTCTTACGACATGCGTGGCAGGTAACAGTGGTTCTATTCTTTACACGCGAATTTGGACCCGGTAACCACTCGGGCGACTTGGGAATCTAAATTACAAATATCTCAAAAGCTGGAGAACAGCCCACCTGAATGGTGAGAGAAACTGATAATACAGAAAGCAAGTCTTAAAGCAAAAATCAGTCAGAGGGTGTCATATTAGTTGCCCTGACTATACCTGAATTCATAGCAGGCAAATGAAAAAACTATTAAAAACCAGTGTTACATGTAGGTTAACTTTGGTTCATTATTTTGGCAGGATGGTTCTCAAGTTCCTGTTGCTATCAAGACATGTAAAGAGGATGGAGAAGAAATGGCTGAGAAATTTCTGGAAGAAGCTTGTAAGTTATTGCTGATTTCTGTGTTGCCAGTTAAGAAATTCACAGATAAAGTTGAATATTATATTTGGTTGCATTTTCTGTGAGATGACTTTCTTTTTAAGAATATCCCAGCAAAATAGAAGAAATATGATGAAGATGTCTGTGCACTTTGTCCTGCCAACAAGTAAGATCAATAAATAGACAGTGTATCCGTTGTTTCCCCTGGGGTTTTTACAAAAACTCCTTGTTTTCACCTAACAAGTAAGCGCAGTTACAGAATAAGTTTCTCTATCTTTCTGGTTGTCTGTCTCTCTTCATGTCTGTCATCTTTCTATCTGTCTTGCTGTCTATCTGTATGAACAATTTTCCAGTTTATCCAGCTGAAAAGGGTTACTGGACTGTTTGAGTTAGTGGAGAGTTCGGAATTGCCAACTGAAAATTTGTTTTTATACCATGTCGCTGGCATGTGTCAGCTTTGATATCGTTCCTATGACCAATCAGATCTGATACCATGCTACAGTATAACTTACTTCTCATGTCTTATTATCTATATGTGCATATATTGCATGTATTCAAGTTATATATTCACTTCATTTTATATTGTTTCTCTTCTTTTCTATTTCTAGTTTTATGTGTGCTTTTTGTGTTACATTTATTTCATTATTCGTTTTTATTCCCAGATTTTCATTAGAAACTTTTGTATATAGTCGTCATAAGTTTTTGTTGTTTTTTTAAATTCGTCACTCCTGTTGTTCGTTTGCTTGATAAAGGCCTTGTTGGTGAAACATTGCTGTATTTTGTCATTGTTTTTGTAATTTGTAAAACTACAGTACTTTGTGATTACGTGTTTTGCCAATCAAATAGTTTTACTGCAGTCTCCTCTGTATTGTGATTACAGTATAACTCCAGATGTGGTAACAGCATATTATTGGTAGCATTAAACACCTCCACCGGCTAGCTTTACTTCCCATTGCTGTACTGGAACCTAACTAAGCTGGGTTGATGACCTGAGAGCTATTTGTAGTCAGAAAAAGGGACACTTCAACTGGGGATCGAACCAGACCACCTGTCTAGGAAACAAGTGCACTAATCACTGTGCTACCATGAATCTCAATTGTTGCCAGAACAAATGTTTAGTTGCTATGATGCTGCCATTTTATCAAAGTTGAAAGGGACTCAGCACATAGTGACAGGCTTAAGTTGAGTGATGTTGATTATAACCAGTTTTGTTTGCATTGTTTGAGTGACTTATTGATTCCATCCTTCCACAGACATCATGCAGCAGTTTGATCACCCACACATAGTGAAGCTTACAGGCATCTGTTCAGACACGACTCCAGTGTGGCTTGTCATGGAGCTGGCCAAACATGGAGAGGTTGGTCTTGTTATTTGTTGTTTGTTATATAGGGAATTTATCAGAGGCACATTCCTTTCAACCTAAACCGAACCTTTTATCGGTTATATCAGAGCTTGTGGGACAACAAACATGAAAAATAAGAATTGACTCCTTTCGGGGAATTCCAGCATTTGGTTTGCTTGTTTTGTTCACGCTGTCTCTTTTATCTCTGATTCTCCACACACACAGGCAGATAGACAAGCAGGTAGGTATACTAACACACATAACACACTAACACACATACATTTGTACACACACATGGACATGCGCCCAAACTGACCTACACTCACACAGACATTCATCCACACATGCACACACATACACACTATTGATATAAGTCAGATAAGACTGCAGTAAAACTATGTAGCAATGGTGAAACACGTAAAAAAACAAAGTACTGTAGTTTTACAAAGTACAAAAACAATGTACATTGACGCTTCGACCATCTACCTCTGAAGTCGGAGAAGGCCCACCTGTTTGGAGAGGAAACCAATAAAACGGTAAGCAGGATTTCACGCAAAAATTGTCAGAATCGCCACACACATCACCATGGCTACATCTGAATTCATAGCGGGCGAATGCAGAAGAAGAAGACGTTTCGATCAATAGGCAAGCAAAGGATACAAAAGAAGTAAAGAAATTCTGACTTCTTATATCGCAGACCACCCGAGTGGTTACGGGGCCCAAATTTGGGGTGTAAAGAACAGAACCACTGTTACCTGCCACGCATGTCGTAAGAGGCAACTAAGGAGGTCTGGATGAAATTGGATGCACGTGTCCGCTAGGGAATGCTAACCGAAACAAATGCTTGCAGAAAACGGATGCACCAGGCCGTAAGGCGCATAACATGGTGCAACGACCCTCACAATGAGGAATAGGATAACGGATTCTACGGTCGCCAATCTGCCTCGGAGATTTAGCCACGCAGTAAGAATGTCAGACCTACCATCATGAGGGTGGCCAAAACTTACTGTGGGAAGAGGTCGGCACAACCGGGGAAGCAGAAATCATAGGAATTATATCCCACAGAACTGCCCCAGCATGCAGACTTGAAAAGAAAGAGGTGGTCCACTTACACTAGCGTCCAAGACAAACTGTATGGTGTGGCTGATAATCTGAGGCAGACGGCTGCCTTTATTAGAGAATCCAAAATCCCAATCTAGTGAGAACGCAGAAGAAGAAGAAGAATATGGCAGACATCACATATACAATCAGACAATAAATTCCAAGCGGCCCTAAAAAAACACATAAACACTGTGCACATACAGGTGACACTCTCAACCATCAATATACCATAATCACACAATAAGACAAAAAGAGACATACAATAAGTCAGCTGGCAGATCGCAGTCAGGAACTTGATTTAGTTAAGGAAGTAAAAAGACAGGAAAAGAAAACTTTTCATCTGATCAATGAACTGTAAGGACTAGAACTGCAAGATCTCTCAACACTTAATGCACCAACTACATGAGATGCTATAGGATTACATTGACAATGTTACCTTGCGCTCTGGTGGTCATTGGTTTGAATCCGAGCGAGCTGTTCTGTTCACGGGTTCATTTTTCCCAGAGTCCTTTAGGATTGTTGCCTGAGCTATGGAGTTCATGCTTTGTGTAATACTCTCGGCAGATGGTCTGCCATCTGCGGAGTGGGACCAAGTCATGTGGGGTAAAACTGGATGCAATAAAGTCAGTTCTTCAACTTTAAATCCTGTTATACAGGGTGTTCAACTTAAAAGCAGCCTGTGAATTAAGCTAATCTGGCATATATGTATGGAAATGGGAAGGTTCAGTTATGACGTAGTATAGGTCAAGGTTGTGTAATGGTGTGTAATTGTAGTGCGAGAAGGGGCGATGAACAAATGTGACGTAGGACAAACTAGTCAGAACCGGTTTAAATAGTAAATAGACAAGATGCAATGTGTACCTGGCAAATTTCTATTTATCACTGGGGCTGCTTTTAAGTTGAACACCCTGTAGTATAGCACATAGAGACATGTAGTTAATTCAAGAAGGATGTATTGTAGCTAGAATACCTGCTTGCATTGTAAGTTTGATCAAGTTCTTGTTTTCTCATCAGATGCGAGCTTACTTACAGAACAATCAACATCGACTGGATCTGATCATGTTGGTACTTTATGCTCACCAGCTAAGCACAGCTCTGTCATATTTGGAGAGCAAGAAATTTGTACATAGGTAAGTTGTGTTAGTCTTCTTCTTCTTCTCTTCTGTCTTTTACCTCATGTGAGGTGTCAGAGCTGACATTTTGAATGCATTCATAGAGTGGGACAGCAAAGAGGATTGTCATTTAAACCAATCCACGTCAAGTACTAGATTGTAAGATCTTGGATTGAAGTGACCAGAAAAGAATAGCACAACAGGTATATGAGTAGGCTTATCAATCATCGAACTTGTAGGGTCAGTCGCTGTTGAAGATATTGCGAAATAGATAGGAACACTCATGAACATGTCCAGAGTTCATTGAAGATATTCCAAACTGAAATTGAATATCATCATCATTAGCTGCCGTGCCGTCTCCACAAATCTCTATCTTTGGTGTTTGCTATCAACTCAGATGTTGACGCTCTACCGTGCCATGAAGTCAGGCCATCCAAAATTTTCTCTCTCTTTCTCGTCTACCCTCGATTTTACCGGTTGTCACAATGTGTTCTAAACCCCTCCTCATTACAGGGCCCGAAAAATGATGACTTCCTCTTTCTTATACTGATGATACGCTTTCTCTGTGTCTTGATCTCATTCACCACCTCAACATTAGTCATTTTAGCAGTCCATGGGATTCTCACCATTCTTCTGTAAAACCGCATCTCGGTGGCCTCCAGAGATTTTTTGATTTGTTTGTTTATTTCCATGACTCTCGTATGTCAGTATTGGTTCTATGTAGCACTGAATAATTCACATTTTGACCTCAACTGACAAGGACTTGTTGCATATGATGCTTCTCATTGAATATATAATTTATATAAATTATAATATTTTTCTGAAAAATGTTCCCATGTTCTCTCTCATACTCTCAAAAAAGAAACTACTGATACCAAAATAGGCTGAGAACCCCTGGTCTAGCACAAAGCAACTCTGGTCCAGCACAAAGCAACTATTGTCCAGCACAAAGCGGCTCTGGTCCAGCACAAAACAACTATGGTCCAGCACAAAGCAACTCTAGTCCAGCACAAAGCGGCTCTGGTCCAGCACAAAGCAACTCTAGTCCAGCACAAAGCGGCTCTGGTCCAGCACAAAGCAACTCTAGTCCAGCACAAAGCAACTCTGTGTTAGATGTTGTAACTAGTACAATATTTCTAATATGTTCTGTAAGTGTGTGTGTCTATGTTTTCGTTGCAGAGATATTGCAGCAAGGAATGTCCTTGTCTGTGCTCATGATTGTGTCAAACTTGGTGACTTTGGACTGTCCAGGTGGGTGGAGGAACAGAGCTATTATAAAGGTAATATTTCACTTTAAAATGGTAACATAAGCTGTATTTGTTTGTGATTTCTTAGGAAGTGTAGGGCTGTTGATGGAACTACGGAGTTTGTTCTTTGTGCAACACTCTTGATAGGAGGTCTGCCATTTCTCCTGACAGGGATGGAGCCATAAAGTGAAACCCGGTGCAATTAAGTCAATATTTCTTTAGAAACTTTCTCTTAGGGAGGACTGGTTTGTTCTAATTTCCCTGTTCCAGGCTCATTGCAAATATTCTTCTCTCTGAAAAGGGTGTTTCCTGGAAGCACATTTGAATTAGGGGGTGTTTCAGAGCTTTTGTTGAAATCTCATAGAGTGGCTTGACTCGATGTTGCAAATGGTACAATACTATGAGTTAGACAGTCTTCTACTTCAGAGGATATGTTGACTCTACCATATACTTTAGAGCAGCATTTCCCAGGTCTGCGAGGTACATCCAGGGGGTCCTCAAGCTCTTGAATAAATATTATGATCTTTGACATTTTAAACAGAAAAATAAGTTTTAAAAACACGTATAAAAACAGTGTTAAACTAGTTCCTTACGAAATCAAAGGACCCCAAAACAAGACTGGAGCCTAAATGTCTGACAAGACAAAATGAAAGATCATTTGAAGTTTCCTGCAGTGTGAGAAATTGGAACCAGCTTAACTGTTGGTGTCGTGTAATGATAACTCCATCGCTAGAAGATTTTCATATATAGAAACTTATGGGATCAGCGGCAGCAAAATGTATTTAAAAAGGGGTCCTCGGTAATGCAAAGTTTGGGAACAACTGCTTTAGAGGATACTTTGGATACTTACAACCATGAAGGCACACTGAAGATAAAAGGGTTTGTTTCATCCTAGCAAAACAGGCATTGGTCTTCAGTATGCTTCAATTCACAGCAACAATTTTGAAGATCCTGACCTTGTTAGCCAGATGAATCTGTTACCTGTTACCACTAGGAAGTGAAGCAAGATTTTGGCCAGTATGTTTTCTGACCCTGCTCCTTTAAGAAACACAAGTTGTCGCCTAGTCTCAAGCAACTACTATTGTATGTAGAAGATTACACCTGATCTATTCGTAGAGGCTAGGTGCTCGTCTCTCATTCCAAAGGGACTTGGTTTTCTGTGGAGCCATTGGGATATTTTTAAGATCATCTTTGATCTCAGGTCTTGTGTTCAATATTAGTACATAAAAGATCTTTTTGGCATTTCAACATCAAGAAGAGCAGGCTGAAAAGCGGCCACCTAGGCAAAATTCATTATTAAAAACTAAAATTCATTATTAGAAACTAAAATTCATTATTAAAAACTAAAATTCATTATTAAAAACTAAAATTCATTATTAAAAACTAAAATTCATTATTAAAAACTAAAATTCATTATTAGAAACTAAAATTCATTATTAAAAACTAAAATTCATGATTAAAAACTAAATATCCTACAAAATATTTTCACCATCATCTAAATAACATCGGGGACCCTCAGCGGTGATACAGAGTTCATGCAGTGCCACTGACATCTTGCTGTGTAAGAAGAGATCAGTAGTTCATGCAGTGCCACTGACAAATTGCTGTGTAAGAAGAGATCAGTAGTTCATGCAGTGCCACTGACATCTTGCTGTGTAAGAAGAGATCAGTAGTTCATGCAGTGCCACTGACATCTTGCTGTGTAAGAAGAGATCAGTAGTTCATGCAGTGCCACTGACATCTTGCTGTGTAAGAAGAGATCAGTAGTTCATGCAGTGCCACTGACATCTTGCTGTGTAAGAAGAGATCAGTAGTTCATGCAGTGCCACTGACATCTTGCTGTGTAAGAAGAGATCGGTAGTTCATGCAGTGCCACTGACATCTTGCTGTGTAAGAAGAGATCGGCAGTTCATGCAGTGCCACTGACATCTTGCTGTGTAAGAAGAGATCGGCAGTTCATGCAGTGCCACTGACATCTTGCTGTGTAAGAAGAGATCAGTAGTTCATGCAGTGCCACTGACATCTTGCTGTGTAAGAAGAGATCAGTAGTTCTTGCAGTGTCACTGACATCTTGCTGTGTAAGAAGAGATCGGTAGTTCATGCAGTGCCACTGACATCTTGCTGTGTAAGAAGAGATCGGTAGTTCATGCAGTGCCACTGACATCTTGCTGTGTAAGAAGAGATCGGCAGTTCATGCAGTGCCACTGACATCTTGCTGTGTAAGAAGAAATCAGTAGTTCATGCAGTACCACTGACATCTTGCTGTGTAAGAAGAGATCAGTAGTTCATGCAGTGCCACTGACATCTTGCTGTGTAAGAAGAGATCAGTAGTTCATGCAGTGCCACTGACATCTTGCTGTGTAAGAAGAGATCGGTAGTTCATGCAGTGCCACTGACATCTTGCTGTGTAAGACGAGATCAGTAGTTCATGCAGTGCCACTGACATCTTGCTGTGTAAGAAGAGATCAGTAGTTCATGCAGTGCCACTGACATCTTGCTGTGTAAGAAGAGATCAGTAGTTCATGCAGTGCCACTGACATCTTGCTGTGTAAGAAGAGATCAGTAGTTCATGCAGTGCCACTGACATCTTGCTGTGTAAGAAGAGATCAGTAGTTCATGCAGTGTCACTGACATCTTGCTGTGTAAGAAGAGATCAGTAGTTCTTGCAGTGTCACTGACATCTTGCTGTGTAAGAAGAGATCAGTAGTTCTTGCAGTGCCACTGACATCTTGCTGTGTAAGAAGAGATCGGTAGTTCATGCAGTGCCACTGACATCTTGCTGTGTAAGAAGAGATCGGAGCACACATGGTTATTCACCAAAGTGCTGTGATGATGACCCTATCAATCAATCGAATATAGTGGACAGTATTGCTGTATCAACGCTGTAATAGTTTTTTAAATTATCCAGAAGTAACGATCAATCATTTTTATGCTATAACACTTATTTTTATATTTCATGTAATATTCCTTCCTTTCGTTTGCTTGAAATATTGTCTATACATTCAATGTTGTTTCTTGTATAAACTTCACTGTCTTTTGTAGCTCATACAGAAGTATGTGTAGTTTCATGTCAAGTGTTGTTTCTTTAGGCCAGTGAGTTTGCCTTAGTTTGTCATATTCAGGACAGTCTTGAAGTATGTGCTCTGCAGTCTGATGTGCCTGTCTACATGTACACATGGCTGAATTGCCAATCTTGAATTTTGTATACATGTGGCTGCGGAGTCGATTATGTCCTGTTCTAAGGCTCAGAATGACAACTTGTTCCAATCTGTTCATATTATAGTAGGCGTGTTGTGTTGGTATTTGTGGCTTTTTCATGTAATATAACAAAAATAGCTGTATTGTCATCTGTAGTCTTTGTGCATGTATGCGCATCATTCAAAGCTACAGTACAAACAAAACAGCAAATTGTATCTATTAGATGTTGATACAGATATCAAAGATATTTTATCATAAATTTGAAAAGTATCTGTTTTCCTTTACTCTCATTTACCCAGCTTCCAAAGGCAAACTACCCATCAAATGGATGGCCCCAGAATCTATCAACTTCCATGAGTTCACTACAGCAAGTGATGTGTGGATGTTTGGTAAGTTTATAGTTACAGCCAGACATTAATTTTGAACATGTGAGTCGGTGGGTTAGTTTATCGCAACAGCTAGACATTCATTCATATATACATTAGTGTTAAAGTGAGAGGTGATAGGTCAGTGGTCAGAAGCTTCTAAAATTGGTGACCATGTTAATGTCTATATCTACAGTTTCCAAACTTGTTGCCCACATTAAAGTGCACTAAATAAATAAGTGTTTCTGTTGTATAATTCTCAATCTGTTTGCTCCTCAATCAGGTGTCTGTATCTGGGAGATACTCATGTATGGGGTAAAACCTTTCCAAGGTGTCAAGAACAATGATGTCATTGGAAAAGTTGAGGCTGGTGAGAGGCTGCCACTGCCACCTGGCTGCCCTCCATCCCTGTACAACCTTATTTGTTCCTGCTGGCAGTATGAGCCTTCCAAGCGACCCACTTTTGCTGATCTGAAAATTTGGCTATAGTAAGTCTGAATTCTCAGTATCCCTGTATGATAACTATGACTTGTAAAGAAAAAATTATCTCTAGCTTTGATGGTAGACATTTTAACTGATTCGCCAGTTTGTTTTGGCTTCTGGATGGAATTATTTTTTTAGCTCCCAAAAAATTGCACTCATAGTTTAGCAAATATTGCCAGTGTGTATCCGGGGCCCACAAGGGAAGCAAAGAATAGTAACACTGCGACCTACAGGGCATATCGTAAGAGACGACTGAGGAACGAGTTCGAGAATTAGGCGTTAAGTTTGGACATGCCAGACACTGGAACGAGTTCGAGAATTAGGCGTTAAGTTTGGACACACCAGACAGTGTCGTCTTCGTGGTAGAGAGAGAAGATATAGTAATCAATTTCTCATGTGTGCGGTGAACAAATGGACTTTGGGATGGCTGCTGCAGCGGAGGCAGAGCACGAATGGGATTGCCCAATGTGCCATGACGTCGATCGCATAACATAACATAACAACTGAGGTAGGGGCCTAGGGAAGCTGCCCTATTAAATAAAAAGTGTTGCAGAAATCGGATGATGCATAACTGACAACGTACAATTGCTCTTAGACTCAGATCACATACAAATCACAAATAATTGTTTAACTAGTGGTCAATATGAAGCATTCGAAGAAGAATAAGAAGTTTAGCAAAAGTAAAATATTGTTTCTAAAGATGATTTACAGTAATTTATTAGATATTAAATTGAAGACAAATGGATGTAGTTTTACAAAATACTTACTGTATTAGCAAATATAATGCAGTGTTAACTATCTGTATCCTCTTCGTGTCCCGATTGACAACATAGCTTCCACTGTTGCCATTCTGCTGCCTTTCTACCAACCGTCTCCCACGTCAGGCCACACTCCTTCAACTCTCTCTCCACCGTTCTTCTCCATATTTCCTTTGAACGTCCAGGCCTTCTCTTCCCATCCGCTCTCCATCTGAGAGCTGTCTACCAATGACCCCACTGGCATATGACATACATGTCCAAACCACCTCCATCTTCGTTCTCTTAATGATGGTCCCCAAGGATGCACAGTCTGTTCGTTTCAAAAGCTCCTCATTTGTTATGGTATTTGGCCAGAAAATTTGCAGGATAGTGTTAACTATGCAGGAAACCTATTAGCATGCATGAAAAATAAAACTAGATTGGGAGAACAAACTATCCAACTTACCAAGGGCCTTGATTAAAAATATGTTGAATAAACAAGTCCAACTACTATTTTTATAATGGTAATCCATTTCTCAAGACATCAACATTAAGAAAATTGTGAATGGATGCATTGTTTATTAACTGTTCACAAACTAGCATCAGGTCTAGTTTTCTACATTTCTTGGTCACAGGATATCCTAGAATGAATGTTACACTCCGTTTCTCTTCTATTTCTATGATAAGCCACGATAATATGCATTTGTTATCAATTACACTTCACTTATTAAGTCATTTTCAGTTAATATAAAAGTCACATAGAAACAGAAAGTAACGAAAAAGCAATGAAATATCTCCAATCTTTCAAAGGACAATATTTTTCCGGTGATAAGATGAACGGTTCTTTAAAACAACGACTCATACACAATCAGTCAAAAAATCTGGCCAGCAATGGCGGAATGCGGGAGGGTCATTCAGAATCAGGACTGTTTGATTCAGGACACAACTTTGATAGCGCATTTTCACCATGTTTGGTCGTGTATTTTCCAGTTTTGTATGCCGAGCTACTGAGTTAGTGCTTGAGCAATGCTGTGAGCTATGAATGATACATGGAATGCTTTTTGCTGTGTCAACCGTGCGTTTGTTGTGGCTATTCAGAAGTTGGCGGACAGCGGTTATGATGAACTGACTCAATCTGCTGTATGCAGTGATAATGCAAGTGCAGAAAGCTGGATTTTGTCGTGATTGATGTTCCCTTCAACATGAATTGCAATTCAAGTGATGAATAGTTTTGTGTTGACACTTTAGCGGTGGCCATATACATTTATGCGGTGCAAGTTGCTTTTTTGTGGCGATACGGTTGTTTCATTCTGGAATTAGTTCACACATAGGAGACGGTTGTTGGCATTTGATGCGATTTTCGTTGGCACAGGAACAGATCAATTATGGGGTGACCCGTTGCAGTGAAGTTGGAACTGTACATATGAACTATGAACACAATCAGCAAATTGATAATCTGTATTGGCTGAAATCGGATGCATGTGTCCTAAACGTGTAGAAGTCTTATGTGTTTAGGGGCCTACCAAACCAATGTGCAACATATACACGTTCTTGGCAAAGATCAAACATATCACAAAGAGTGATTGAAATTGGTAAAGAAACGAGCAAAGAAGAAGAAGAAGATAATCTGTATTATGAACAAGATGTTTGCTAGTTTTCAATGTAATAATTAATTCTGCATACTAGATGTAACATAATTTTTGATTATTATATTAATAACTAGGACTTTATTGTTTAAACTATTTACACATCTGAAATAATTGTAGAAATAAAATTGTGTAATAATAGTGAAAATACAATCGTATGGTAGTTTTGGGAATAGGAAGCTATTCAAATGAACTTAGTAAATAAAAATTATTGTTTAATTTTATTTACATTTTTTCATGAATCCACACATAGCATCCACTACTCTCAACCGGATGTTATTCTCATCCGAAACCTTATTTCATATTGTCTAGCATATGTCAGTGTATTGCAGCAGAGAATGTGACCTATCACCACCACCTTTCTCTCTCTCTCTCTAGTAGTAATGACTTTGTATTGCACATTGTTATTTCACAGTGAAATATTGGACGAGGAGCGTCGTAGACAAGAAGAAGAGATGCACAGAGATAACTGGAGGATGCAGACCATTAAGTGGGGTAGGTCATCATCAGATTCATTCAATTATGCAAATGCTATTCCAAGAAAACAACAAGCGTGAAAAGATGCGTAAAACGCACAGATACCCAAAAAAAAATGATCTTATACAACAAAAACTTAACATCTTCATAGTTGTATTGGTAATCAATTCTACTGTTTTCTTTTATATTTTAGATTATTGATATGCCAGTGCGTTTTCCGGGGCAAGGGAGCAAAGAATAGTAACACTGCGAGCTACAAGGCAAGTAAGAGGCGACTGAAGTTGGGGCTTAGGGAAGCTACTCTAGTAAATAAAAGAAATCTGATTGTGCTGGCCTACTTGTATGTGGATAACTGGCACAACGTACAATCACTCTTAGGCTCGAATCACATACAAATCACAAAGAGTGGTTTAACAAGTGGTTGATATGGAGCGGTCGAAGAAGAAGAAGATTATTTATATTTTTAGAAAATGAATGATAAGTAATGTAGTGTTTCATTATGCTATGCATATCTTTGTATGAAAACATGGATATGCACACATATTTACTATTTTCTTCAAATGGCTCAGATGAAACACCACATCCACCACCAAAACCAGCTCGGCCACAGTACACTATGTCTCCAACTGGCTCGGCTCCGAACTTATCAATTGTTGCTGGAAACTCATTTAATTCCACAGTGGCCTCCCTGCCGCATCAATGGAACAGCACCACCAACCTGCCAGTGAGCCACAGCTCACCGGCATCTGGTGCTTCTTCTGAAACCATCAGTCAGGGATCCGGGTCATCACAAAATCAGTTGCAGCACCAGAATCTGCCACCACAGCAACCATCAGGCACTCACATAGAGTACCAGCTTCAAAATTATTTCCCTTCTGCTGGTTACATGCAGGTAAAGTACTACATTTCTCTCCTACTATTAGCATTGTATATTTAGTCTCAGAGCACACCTCCATAGAATGGATCTCAGGGACTCGGCTGCCTGCACCTGTGGCGCACTAAAGCAGTCCCCAGAGCACATCCTGCAAGACTGCCCCAGTCTGAGTAGTGTGAGAATGGAAATCTGGCCAACAGAAACAGCCCTACAAAACTAACTATGGGGGACCAGTAAAGACCTCAAGCGCACTGCCCTGTTTATGACACACCGGAGCCCGTCTGCCCATCGTGTTCGTAGCGCGTTGGACTAAGGGTGACTATCCCTCTGTGTGTGCGGGTTCAATTCTGCGGGATGGCAGAAAAAGCCACAGATTCCCCAGATTTACGGTGGTCGTGGCACCGAACCGAAGGGTTACGATGTCCATGGCACCGAGCGAAGAGCTGAAAAGCTCAAGTGCTTCTGGATCGAAAAAAAAAAAAATAATCACATACCGGAGTAGTCGCATAACAGGAGTTGGTCGCAGAAGAAAAAGAAGCATTGTATAACGACCATATTTAAACAACTGCATTGAACAATAAAAATATTGGAAAGAACATGACAGTCTTTAGTAGATATTTGAATGGACTAACGCCTAGAAGGGTCTAAAGCCAAAAGATTAACTTCACTGCACTGGGTTTTACCAATATAGCCCAGTCCCTCGCCACAGAAGTGACACGCCACCTGCAGAGAGTATTGCACGAAGCAAACACCCGCTTGGTGTGTGCTGCTGCACACAGGATTGTGGAACTCACAATATCATGACATAAATTTCCATCATTCGTGATGTAATTACTAAAATATTTTCAAAATTCACTGCACAGCAACTTTATAAACACCCTGTATTACTACTGCTGTCGCCCGAGTGGTTACCGGGCTTAAATTTGGGGTGTAAAGAATAGAACCACTGTTACCTGCCACGCATGTCGTAGAGGCGACTAAGGAGGTTTGACTGAAATCGGATGCATGTGTCCTAAGCGTGTAGAAGTCTATGCGTTTAGGGGCCTACCAAACCAATGAGCAACGTATATACATTCTTGGCAAAGATCAAACAAATCACAAAGATTGATTAAAATTGGTCGTAAGAAACGACGCAAAGAAGAAAGACTACTGCTGTTGCCGCTACTACTATTACTAAACTACCTTGCTCTCAGAAAAAACGGAACAATTGTCACTCTTCATTGAGTTATATTCTGTATCATCGTTATTCTTCTCTGCTGACGATGTTCCGACTTCTTCTTCTACTGTTCTGTGCTCAGTATTCTTTACCTTCCCACGTTTTTCTTTCCCTGTGAGTTTTAGTTAAATGCATATCTGTTTATATTGTGTACTGTTATGTCTTGCAGGTTAACAGCAGTGGCGCCAATCAGCATCCGCTCCCATCTCATCCTCACATTTCCCTAGCCTCAAGGCAGCACCTTCACCACCACACTCCTCCACCAATAACAGCATTCCAACAGCAGCAACACTTCAGTCATGTGACTCCAGGTTCAGGTCGACCTAACCTGCCATCCCTCACAATGCCCCCTCCACCACCTGTTGATCCATATCAACATCATCAGTCAGGGAATAACCAAGTACTGTCATCTAACTCAGCTCCGCCTACACCGACGGTATGTTTGTTTAATATTAGTTTAGTTTAGTTGTCAGATCATCATTACTGCCCCCCTTGTGGTGCTGGGACCCACAAGGAAAGCAAAGAATACTACCACTGCGATCTACAATGCATGTAAGAGGCGATTGATGGAGAGGCGACTGACCTAGGGAAGCTATCCTAGTAAATAAAAAGCTTGGCAGAAATCAGATGTGCTGGTCTACTTGTAGGTGCATAACTGGCACAACGTACAATCGCTCTTAGGCTCAGATCATATACAAATCACACAGTGAATAACAAGTGGTCGATATGGAGCGAAGAAGAAGAAGATCATCACTGCACATTGAACCAATTATTCCATAATTGCTACAATCTGCTCCGTATGTCTTTCAGCATGTCTTTCAACATGTCTCTCAGCATGTCTCTCAGCATGTGACAACTAACGACACTGGTTCCTTGTTGGTTTATTATTCTTCATTGGCAACCAGTATAGTGTTCTTCTCTAGCTATGTTATATTTGACTTGGCATTCTTGCAGTCTGGTTGGGGTTCTGGCTGTAGATTCACCACTATTACTTGAATTATTTACACTACCTCTCTCCCTTACGGAATACAGAATTTCAAAATTGTGCAAGATGTGGATGAGTGCTTTATATGTGCATGGTTAATTCCAGTGGCGGCTCGTGGTCATTTTCCTTGATGGGGCCAGACACAAATTTTCAGAAAAATCATGGTTTTGGAGTATTTACTATTATTCCGGAAAGTTATTCCTTTTTGGTGGGGCCAGGCCCCACTGGCCCTTAATGACGAGCCGCCCTGGTTAATTCATTGTTATAGTTAACAGCCATCCTTAACCCTTAGAACCGGGATCGATATATATCGGGATTGAATGTAAGCGCTGCATACCCCGAGCTCCCGATATATCGGTCTGAGAATATATTTTCACTATTTTTCGGTATTTGAAAATAAATTGTGTACAAATGTGACGTCAAACACAACCCATGTGTTCTACATAGTTTTGCGAGATATCAGACGCTGTTGTGTGATTTTGTTTTGTACTGATAAGGTAATTATTAAGTATTTTCATGTTAAAAAGATAATTTTCGGAAATGGTCATTCTAAAAGTTTGTTTTGAATGAATCTGAAGATAAATTAGACTTGGAATATGATTATTCTGATAAGGATATAGAAAGTGAGAGAGATGATCATTTAGACGACAAAGAATTGTTTTAATCGATTGATTTTCAAGCTATATTTGTTCAATATGGAGAAAAATCTTCATATACTGGAGTGTTTGTGGCAGTGCTCACATACTAAATAAAAAAATTGTAAAGTTTAGTATTCTGCAAATATTTAAATAAGTAGGAATAACGGAAATGATGGGGTAAATCAATAACAAATTATAGAGCACTTAAGAGTGCTAAATTATTGTGTTTTAATATAATTCTGATGTGGGCTGTTTTTGCCCAGGTGCTCCAGGAAGGGATTTTAAAGTACAGGTGGCCAGGGTTCAAAGGGTTAAGGGTTTCTGTAGTGGGGAAGGTGAGGTGCTGGCCTCTTGCTACGAAGGCACTTGGTTTGTTTCCTGCATGAAGCGATCATGATATTTGCCCAGAGATCCCTGATCCTACTGTAGGAGAGACCCTGATTGCAATGTAGATGAGATCAAGTTTCTAATCCTATTAGAGACGAGCGATAATAGATAGGTACAATGTACAAGTTGAGATCAATAAAGAGCCATTGTCAGTTAAAAACCAATAAGAATTGGCGGCAAAGTCACTGTTCGACAAAATTCATGAAAAAAATAAAATGAATACACAATTTTTTAACTATCTTAAAATTACACTGGCAACTCTCACCAGTGCAACAGAGCTCATGCACTACCACTGAGATCTTCCTGTGTAAGAAAGAGATTGGTACACACACATTGGTATTCACCGAATTGCAATGATGATGGTCCAATCAATCAATCAATCTTCAGATCTTGTTAGATCAACATTAGTCAGAACTGTGATGTCTGTGCACAAGCTAGCTCATATTGTCTCAGTATTTCTTTGATGTTGTCCATCCATTGCATTTTGACTTTCTTTGTGTACTCAGACCAGATTTTGCTTTTCTTAAGCATCTCATCTAGCACACTTAGCTTCCCGCTCTTGTGCCTTGGTGGAGTCCATGATATTTGTAATAGAAAGTTTGTTGTTTGTTAGGTGATGGATTAAGCCTCTGTGTGGCAGAGGCACGCCCTTTCAACCTGTTGGATATCTTTTAAAAAAAAAAAATATGTGAGCGTATTGGCCTTTTCTCTCCACACGCTTCACAGCAAATGTAGTAAGATAAGATAAGATAAAGGGCTGGAGAAGACCATCATGGAAGGAGGCATACCGGCTAAGAGAAGAAGAGGAAGACTACGGAGAAGATGGGTTCAGAACGTAGCTGGTGGTTTGAACATGACGGCTGCAGAGGCGGGACATCTGACCTATGAGAGAGAAATTCCGGAGAACTTTTAGGGTGACAAAGTTCTGCTCAGGACAAGCTATTTGATGATGAGTTAATTTGTTAACACATTACTATAATATGATATAGCGATGTACGAAAATCAACAAATCTGAGGTGGTCAGACTGGATCAGATCAGATCTGGAGAAAATCGTTAGGGTGGCTGGGGTAATACTGAGGAAATAGGCGATAGAGCAAAGACTGGTATGTACAGTATTACATAAGAAGGGAAAAATTAATTATAAGATATGAAAAAACCACACTCAACGTTTCGGTGCTTAAGACCTTTATCAAGAACACAAAAACTAAATTAACTAAAACATGATACTAACAAATGATCTGAATCAAAAGATACTGGCATACGTACCTGTGTGGCTCTTGGTCAGCATCTCGTGAATGATAGAATGGACAGGAAATAGGAAGACTATTAGGTTACCAATTGGCTGGTCAATCGGAAAGGGTCAGTGGCAGGTTACATAAGATATTGTTTGTACAGGTGGGAACAAAGACCCCACGTGGGAAGAGCAGGAGAGGTAGGTGGAAGAAACGTCAGATATTGTTTGTACAGGTGGGAACAAAGACCACACGTGGGAAGAGCAGGAGAGGTAGGTGGAAGAAACGTGAGATAATAGCGTTAATGACCGACATAGCATACTGATGTGTAAACACGTACACCCCCATACAACATGAGCCCTATTCGGCTAATATGGATTGCATACTCTCCGATAACAAAGGCGGGTATGTACTCCAATGTTCCGGGGGTTTGTCAACAGTATCACACTGTAAGTGTCCACAGATATGTATACCAGACGATAACGTGCAGAAGATAAGTATGTAAGTAAGAAAATGGGATAGAACATGACACTAGAACGGGTCCCAGTGACTAAACTAGGAATGTCTCGACCACCGTTCACCAAGAACGACTCAAGCCCTACTTGGCTAATAAATTCCGGAGAACTTTTAGGGTGACAAAGTTCTGCTCAGGACAAGCTATTTGATGATGAGTTAATTTGTTAACACATTACTATAATATGATATATAATTGTCATTTTAGTTTATCTTTCTACAAGTTGTCTCTTGTGACTGGTTTTGTGCACGTGATTATATTTCATTTTTCTCTCGTATCAAATGATTTGGTTAGGGTTTCTGTAAGCACACCAGACATCTGGAGGATGTGGATGAGGCTGTGATTGAACAGCATCTGAAGCAGCAGCAGAAAGATTCTGAGGATGATGCCAAGTGGCTGCAAGCAGAGGAGAAACACTTGGTATGTCATGTTTTATTTGAGTATTCAGAAAGCTGTCAGTTCAGAAATAGTAATGAGTACAGAAATAATGAGTACAGAAATAGTAATGTGGGCAGAAGTAGTAATGAGTGAAGTAATAGTAATGAGTGAAGAAATAGTAATGAGTGCAGAAATGGTAATTAGAGCAGGAAAAGTAATAATGGCGGAAATAGTAATGAGGTCAGAAATAGTAATGAGTTAAGAAATAGTAATGAGGTCAGAAATATTGAAGGCAGAAATAGTAATCAGGGCAGAAATAGTAATGAGTGCAGAAATAGTAATGAGGGCAGAAATAGTAATTGGTCAAGAAATAGTAATGAGTGCAGAAATAGTAATGAGTGCATAAATATCAAGAAAGCTTTCTTCCCACCACCCTCCCCACCTTTCTCGTTTCTCTATCTCCCTTTCCTTTGTTGCTCATCCTTTCTTGTTTTTCTCACTCTTTCATTCTCTTATTTTGTCAGTCACTACCCTTTCACTTTTTCAAAATCTTTTTCACTCTTACCATATGTCTCCTCTGTCTCTCTTCTCTTTCTTTCACTTCATTTCTCTCCCTTCTTGTTCACTATCTTTTTTCTTCTTTCTCTTTGATTTCTCTCTCCTTTCTCTCAATCTTCAGTCTCTATTTTCCAGCTTCTCCCTCTTTCTTACTTTTTTCTTTTTCTATTTTTGCACTCTTTTTCTGTCACTTGTTATTCTCTCGGTCTCTCCTTTATATCTGTAGCAGTCTGCCAGGACCGGGCACAACTGTTCCCCAACCCCAGGTAGTAGCCAACAGACTAGACAGGTAGTTTAGATAGATAAGTTTGTAGAAATGCATGGGTAGAGACTGTAGTGTTTGCACACCAAATCTGCTCACTATGAGCAGATAGCAACACTAGAACGAGACATTGACGTAGTGAAACTAGTTGATGTAGATTTGTTAGTACTGCTTAGTGACGTAGTGACAACATAGGGAGACGAACATAAACATTGACCATGGATGGACGTGTTTTGATCTGTCTGTCAATATAACATCAATAAAGATATAGGAATTGAACAAAATCATGGTTGTTTCCTATATATTGTAATCGTCATATAACTGTCTTGAATACCATCTAAGGACTATGTAAGAGGAACATCTAATAAACCAACATTAAATCAACCCCTATAACAACAAAAGAAAAACCATAAAACTACAACATATCTCTTTCTTTCCTGACTTTTCTTTCTTTCTATGACTCTTTTTTTGTCTTTCGCAGTCTCTGCTTCCCCACTCTTCCTTTTATCACTCTTCTCTTTCTCTTTGTAGCTATCTCTTCTTTTTTCCTTTATTTGTTCTTTCTCTTTTTTCCTTTGTCTCCTTCTTTTCATCTACTCATTTTCTCTCTTTTTCATTTGTCTATCTTTTCTGTTACTCTTCTTTCTTCATCCTTTTTTTTCTCTCATCTTGTCTTTCTTTACTTTATATTTATTTCTCTCCATCTCGTCTTACCCCCTCCATCTTTTCTTACCCTATTCATTTATTCTTACCCCCACCATCTCATCTTACCCCCTCCATCTCGTCTTACCCCCTCCATCTCATCTTACCCCTCCATCTCTTCTTACCCTCCATCTCGTCTTACCCCTCCATCTCGTCTTACCCTCCATCTCGTCTTACCCTCCATCTCATCTTACCCTCCATCTCATCTTACCCCTCCATCTCTTCTTACCCTCCATCTCGTCTTACCCTCCATCTCGTCTTACCCCTCCATCTCGCCTTACCCCTCCATCTCGTCTTACCCCTCCATCTCATCTTACCCTCCATCTCGTCTTACCCCTCCATCTCTTCTTACCCCTCCATCTCTTCTTACCTCCTCCATCTCTTCTTACCTCCTCCATCTCTTCTTACCCCCTCCATCTCGTCTTACCCCTCCATCTCGTCTTACCCCTCCATCTCTTCTTACCTCCTCCATCTCTTCTTAACTCCTCCATCTCTTCTTACCCCCTCCATCTCGTCTTACCCCTCCATCTCATCTTACCCCTCCATCTCATCTTACCCCTCCATCTCATCTTACCCCTCCATCTCTTCTTACCCTCCATCTCGTCTTACCCCTCCATCTCGTCTTACCCCTCCATCTCATCTTACCCCTCCATCTCGTCTTACCCTCCATCTCTTCTTACCCCCTCCATCTCATCTTACCCCCTCCATCTCTTCTTACCCCTCCCTCTCTTCTTACCTCCTCCATCTCTTCTTACCTCCTCCATCTCATCTTACCCCCTCCATCTCATCTTACCCCTCCATCTCATCTTACCCCCTCCATCTCATCTTACTCCCTCCATCTCATCTTACCCCCTCCATCTCTTCTTGCCCCTTCCCTCTTTTCTTATCCATCCATATATTCTTTCTCTCATTTTGCCTTTCTTTACTCTTTCTTTCTCTCACTTTTCATTCTTTCTCTTCTGTGTATCTCTTTGTTTCTCTTTTTCCTTTCCCTCTTCATGCTCACACTCTTTTCTTTCTGTCTTTATTCTCCTACTCTCTCATCTTCTTCTCCTCACTCACTCTTTTCTTTCTTACTCTATTTTTTTGCTTCAATCTCTCTTCTTTTGCACAAGCTCTCTATATTATGTCACTCTCTTCTCATCTTTCTATCTGAACCATTTATCTCTTTTCTTTCTCTCTATCTCTTTTTCTTTTGTCTTTGACTTTTTGGACTCACTTCACATTCACTCTCTTCACTCTGTCACTCTGTCGTACTTGATTTGTTATCTCTTTTCTTTCCCTCTTTCCTTTCTCTAACTCTGGTTTCTATTTTTCTTTTCTTTCACTCTCTTTCGCCTTTTGCCATTTTCTTGTAGGTATTGAAAAAAGTTTTAACTTGATTGAGATTTCATTTGTAGATGACCATCTCCTAACCTTTAACCTTGTGTTACAGAAACTAGATTCACGATCTGGCTACAAGACAGAATATGCTCTACACACAGACAGCACTAAAGAGAACTCACCACCATCTAGCCTGACGGGAGGAGGAGGAGGAGGAATACATCCGAATCTTGTTCAGAGAACATGTAATATCTCACTTTGCTTACCTCCTTGTCATTTTTTCATACTGCTTAGTATTTATTGTTTACTTCCTTTGTCAGTTCCTTCTGTGGTCATACTACTCAAATTATTTATTGCTTACTTCCCTTGTCTTTTCTTTATTTCTACTTCTTAGTATTTATTGCTTACTTCCCTTTGTCAAATATTTATTTCAACTCTAAAAGTATTTTTTGCTTATTTCTCTTTGTCCTATCTGGCTTTTTATTTCAACTCTCAAAGTATTTGTTGCTTTCTTCCCTTTGTCATATCTTTCTTTCTCTGAACTACAACAAATATTTTATTACTTACTTCGCCTAACATGCCATGTTGATACTATTCATTGTCTGCTTGCAGATAGTACAAGCAGCAGTACAACAGATTCACCTGAAGGAGTAGTTGGGACAACAGACAAGGTGAGAGACTATATAATAGCCAAGATAAGCAGGGCAGTTGTTGGGTGTGTTGAGTTCGCAGCCTGCATTTGAGGACTAGTCATTCAGTGATGATGACATGATAATTATACTGAAAGACACCACTAATCATTGGATTATCTTAGAAAGATTCTTCTGCCTCTGAGGCTCGATAATTAAAGCATGTTGTGTATAAGAAAGCAACAACTTATAGACACATGCAGGTACCAATACACGGTGATGGAATGAAGGATATTAACTCCTTATGAATCATGTTTGAATCATAATTTCCTAGCCGGACTACATATTGAAGATTCTCCTCTGATACATTTTTTTCTTACCCTGGTTTTCCCCCCTCATATAATTTCAAACCGCCCGAGTGGTTACATGGGTCCAAATTTGGGGTGTAAAGAATCGAACCACTGTTACGCATACGCTTACGCATGTCGTAAGAGGCGAGTAAGGAGGTTTGGCTGAAATCGGATGCATGTGTCCGCTAGGGAATGCTAACTCGAAATAAATGCTTGCAGAAAACGGATGCACCAGGCCTAAGGCGCATAATATGGTGCAACGACCCCTCATAATGAGGAATGAGATAACGGATTCTACGGTCACCAATCTGTCTCGGAGATTTAGCCACGCAGAAAGAATGTCAGACCTACCATCATGAGGGTGGCCAAAACTTACTGCGGGAAGAGGTCGACACAAACGAGGAAGCAGAAATCATAGGAATTATATCCTACAGAACTGCCCCCAGTATGCAGACAGAAGAAAGAGGTGGACCGCTTACACTAGTATCCAAGAAAAACTGTATGGTGTGACTGATAATCTGAGGCAGAAAGCTACCTTTATTAGAGAATCCGAAATCCCAATCTAGTGAGAACACAGAAGAAGAAATATAATTCCCATAGTAAGATTCACTGTGACCTGACTCTTCTGTGGTTGACTTAAATAACAGATGTTACTTAATGTTACAGATGTTACTTCATGTTACAGATGTTACTTAATGTTACAGATGTTACTTCATGTTACAGATGTTACTTAATGTTACAGATGTTACTTAATGTTACAGATGTTAGTGGACGTTTGTGACTTAACTGTAGTGAGCTCAATTGCAACCCAAGAGTATATTGTCTATTGTATTTCCCCAGGTAGATGATGGAATTGGTTGTCTACTCTTGCCTTTAAGCGTAGGGGCGGGAGCTTTAATTTGCATTTCAGGGCCAGATGAGTTGCCGTTGTTGTGTTATATCTGTGCTTATTTAGTATGGTCTTGATATTGTCTATCCATCTTTTTCTTGGTCTACCCTTGGCTCTAGTACCTGATCTCTTTTTATTGTATACTGTTATTGGTGGTTGGTTGTATTCCATTCTCATTAAATGTCCGAACCACTGCATTTGTTGTCTCAATATACCCAAGAGTACCTGGTTCAAACTGTGGCAGGCAGTTTGGAAGCAATTTTGTCCTCTTGGATTTCTACTAATGGTAAAACTAGACCTCACCAGTCAGAAAGCAATGGCAAACTACTTAACGTATAAATGATGCCTAGAAAATCAACTCGTTTACTGTGGTTGATGATGAAATGTCCTGTAAAGGATATACCATGAATTCCAACAGATGATAAAGTGTACAGGACAACCAAAGTAACATAACAAACGATTTAGCAAAGTAACAAAGTTGTGATATATATGAACATTCTTTCTTCAGTTGTCCAGAGTGAATGATGGAGTATACGACATGACGACTAGTGTGGTCAGGGCTGTGATGACCATGACAAAAGATGCACCACAAGTGAATGCTGATGGCTACCTAGATATGGTTAAGGTAATATTGCACTAGAAGAAGGTATCCACTCAATGTATGAAAACAACACTAAAAGTTACACATGCACTAAAAAGTCACAGTCGAGAAGCAATCAACTTTCTTCTGTTGTAGTCATAAGTAAACTATACGAAAAAGGGTGGAGACTGCAGTAAAACTTTGAAAAATAGCTAAACACGTAAAAACAAAGTACTATAGTTTTACAAAATACAGAAACAATGACGATAAACAGCAACGTTTGACCAAAGGCCTTTATCAAGCTTGCAAGGCCTTGATAAAGGCCTTTGGCAAACGTTGCTGTTTATCGTCACTGTTTCTGTATTTTGTAAAACTATAGTATTTGTTTTTACGTGTTTAGCTAAGTAAACTATAGTAGCCTAATGGTAGATAGTATATTACGGCAGCGGATGAATGTTATGCTGTACGGCATGTCATTTACCTATTATCCTTCCTGTATCCATCTAAAATTTGAACACATATTCTTTAGACATCACTCCTACAGCTAGGTTAAGAATGTAAGTGTGTCAATGTCAATACAAAGGAAGTCAAGCAAATCTATAACCGCAGAGATAATGCCTTTAACGAAAGTAGCAATTGTTGACCAGGGCTGGAGAAAAGTTTAACTGTACAGAGTTGAAATATATATATATATCAAACTAGCAGTTTTACCTGTTCTTCGCACAGAGAATTTATTTTAAATCTAGTTATAAGTGAGCATATTATAGAAACATGCCCCATTACCTCAAAATCGGCTGCTTTCCCATTAATAACAATACGTTTTCACTCCATGCTTGGTGGGAAAACTGTCGGTTGATCACGTAAGATAAAAATGTTGCTCATTCCGATTGCCAGTAAAACCTGATACAATAGAATTCCAGTGAAAGCTGACAAATAACAATTTTCAAATTGAATTTATTCAGAGTCAGTTCTATCGTTGCAAATGAAATTTCTGTAGTTCTCATAATCAAATGTGTTAATAAAAATAAAATGTTTAACAAAAATTGTTGTCTTTCCTGTGAATTGAACATGGGTCTCCAGCATAGCAGTGAAGAATCTAATGCATTCGCCCACCGGACAGACATGTTGAAAACCAATAAATCTGTTCGCATTCGTGTGACTGTTGTGCGTACCACATGACCGCAACGTATCAACATGACCACTGCGTATCGCGTGACCGAACGTTAAAACATAGACACTTATTCAGCAATTTCTGTACATGAACATTTGCATAAGGTTGGAATATGGTTATAGAAACGAACAAATAGTCAAGTTTCATAATTTCTACATCTTACCATCTATGAAAGCTACCCTCTTGCCAAATTTCGAGTCCGTAAGATGTCCAGATATCTTCAAACAGTTGGGACAGATATATATAGAATTCCATTCATCTTTGTCTTATATATTAATTAGATGAACACATGAACAGAATCAGATATAGAGTCACCTTTTCCACAAACAGCAAATCTACTATTATTTCCTGTGTTAATTTCTATATGTGTGCAATTGACATGTGTGCAATTGTCCATGTGTGCAATTGTCTGGTTACCCTATATTTTCTATTATTTTTGAGTGTTTATTAACATGTCTATGTTTTTTTTTAGTTAATATTTTAGTAATAAAATGTTATGAAATATTCATAGAATAAACAGAAGTAATTTATGACCATTGACTAGCACATAAATGCACATTTGTATGTGAAACACACATACAAACATTCTATGTATGAGAACATGTTACCTACTTCCACAGAAAGTCGGTAGTGAACTGAGAGGATTGTTGGCCCAGGTAGATGAGGTCTTGCCGCAGCTGCCACCAGAGAAACCACAAACAGGTGTGTAAATTGTCATCTTGAATGTTTTTAATTTAAGTTAAATTTTTAATTTTGTTGTAAGGTGCAATATTTTTCTTCGAATGCTCCATATCGATCACGTGTTTACCGCTCTTTGTGATTTGTATGTGATCTGAGTCTTAGAGCGATTGTATGTTGTGCCTACAAGTAGGCCAGCACATCCGATTTCTGTGGTGCTTTTTATTTAGTAGGTAGCTTCCCTAGGTCCCTACCTCAGTCAGCTCTTATGACATGCCTTGTAGGTCGTAGTGTTACTATTCTTTGCTCCCTTGAGAGCCCCGGCAACACACGGGTGGTAAGGTGCAATGAATGAGGTGACAGAAGTGAATGAGGAGACAAAGTTAGGGTCAATAACCCAGAACTGACCAAGATCCCTACTCTACCTTCAAGTGATGGCCTAGAACACAGTGAATGAGCAGACAGAAGTCAGGGTCAATGACACAGAACTGACCAAGATCCCTATTCCACCTTCAAGTGGTGACCTAGGACACAGTGAATGAGGAAACAGAAGTCAGGGTCAATAACCCAGAACTGACCAAGATCCCTACTCCACCTTCAAGTGATGGCCTAGGACACAGTGAATGAGGAGACAGAAGTCAGGGTCAATGTGCACACCAATACTTTTTGGCCAAGCTGGCTTTGAACCCCAGAATTTCCATGTCACATGATCACTAGAAGACCGGCCATGCAAAAGATGGACCTCAGAGATAACAGAGGCGACGAAAGAGACCATCTACGAAGCACACACAAGGGCCCATTTTAGAAATCTCTTCTTGACCTGACGCTGCGAGGCAAACAGGATTGGAGAAAGAAAGAGAAGAAAGAAAGATGATCACTAGTGCAGAATGTTATCAACATTACTGTTGACAACCTCAGAAGAAGCTTTGAAATAAAAGGTAATTTTTTCTGTTTATCCTGGCATTGACCATGTCTTCCTCAGATTGAAATGTAACATGTTCTCCTGGGAACAAAAGAAGGGTTTAACAAAACGTTATATTCTCTATTGATCCTGGCATTGACCATGTCTTCCTCAGATTGAAATGTAACACATTCTCCTGGAACAAAAGAAAGGCGTAACAAAAAGTTATTTTTCTCTATTGATCCTGGCATTGACCATGTCTTCCTCAGATTGAAATGTAACATGTTCTCCTGGGAACAAAAGAAGGGTTTAACAAAACGTTATATTCTCTATTGATCCTGGCATTGACCATGTCTTCCTCAGATTGAAATGTAACACGTTCTCCTGGAACAAAAGAAAGGCTTAACAAAATGTTATTTTTTTCTATTGATCCTGGCATTGACCATGTCTTCCTCAGATTGAAATGTAACATGTTCTCCTGGGAACAAAAGAAGGGTTTAACAAAACGTTATATTCTCTATTGATCCTGGCATTGACCATGTCTTCCTCAGATTGAAATGTAACACGTTCTCCTGGAACAAAAGAAAGGCTTAACAAAAAGTTATTTTTCTCTATTGATCCTGGCATTGACCATGTCTTCCTGGCATTGACCATGTCTTCCTCAGATTGAAATGTAACATGTTCTCCTGGGAACAAAAGAAGGGTTTAACAAAACGTTATATTCTCTATTGATCCTGGCATTAACCATGTCTTCCTCAGATTGAAATGGCTCAGAAGGTCCTGTCTACAGATATGGCATCTTTGATAAATTCGATGAGATTAGCTCAGCAGAACTACCACACTCCACTACTGGCTGACTACATGAAAGGTATGCTCAGATCTGCACATGCATTGGCTATGGACTCTAAGAACCTGCTGGATGCTGTTGACACTGCAAGATTGAAGCTAACCACATAGCTAACTGTAAGGTCTGATAATTCTGGACAGTTTCAACAAGGGTATCTTTCATATTAGCAAAACCCCACCCTTGATTATATCAATAATAGTGGTTTACTTTTACCCAACTATCTTCTTCTTTGTGCTAGTTTTATCAACCAAGTTAACCAATTTTTTTTGTGGCCCTTGTGGATTAAGTTAGTTTTATGAACCAAGTTAACCACTTTTCGTGATCTTTGTGCTAGTTTTATGAACCAAGTTAACCACTTTTCGTGATCTTTGAGGATTATGTTAGTTTTATGAACCAAGTTAACCACTTTTTGTGGTCCTTGTGGATTAAGTTAGTTTTATCAACCAAGTTAACCACTTTTCGTGATCTTTGTGGATTATGTTAGTTTTATCAACCAAGTTAACCACTTTTCGTGATCTTTGTGGATAATGTTTGTTTTATGAACCAAGTTAACCACTCTTTGTGATCCTTCTGGTTTGCATCGAGAATGTGAATACGTTGCGCCCAGGTTCATAGACACCTACTACAATGTAGGATAAGTGCAACCAACAAGTTTTGGTCTATGCCACAACTATAATTACACAGTAATCTCTACGTATCCCGATACTGTGAGTAGGCAAAACATGATTAGAAAAAGAAAGAAGATAAGTACACAAGTCTGTATTTTCTAGGTATTGTAAATGTTAGCAGAAAATCAGCTTAACTGATTAGCTCCTATAAGCGCTGGGAGCACACTATTTATTTGTTTTCGATCTATCATAAAGAAAATTCATTAACCTACAAAGTGGTATATTACTCATAAAAATATTTTATAATTAAGAAAACTGCAGCTGAATTTGTACATATAACTCCAATGGGAAAATGGGAGCTAAATTTTAGCCACAACCCATTTTACAATTCAGTAGCTAATCAGCGTAAGTATAAACACTCTTTGTGGGATTCACACATGCTAAAACTTTGAGAATCATTGCACTATATCATAAACTGTATTGTAACATTTTAGTAAGCATATTATTTAGTGACCAAATTTGGACCAGGGGTTCCCAACTTGGGTCATGCATACATTTATGTTTGGGAATTAGGGGGGACCAAAGCCGTGATGGGAAACAAAACACTAATATTTATATCTGGGATATTGCGAGTTTATTGCTAATTTTATATTGCATTGTACTTGAGTGATTTGTTATTGATTTTCTGATTTTATCTCTTTTATGTGAATGTTATAAAAACCAAATAATCTGTATTTATGAATTATTATTATGACAATATATAGAAGTATAAACTACAGAGCTGTAAATATGTCTAATCTCGAAATGGGGTTTGATTTTGTATGTATATCAGGAAATTGAAGGGGGCTGTGAATTGCAAATTGTTGAGAACCATTGATCTAGAGAATTTGATTGTATTATTAGTCTTACTATACTGGTGCTAAATGGGTCAAGGCTCTTGTTATATGTAATTTGTTTGTTTATCCCAGTTTCTAGCAGTCTCTATTGGGTACCAGGAAAAGCACTGGGAAGTGAAGGTGGTCTGAGTGATGTCGATAACATCACCCATCATGTGCTGACAGTCAATAACAAATACGGGCCTAACACCATATTACCCAATATACCTCGAGGTATGAAACGTGAGAAGCGTCTGACTGAATGGATTAGATCGCAGCTCCCATGTGGGAGACCGTGTTCAATTCACGGTAAGGCCAAGGATTTTTTCTGTTGTGAGCATAAATGAATAATCCTAACCTGAACAGCTTTGCTGCAACTGCACTAGCCATGCGTTCATTAAATTCGTCAGACTCTCGTCCCACCTGTCCTACACTGCCCTAAAAAGCGGTACCACAGGCGGTAACCAGTTTTATTTAGTTTCATTTTTTTCTAAATGTAAAAATGTTCCCTTTTTGTCAAAGAAGATGACTGATATGTGTGTTTTTTAACCGGAGAGCAACAGGAATTATCAGTATCTATAGCTATTGGTATCTACTGATAGAGACTGATGAATTATAGGTTTGCCAGATGTGTAGTAATCTCCAAGCTTCTTCTCGCTCTCTCTCTCTCTATCGCCGTCCAGACCGACGTACCAGATCTCCCCATAAATTCCATTCATGTGGAAATCCAATTCATGCAGCCTTGGTGTGTTTTACGTCACATCTTCAGCACCATTTGTGGAAGAAAGAAAGGAGGGCAGAGAAAATCCTGGTTTAGCAACATCAAGAGCTGGTCGGGACAGAGTTTCTCCACACTTGCCCGAGGAGTTGAAGACAGAGATTTGTGGTGTGCTTTTTGTGCTGATGTTTCCACAGTGCCACCACTACGAGCCTAACGGATTATGGGCTTTATTATTATTATTATAATATGGTGGACCGGACAGAATTTTGCGAGAATTTCCTTGTCATCAGTGTCTTTTGCCCTTCAGGCAAGCTTTACTTCGACTTCTGAGTTACTTGTAATTTAGATGCCAAAGTAAAGGATCAGAAAACCTGTAGTCAAATCGCAAACCTTGTGTACACAAAAAACCATTTTGCTCACATGAGCCTCAAACCTTGGAATTAATATGGTGCATGGTTACTAGCAAGTTTGTTATCGACTTTGCAATTGACGTCCCCAATTATACAGACGACAGTCACATATGTTTTCTCTTTTATTCGTATCTTGGACACGTCTTTTTTTTTATCCCACTGGTGACCACTGCATTGCATGTTTTGGCAATTTTCTTTTCTCATCCTGAGGTCATGTTCAATTTACTGAGCATATGTCCTATACATCTCCAATTTCTGGATTTTTTATTATTTTGCTCTCCAAGCTGTGAAAATGATCTCAATGTTTTTTAAAAGCTAAATCTGAACTTTTTTCTCATTTATTATTTGTATGTTACAGTTTTGCATCAGTCCACTTAAAGTTGTTTGTGGTTTTTTTTTTCTTTGCATGTTTGGTTGCTGTGTTTGGTTGCTGTAGATTTTACAAATTCAGAACACATTTCTTCAGTGTGTAAGTGTGCTTGTTTGTGCCAGCATAAACATTTTGTAAACAAACTGATAATCGAAATTGTACGAAAGATAACAATCAAATCTCTTCATAATTCTACAAGCATAAATTAGATTATACTAAAAGGATATCCCGCAAAGGTGGACCTCAGAGCTAACCGAGGCGATGAAAAACACTGTTTATGAGGCACACAAAACCAGTACTAGAAATCTCTTCTTGACGCTGTGAGGCACACACAAAAAAAATTAAAGAAAAGAAAGGAAGAAGAAGAAGAATGATATCAAACATGTAAAATTAGTTAGCTTGTCAAAGTGAAGTGAAGTGAAGTGGACGAAGGATTGACTTCATTGCGTTGAGTTTTACCCCGTTGGCTCAGCACGTCTCCATGGCATGCCATCTGCTGGAAGTATTGCACAAAGGACATACTCCATAGCTCCGTCAACAACCCTAGGGGGTCTCTGAAAGAAATACACTCGTGAACAGAACAGTGTAGTCCAGATTCAAACGCGCAACCTTTGGAATGCAAGGCAAAGTCTTAACCACTTAGCCACAGAGACCCCCAAGCTCAAATCCCTACATCTGAAATAATTATAGAACAAATCTCTCACAGTTTTCACAAACTATAGAACAAATCTCTCACAGCTTCCACAAACTATAGAACAAATCTCTCACAGCTTCCACAAACTATAGAACAAATCTCTCACAGCTTCCACAAACTATAGAACAAATCTCTCACAGCTTCCACAAACTACAGAACAAATCTCTCACAGCTTCCACAAACTACAGAACAAATCTCTCACAGCTTCCACAAACTATAGAACAAATCTCTCACAGCTTCCACAAACTACAGAACAAATCTCTCACAGCTTCCAGAAACTACAGAACAAATCTCTCACAGCTTCCAGAAACTACAGAATACACCCTCACAGAGCCCCACAAACTGCAGAAGACATCTTGCAAGAATGTCAGCTCTACAAAGAAGACAAGAGAAAATGTTATCTTCAGTTAATACTTTATTTCGAATCTGAAGGTCTGTCTCTGTCTAGAGTTGTCTATAGGGGAAAGATTAACTTCCTTTCACTGTGTTTCCCTATATTGCTTGATCACAGAAATGGCATGACACCCGCCGAGAGTATTTCACAAAGCATAAACTCCGTTTCTCCAGCAACAATCCTATGCGATCTTAGGGGAAAAAATGCTTTAGGGCACCAATATACGCAGATTCAAACCCATGACTTTCAAAACTCAAGGCAAACTGCTTAACTATTTCACTCCCTCAGATACCTCTTTTGGTTACATGACGCTAGCACACAGTTCTTTGAAGCTGTGTTGCAATCATTAGTTGACTCATGTCTTGTTGTACTTTACTTAACTCCCTGTGGCCCAAATGCCACAGTACATTGCTTTGGATTGAATACATTTTTTACCAGGAACCACACTAAAGGGCGTTTTTTGTTCTTAAAACAAATGGCTTGTACAAAGATGACTTTTGCATTGGTTCACTGAGAGTTAAACTTCCTCACAGTCTTTGAGATATGACACAGTCTACTGGTTAGAGCATTGAACTGAGCTACCTATCAGATATGTATGTGTTAAAATCTTGTAAGCTTAAAGGGACTGAGGTCCTATGTGACATTATGGTTACAGTGATTTAGAAAATAAATTATTATACATAATTTTGCCTGTCAGATTTTATTTTATTCAATCATTGTGTGACTTTTATGAATGTGTCCATATGCAATAAAGATATTAAAAACTGAAACGGTTCAACTTTGCCAGCTAATAATTCACCTATCACCCATCTTGTTTTGGTGGTCAATTAACTCATTGAGGACTAATCGCCACACTACATGGCTTTGGGTTGGACACCTTTTTTACCATGAGCCACACTAAAGGGCATTTTTTTAATTCTAAAAACAAATGGCTTATAAAAAACATGGCTTTTGCCCCTGCTCCACAAAGAGTTAAAAATACTGGCCAACACCATATTCCCCACTATACCTCAAGGTATGAAAAAGGTTCCTTTACTTTACTTTATTTACAAGCTTGGAAAAAACAAGAGCAAGTCGATATCAGATTCTGTACAAGCCACAACAGATTGAGGTATCATTTGTTCAACATGCCATCTGTGTCTGACCAGGTCCCATATGCCATCTGTGTCTGGCAGGGTCCCATATGTCATCTGTGTCTGGCCGGGTCCCATATGTCATCTGTGTCTGGCCAGGGTCCACAATAGGAGCAAAGAATAGGAACACTGCGGCCTACAAGGGATGTTGTACAAGCCGACTGAGGTATGAGCCTAAGCAAGCTACCCTAGTAAATAAAAAGCGGCGCAGAAATTAGATGTTCTGGCCTACTTGTAGGCGCATAACTGGCGCCGCATACAATCGCTCTTAGGCCCAGATCACATAGAAATCACAAAGAGTGGTTAACCAGTGGTCGATATGGAGCATTTGAAGAAGAAGAAGAATATTCAACATTAATAAAGATAGGAGCGTCTGGTGAGTGGGACTGCTGCACTAACAGTTTGGTATGGGAACATCTTCTACACTTGAGGAGTGTCTGGTGAGTGGGACTGCTGCACTAACAGTTTGGTATCGGAACATCTTCTACACTTGAGGAGTGTCTGGTGAGTGGGACTGCTGCACTAATAGTTTGGTATGGGAACATCTTCTACACTTGAGGAGCGTCTGGTGAGTGGGACTGCTGCACTAACAGTTTGGTATGGGAACATCTTCTACACTTGAGGAGTGTCTGGTGAGTGGGACTGCTGCACTAACAGTTTGGTATCGGAACATCTTCTACACTTGAGGAGTGTCTGGTGAGTGGGACTGCTGCACTAACAGTTTGGTATCGGAACATCTTCTACACTTGAGGAGTGTCTGGTGAGTGGGACTGCTGCACTAACAGTTTGGTATCGGAACATCTTCTACACTTGAGGAGTGTCTGGTGAGTGGGACTGCTGCACTAACAGTTTGGTATCGGAACATCTTCTACACTTGAGGAGTGTCTGGTGAGTGGGACTGCTGCACTAACAGTTTGGTATGGGAACATCTTCTACACTTGAGGAGCGTCTGGTGAGTGGGACTGCTGCACTAACAGTTTGGTATCGGAACATCTTCTACACTTGAGGAGTGTCTGGTGAGTGGG
This sequence comes from Arion vulgaris, assembly GCA_020796225.1. Classification (NCBI taxonomy): domain Eukaryota; kingdom Metazoa; phylum Mollusca; class Gastropoda; order Stylommatophora; family Arionidae; genus Arion; species Arion vulgaris. The sequence goes on along the minus strand of CM036769.1, from coordinate 31,458,176 downwards.
ACTGCTGCACTAACAGTTTGGTATCGGAACATCTTCTACACTTGAGGAGTGTCTGGTGAGTGGGACTGCTGCACTAACAGTTTGGTATCGGAACATCTTCTACACTTGAGGAGTGTCTGGTGAGTGGGACTGCTGCACTAACAGTTTGGTATCGGAACATCTTCTACACTTGAGGAGTGTCTGGTGAGTGGGACTGCTGCACTAACAGTTTGGTATGGGAACATCTTCTACACTTGAGGAGTGTCTGGTGAGTGGGACTGCTGCACTAACAGTTTGGTATCGGAACATCTTCTACACTTGAGGAGTGTCTGGTGAGTGGGACTGCTGCACTAACAGTTTGGTATGGGAACATCTTCTACACTTGAGGAGCGTCTGGTGAGTGGGACTGCTACACTAACAGTTTGGTATGGGAACATCTTCTACACTTGAGGAGCGCCTGGTGAGTGGGACTGCTGCACTAACAGTTTGGTATTGGAACATCTTCTACACTTGAGGAGCGTCTGACCGAATGGATTAGAGTGTGGGAGACCCATATTCAATCCACAGTAAGGACAAGGATCTTTTTCTTTGTGGGCATAAAAAGAAAATCCGATCCTGAACAGCTTTGGTGACTGCACTAGCAATGCAACCATTGAAATTCCTCAGGTTCTCGTCACACCTGTCCTAGACCACCCTCAAAAGCAGTACTACAGACAGTAACGACAGTTAACATCATCTACAAAACCATCCATTGTATGAGACAAAGGAAACTTGATATCATTACTGGTGTAGGACAATCTCTTTGGAAATCTGAACAATCTGTCTACATTGTTTGAACATATTCAAATTGAATTATGAGCACGAACAAAGAAGACCCCCCCCCATCAGTAAATTCAAAATCCTATGACTTGGTCCCAATTCTGTACATAAAATATTGTTGTCCAGCTCTCACAAAGTTTGAGAACCTTTGTTGTTATTTTCTTGTGCCATTAGAAGATTTGTATTCATCAAAATGTAAATTGTGTCAAGGTTGTTATGCTGGTATGCTTCCTGAGATAGCTATTTCCAGCACATTATGATGTTTTGTTTCTTTATATTTCTAGACAATTTACTGCCAGCTTGCTTGTTTATAGTGGAAGAATATTACATTGGTTCTGTTATATTGTTGCTTGTCAACAATTATTATTATCATTCACGTAAATTCTGTTTATGGGAATATGAGAAAGAGACAAGGAGAATGTTATGATGACACTGGAGAAAGTGATGACGAAACTAGAGAATGTGATGACCACACTAGGAGAATTTGATGATGAAACTAGGAGAATTTGATGATGATGCTAGGAGAATGTGATGATGACGCTAGGAGAATATGATGACCACACTAGAGAATGTGATGACCATGCTAGGAGAATTTGATGATGAAACTAGAAGAATTTGATGATGAAACTAGGAGAATGTGATGATGAAACTAGGAGAATGTGATGATGAAACTAGGAGAATGTGATGATGAAACTAGGAGAATGTGATGATGAAACTAGGAGAATGTGATGATGAAACTAGGAAAATGTGATGGTGAAACTAGGAGAATGTGATGATGAAACTTGGAGAATGTGATGACGAAACTTGGAGAATGTGATGACAACACTAGGAGAATGTGATGACGACACTGGGAGTATGATGACGACACTGGGAGAATGATGACAACACTAGGAGAATGTGATGACGAGACAAAAAGAAAATAATGACACTAGGAGCATATGACCACACATATGGATAAGACCAGATAGGAAAATATATTTTATTCAGTTAAAATTATTTAGCATTATTTGTTTTTACTGAAATAAACATGTACATTATATTTGTAAGCTATTACCATTTGTTTAGAAATTATATTACAATTGTAAGTTTGATTAGAAATTATATTACAATTGTAAGTTTGATTACAAAATTATATTACAATTGTAAGTTTGATTACAAAATTATATTACAATTGTAAGTTTGATTACAAAATTATATTACAATTGTAAGTTTGATTACAAAATTATATTACAATTGTAAGTTTGATTAGAAATTATATTACAATTGTAAGTTTGATTACAAAATTATATTACAATTGTAAGTTTGATTACAAAATTATATTACAATTGTAAGTTTGATTACAAAATTATATTACAATTGTAAGTTTGATTACAAAATTATATTACAATTGTAAGTGTGATTAGAAATTATATTACAATTGTAAGTTTTATTACAAAATTATATTACAATTGTAAGTTTGATTACAAAATTATATTACAATTGTAAGTTTGATTACAAAATTATATTACAATTGTAAGTTTGATTACAAAATTATATTACAATTGTAAGTTTGATTAGAAATTATATTACAATTGTAAGTTTGATTAGAAATTATATTACAATTGTAAGTTTGATTAGAAATTATATTACAATTGTAAGTTTGATTAGAAATTATATTACAATTGTAAGTTTGATTAGAAATTATATTACAATTGTAAGTTTGATTAGAAATTATATTACAATTGTAAGTTTGATTAGAAATTATATTACAATTGTAAGTTTGATTACAAAATTATATTACAATTGTAAGTTTGATTAGAAATTATATTACAATTGTAAGTTTGATTAGAAATTATATTACAATTGTAAGTTTGATTAGAAATTATATTACAATTGTAAGTTTGATTAGAAATTATATTACAATTGTAAGTGTTACAAGTTTTCTTTAGAAATTATTTCACAGTTGTAGTTTTCTTCTTCTTTACCTTTTAACTCCCAACGGAGCACAGGTCTGCATCAAACTTCTTCCTCTCTCCTGCCATCTCTTTAAATTATTTCCATGTTTTACCTATCCTTTTCATATCAGTCACCAGCTCTCTTCTCCAGGTATGTTATTTCCATGTTTTACCTATCCTTTTCATATCAGTCATCAGCTCTCTTCTCCAGGTATGTTATTTCCATGTTTTACCTATCCTTTTCATATCAGTCATCAGCTCTCTTCTCCAGGTATGTTATTTCCATGTTTTACCTATCCTTTTCATATCAGTCATCAGCTCTCTTCTCCAGGTATATTATTTCCATGTTTTACCTATCCTTTTCATATCAGTCATCAGCTCTGTTCTCCAGGTATATTATTTCCATATTTGTGAAGATTTGTTGGTTTATTTTTTCTATGAGGTGAGGTAGCAAGTTCCACCACATTCCTGCATATTCTTTTTCCCCTTTCGGGCCATGGAAGCACACAGGCAAACCCCTACCATAGTCGCCTTTGTAGGAAACAGTGTCACAATTCTTTGCTTCCCTTCCAGGGTCCATTAACACACAGACAAGTTGTAGTTTTGTTTAGTAGTTTTATGACAATTGTTTAGCGACCATAAACTTGCTATATAAATTATTTGACATTTGTAAGTGATACAAGTATGCTTTATAAATTATATTGCAATTTAAGCTATACAAATTTGTTAAAAGAATTATATTACAATTGTAAGTGATGCAAGTTTGTCTGTTCCTGTTGTTGTTTTGAATAAAATGACATATTTCATACAATTACAATTTGAGAGCTGGAATATTTGTGTTGCCCTGACAGAGATAACTTTTGTTTAGATAACTGGGTAATGGCTTACTGAAAGAATAACTTGTACCGTAATAACTGAGTAATAGCTTACTGGAAGAATGGTAATTTGTACTGGAAGAATGGTAATTTGTACCGTAATAACTGAGTAATGGCTTGCTGGAAGAATGGTAACTTGTACTGTCTTACATCCATATGGTTCAGGCCGTCTCGGCAGTAATGGCAAGTCACCTCCGAACAGTGTTGCAGAAAGCTCAAGCTCTGTAGCTCCAACAGCAATTCTAATGATATTCGGAAAAAATGCACATGTATCTGGGCCTGAACCGCCAGTGTGTTGTCGGGGCACTTCAGAGGAGCAAAGAATATTAACACTGTGACCTACAAGGCATGTCGGTAAAGGCGATTGTGGTAGGGGCCTAGGGAAACTACCCTAGTAAATCAAAAGCGTCTTAGAAATCGGATGAGCTGGCCTAGTTTTAGGCGCATAACTGGCATAACGTACAATCGCTCTTAGGCTCAGATCGCATAACTGTCGTTACTGTCTGTAGCAGCGCTTGTTTAGAGTGGTGTAGGACAGGTGGGACGATAGTCTGAGGAATTAAATGACCGCATGGCTAGTGCAGTCTCCGCAAATTTGTTTAGTTTAGGATTTTTCATTTATACCCACAACAGAAAAAATCCTTGGCCTTACTGTGAATTAAACACGGGTCGGGGGTCAAAGGCGCAGTCATAAGGACAACGTCGCGCCAGGTTTAGTGAGCTGGCACTAATCAAGATTATACCCCACCTCCACGTGGTGACCCTGGAAACACAGCGAATCCTGTCTGGCTAAGCGGGTAGGAATCGAGGGAGAGCCGACACAGACGAGCCGAATCCCAGAATGATTATTTCTGCACGTCTCTCCCGGCCGATGGGAAAAACTGAATAAATGAGAACGAATCGTAAGAATTGACAAGGTGTGATTCGCCAGGAGGCACGTCCCTCGAAAAAAGTTCGCACCAAATTTCGTCGGAAAAGATGCAACGTGTCGTGACGACACAAGGGAAGATTGCAGTAAACTTCATATCAGAGGCCAAGCGCAGGTACATTTATAGAGTAAGGTTGGACGATCACAAATCCTGAAGTTGTGTTCTTGTGCTTAACGAAACTGTTCCGCCTAGAACAACCGGTCACGGTACTGTTGTACTAACAACTAACATCCCCGGAAGAACCGGGGTGGGTGCTGTTGGCGAGCGCAAGATTTCAGTTGCGTTGCAAGCGCCGAATGAAAAGACCCTCTAAAATATATGTGCCCAGCCCCAGCCCAGTGTTTCCCGGGGACAGGGAAAATGTAGAGTACACATTGTCAAGTGCCGACACGCGTCTCGAAACGGATGAGAATATCCCTCTTCAGGAATAAACTCACCGTGGATAGAAAAGTAAAGCCGATAATGTAAAAGTTGACGTGTACAAAACGAAACATTGGCGAAGGGCTATACTTTTCGGACGCCGATCATCCTACTCTAGCAAGATGACGTCCAAGTGACAAGCCCAACCGTTCCACAGTTCTAGGGAATGCTACCCTAGTAAATAAAAAGCTGGCAAGAAATCAGATGTGCTGGCATAGGCACCATAGGTGCATAACTGGCACAACGTACAATCGCTCTTAGGCTCAGATCACATACAAACCACAAAGAGTGGTCGATATAAAACGTTCGCAGAAGAGGTACACGGGTCTCCCGCATGGAGAGACGCGCAGTAATCCATTCGGTCAGACGCTCTAAGTGGTCGATATGGAGCGTTTGCAGAAGTACACGGGTCTCCTGCATGGGGAGACGCGCAGTAATCCATTCGGTCAGACGCTCTAAGTGATCGATATGGAGCGTTTGCAGAAGAAGTACACGGGTCTCCCGCATGGGGAGACGCGCAGTAATCCATTCGGTCAGACGCTCTAAGTGATCGATATGGAGCGTTTGCAGAAGAGGTACACGGGTCTCCCGCATGGGGAGACGCGCAGTAATCCATTCGGTCAGACGCTCTAAGTGGTCGATATGGAGCGTTTGCAGAAGAGGTACACGGGTCTCCCGCATGGAGAGACGCGCAGTAATCCATTCGGTCAGACGCTCTAAGTGGTCGATATGGAGCGTTTGCATAAGAAGTTCCCTCGTACAAATATGAATGCAGATATGAATGTCCGAGTGGAAATATTCTTAGCATTTGTGTAGTCAACAGGATGGGGTATCGTTGATATTAGTGGTAATTTTAAAATTGAAAAGTACACTTAATTTGTTTGTTACACCATCCAAGCTTGTTTCCGTCCCATTGATCTTGGGACTGACTGGAAACTTGACACAGTTATACATACCCCCTTACTTCAATCAAGTTTTTAAATTATCTAGTTTTGACTATTTTGTTTTGTTTTTGGTAACTAAACTGACGTCATTGCACTACGGGTAGACCGATATATGCTCAGTTTCCCCACAGCCATGCTCTAGAACAGGCCAGACAACTGGCAGGTTATTCCCTGACCTAGATAAGAAAAGGGATCTGGAAATTACAGATGTTTGATAGAACACTGCACGCTTTTGCAATTTTACTCAATTCTGTGAGTCTATGGTTATTTATTGGTGAAAATTATTTATAATATTGATATTCCTTATTGTTAAACTTAACTTGTTGCATAATATGACTTCGAGTTAGCATTTTGTGTAGATTTTAAAATGAATTCGTCTATATACACCAATACTGGAGTGCGAGGTCGCGTGGTGTAGTTGAGGTCTGATTTCCCACAATTCTTACCTGAGCCCGAAGGCCCAGTAGTTTATAGTTGGCTCTGGTTTCCCCCAACAGATGTCAAAGGTTATGCATGCTGATGGCTCCTGTGTACCGCTGGTTCTTTCTGCCCCTCAAGCATCCAGCTCTTCTTACACATATGTTATTCCAAACTCCTTAAATCGTTGGATTGATTCAGCGTCAACTTTAATGTCCTCATCCAACAGTAGGTCGTCAAGAGACCTACATCCCTCTTATCTATCTTAAACTCCCCAACAATCGATGCTTTCGTTGCAATGTTGGCTACGTCTTGTGTCATTGGTCCACGAAAGATCCAAGCTTAACACAGTATTGATATTTAAACCGCATGGTATGAAAACGGGCTGTTTATGTTGAAGGGAAAATGTATTATACGATGTGAGATATTACGAGATTTGTCGTTACTTCGGTAGCTAAGTAAATAAATGACAAACGAATTCAGGATGTTTGTTGGGAGCAATACCATTCGTCAGATATGTAGATAATGATGATGGTGAAGATGTTGATGATGATGATAGTAACGATGATAATAACGATGATGATGATAATGTAAAAAATGAGGACTAAAGCTGAGACAAGACGAAACGGGGTTTCATGAAAAGAGCACATGCATATATATTAGAAAATAATATCAACCTAAGGAGACCCTTAACGAACTTTGCTGAGAGGCAAGAAATATCGGTCTCAGTTCCATGGAGGAGATTGACCGAGTTGCCCAGGATAGAGAAATTACTTGCAGGCCCTATGTAACGTATAACGGTACGAGAGGAATTATTATATTATTATTATATATTAGAAAAATGTCGCCATCTTTGTGTGGACAGACAGTGGGAGAAGAATGGTTGTAGCACTTTGTGACACATTAAGAAAGAAATCGTAGCACACATGGCTACTCACCGAAGTGCAATGATGATGGTCCTATCAATCAATCAATATATAAACACTGTGATAATTTTCAAAACTAATGTACAAATAGACAAGAGTCCGATTAAGAACAGATGACTGAACAATCTCATGGCATGAAACAAGTCCAAATGTAAACAAAAACTGAAAATGTATTAGCTGTATAAGAGATTTGAAGCTGGGAAGACACACGCACGTTTGCACCAGTCTTCGTTACACGAGATATCATCATCATCAGGTGCCGTGCCGGCTGGCGTAGGCGATCGTGGATCTCCATAAATCTCTGTCTTTGGTGTTTGCTATCAACTCAGATGTTGACGCTCTACCGTGCCATGAAGTCAGGCTATCCAAAATTTTCTCTCTTTGTCTTTCTCTGTCTCGTCTACCCTCGATTTTGCCGGTTGTCACAATGTGTTCTAAACCTACCCTCCACGAGATATACGAGAAATAAAAAGTTATAAAGAGTACAGAGAGAGAGAATAAGTTACGTGTGTATTGGGATAGACACACAGTGCCGTGCCGTGCTATGATACAGAGAGGCGGCCGCATCAGGCGGCACCGTAAGAGGGGCGACATAAGCAGCGAAATCAAAATCACAATTGAAGGTTCATCATCATCATCAAGGTGCGTATCCTTTATAGTACGTTGCTCTCTTTGCAGTACATCTGAAATTCACCCTGTCTCTAACCAGTTCAACCACTTCGTCAATGGTCATATTCATTGTTTCTTTAATATCTTGTAGCCATCTTCTTCTTGGTCTGCCTCTGCGTCCTGGGACCCTGCTCTCTAATATTGTTCTTTCCAGGCCATCGTGACGCTTGATGTGGCCAAAGTATGTAATTTTTCTGTATAGTATGTTGTTTATCAGTCAATTCTCTTTAACATTTAGTTCTTTCAGGACATCAGTGTTCTTTCTTTTTTCTGTCCATGGTATTCGTAGGATCTTTCTGTAGCATTTAGTTTTGAAGGACTGGATTTTCGTTCTTGTTTTTGTGTAATAGTCTATGATAAATTGAAGGTTATTTAGAGAGAAAAAGCTTTTAAGAGGCAGCATTTCGAACACTTGCATCATACTGATACAAATATGTCGCACGGCCCTGTAGACACCGATCCCTTTTCTAACTGAAATCAATGCCCCCTTGTCCTAGGTGCTATACTTGTCCCTCAAGTTATTAGTCAGACAAACAGTTGATATTGGTTTCAGTTGTCAAGCAACGACAGCTGAAATATCCGTCGTTTACCCACCCACATTGTTTTTATATAGTTTATTAGTTCAATGGCTTGACATTTCCAGACAAATGACAAAGAAATTAAAAATGAAAAATTAATTATAAAACTGATTGCATGTTTGTGTGTCAAGGGAACATCACAATCTGGAACCATTGCAATTTGGGCAGCTTATTCATGTAGAATTTATGTAGGTCAACACGATCATTTAAAACATTTTACTTGCATTCTTTACCGTGTTATGAGTTAGTTAAGATTGTTTTTAAATGTAAAAATTTCATAGCGTGTGCAGTCGGCCATTACATAAGGCCATTGCGGGGCACTGATGATAATTAAAGCAAGCTTTCGCGCAAGATCAGTCACAGAGGTCATATTATGCGCCCTAATTATGCATGAAATCATAGCATTCAAACAAAAAAATATAGCTTTTCCTGAGAGAAACTTTGCTTTTGTTTTTCGTTTTTCTCTTGCACTTTCATTATTAATTTCCAATCCTTTTTTGCGATGTTAACCGTAAGATTGTATAGTCAGCATATCTTATTTCATGTATTTCCCGATTTCAGTAGTTAATTCATGTTTTGGTTTGTGAATTGGCATGTGGTATTGTAAGGGTTAATTCACAATTTCATTTGTTAATTTAGATTCTGAACACTCCCATTCACCCTCCGGGCCTAATTTGTGCAGATATTTCGTCATGAGTTAGCCCTGTCAACATTGTCTCAACGGACAGCTACCTCCACACACACTCTGTCCAGGCCAGATGTCAAAGAACAAATAAGTTGACAAAACTGGTCAGGAAAACCCTCAGGCATGGCTTCGATTTTTGGCTCGACAAGATCAAATTTCGATACATGTTTTCGTGAAGTTTCGATCTAAAATATGTGGGGTCTCGAGACATATGTTGTTACTGTTTCTTATTGACGTCTTCCATTGGGTCTCTGTGGTGTAGAGGTTAGGGACCCGCCTCTCCTTTCACAGATACTCGGTTCGCTTCCTCGTGGAGCCATCGAGATATTGTTCCAAACAGTGGCGGCTCGTCATTAAGGGCCAGAGAGGCCGGGCCCAACCAAAAATAATGTGTAACGTCTATTTATTATTTAATAAATTGAAATATAACCTAATCCAAAACCATGATTTTCCCAAAAATTTCTGTCTGGACCCACCAGCAAAAATGTTCACGAGCCGCCACTGGTTCCACTGATATCGAGTTTCTAGTCCTATCGGAGACCGACGATACAATATAGGTCCCTGTTCAATTTGAGCACGTAAAAGAACCATCGGACATCAGACAAATATATATATATATATATATATAAGAGAGTGATTGAGAGAAGAAAAAATAAATAAATATAAATAAGAGAGAGATTGAGAGAAGAAAAAAAAAATATATATAAGAGAGAGATTGAGAGAAGAATATATATATGAAAAGCCTTTGATAGTCTACACATAATCTCTCTGTGGAATATTCTGAGATGCTATGGAATACCAGACAAAATAATAAACATTATAAAGAGCTTCTATGATGGTTCACAGTGTGCAGTTCGCACTGATGGTGGACACAGCGACTGGTTTATGGTTGAAACCGAAGTAAAGCAAGGCTGTATTCTATCTCCGCTATTGTTTGGAGTGGCCATTGACTGGGTGATGCGAAAATGTTGCAGAGGCGAAACTGGCATCGATTGGGTAGAAAATAGTCAATTAGAAGATTTGGATTTTGCAGATGATATTGCCTTGTTAAGTAGAAACAACCAAGATATTCAAAGAAAAACAGACAACTTGTCATCTATAGCATCAAAAGTTGGACTGCAGATAAGCTATGAAAAACAAATATAATGAAGACACCTAGAGGCAGGAAATATCGGTCTCAGTTCCATGGAGGAGATTGAGCGAGTTGCCCAGGATAGAGGGGTATGGAGAAATTACTTGCAGGCCCTATGTAACGTATAATGGTACGAGAGGAATTATTATTATTATTATATATCTATATATATATATATATATATATATATATATACTAGTAGATGTACCCGGTTCTTCACAAGTAAATTGTTAGTTAAAATCTAGTTGTAACTGTATATTTAATGAACGAAAATGGATGTTGATGTTCAAGGCTTATTTGAGTAATATAAAAATCGTGTGGATGTAAACATGAGTCGTTTCTTATGGAGAAATGTTATTTGTCTGGGCAGGCCTTCTTGAAAAATGTATATATGAGAGAGAGAGAAAGAGAGAGCGAGATAGAGAGAAAGAGAGAAAAAAAGTACGGAGATATGGAGCGAGAATTAGAGAGGAAATATAGGGACCGTGAATGTGGAATATATATATATATAGAGAGAGAGATTGAGAGAGAGAGAAAGAGAGAAGAAAAATACAGAGATATGGAACGATAGAGAGAACATGGAGAGGCGGGGAATGTGGAATATATATATATATATATATATATATATATATATATATATATATATAGAGAGAGAGAGAGAGAGATTGAGAGAGAGAGAGGAAGGAGAGAGAGAAAGAAAGAGAGATAAAGAATGCAAAGGAGAAAATGAGAAAAGAAAAATATGATTATAAACTTGTGCTTACGATTACAACATTATGTAGTTGGACATATCACGACGACTTGTCTGACAAAATCCGAATTTACGTAAAATAATATCCGATATCTCATATCCAATGACAATACTCAAATGTCATGTTAGCTGGTCTAAAAATTGCCGATGTACTGATTATGTTGGAAACATTTTTTTTTTGATTTTCCTAATTAACTGGCTTTTTCCAGCAAATAAGGTTGCTTTTATTTTATCTTTTTCTTTCAATACACATACATATAAAATAAAATAAGTGGGCGTTCGTAGCTTAAGCGGTAGTTAGCTCGATCACAACAAAAGTGAACCAGGTTCAAACTCCACGGCGTGTAGTTTGGAAGCAAATTCGTTCCTGTGGATTTTTACGAATTCCTAAATATATACCTCTCCGTTCAGAAAGCAATATCAAACTATTGAATGTATAATTGGTGACTAGAAACTCAACGACTTGTTTACTGTGGTTTATGGTAACGTTATGTAAAGGATATGCCTCGGTTTTCATTTTCATAAAAAATCAGTTTTAAATAACGAATATTGATACGTTATTGAGGAAGATACATTTTACTTATTTATTCGCCTGAGTGGTTACCGGGGCCCAAATTTGGGGTGTAAAGAATAGAACCACTGTTACCTGCCACGCATGTCATAAGAGGCAACTAAGGAGGTTTGACTGAAATCGGATGCACATGTCCTAAGCGTGTAGAAGTCTATACGTTTAGGGGCCTACCAAACCAATGTGCAACGTATACACGTTCTTGGCAAAGATCAAACATATCACAAAGAGTGATTCACATTGGTCGTAAAGAACGAACGCAAAGAAGAAGAAGAAGGAGAAGGAGAAGAAGAAGAAGGAGGAGGAGAAGAAGAAGAAGAAGAAGAAGAAGGAGGAGAAGAAGAAGAAGAAGGAGAAGAAGAAGAAGAAGAAGAAGGAGGAGGAGAAGAATAAGAAGAAGAAGAAGGAGGAGGAGAAGAAGAAGGAGGAGGAGGAGGAGAAGGAGAAGAAGAATTTTTTGTTTATTTTTTCGACCTAGAACAGCGTTTTCCAAATTGGGCGGTACCACACCCCCAGTGGGCGCTGAAGCGTTCTAGGGGTGAGTGAGGGGGCGATAGTGGGTTCAGAAGAACTTGAGGGGTGCTCAGGCGATTAGGGTTTGGTGGCTCCTTAAAGAAGAAATTAATAGTAAATATTTAAAAATAAATTATTTTCGTGATTTTACGATTGAATAATCATTTAAAATTTGAATTCTGCATTTTAATTCATCTTATGCCCGTCTTACACGATCCATTTTTTCATTAATTTTCTATTTTATGCATATAATCATTTGAAAATTGACCATGTATGACAGAAATACATATCAATTTTCTACGTCAAATTGAAAATAGAGCATGAATATATATATATGGGGAGGGGGCGTTGGCAGGCGGTATAATTTGGAGGTTGGCGTTATAAAGTTTATGTTGTGCAAAGTGGGCGGTGGACCGAAAAAGTTTGGGAATCTATGATCTAGAAGCACTTGAGCTTTCAGCTATTCGGCTCGGTGCCATGGACATCGTAACCCTTCGGTTCAATGCCACGAACACCGTAAATCTGGAGAACCTGTGGCTTTTCTACCAGCCCGAGGAATTGAACCGCACTCACAGGGGCTTGTCACCCGTCGTCCAACGCGCTACGAACACGCTTGGCAGGCGGGCGGGATGGAAGAAACATT